>JAKUCG020000165.1:0-600000 GCA_022539655.2 Ceriodaphnia dubia
TTGTTGGGCCGGTCATTTAATGCCTCGGAATATGGAGAGGAAGAGCTGTTCTACTAGATGCAGGTGAAAAATTGACCGGCCGGCAAGTTTTCAGTGCCCATCACTAAGAAAATCCACCTCTGCAGTGGGAAAATAAAAGTTTTCCATGGCATGGAAGTTTCCTGCGTTCGTTATCATACCGCAAATTGTTGGGCCGGTCATTTAATGCCTCGGAATATGGAGAGGAAGAGCTGTTCTACTAGATGCAGGTGAAAAATTGACCGGCCGGCAAGTTTTCAGTGCCCATCACTAAGAAAATCCACCTCTGCAGTGGGAAAATAAAAGTTTTCCATGGCATGGAAGTTTCCTGCGTTCATTATCATACCGCAAATTGTTGTGCCGGTCATTTAATGCCTCGGAATATGGAGAGGAAGAGCTGTTCTACTAGATGCAGGTGAAAAATTGACCGGCCGGCAAGTTTTCAGTGCCCATCACTAAGAAAATCCACCTCTGCAGTGGGAAAATAAAAGTTTTCCATGGCATGGAAGTTTCCTGCGTTCGTTATCATACCGCAAATTGTTGGGCCGGTCATTTAATGCCTCGGAATATGGAGAGGAAGAGCTGTTCTACTAGATGCAGGTGAAAAATTGACCGGCCGGCAAGTTTTCAGTGCCCATCACTAAGAAAATCCACCTCTGCAGTGGGAAAATAAAAGTTTTCCATGGCATGGAAGTTTCCTGCGTTCGTTATCATACCGCAAATTGTTGGGCCGGTCATTTAATGCCTCGGAATATGGAGAGGAAGAGCTGTTCTACTAGATGCAGGTGAAAAATTGACCGGCCGGCAAGTTTTCAGTGCCCATCACTAAGAAAATCCACCTCTGCAGTGGGAAAATAAAAGTTTTCCATGGCATGGAAGTTTCCTGCGTTCGTTATCATACCGCAAATTGTTGGGCCGGTCATTTAATGCCTCGGAATATGGAGAGGAAGAGCTGTTCTACTAGATGCAGGTGAAAAATTGACCGGCCGGCAAGTTTTCAGTGCCCATCACTAAGAAAATCCACCTCTGCAGTGGGAAAATAAAAGTTTTCCATGGCATGGAAGTTTCCTGCGTTCGTTATCATACCGCAAATTGTTGGGCCGGTCATTTAATGCCTCGGAATATGGAGAGGAAGAGCTGTTCTACTAGATGCAGGTGAAAAATTGACCGGCCGGCAAGTTTTCAGTGCCCATCACTAAGAAAATCCACCTCTGCAGTGGGAAAATAAAAGTTTTCCATGGCATGGAAGTTTCCTGCGTTCGTTATCATACCGCAAATTGTTGGGCCGGTCATTTAATGCCTCGGAATATGGAGAGGAAGAGCTGTTCTACTAGATGCAGGTGAAAAATTGACCGGCCGGCAAGTTTTCAGTGCCCATCACTAAGAAAATCCACCTCTGCAGTGGGAAAATAAAAGTTTTCCATGGCATGGAAGTTTCCTGCGTTCATTATCATACCGCAAATTGTTGGGCCGGTCATTTAATGCCTCGGAATATGGAGAGGAAGAGCTGTTCTACTAGATGCAGGTGAAAAATTGACCGGCCGGCAAGTTTTCAGTGCCCATCACTAAGAAAATCCACCTCTGCAGTGGGAAAATAAAAGTTTTCCATGGCATGGAAGTTTCCTGCGTTCGTTATCATACCGCAAATTGTTGGGCCGGTCATTTAATGCCTCGGAATATGGAGAGGAAGAGCTGTTCTACTAGATGCAGGTGAAAAATTGACCGGCCGGCAAGTTTTCAGTGCCCATCACTAAGAAAATCCACCTCTGCAGTGGGAAAATAAAAGTTTTCCATGGCATGGAAGTTTCCTGCGTTCGTTATCATACCGCAAATTGTTGGGCCGGTCATTTAATGCCTCGGAATATGGAGAGGAAGAGCTGTTCTACTAGATGCAGGTGAAAAATTGACCGGCCGGCAAGTTTTCAGTGCCCATCACTAAGAAAATCCACCTCTGCAGTGGGAAAATAAAAGTTTTCCATGGCATGGAAGTTTCCTGCGTTCGTTATCATACCGCAAATTGTTGGGCCGGTCATTTAATGCCTCGGAATATGGAGAGGAAGAGCTGTTCTACTAGATGCAGGTGAAAAATTGACCGGCCGGCAAGTTTTCAGTGCCCATCACTAAGAAAATCCACCTCTGCAGTGGGAAAATAAAAGTTTTCCATGGCATGGAAGTTTCCTGCGTTCGTTATCATACCGCAAATTGTTGGGCCGGTCATTTAATGCCTCGGAATATGGAGAGGAAGAGCTGTTCTACTAGATGCAGGTGAAAAATTGACCGGCCGGCAAGTTTTCAGTGCCCATCACTAAGAAAATCCACCTCTGCAGTGGGAAAATAAAAGTTTTCCATGGCATGGAAGTTTCCTGCGTTCGTTATCATACCGCAAATTGTTGGGCCGGTCATTTAATGCCTCGGAATATGGAGAGGAAGAGCTGTTCTACTAGATGCAGGTGAAAAATTGACCGGCCGGCAAGTTTTCAGTGCCCATCACTAAGAAAATCCACCTCTGCAGTGGGAAAATAAAAGTTTTCCATGGCATGGAAGTTTCCTGCGTTCATTATCATACCGCAAATTGTTGGGCCGGTCATTTAATGCCTCGGAATATGGAGAGGAAGAGCTGTTCTACTAGATGCAGGTGAAAAATTGACCGGCCGGCAAGTTTTCAGTGCCCATCACTAAGAAAATCCACCTCTGCAGTGGGAAAATAAAAGTTTTCCATGGCATGGAAGTTTCCTGCGTTCGTTATCATACCGCAAATTGTTGGGCCGGTCATTTAATGCCTCGGAATATGGAGAGGAAGAGCTGTTCTACTAGATGCAGGTGAAAAATTGACCGGCCGGCAAGTTTTCAGTGCCCATCACTAAGAAAATCCACCTCTGCAGTGGGAAAATAAAAGTTTTCCATGGCATGGAAGTTTCCTGCGTTCATTATCATACCGCAAATTGTTGGGCCGGTCATTTAATGCCTCGGAATATGGAGAGGAAGAGCTGTTCTACTAGATGCAGGTGAAAAATTGACCGGCCGGCAAGTTTTCAGTGCCCATCACTAAGAAAATCCACCTCTGCAGTGGGAAAATAAAAGTTTTCCATGGCATGGAAGTTTCCTGCGTTCATTATCATACCGCAAATTGTTGGGCCGGTCATTTAATGCCTCGGAATATGGAGAGGAAGAGCTGTTCTACTAGATGCAGGTGAAAAATTGACCGGCCGGCAAGTTTTCAGTGCCCATCACTAAGAAAATCCACCTCTGCAGTGGGAAAATAAAAGTTTTCCATGGCATGGAAGTTTCCTGCGTTCATTATCATACCGCAAATTGTTGGGCCGGTCATTTAATGCCTCGGAATATGGAGAGGAAGAGCTGTTCTACTAGATGCAGGTGAAAAATTGACCGGCCGGCAAGTTTTCAGTGCCCATCACTAAGAAAATCCACCTCTGCAGTGGGAAAATAAAAGTTTTCCATGGCATGGAAGTTTCCTGCGTTCATTATCATACCGCAAATTGTTGGGCCGGTCATTTAATGCCTCGGAATATGGAGAGGAAGAGCTGTTCTACTAGATGCAGGTGAAAAATTGACCGGCCGGCAAGTTTTCAGTGCCCATCACTAAGAAAATCCACCTCTGCAGTGGGAAAATAAAAGTTTTCCATGGCATGGAAGTTTCCTGCGTTCATTATCATACCGCAAATTGTTGGGCCGGTCATTTAATGCCTCGGAATATGGAGAGGAAGAGCTGTTCTACTAGATGCAGGTGAAAAATTGACCGGCCGGCAAGTTTTCAGTGCCCATCACTAAGAAAATCCACCTCTGCAGTGGGAAAATAAAAGTTTTCCATGGCATGGAAGTTTCCTGCGTTCATTATCATACCGCAAATTGTTGGGCCGGTCATTTAATGCCTCGGAATATGGAGAGGAAGAGCTGTTCTACTAGATGCAGGTGAAAAATTGACCGGCCGGCAAGTTTTCAGTGCCCATCACTAAGAAAATCCACCTCTGCAGTGGGAAAATAAAAGTTTTCCATGGCATGGAAGTTTCCTGCGTTCATTATCATACCGCAAATTGTTGGGCCGGTCATTTAATGCCTCGGAATATGGAGAGGAAGAGCTGTTCTACTAGATGCAGGTGAAAAATTGACCGGCCGGCAAGTTTTCAGTGCCCATCACTAAGAAAATCCACCTCTGCAGTGGGAAAATAAAAGTTTTCCATGGCATGGAAGTTTCCTGCGTTCATTATCATACCGCAAATTGTCGGGCCGGTCATTTAATGCCTCGGAATATGGAGAGGAAGAGCTGTTCTACTAGATGCAGGTGAAAAATTGACCGGCCGGCAAGTTTTCAGTGCCCATCACTAAGAAAATCCACCTCTGCAGTGGGAAAATAAAAGTTTTCCATGGCATGGAAGTTTCCTGCGTTCATTATCATACCGCAAATTGTTGGGCCGGTCATTTAATGCCTCGGAATATGGAGAGGAAGAGCTGTTCTACTAGATGCAGGTGAAAAATTGACCGGCCGGCAAGTTTTCAGTGCCCATCACTAAGAAAATCCACCTCTGCAGTGGGAAAATAAAAGTTTTCCATGGCATGGAAGTTTCCTGCGTTCATTATCATACCGCAAATTGTTGGGCCGGTCATTTAATGCCTCGGAATATGGAGAGGAAGAGCTGTTCTACTAGATGCAGGTGAAAAATTGACCGGCCGGCAAGTTTTCAGTGCCCATCACTAAGAAAATCCACCTCTGCAGTGGGAAAATAAAAGTTTTCCATGGCATGGAAGTTTCCTGCGTTCATTATCATACCGCAAATTGTTGGGCCGGTCATTTAATGCCTCGGAATATGGAGAGGAAGAGCTGTTCTACTAGATGCAGGTGAAAAATTGACCGGCCGGCAAGTTTTCAGTGCCCATCACTAAGAAAATCCACCTCTGCAGTGGGAAAATAAAAGTTTTCCATGGCATGGAAGTTTCCTGCGTTCATTATCATACCGCAAATTGTTGGGCCGGTCATTTAATGCCTCGGAATATGGAGAGGAAGAGCTGTTCTACTAGATGCAGGTGAAAAATTGACCGGCCGGCAAGTTTTCAGTGCCCATCACTAAGAAAATCCACCTCTGCAGTGGGAAAATAAAAGTTTTCCATGGCATGGAAGTTTCCTGCGTTCATTATCATACCGCAAATTGTTGGGCCGGTCATTTAATGCCTCGGAATATGGAGAGGAAGAGCTGTTCTACTAGATGCAGGTGAAAAATTGACCGGCCGGCAAGTTTTCAGTGCCCATCACTAAGAAAATCCACCTCTGCAGTGGGAAAATAAAAGTTTTCCATGGCATGGAAGTTTCCTGCGTTCATTATCATACCGCAAATTGTTGGGCCGGTCATTTAATGCCTCGGAATATGGAGAGGAAGAGCTGTTCTACTAGATGCAGGTGAAAAATTGACCGGCCGGCAAGTTTTCAGTGCCCATCACTAAGAAAATCCACCTCTGCAGTGGGAAAATAAAAGTTTTCCATGGCATGGAAGTTTCCTGCGTTCATTATCATACCGCAAATTGTTGGGCCGGTCATTTAATGCCTCGGAATATGGAGAGGAAGAGCTGTTCTACTAGATGCAGGTGAAAAATTGACCGGCCGGCAAGTTTTCAGTGCCCATCACTAAGAAAATCCACCTCTGCAGTGGGAAAATAAAAGTTTTCCATGGCATGGAAGTTTCCTGCGTTCATTATCATACCGCAAATTGTTGGGCCGGTCATTTAATGCCTCGGAATATGGAGAGGAAGAGCTGTTCTACTAGATGCAGGTGAAAAATTGACCGGCCGGCAAGTTTTCAGTGCCCATCACTAAGAAAATCCACCTCTGCAGTGGGAAAATAAAAGTTTTCCATGGCATGGAAGTTTCCTGCGTTCATTATCATACCGCAAATTGTTGGGCCGGTCATTTAATGCCTCGGAATATGGAGAGGAAGAGCTGTTCTACTAGATGCAGGTGAAAAATTGACCGGCCGGCAAGTTTTCAGTGCCCATCACTAAGAAAATCCACCTCTGCAGTGGGAAAATAAAAGTTTTCCATGGCATGGAAGTTTCCTGCGTTCATTATCATACCGCAAATTGTTGGGCCGGTCATTTAATGCCTCGGAATATGGAGAGGAAGAGCTGTTCTACTAGATGCAGGTGAAAAATTGACCGGCCGGCAAGTTTTCAGTGCCCATCACTAAGAAAATCCACCTCTGCAGTGGGAAAATAAAAGTTTTCCATGGCATGGAAGTTTCCTGCGTTCATTATCATACCGCAAATTGTTGGGCCGGTCATTTAATGCCTCGGAATATGGAGAGGAAGAGCTGTTCTACTAGATGCAGGTGAAAAATTGACCGGCCGGCAAGTTTTCAGTGCCCATCACTAAGAAAATCCACCTCTGCAGTGGGAAAATAAAAGTTTTCCATGGCATGGAAGTTTCCTGCGTTCATTATCATACCGCAAATTGTTGGGCCGGTCATTTAATGCCTCGGAATATGGAGAGGAAGAGCTGTTCTACTAGATGCAGGTGAAAAATTGACCGGCCGGCAAGTTTTCAGTGCCCATCACTAAGAAAATCCACCTCTGCAGTGGGAAAATAAAAGTTTTCCATGGCATGGAAGTTTCCTGCGTTCATTATCATACCGCAAATTGTTGGGCCGGTCATTTAATGCCTCGGAATATGGAGAGGAAGAGCTGTTCTACTAGATGCAGGTGAAAAATTGACCGGCCGGCAAGTTTTCAGTGCCCATCACTAAGAAAATCCACCTCTGCAGTGGGAAAATAAAAGTTTTCCATGGCATGGAAGTTTCCTGCGTTCATTATCATACCGCAAATTGTTGGGCCGGTCATTTAATGCCTCGGAATATGGAGAGGAAGAGCTGTTCTACTAGATGCAGGTGAAAAATTGACCGGCCGGCAAGTTTTCAGTGCCCATCACTAAGAAAATCCACCTCTGCAGTGGGAAAATAAAAGTTTTCCATGGCATGGAAGTTTCCTGCGTTCATTATCATACCGCAAATTGTTGGGCCGGTCATTTAATGCCTCGGAATATGGAGAGGAAGAGCTGTTCTACTAGATGCAGGTGAAAAATTGACCGGCCGGCAAGTTTTCAGTGCCCATCACTAAGAAAATCCACCTCTGCAGTGGGAAAATAAAAGTTTTCCATGGCATGGAAGTTTCCTGCGTTCATTATCATACCGCAAATTGTTGGGCCGGTCATTTAATGCCTCGGAATATGGAGAGGAAGAGCTGTTCTACTAGATGCAGGTGAAAAATTGACCGGCCGGCAAGTTTTCAGTGCCCATCACTAAGAAAATCCACCTCTGCAGTGGGAAAATAAAAGTTTTCCATGGCATGGAAGTTTCCTGCGTTCATTATCATACCGCAAATTGTTGGGCCGGTCATTTAATGCCTCGGAATATGGAGAGGAAGAGCTGTTCTACTAGATGCAGGTGAAAAATTGACCGGCCGGCAAGTTTTCAGTGCCCATCACTAAGAAAATCCACCTCTGCAGTGGGAAAATAAAAGTTTTCCATGGCATGGAAGTTTCCTGCGTTCATTATCATACCGCAAATTGTTGGGCCGGTCATTTAATGCCTCGGAATATGGAGAGGAAGAGCTGTTCTACTAGATGCAGGTGAAAAATTGACCGGCCGGCAAGTTTTCAGTGCCCATCACTAAGAAAATCCACCTCTGCAGTGGGAAAATAAAAGTTTTCCATGGCATGGAAGTTTCCTGCGTTCATTATCATACCGCAAATTGTTGGGCCGGTCATTTAATGCCTCGGAATATGGAGAGGAAGAGCTGTTCTACTAGATGCAGGTGAAAAATTGACCGGCCGGCAAGTTTTCAGTGCCCATCACTAAGAAAATCCACCTCTGCAGTGGGAAAATAAAAGTTTTCCATGGCATGGAAGTTTCCTGCGTTCATTATCATACCGCAAATTGTTGGGCCGGTCATTTAATGCCTCGGAATATGGAGAGGAAGAGCTGTTCTACTAGATGCAGGTGAAAAATTGACCGGCCGGCAAGTTTTCAGTGCCCATCACTAAGAAAATCCACCTCTGCAGTGGGAAAATAAAAGTTTTCCATGGCATGGAAGTTTCCTGCGTTCATTATCATACCGCAAATTGTTGGGCCGGTCATTTAATGCCTCGGAATATGGAGAGGAAGAGCTGTTCTACTAGATGCAGGTGAAAAATTGACCGGCCGGCAAGTTTTCAGTGCCCATCACTAAGAAAATCCACCTCTGCAGTGGGAAAATAAAAGTTTTCCATGGCATGGAAGTTTCCTGCGTTCATTATCATACCGCAAATTGTTGGGCCGGTCATTTAATGCCTCGGAATATGGAGAGGAAGAGCTGTTCTACTAGATGCAGGTGAAAAATTGACCGGCCGGCAAGTTTTCAGTGCCCATCACTAAGAAAATCCACCTCTGCAGTGGGAAAATAAAAGTTTTCCATGGCATGGAAGTTTCCTGCGTTCATTATCATACCGCAAATTGTTGGGCCGGTCATTTAATGCCTCGGAATATGGAGAGGAAGAGCTGTTCTACTAGATGCAGGTGAAAAATTGACCGGCCGGCAAGTTTTCAGTGCCCATCACTAAGAAAATCCACCTCTGCAGTGGGAAAATAAAAGTTTTCCATGGCATGGAAGTTTCCTGCGTTCATTATCATACCGCAAATTGGTGGGCCGGTCATTTAATGCCTCGGAATATGGAGAGGAAGAGCTGTTCTACTAGATGCAGGTGAAAAATTGACCGGCCGGCAAGTTTTCAGTGCCCATCACTAAGAAAATCCACCTCTGCAGTGGGAAAATAAAAGTTTTCCATGGCATGGAAGTTTCCTGCGTTCATTATCATACCGCAAATTGTTGGGCCGGTCATTTAATGCCTCGGAATATGGAGAGGAAGAGCTGTTCTACTAGATGCAGGTGAAAAATTGACCGGCCGGCAAGTTTTCAGTGCCCATCACTAAGAAAATCCACCTCTGCAGTGGGAAAATAAAAGTTTTCCATGGCATGGAAGTTTCCTGCGTTCATTATCATACCGCAAATTGTTGGGCCGGTCATTTAATGCCTCGGAATATGGAGAGGAAGAGCTGTTCTACTAGATGCAGGTGAAAAATTGACCGGCCGGCAAGTTTTCAGTGCCCATCACTAAGAAAATCCACCTCTGCAGTGGGAAAATAAAAGTTTTCCATGGCATGGAAGTTTCCTGCGTTCATTATCATACCGCAAATTGTTGGGCCGGTCATTTAATGCCTCGGAATATGGAGAGGAAGAGCTGTTCTACTAGATGCAGGTGAAAAATTGACCGGCCGGCAAGTTTTCAGTGCCCATCACTAAGAAAATCCACCTCTGCAGTGGGAAAATAAAAGTTTTCCATGGCATGGAAGTTTCCTGCGTTCATTATCATACCGCAAATTGTTGGGCCGGTCATTTAATGCCTCGGAATATGGAGAGGAAGAGCTGTTCTACTAGATGCAGGTGAAAAATTGACCGGCCGGCAAGTTTTCAGTGCCCATCACTAAGAAAATCCACCTCTGCAGTGGGAAAATAAAAGTTTTCCATGGCATGGAAGTTTCCTGCGTTCATTATCATACCGCAAATTGTTGGGCCGGTCATTTAATGCCTCGGAATATGGAGAGGAAGAGCTGTTCTACTAGATGCAGGTGAAAAATTGACCGGCCGGCAAGTTTTCAGTGCCCATCACTAAGAAAATCCACCTCTGCAGTGGGAAAATAAAAGTTTTCCATGGCATGGAAGTTTCCTGCGTTCATTATCATACCGCAAATTGTTGGGCCGGTCATTTAATGCCTCGGAATATGGAGAGGAAGAGCTGTTCTACTAGATGCAGGTGAAAAATTGACCGGCCGGCAAGTTTTCAGTGCCCATCACTAAGAAAATCCACCTCTGCAGTGGGAAAATAAAAGTTTTCCATGGCATGGAAGTTTCCTGCGTTCATTATCATACCGCAAATTGTTGGGCCGGTCATTTAATGCCTCGGAATATGGAGAGGAAGAGCTGTTCTACTAGATGCAGGTGAAAAATTGACCGGCCGGCAAGTTTTCAGTGCCCATCACTAAGAAAATCCACCTCTGCAGTGGGAAAATAAAAGTTTTCCATGGCATGGAAGTTTCCTGCGTTCATTATCATACCGCAAATTGTTGGGCCGGTCATTTAATGCCTCGGAATATGGAGAGGAAGAGCTGTTCTACTAGATGCAGGTGAAAAATTGACCGGCCGGCAAGTTTTCAGTGCCCATCACTAAGAAAATCCACCTCTGCAGTGGGAAAATAAAAGTTTTCCATGGCATGGAAGTTTCCTGCGTTCATTATCATACCGCAAATTGTTGGGCCGGTCATTTAATGCCTCGGAATATGGAGAGGAAGAGCTGTTCTACTAGATGCAGGTGAAAAATTGACCGGCCGGCAAGTTTTCAGTGCCCATCACTAAGAAAATCCACCTCTGCAGTGGGAAAATAAAAGTTTTCCATGGCATGGAAGTTTCCTGCGTTCATTATCATACCGCAAATTGTTGGGCCGGTCATTTAATGCCTCGGAATATGGAGAGGAAGAGCTGTTCTACTAGATGCAGGTGAAAAATTGACCGGCCGGCAAGTTTTCAGTGCCCATCACTAAGAAAATCCACCTCTGCAGTGGGAAAATAAAAGTTTTCCATGGCATGGAAGTTTCCTGCGTTCATTATCATACCGCAAATTGTTGGGCCGGTCATTTAATGCCTCGGAATATGGAGAGGAAGAGCTGTTCTACTAGATGCAGGTGAAAAATTGACCGGCCGGCAAGTTTTCAGTGCCCATCACTAAGAAAATCCACCTCTGCAGTGGGAAAATAAAAGTTTTCCATGGCATGGAAGTTTCCTGCGTTCATTATCATACCGCAAATTGTTGGGCCGGTCATTTAATGCCTCGGAATATGGAGAGGAAGAGCTGTTCTACTAGATGCAGGTGAAAAATTGACCGGCCGGCAAGTTTTCAGTGCCCATCACTAAGAAAATCCACCTCTGCAGTGGGAAAATAAAAGTTTTCCATGGCATGGAAGTTTCCTGCGTTCATTATCATACCGCAAATTGTTGGGCCGGTCATTTAATGCCTCGGAATATGGAGAGGAAGAGCTGTTCTACTAGATGCAGGTGAAAAATTGACCGGCCGGCAAGTTTTCAGTGCCCATCACTAAGAAAATCCACCTCTGCAGTGGGAAAATAAAAGTTTTCCATGGCATGGAAGTTTCCTGCGTTCATTATCATACCGCAAATTGTTGGGCCGGTCATTTAATGCCTCGGAATATGGAGAGGAAGAGCTGTTCTACTAGATGCAGGTGAAAAATTGACCGGCCGGCAAGTTTTCAGTGCCCATCACTAAGAAAATCCACCTCTGCAGTGGGAAAATAAAAGTTTTCCATGGCATGGAAGTTTCCTGCGTTCATTATCATACCGCAAATTGTTGGGCCGGTCATTTAATGCCTCGGAATATGGAGAGGAAGAGCTGTTCTACTAGATGCAGGTGAAAAATTGACCGGCCGGCAAGTTTTCAGTGCCCATCACTAAGAAAATCCACCTCTGCAGTGGGAAAATAAAAGTTTTCCATGGCATGGAAGTTTCCTGCGTTCATTATCATACCGCAAATTGTTGGGCCGGTCATTTAATGCCTCGGAATATGGAGAGGAAGAGCTGTTCTACTAGATGCAGGTGAAAAATTGACCGGCCGGCAAGTTTTCAGTGCCCATCACTAAGAAAATCCACCTCTGCAGTGGGAAAATAAAAGTTTTCCATGGCATGGAAGTTTCCTGCGTTCATTATCATACCGCAAATTGTTGGGCCGGTCATTTAATGCCTCGGAATATGGAGAGGAAGAGCTGTTCTACTAGATGCAGGTGAAAAATTGACCGGCCGGCAAGTTTTCAGTGCCCATCACTAAGAAAATCCACCTCTGCAGTGGGAAAATAAAAGTTTTCCATGGCATGGAAGTTTCCTGCGTTCATTATCATACCGCAAATTGTTGGGCCGGTCATTTAATGCCTCGGAATATGGAGAGGAAGAGCTGTTCTACTAGATGCAGGTGAAAAATTGACCGGCCGGCAAGTTTTCAGTGCCCATCACTAAGAAAATCCACCTCTGCAGTGGGAAAATAAAAGTTTTCCATGGCATGGAAGTTTCCTGCGTTCATTATCATACCGCAAATTGTTGGGCCGGTCATTTAATGCCTCGGAATATGGAGAGGAAGAGCTGTTCTACTAGATGCAGGTGAAAAATTGACCGGCCGGCAAGTTTTCAGTGCCCATCACTAAGAAAATCCACCTCTGCAGTGGGAAAATAAAAGTTTTCCATGGCATGGAAGTTTCCTGCGTTCATTATCATACCGCAAATAGTTGGGCTGGTCATTTAATGCCTCGGAATATGGAGAGGAAGAGCTGTTCTACTAGATGCAGGTGAAAAATTGACCGGCCGGCAAGTTTTCAGTGCCCATCACTAAGAAAATCCACCTCTGCAGTGGGAAAATAAAAGTTTTCCATGGCATGGAAGTTTCCTGCGTTCATTATCATACCGCAAATTGTTGGGCCGGTCATTTAATGCCTCGGAATATGGAGAGGAAGAGCTGTTCTACTAGATGCAGGTGAAAAATTGACCGGCCGGCAAGTTTTCAGTGCCCATCACTAAGAAAATCCACCTCTGCAGTGGGAAAATAAAAGTTTTCCATGGCATGGAAGTTTCCTGCGTTCATTATCATACCGCAAATTGTTGGGCCGGTCATTTAATGCCTCGGAATATGGAGAGGAAGAGCTGTTCTACTAGATGCAGGTGAAAAATTGACCGGCCGGCAAGTTTTCAGTGCCCATCACTAAGAAAATCCACCTCTGCAGTGGGAAAATAAAAGTTTTCCATGGCATGGAAGTTTCCTGCGTTCATTATCATACCGCAAATTGTTGGGCCGGTCATTTAATGCCTCGGAATATGGAGAGGAAGAGCTGTTCTACTAGATGCAGGTGAAAAATTGACCGGCCGGCAAGTTTTCAGTGCCCATCACTAAGAAAATCCACCTCTGCAGTGGGAAAATAAAAGTTTTCCATGGCATGGAAGTTTCCTGCGTTCATTATCATACCGCAAATTGTTGGGCCGGTCATTTAATGCCTCGGAATATGGAGAGGAAGAGCTGTTCTACTAGATGCAGGTGAAAAATTGACCGGCCGGCAAGTTTTCAGTGCCCATCACTAAGAAAATCCACCTCTGCAGTGGGAAAATAAAAGTTTTCCATGGCATGGAAGTTTCCTGCGTTCATTATCATACCGCAAATTGTTGGGCCGGTCATTTAATGCCTCGGAATATGGAGAGGAAGAGCTGTTCTACTAGATGCAGGTGAAAAATTGACCGGCCGGCAAGTTTTCAGTGCCCATCACTAAGAAAATCCACCTCTGCAGTGGGAAAATAAAAGTTTTCCATGGCATGGAAGTTTCCTGCGTTCATTATCATACCGCAAATTGTTGGGCCGGTCATTTAATGCCTCGGAATATGGAGAGGAAGAGCTGTTCTACTAGATGCAGGTGAAAAATTGACCGGCCGGCAAGTTTTCAGTGCCCATCACTAAGAAAATCCACCTCTGCAGTGGGAAAATAAAAGTTTTCCATGGCATGGAAGTTTCCTGCGTTCATTATCATACCGCAAATTGTTGGGCCGGTCATTTAATGCCTCGGAATATGGAGAGGAAGAGCTGTTCTACTAGATGCAGGTGAAAAATTGACCGGCCGGCAAGTTTTCAGTGCCCATCACTAAGAAAATCCACCTCTGCAGTGGGAAAATAAAAGTTTTCCATGGCATGGAAGTTTCCTGCGTTCATTATCATACCGCAAATTGTTGGGCCGGTCATTTAATGCCTCGGAATATGGAGAGGAAGAGCTGTTCTACTAGATGCAGGTGAAAAATTGACCGGCCGGCAAGTTTTCAGTGCCCATCACTAAGAAAATCCACCTCTGCAGTGGGAAAATAAAAGTTTTCCATGGCATGGAAGTTTCCTGCGTTCATTATCATACCGCAAATTGTTGGGCCGGTCATTTAATGCCTCGGAATATGGAGAGGAAGAGCTGTTCTACTAGATGCAGGTGAAAAATTGACCGGCCGGCAAGTTTTCAGTGCCCATCACTAAGAAAATCCACCTCTGCAGTGGGAAAATAAAAGTTTTCCATGGCATGGAAGTTTCCTGCGTTCATTATCATACCGCAAATTGTTGGGCCGGTCATTTAATGCCTCGGAATATGGAGAGGAAGAGCTGTTCTACTAGATGCAGGTGAAAAATTGACCGGCCGGCAAGTTTTCAGTGCCCATCACTAAGAAAATCCACCTCTGCAGTGGGAAAATAAAAGTTTTCCATGGCATGGAAGTTTCCTGCGTTCATTATCATACCGCAAATTGTTGGGCCGGTCATTTAATGCCTCGGAATATGGAGAGGAAGAGCTGTTCTACTAGATGCAGGTGAAAAATTGACCGGCCGGCAAGTTTTCAGTGCCCATCACTAAGAAAATCCACCTCTGCAGTGGGAAAATAAAAGTTTTCCATGGCATGGAAGTTTCCTGCGTTCATTATCATACCGCAAATTGTTGGGCCGGTCATTTAATGCCTCGGAATATGGAGAGGAAGAGCTGTTCTACTAGATGCAGGTGAAAAATTGACCGGCCGGCAAGTTTTCAGTGCCCATCACTAAGAAAATCCACCTCTGCAGTGGGAAAATAAAAGTTTTCCATGGCATGGAAGTTTCCTGCGTTCATTATCATACCGCAAATTGTTGGGCCGGTCATTTAATGCCTCGGAATATGGAGAGGAAGAGCTGTTCTACTAGATGCAGGTGAAAATTGACCGGCCGGCAAGTTTTCAGTGCCCATCACTAAGAAAATCCACCTCTGCAGTGGGAAAATAAAAGTTTTCCATGGCATGGAAGTTTCCTGCGTTCATTATCATACCGCAAATTGTTGGGCCGGTCATTTAATGCCTCGGAATATGGAGAGGAAGAGCTGTTCTACTAGATGCAGGTGAAAAATTGACCGGCCGGCAAGTTTTCAGTGCCCATCACTAAGAAAATCCACCTCTGCAGTGGGAAAATAAAAGTTTTCCATGGCATGGAAGTTTCCTGCGTTCATTATCATACCGCAAATTGTTGGGCCGGTCATTTAATGCCTCGGAATATGGAGAGGAAGAGCTGTTCTACTAGATGCAGGTGAAAAATTGACCGGCCGGCAAGTTTTCAGTGCCCATCACTAAGAAAATCCACCTCTGCAGTGGGAAAATAAAATTTTCCATGGCATGGAAGTTTCCTGCGTTCATTATCATACCGCAAATTGTTGGGCCGGTCATTTAATGCCTCGGAATATGGAGAGGAAGAGCTGTTCTACTAGATGCAGGTGAAAAATTGACCGGCCGGCAAGTTTTCAGTGCCCATCACTAAGAAAATCCACCTCTGCAGTGGGAAAATAAAAGTTTTCCATCAGGTGAAAAATTGACCGGCCGGCAAGTTTTCAGTGCCCATTACTAAGAAAATCCACCTCTGCAGTGGGAAAATAAAAGTTTTCCATGGCATGGAAGTTTCCTGCGTTCATTATCATACCGCAAATTGTTGGGCCGGTCATTTAATGCCTCGGAATATGAAGAACGGTGTCTCTGAAACAAGTAATTTTGCAATCCTTGCTGAGCATACCACGGGCTTTACATACGCATGATATTTAAGAAGCACATACATGAAAACAAAGGCTTCAAAATGAGACCAAGTACGTCTTTCTATCTCCCCGCCTTCCCTCTAAACCGGCCTCAGAAGTTGAAGAACTGTGTTATGAAACAAGTAACTTTGCAATCCTTGCTGGCCATACCACGGGCTTAACATACGCACGATATTTAAGGAGCATATACATGAAAACAAAAGCTTCAAAATGAGATCAAGTACGTTTTTCTATCTCCTCGCCTTCTTTGTAAATCGTCGTCAGAAGTTGAAGAACGGTGTCTATGAAGATGAAGAACATTCTCTATGAAACAAGTAACTTTGCAATCCTTGCTGGCCATACCACGGGCTTTACATACGCATGATACTTTCGGAGCATATACATGGGAACAAAGGCTTCAAAATGAGACCAAGTACGTCTTTCTATCTCCTCGCCTTCTCTGTAAATCGGCGTCAGAAGTTGAAGAACGATCTCTATGAAACATGTAACTTTGCAATCCTTGCTGAGCATACCACGAGCTTTACATACGCACGATATTTAAGGAGCATATACATGAAAACAAAAGCTTCAAAATGAGACCAAGTACGTCTTTCTATCTCCTCGCCTTCTCTGTAAATTGGCGTCAGAAGTTGAAGAACAGTCTCTATGAAACATGTAATTTTGCAATCCTTGCTGAGCATACAACGGGCTTTACATACGCACGATATTTAAGAAGCATATACATGAAAACAAAAGTTTCAAAATGAGACCAAGTACGTTTTTCTATCTCCTCGCCTTCTCTGCAAATCGGCGTCAGAAGTTGAAGAACGGTGTCTATGAAGATGAAGAACATTCTCTATGAAACAAGTAACTTTGCAATCCTTGCTGAGCATATGACGGGCTTTACATACGCACGATTTTTAAGGAGCACATACATGAAAACAAAAGCTTCAAAATGAGACCAAGTACGTCTTTCTATCTCCTCGCCTTCTCTGTAAATCGGCCTCAGAAATTGAAGAACGGTGTCTATGAAGATGAAGAACATTCTCTATGAAACAAGTAACTTTGCAATCCTTACTGAGCTTACCACGGGCTTTACATACGCACGATCTTTAAGAAGCACATATATGAAAACAAAGGCTTCAAAATGAGACCAAGTACGTCTTTCTATCTCCCCGCCTTCTCTCTAAACCGGCGTCAGAAGTTGAAGAATGGTCTCTATGAAACAAGTAACTTTGCAATCCTTGCTGAGCATACCACGGGCTTAACATACGCATGATACTTTAGGAGCACATACATGGGAACAAAGGCTTCAAAATGAGTTCAAGTACGTCTTTCTATCTCCTCGCCTTCTCTGTAAATCAGCGTCAGAAGTTGAAGAACGGTGTCTATGAAACAAGTAACTTTGCAATCTTTGCTGAGCATACCACGGGCTTAACATACGCATGATACTTTAGGAGCACATACATGAAAACAAAGGCTTCAAAATGAGACCAAGTACGTGTTTCTATCTCCCCGCCTTCTCTGTAAATCGGCGTCAGAAGTTGAAGAACGGTGTCTATGAAACATGCAACTTTGCAATCCTTGCTGAGCATACCACGGGCTTAACATACTCGTAATACTTTAGGAGCATATACATAAAAACAAAAGCTTCCAAATGAGACCAAGTACGTTTTTCTATCTCCTCGCATTCTCTGTAAATCGGCGTCAGAAGATGAAGAAAGGTGTCTATGAAGATGAAGAACATTCTCTTTGAAACAAGTAACTTTGCAATCCTTGCTGGCCATACCACGGGCTTTACATACGCATGATACTTTAGGAGCACATACATGGGAGCAAAGGCTTCAAAATGAGTTCAAGTACGACTTTCTATCTCCTCGCCTTCTCTGTAAATCGGCGTCAGAAGTTGAAGAACAGTCTCTATGAAACATGCAACTTTGCAATCCTTGCTGAGCATACCACGGGCTATACATACGCACGATATTTAAGGAGCATATACATGAAAAAAAGGCTTCAAAATGAGACCAAGTACGTCTTTCTATCTCCCCTCCTTCTCTCTCAACCGGCGTCAGAAGTTGAAGAATGGTCTCTATGAAACATGCAACTTTGCAATCTTTGCTGAGCATACCACGGGCTTAACATACGCATGATACTTGAGGAGCACATACATGGGAACAAAGTCTTCAAAATGAGACCAAGTACGTCTTTCTATCTCCTCGCCTTCTCTGTAAATCGGCGTCAGAATTTGAAGAACGGTGTCTATGAAGATGAAGAACATTCTCTATGAAACAAGTAACTTTGCAATCCTTGCTGGCCATACCACGGGCTTTACATACGCATGATACTTAAGGAGCACATACATGGGAACAAAGGCTTCAAAATGAGACCAAGTACGTCTTTCTATCTCCTCGCCTTCTCTGTAAATCGGCGTCAGAAGTTGAAGAACGGTGTCTATGAAGATGAAGAACATTCTCTATGAAACAAGTAACTTTGCAATCCTTGCTGAGCATACCACGGGCTTTACATACGCACGATCTTTAAGAAGCACATACATGAAAACAAAGGCTTCAAAAACAGACCAAGTACGTCTTTCTATCTCCTCGCCTTCTCTGTAAATCGGCGTCAGAAGTTGAAAAACGGTGTCTATGAAACAAGTACAGTCTCTATGAAGATGAAGAACATTCTCTATGAAACAAGTAACTTTGCAATCCTTGCTGAGCATACCAAGGGCTTTATATACGCACGATATTTAAGGAGCACATACATTGGAATAAATTCTTCAAAATGAGACCAAGTACGTCTTTCTATCTCCTCGCCTTCTCTGTAAATCGGCGTCAGAAAATGAAGAACGGTGTCTATGAAGATGAAGAACATTCTCTATGAAACAAGTAACTTTGCAATCCTTGCTGAGCATACCACGGGCTTAACATACGCACATTCCTTTAGGAGCACATACATGCAAACAAAGGCTTCAAAAACAGACCAAGTACGTCTTTCTTTCTCCTCGCCTTCTCTGTAAATCGGCGTCAGAAGTTGAAGAACGGTGTCTATGAAGATGAAGAACATTCTCTATGAAACAAGTAACTTTGCAATCCTTGCTTGCCATACCACGGGCTTTACATACGCATGATACTTTAGAAGCACATACATGGGAACAAAGGCTTCAAAATGAGACCAAGTACGACTTTCTATCTCCTCGCCTTCTCTGTAAATCGGCGTCAGAAGTTGAAGAACAGTCTCTATGAAACATGTAACTTTGCAATCCTTGCTGAGCATACCACGGGCTTTACATACGCACGATTTTTTAGGAGCATATACATGAAAACAAAAGCTTCAAAATGAGACCAAGTACGTTTTTCTATCTCCTCGCCTTTTCTGTGAATCGGCGTCAGAAGTTGAAGAACGGTGTCTATGAAGATGAAGAACATTCTCTATGAAACAAGTAACTTTGCAATCCTTGCTGAGCAAACCACGGGCTTAACATACGCACATTCCTTTAGGAGCACATACATGCAAACAAAGGCTTCAAAAACAGACCAAGTACGTCTTTCTATCTCCTCGCCTTCTCTGTAAATCGGCGTCAGAAGTTGAAGAACGGTGTCTATGAAGATGAAGAACATTCTCTATGAAACAAGTAACTTTGCAATCCTTGCTTGCCATACCACGGGCTTTACATACGCATGATACTTTAGAAGCACATACATGGGAACAAAGGCTTCAAAATGAGACCAAGTACGACTTTCTATCTCCTCACCTTCTCTGTAAATCGGCGTCAGAAGTTGAAGAACAGTCTCTATGAAACATGGAACTTTGCAATCCTTGCTGAGCATACCACGGGCTTTACATACGCACGATATTTAAGGAGCATATACATGAAAACAAGCGCTTCAAAATGAGACCAAGTACGTCTTTCTATCTCCTCGCCTTTTCTGTGAATCGGCGTCAGAAGTTGAAGAACGGTGTCTATGAAGATGAAGAACATTCTCTATGAAACAAGTAACTTTGCAATCCTTGCTTGCCATACCACGGGCTTTACATACGCATGATACTTTAGAAGCACATGCATGGGAACAAAGGCTTCAAAATGAGACCAAGTACGTCTTTCTATCTCCTCGCCTTCTCTGTAAATCGGCGTCAGAAGTTGAAGAACAGTCTCTATGAAACATGTAACTTTGCAATCCTTGCTGAGCATACCACGAGCTTTACATACGCATGATACTTTAGGAGCACATTTATGGGAACAAAGTCTTCAAAATGAGACCAAGTACGTCTTTCTATCTCCTCGCCTTCTCTGTAAATCGGCGTCAGAAGTTGAAGAACGGTGTCTATGAAGATGAAGAACATTCTCTATGAAACAAGTAACTTTGCTTCCTTGCTGAGCATACCACGGGCTTAACATACGCACAATCCTTTAGGAGCACATACATGCAAACAAAGGCTTCAAAAACAGAACAAGTACGTCTTTCTATCTCCTCGCCTTCTCTGTAAATCGGCGTCAGAAGTTGAAGAACGGTGTCTATGAAACAAGTAATTTTGCAATCCTTGCTGAGCATACCACGGGCTTTACATACGCACGATATTTAAGGAGCATATACATAAAAACAAAAGCTTCAAAATGAGACCAAGTACGTCTTTCTATCTCCTCGCCTTTTCTGTGAATCGGCGTCAGAAGTTGAAGAACGGTGTCTATGAAGATGAAGAACATTCTCTATGAAACAAGTAACTTTGCAATCCTTGCTTGCCATACCACGGGCTTTACATACGCATGATACTTTAGAAGCACATACATAGGAACAAAGGCTTCAAAATGAGACCAAGTACGACTTTCTATCTCCTCACCTTCTCTGTAAATCGGCGTCAGAAGTTGAAGAACAGTCTCTATGAAACATGTAACTTTGCAATCCTTGCTGAGCATACCACGAGCTTTACATACGCATGATACTTTAGGAGCACATACATGGGAACAAAGTCTTCAAAATGAGACCAAGTACGTCTTTCTATCTTCTCGCCTTCTCTGTGAATCGGCGTCAGAAGTTGAAGAACGGTGTCTATGAAACATGTAACTTTGCAATTCTTGCTGAGCCTACCACGGGCTTTACATACGCACGATTTTTTTAGGAGCATATACATGAAAACAAAAGCTTCAAAATGAGACCAAGTACGTTTTTCTATCTCCTCGCCTTCTCTGTAAATCGGCGTCAGAAGTTGAAGAACGGTGTCTATGAAGATGAAGAACATTCTCTATGAAACAAGTAACTTTGCAATCCTTGCTTTCCATACCACGGGCTTTACATACGCATGATACTTAAAGAGCACATACATGGGAACAAAGGCTTCAAAATGAGACCAAGTACGTCTTTCTATCTCCTCGCCTTCTCTGTAAATCGGCGTCAGAAGTTGAAGAACGGTGTCTATGAAGATGAAGAACATTCTCTATGAAACAAGTAACTTTGCAATCCTTGCTGAGCATACCACGGGCTTTACATACGCACGATCCTTTAGGAGCACATACATGCAAACAAAGGCTTCAAAAACAGACCAAGTACGTCTTTCTTTCTCCTCGCCTTCTCTGTAAATCGGCGTCAGAAGTTGAAGAACGGTGTCTATGAAACATGTAACTTTGCAATCCTTGCTGAGCATACCACGAGCTTTACATACGCATGATACTTTAGGAGCACATACATGGGAACAAAGTCTTCAAAATGAGACCAAGTACGTCTTTCTATCTCCTCGCCTTCTCTGTAAATCGGCGTCAGAAGTTGAAGAACGGTGTCTATGAAGATGAAGAACATTCTCTATGAAACATGTAACTTTGCAATCCTTGCTGAGCATACCACGGGCTTAACATACGCACAATCCTTTAGGAGCACATACATGCAAACAAAGGCTTCAAAAACAGACCAAGTACGATGAAGAACATTCTCTATGAAACAAGTAACTTTGCAATCCTTGCTGAGCATACCACGGGCTTTACATACGCACGATATTTAAGGAGAACATACATGGGAACAAAGTCTTCAAAATGAGACCAAGTTCGTCTTTCTATCTCCTCGCCTTCTCTGTAAATCGGCGTCAGAAGTTGAAGAACGGTGTCTATGAAACAAGTAACTTTGCAATCCTTGCTGAGCATACCACGGGCTTTACATACGCACGATATTTATGGAGCATATACATGAACACAAAAGCTTCGAAATGAGACCAAGTACGTTTTTCTATCTCCTCGCCTTCTCTGTAAATCGGCGTCAGAAGTTGAAGAACGGTGTCTATGAAACATGTAACTTTGCAATCCTCGCTGAGCATATCACGGGCTTTACATACGCACGATATTTATGGAGCATATACATGAACACAAAAGCTTCGAAATGAGACCAAGTACGTTTTTCTATCTCCTCGCCTTCTCTGTAAATTGGCGTCAGAAGTTGAAGAACGGTGTCTATGAAGATGAAGAACATTCTCTATGAAACAAGTAACTTTGCAATCCTTGCTGAGCATACCACGGGCTTTACATACGCACGATATTTAAGGAGCACATACATGGGAACAAAGTCTTCAAAATGAGACCAAGTACGTCTTTCTATCTCCTCGCCTTCTCTGTAAATCGGCGTCAGAAGTTGAAGAACGGTGTCTATGAAACATGTAACTTTGCAATCCTTGCTGAGCATACCACGGGCTTTACATACGCACGATTTTTAGGAGCATATACATGAAAACAAAAGCTTCAAAATGAGACCAAGTACGTTTTTCTATCTCCTCGCCTTCTCTGTAAATCGGCGTCAGAAGTTGAAGAACGGTGTCTATGAAGATGAAGAACATTCTCTATGAAACAAGTAACTTTGCAATCCTTGCTGAGCATACCACGGGCTTTACATACGCATGATACTTTAGGACCACATACGTGGGAACAAAGTCTTCAAAATGTGACCAAATACGTCTTTCTATCTCCTCGCCTTCTCTGTAAATCGGCGTCAGAAGTTGAAGAACGGTGTCTATGAAACAAGTAATTTTGCAATCTTGCTGAGCATACCACGGGCTTTACATACGCACGATATTTAAGGAGCATATACATGAAAACGAAAGCTTCAAAATGAGACCAAGTACGTCTTTCTATCTCCTCGCCTTCTCTGTAAATCGGCGTCAGAAGTTGAAGAACGGTGTCTATGAAGATGAAGAACATTCTCTATGAAACAAGTAACTTTGCAATCCTTGCTGAGCATACCACGGGCTTTACATACGCACAATCCTTTAGGAGCACATACATGCAAACAAAGGCTTCAAAATTAGACCAAGTACGTCTTTCTATCTCCTCGCCTTCTCTGTAAATCGGCGTCAGAAGTTGAAGAACGGTCTCTATGAAACATGTAACTTTGCAATCCTTGCTGAGCATACCACGGGCTTTACATACAAATGATATTTAAGGAGCATATACATGAACACAAAAGCTTCAAAATGAGACCAAGTACGTTTTTCTATCTCCTCGCCTTCTCTGTAAATCGGCGTCAGAAGTTGAAGAACGGTGTCTATGAAGATGAAGAACATTCTCTATGAAACAAGTAACTTTGCAATCCTTGCTGAGCATACCACGGGCTTTACATACGCACGATATTTAAGGAGCACATACATGGGAACAAAGTCTTCAAAATGTGACCAAATACGTCTTTCTATCTCCTCGCCTTCTCTTTAAATCGGCGTCAGAAGTTGAAGAACGGTGTCTATGAAACAAGAAATTTTGCAATCTTGCTGAGCATACCACGGGCTTTACATACGCACGATATTTAAGGAGCATATACATGAAAACGAAAGCTTCAAAATGAGACCAAGTACGTCTTTCTATCTCCTCGCCTTCTCTGTAAATCGGCGTCAGAAGTTGAAGAACGGTGTCTATGAAGATGAAGAACATTCTCTATGAAACAAGTAACTTTGCAATCCTTGCGGAGCATACCACGGGCTTAACATACGCACAATCCTTTAGAAGCATATACATGGGAACAAAGTCTTCAAAATTTGACCAAATACGTCTTTCTATCTCCTCGCCCTCTCTGTAAATCGACGTCAGAAGTTGAAGAACGGTGTCTATGAAACAAGTAATTTTGCAATCCTTGCTGAGCATACCACGGGCTTTACATACGCACGATATTTAAGGAGCATATACATGAAAACAAAAGCTTCAAAATGAGACCAAGTACGTCTTTCTATCTCCTCGCCTTTTCTGTGAATCGGCGTCAGAAGTTGAAGAACGGTGTCTATGAAGATGAAGAACATTCTCTTTGAAACAAGTAACTTTGCAATCCTTGCTGAGCATACCACGGGCTTTACATACGCACAATCCTTTAGGAGCACATACATGCAAACAAAGGCTTCAAAATGAGACCAAGTACGTCTTTCTATCTCCTCGCCTTCTCTGTAAATCGGCGTCAGAAGTTGAAGAACGGTCTCTATGAAACATGTAACTTTGCAATCCTTGCTGAGCATACCACGGGCTTTACATACGCACGATATTTAAGGAGAATATACATGAATACAAAAGCTTCAAAATGAGACCAAGTACGTCTTTCTATCTCCTCGCCTTCTCTGTAAATCGGCGTCAGAAGTTGAAGAACGGTGTCTATGAAACATGTAACTTTGCAATCCTTGCTGAGCATACCACGGGCTTTACATACGCACGATATTTAAGGAGAACATACATGGGAACAAAGTCTTCAAAATGTGACCAAATACGTCTTTCTATCTCCTCGCCTTCTCTTTAAATCGGCGTCAGAAGTTGAAGAACGGTGTCTATGAAACAAGTAATTTTGCAATCTTGCTGAGCATACCACGGGCTTTACATACGCACGATATTTAAGGAGCATATACATGAAAACAAAAGCTTCAAAATGAGACCAAGTACGTCTTTCTATCTCCTCGCCTTCTCTGTAAACCGGCGTCAGAAGTTGAAGAAGGGTGTCTATGAAGATGAAGAACATTCTCTATGAAACAAGTAACTTTGCAATCCTTGCGGAGCATACCACGGGCTTAACATACGCACAATCCTTTAGGAGCATATACATGGGAACAAAGTGTTCAAAATGTGACCAAATACGTCTTTCTATCTCCTCGCCTTCTCTGTAAATCGGCGTCAGAAGTTGAAGAACGGTGTCTATGAAACAAGTAATTTTGCAATCCTTGCTGAGCATACCACGGGCTTTACATACGCACGATTTTTAAGGAGCATATACATGAAAACAAAAGCTTCAAAATGAGACCAAGTACGTTTTTCTATCTCCTCGCCTTCTCTGTAAATCGGCGTCAGAAGTTGAAGAACGGTGTCTATGAAGATGAAGAACATTCTCTATGAAACAAGTAACTTTGCAATCCTTGCTTGCCATACCACGGGCTTTACATACGCATGATACTTTAGAAGCACATACATGGGAACAAAGGCTTCAAAATGAGACCAAGTACGTCTTTCTATCTCCTCGCCTTCTCTGTAAATCGGCGTCAGAAGTTGAAGAACGGTGTCTATGAAGATGAAGAACATTCTCTATGAAACAAGTAACTTTGCAATCCTTGCTTGCCATACCACGGGCTTTACATACGCATGATACTTTAGAAGCACATACATGGGAACAAAGGCTTCAAAATGAGACCAAGTACGTCTTTCTATCTCCTCGCCTTTTCTGTGAATCGGCGTCAGAAGTTGAAGAACGGTGTCTATGAAGATGAAGAACATTCTCTATGAAACAAGTAACTTTGCAATCCTTGCTGAGCATACCACGGGCTTTACATACGCACAATCCTTTAGGAGCACATACATGCAAACAAAGGCTTCAAAATTAGACCAAGTACGTCTTTCTATATCCTCGCCTTCTCTGTAAATCGGCGTCAGAAGTTGAAGAACAGTCTCTATGAAACATGTAACTTTGCAATCCTCGCTGAGCATACCACGGGCTTTACATACGCACGATATTTAAGGAGAATATACATGAATACAAAAGCTTCGAAATGAGACCAAGTACGTTTTTTTATCTCCTCGCCTTCTCTGTAAATCGGCGTCAGAAGTTGAAGAACGGTGTCTATGAAGATGAAGAACATTCTCTATGAAACAAGTAACTTTGCAATCCTTGCTTGCCATACCACGGGCTTTACATACGCATGATACTTTAGAAGCACATACATGGGAACAAAGGCTTCAAAATGAGACCAAGTACGTCTTTCTATCTCCTCGCCTTTTCTGTGAATCGGCGTCAGAAGTTGAAGAACGGTGTCTATGAAGATGAAGAACATTCTCTATGAAACAAGTAACTTTGCAATCCTTGCTTGCCATACCACGGGCTTTACATACGCATGATACTTTAGAAGCACATACATGGGAACAAAGGCTTCAAAATGAGTTCAAGAACGTGTTTCTATCTCCTCGCCTTCTCCGTAAATCGGCGTCAGAAGTTGAAGAACGGTGTCTATGAAGATGAAGAACATTCTCTATGAAACAAGTAACTTTGCAATCCTTGCTGAGCATACCACGGGCTTTACATACGCATGATACTTTAGAAGCACATACATGGGAACAAAGGCTTCAAAATGAGACCAAGTACGTCTTTCTATCTCCTCGCCTTCTCTGTAAATCGGCGTCAGAAGTTGAAGAACGGTGTCTATGAAGATGAAGAACATTCTCTATGAAACAAGTAACTTTGCAATCCTTGCTTGCCATACCACGGGCTTTACATACGCATGATACTTTAGAAGCACATACATGGGAACAAAGGCTTCAAAATGAGACCAAGTACGTCTTTCTATCTCCTCGCCTTCTCTGTAAATCGGCGTCAGAAGTTGAAGAACGGTGTCTATGAAGATGAAGAACATTCTCTATGAAACAAGTAACTTTGCAATCCTTGCTTGCCATACCACGGGCTTTACATACGCATGATACTTTAGAAGCACATACATGGGAACAAAGGCTTCAAAATGAGACCAAGTACGTCTTTCTATCTCCTCGCCTTCTCTGTAAATCGGCGTCAGAAGTTGAAGAACGGTGTCTATGAAGATGAAGAACATTCTCTATGAAACAAGTAACTTTGCAATCCTTGCTGAGCATACCACGGGCTTTACATACGCACAATCCTTTAGGAGCACATACATGCAAACAAAGGCTTCAAAATTAGACCAAGTACGTCTTTCTATATCCTCGCCTTCTCTGTAAATCGGCGTCAGAAGTTGAAGAACAGTCTCTATGAAACATGTAACTTTGCAATCCTTGCTGAGCATACCACGGGCTTTACATACGCACGATATTTAAGGAGAATATACATGAAACAAACGCTTCTAAATGAGACCAAGTACGTTTTTTTATCTCCTCGCCTTCTCTGTAAATCGGCGTCAGAAGTTGAAGAACGGTGTCTATGAAGATGAAGAACATTCTCTATGAAACAAGTAACTTTGCAATCCTTGCTTGCCATACCACGGGCTTTACATACGCATGATACTTTAGAAGCACATACATGGGAACAAAGGCTTCAAAATGAGACCAATTACGTCTTTCTATCTCCTCGCCTTCTCTGTAAATCGGCGTCAGAAGTTGAAGAACGGTGTCTATGAAGATGAAGAACATTCTCTATGAAACAAGTAACTTTGCAATCCTTGCTTGCCATACCACGGGCTTTACATACGCATGATACTTTAGAAGCACATACATGGGAACAAAGGCTTCAAAATGAGACCAAGTACGTCTTTCTATCTCCTCGCCTTCTCTGTAAATCGGCGTCAGAAGTTGAAGAACGGTGTCTATGAAGATGAAGAACATTCTCTATGAAACAAGTAACTTTGCAATCCTTGCTGAGCATACCACGGGCTTAACATACGCACAATCCTTTAGGAGCACATACATGCAAACAAAGGCTTCAAAAACAGACCAAGTACGTCTTTCTATCTCCTCGCCTTCTCTGTAAATCGGCGTCAGAAGTTGAAGAACAGTCTCTATGAAACATGTAACTTTGCAATCATTGCTGAGCATACCACGGGCTTTACATACGCACGATAGTTAGAGAATATACATGAATACAAAAGCTTCGAAATGAGACCAAGTACGTTTTTTTATCTCCTCGCCTTCTCTGTAAATCGGCGTCAGAAGTTGAAGAACGGTGTCTATGAAGATGAAGAACATTCTCTATGAAACAAGTAACTTTGCAATCCTTGCTGAGCATACCACGGGCTTTACATACGCATGATACTTTAGAAGCACATACATGGGAACAAAGGCTTCAAAATGAGACCAAGTACGTCTTTCTATCTCCTCGCCTTCTCTGTAAATCGGCGTCAGAAGTTGAAGAACGGTGTCTATGAAGATGAAGAACATTCTCTATGAAACAAGTAACTTTGCAATCCTTGCTTGCCATACCACGGGCTTTACATACGCATGATACTTTAGAAGCACATACATGGGAACAAAGGCTTCAAAATGAGACCAAGTACGTCTTTCTATCTCCTCGCCTTCTCTGTAAATCGGCGTCAGAAGTTGAAGAACGGTGTCTATGAAGATGAAGAACATTCTCTATGAAACAAGTAACTTTGCAATCCTTGCTGTGCATACCACGGGCTTTACATACGCATGATACTTTAGAAGCACATACATGGGAACAAAGGCTTCAAAATGAGACCAAGTACGTCTTTCTATCTCCTCGCCTTCTCTGTAAATCGGCGTCAGAAGTTGAAGAACGGTGTCTATGAAGATGAAGAACATTCTCTATGAAACAAGTAACTTTGCAATCCTTGCTTGCCATACCACGGGCTTTACATACGCATGATACTTTAGAAGCACATACATGGGAACAAAGGCTTCAAAATGAGACCAAGTACGTCTTTCTATCTCCTCGCCTTCTCTGTAAATCGGCGTCAGAAGTTGAAGAACGGTGTCTATGAAGATGAAGAACATTCTCTATGAAACAAGTAACTTTGCAATCCTTGCTTGCCATACCACGGGCTTTACATACGCATGATACTTTAGAAGCACATACATGGGAACAAAGGCTTCAAAATGAGACCAAGTACGTCTTTCTATCTCCTCGCCTTCTCTGTAAATCGGCGTCAGAAATTGAAGAACGGTGTCTATGAAGATGAAGAACATTCTCTATGAAACAAGTAACTTTGCAATCCTTGCTGAGCATACCACGGGCTTTACATACGCACAATCCTTTAGGAGCACATACATGCAAACAAAGGCTTCAAAATTAGACCAAGTACGTCTTTCTATATCCTCGCCTTCTCTGTAAATCGGCGTCAGAAGTTGAAGAACAGTCTCTATGAAACATGTAACTTTGCAATCCTGAGCATACCACGGGCTTTACATACGCACGATATTTAAGGAGAATATACATGAAACAAAAACTTCAAAATGAGACCAAGTACGTCTTTCTATCTCCTCGCCTTCTCTGTAAATCGGCGTCAGAAGTTGAAGAACGGTGTCTATGAAGATGAAGAACATTCTCTATGAAACAAGTAACTTTGCAATCCTTGCTTGCCATACCACGGGCTTTACATACGCATGATACTTTAGAAGCACATACATGGGAACAAAGGCTTCAAAATGAGACCAAGTACGTCTTTCTATCTCCTCGCCTTCTCTGTAATTCGGCGTCAGAAGTTGAAGAACGGTGTCTATGAAGATGAAGAACATTCTCTATGAAACAAGTAACTTTGCAATCCTTGCTGAGCATACCACGGGCTTTACATACGCATGATACTTTAGAAGCACATACATGGGAACAAAGGCTTCAAAATGAGACCAAGTACGTCTTTCTATCTCCTCGCCTTCTCTGTAAATCGGCGTCAGAAGTTGAAGAACGGTGTCTATGAAGATGAAGAACATTCTCTATGAAACAAGTAACTTTGCAATCCTTGCTGAGCATACCACGGGCTTTACATACGCACAATCCTTTAGGAGCACATACATGCAAACAAAGGCTTCAAAATTAGACCAAGTACGTCTTTCTATATCCTCGCCTTCTCTGTAAATCGGCGTCAGAAGTTGAAGAACAGTCTCTATGAAACATGTAACTTTGCAATCCTCGCTGAGCATACCACGGGCTTTACATACGCACGATATTTAAGGAGAATATACATGAACACAAAAACTTCGAAATGAGACCAAGTACGTTTTTTTATCTCCTCGCCTTCTCTGTAAATCGGCGTCAGAAGTTGAAGAACGGTGTCTATGAAGATGAAGAACATTCTCTATGAAACAAGTAACTTTGCAATCCTTGCTTGCCATACCACGGGCTTTACATACGCATGATACTTTAGAAGCACATACATGGGAACAAAGGCTTCAAAATGAGACCAAGTACGTCTTTCTATCTCCTCGCCTTTCTGTGAATCGGCGTCAGAAGTTGAAGAACGGTGTCTATGAAGATGAAGAACATTCTCTATGAAACAAGTAACTTTGCAATCCTTGCTTGCCATACCACGGGCTTTACATACGCATGATACTTTAGAAGCACATACATGGGAACAAAGGCTTCAAAATGAGACCAAGTACGTCTTTCTATCTCCTCGCCTTCTCTGTAAATCGGCGTCAGAAGTTGAAGAACGGTGTCTATGAAGATGAAGAACATTCTCCATGAAACAAGTAACTTTGCAATCCTTTCTGAGCATACCACGGGCTTTACATACGCACAATCCTATAGGAGCACATACATGCAAACAAAGGCTTCAAAATTAGACCAAGTACGTCTTTCTATATCCTCGCCTTCTCTGTAAATCGGCGTCAGAAGTTGAAGAACAGTCTCTATGAAACATGTAACTTTGCAATCCTCGCTGAGCATACCACGGGCTTTACATACGCACGATATTTGAGGAGCATATACATGAACACAAAAGCTTCGAAATGAGACCAAGTACGTTTTTCTATCTCCTCGCCTTCTCTGTAAATCGGCGTCAGAAGTTGAAGAACGGTGTCTATGAAGATGAAGAACATTCTCTATGAAACAAGTAACTTTGCAATCCTTGCTGAGCATACCACGGGCTTTACATACGCACGATTTTTTTAGGAGCATATACATGAAAACAAAAGCTTTAAAATTAGACCAAGTACGTTTTTCTATCTCCTCGCCTTCTCTGTAAATCGGCGTCAGAAGTTAAAGAACGGTGTCTATGAAGATGAAGAATATTCTCTATGAAACAAGTAACTTTGCAATCCTTGCTTGCCATACCACGGGCTTTACATACGCATGATACTTTAGAAGCATATACGTGGGAACAAAGTCTTCAAAATGTGACCAAGTACGTCTTTCTATCTCCTCGCCTTCTCTGTAAACCGGCGTCAGAAGTTGAAGAACGGTGTCTATGAAACAAGTAATTTTGCAATCCTTGCTGAGCATACCACGGGCTTTACATACGCACGATATTTAAGAAGCACATACATGAAAACAAAGGCTTCAAAATGAGACCAAGTACGTCTTTCTATCTCCTCGCCTTCTCTGTTAATCGGCGTCAGAAGTTGAAGAACGGTGTCTATGAAACAAGTAATTTTGCATTCCTTGCTGAGCATACCACGGGCTTTACATACGCATGATACTTTAGGAGCATATACATGGGAACAAAGTCTTCAAAATGTGACCAAGTACGTCTTTCTATCTCCTCGCCTTCTCTGTAAATCGGGGTCAGAAGTTGAAGAACGGTGTCTATGAAACAAGTAATTTTGCAATCCTTGCTGAGCATACCACGGGCTTTACATACGCATGATACTTTTGAAGCACATACATAGGAACAAAGGTTTCAAAATGAGACCAAGTACGTCTTTCTATCTCCTCGCCTTCTCTGTAAATCGGCGTCAGAAGTTGAAGAACGGTGTCTATGAAGATGAAGAACATTCTCTATGAAACAAGTAACTTTGCAATCCTTGCTGAGCAAACCACGAGCTTGACATACGAACGATATTTAAGGAGAACATACATGGGAACAAAGTCTTCAAAATGAGACCAAGTTCGTCTTTCTATCTCCTCACCTTCTCTGTAAATCGGCGTCAGAAGTTGAAGAACGGTGTCTATGAAACATGTAACTTTGCAATCCTTGCTGAGCATACCACGGGCTTTACATACGCACGATTTTTTAAGGAGCATATACATGAAAACAAAAGCTTCAAAATGAGACCAAGTACGTTTTTCTATTGACACAACATTCTCTTCATTAACATCTCAACATTCTCAACATTAACATTCTCTATGAAACAAGTAACTTTGCAATCCTTGCTGAGCATACCACGGGCTTTACATACGCACGATATTTAAGGAGCATATACATGAAAACAAAAGCTTCAAAATGAGACCAAGTACGTTTTTCTATCTCCTCGCCTTCTCTGTAAATCGGCGTCAGAAGTTGAAGAACGGTGTCTATGAAGATGAAGAACATTCTCTATGAAACAAGTAACTTTGCAATCCTTGCTTGCCATACCACGGGCTTTACATACGCATGATACTTTAGAAGCACATACATGGGAACAAAGGCTTCAAAATGAGACCAAGTACGTCTTTCTATCTCCTCGCCTTCTCTGTAAATCGGCGTCAGAAGTTGAAGAACGGTGTCTATGAAGATGAAGAACATTCCCTATGAAACAAGTAACTTTGCAATCCTTGCTGAGCATACCACGGGCTTTACATACGCACAATCCTTTAGGAGCACATACATGCAAACAAAGGCTTCAAAATTAGACCAAGTACGTCTTTCTATATCCTCGCCTTCTCTGTAAATCGGCGTCACAAGTTGAAGAACAGTCTCTATGAAAAATGTAACTTTGCAATCCTCGCTGGGCATACCACGGGCTTTACATACGCACGATATTTAAGGAGCATATACATGAACACAAAAGCTTCGAAATGAGACGAAGTACGTTTTTCTATCTCCTTGCTTTCTCTGTAAATCGGCGTCAGAAGTTGAAGAACGGTGTCTATGAAGATGAAGAACATTCTCTATGAAACAAGTAACTTTGCAATCCTTGCTTGCCATACCACGGGCTTTACATACGCATGATACTTTAGAAGCATATACATGGGAACAAAGGCTTCAAAATGAGACCAAGTACGTCTTTCTATCTCCTCGCCTTCTCTGTAAATCGGCGTCAGAAGTTGAAGAACGGTGTCTATGAAGATGAAGAACATTCCCTATGAAACAAGTAACTTTGCAATCCTTGCTGAGCATACCACGGGCTTTACATACGCACAATCCTTTAGGAGCACATACATGCAAACAAAGGCTTCAAAATTAGACCAAGTACGTCTTTCTATATCCTCGCCTTCTCTGTAAATCGGCGTCACAAGTTGAAGAACAGTCTCTATGAAAAATGTAACTTTGCAATCCTCGCTGAGCATACCACGGGCTTTACATACGCACGATATTTAAGGAGCATATACATGAACACAAAAGCTTCGAAATGAGACGAAGTACGATTTTCTATCTCCTTGCTTTCTCTGTAAATCGGCGTCAGAAGTTGAAGAACGGTGTCTATGAAGATGAAGAACATTCTTTATGAAACAAGTAACCTTGCAATCCTTGCTGAGAATACCACGGACTTTACATACGCATGATACTTTAGGAGCACATACATGGGACAAAGGCTTCAAAATGAGACCAAGTACGTCTTTCTATCTCCTCGCCTTCTCTGTAAATCGGCGTCAGAAGTTGAAGAACGGTGTCTATGAAGATGAAGAACATTCTCTATGAAACAAGTAACTTTGCAATCCTTGCGGAGCATACCACGGGCTTAACATACGCATGATACTTTAGGAGCATATACATGGGAAAAAAGTTTTCAAAATGTGACCAAGTACGTCTTTCTATCTCCTCGCCTTCTCTGTAAATCGGCGTCAGAAGTTGAAGAACGATGTCTATGAAACAAGTAATTTTGCAATCCTTGCTGAGCATACCACGGGCTTTACATACGCACTATCTTTAAGAAGCACATACATGAAAACAGAGGCTTCAAAATGAGACCAAGTACGTCTTTCTATCTCCTCGCCTTCTCTGTAAATCGGCGTTAGAAGTTGAAGAACGGTGTCTATGAAGATGAAGAACATTCTCTATGAAACAAGTAACTTTGAAATCCTTGCTTGCCATACCACGGGCTTTACATACGCATGATACTTTAGAAGCACATACATGGGAACAAAGGCTTCAAAATGAGACCAAGTAAGTCTTTCTATCTCCTCGCCTTTTCTGTGAATCGGCGTCAGAAGTTGAAGAACGGTGTCTATGAAGATGAAGAACATTCTCTATGAAACAAGTAACTTTGCAATCCTTGCTTGCCATACCACGGGCTTTACATACGCATGATACTTTAGAAGCACATACATGGGAACAAAGGCTTCAAAATGAGACCAAGTACGTCTTTCTATCTCCTCGCCTTCTCTGTAAATCGGCGTCAGAAGTTGAAGAACGGTGTCTATGAAGATGAAGAACATTCTCCATGAAACAAGTAACTTTGCAATCCTTTCTGAGCATACCACGGGCTTTACATACGCACAATCCTTTAGGAGCACATACATGCAAACAAAGGCTTCAAAATTAGACCAAGTACGTCTTTCTATATCCTCGCCTTCTCTGTAAATCGGCGTCAGAAGTTGAAGAACAGTCTCTATGAAACATGTAACTTTGCAATCCTCGCTGAGCATACCACGGGCTTTACATACGCACGATATTTGAGGAGCATATACATGAACACAAAAGCTTCGAAATGAGACCAAGTACGTTTTTCTATCTCCTCGCCTTCTCTGTAAATCGGCGTCAGAAGTTGAAGAACGGTGTCTATGAAGATGAAGAACATTCTCTATGAAACAAGTAACTTTGCAATCCTTGCTGAGCATACCACGAGCTTGACATACGCACGATATTTAAGGAGAACATACATGGGAACAAAGTCTTCAAAATGAGACCAAGTTCGTCTTTCTATCTCCTCACCTTCTCTGTAAATCGGCGTCAGAAGTTGAAGAACGGTGTCTATGAAACATGTAACTTTGCAATCCTTGCTGAGCATACCACGGGCTTTACATACGCACGATTTTTTTAGGAGCATATACATGAAAACAAAAGCTTTAAAATTAGACCAGGAACGTTTTTCTATCTCCTCGCCTTCTCTGTAAATCGGCGTAAGAAGTTGAAGAACGGTGTCTATGAAGATGAAGAACATTCTCTATGAAACAAGCAACTTTGCAATCCTTGCTGAGCATACCACGGGCTTTACATACGCATGATACTTTAGGAGCATATACGTGGGAACAAAGTCTTCAAAATGTGACCAAATACGTCTTTCTATATCCCCGCCTTCTCTGTAAATTGGCGTCAGAAGTTGAAGAACAGTCTCTATGAAACATGTAACTTTGCAATCCTCGCTGAGCATACCACGGGCTTTACATACGCACGATATTTAAGGAGCATATACATGAACACAAAAAATTCGAAATGAGACCAAGTACGTTTTTCTATCTCCTCGCCTTCTCTGTAAATCGGCGTCAGAAGTTAAAGAACGGTGTCTATGAAGATGAAGAATATTCTCTATGAAACAAGTAACTTTGCAATCCTTGCTTGCCATACCACGGGCTTTACATACGCATGATACTTTAGAAGCATATACGTGGGAACAAAGTCTTCAAAATGTGACCAAGTACGTCTTTCTATCTCCTCGCCTTCTCTGTAAATCGGCGTCAGAAGTTGAAGAACGGTGTCTATGAAACAAGTAATTTTGCAATCCTTGCTGAGCATACCACGGGCTTTACATACGCACGATATTTAAGAAGCACATACATGAAAACAAAGGCTTCAAAATGAGACCAAGTACGTCTTTCTATCTCCTCGCCTTCTCTGTTAATCGGCGTCAGAAGTTGAAGAACGGTGTCTATGAAACAAGTATTTTTGCAATCCTTGCTGAGCATACCACGGGCTTTACATACGCATGATACTTTAGGAGCATATACATGGGAACAAAGTCTTCAAAATGTGACCAAGTACGTCTTTCTATCTCCTCGCCTTCTCTGTAAATCGGGGTCAGAAGTTGAAGAACGGTGTCTATGAAACAAGTAATTTTGCAATCTTTGCTGAGCATACCACGGGCTTTACATACGCATGATACTTTTGAAGCACATACATAGGAACAAAGGTTTCAAAATGAGACCAAGTACGTCTTTCTATCTCCTCGCCTTCTCTGTAAATCGGCGTCAGAAGTTGAAGAACGGTGTCTATGAAGATGAAGAACATTCTCTATGAAACAAGTAACTTTGCAATCCTTGCTGAGCAAACCACGAGCTTGACATACGCACGATATTTAAGGAGAACATACATGGGAACAAAGTCTTCAAAATGAGACCAAGTTCGTCTTTCTATCTCCTCACCTTCTCTGTAAATCGGCGTCAGAAGTTGAAGAACGGTGTCTATGAAACATGTAACTTTGCAATCCTTGCTGAGCATACCACGGGCTTTACATACGCACGATTTTTTAAGGAGCATATACATGAAAACAAAAGCTTCAAAATGAGACCAAGTACGTTTTTCTATTGACACAACATTCTCTTCATTAACATCTCAACATTCTCAACATTAACATTCTCTATGAAACAAGTAACTTTGCAATCCTTGCTGAGCATACCACGGGCTTCAGATACGCACGGTATTTAAGGAGCATATACATGAAAACAAAAGCTTCAAAATGAGACCAAGTACGTTTTTCTATCTCCTCGCCTTCTCTGTAAATCGGCGTCAGAAGTTGAAGAACGGTGTCTATGAAGATGAAGAACATTCTCTATGAAACAAGTAACTTTGCAATCCTTGCTTGCCATACCACGGGCTTTACATACGCATGATACTTTAGAAGCACAAACATGGGAACAAAGGCTTCAAAATGAGACCAAGTACGTCTTTCTATATCCTCGCCTTCTCTGTAAATCGGCGTCACAAGTTGAAGAACAGTCTCTATGAAAAATGTAACTTTGCAATCCTCGCTGAGCATACCACGGGCTTTACATACGCACGATATTTAAGGAGCATATACATGAACACAAAAGCTTCGAAATGAGACGAAGTACGTTTTTCTATCTCCTTGCTTTCTCTGTAAATCGGCGTCAGAAGTTGAAGAACGGTGTCTATGAAGATGAAGAACATTCTCTATGAAACAAGTAACTTTGCAATCCTTGCTTGCCATACCACGGGCTTTACATACGCATGATACTTTAGAAGCACATACATGGGAACAAAGGCTTCAAAATGAGACCAAGTACGTCTTTCTATCTCCTCGCCTTCTCTGTAAATCGGCGTCAGAAGTTGAAGAACGGTGTCTATGAAGATGAAGAACATTCCCTATGAAACAAGTAACTTTGCAATCCTTGCTGAGCATACCACGGGCTTTACATACGCACAATCCTTTAGGAGCACATACATGCAAACAAAGGCTTCAAAATTAGACCAAGTACGTCTTTCTATATCCTCGCCTTCTCTGTAAATCGGCGTCACAAGTTGAAGAACAGTCTCTATGAAAAATGTAACTTTGCAATCCTCGCTGAGCATACCACGGGCTTTACATACGCACGATATTTAAGGAGCATATACATGAACACAAAAGCTTCGAAATGAGACGAAGTACGTTTTTCTATCTCCTTGCTTTCTCTGTAAATCGGCGTCAGAAGTTGAAGAACGGTGTCTATGAAGATGAAGAACATTCTCTATGAAACAAGTAACTTTGCAATCCTTGCGGAGCATACCACGGGCTTAACATACGCATGATACTTTAGGAGCATATACATGGGAAAAAAGTTTTCAAAATGTGACCAAGTACGTCTTTCTATCTCCTCGCCTTCTCTGTAAATCGGCGTCAGAAGTTGAAGAACGATGTCTATGAAACAAGTAATTTTGCAATCCTTGCTGAGCATACCACGGGCTTTACATACGCACTATCTTTAAGAAGCACATACATGAAAACAGAGGCTTCAAAATGAGACCAAGTACGTCTTTCTATCTCCTCGCCTTCTCTGTAAATCGGCGTCAGAAGTTGAAGAACGGTGTCTATGAAGATGAAGAACATTCTCTATGAAACAAGTAACTTTGCAATCCTTGCTGGCCATACCACGGGCCTTACATGTAGTGAAATCGAATAGATTGAACGAGCTTGGATAGTTTTATTCTAGATCTTGATCGGCTACAGCGAGAGATCGGAGCTGACTCGAGTAGCGTTTAGTAGGCAACTGAATCCCTGATCGACGACTAGTCGACCGAGTCGGGTTTAATACAAATACGTCGAAACGACGTCATACCATGTCCCCCCAAAAAAGCAAATATGAAATATTTGGTGTAGAAAAATGAGAAAAGGACGGGAAGAGAGAAAAGAGAGAAAAAAAATGGAAAGCATGAGAGAAAAGAAATAAAACCACGGAGGAGAGACATGTAAAAGGGGGGGGGGGAACTGAACATTAAGCTCTGGAACCCGGTTCTTGAGCAGGGTAGCGGCAGATCGGATTCTTCACGCGCACAGGCCGACGGCGGTCATCAGGAACAGGGGGCGGCGGGAGAGGAGGCGGGGCAGGGGGGACGTTCCGCGCGACAGGGAGGATAGGAGGAGTAGGGGGTCCATCGCCGACGGAAGCGGGCATGACGGGAATCCTCTGCCGCAGAAAACGGCGGTTACGACGAAAAAGTCGTCCGGCAGGGGTTTTCACCAAGTAGTCACGATGGGGGCCGGTCTCGACGACAACACCAGGGGTCGACCAGCGTTTGGTGGTGGGGTGTTGGATGACCACGTGAGACCCGACTGAAAACGGAGGGAGAGGATGAGCAGAACGATTAAAACCGGAGGTTCGTAGCTGACGGGAACGAGCAGCACGACGTTCCAGGAGAACAGCATCTTTCTGCCACTCAGGAGAGAAAAGGCGGCGGTGAGCCGGAAGACAGTCACGAACGGGGCGGCCAAACAGCAACTGGGCAGGGGATGCACCGCCGCAAAGAGGGGCGTTCCGAAACAGAAGCAGAGACTTGCCAAAGGTGTTGACGTCAAATGAACCGGAAACCCAGGAGCCGGCGATCAATTTCTTCATAGTCTTGACTGCAACTTCAGCTCGGCCATTAGACTGGGGGTAATGTGGAGAAGAAGTCCCAGCGGTGATGCCCCAATCAGCCAAAAAAGACCGAAATTCTGCGGAATCGAACTGGGGACCGTTGTCGCTCCAAAACTTGATCGGGACGCCGCCCTGGAGAAAAAAGGCGCGAGAGGAGTCGACGACGCGGCGGGCCGTCGTATTCTTGTTTGGATAAGGGAAGACGTCCGGCCAACCGCTGAATTGGTCTACAATGATCAAAAAATCTCGTCCGCGAACAGTAGCGAGGTCGGCGTGAACCTGTTCGAAAGGGCGGGTGGCCAGTGGACGCGTTTGTAACGGCTCGGGGGGGTGAGAAGGAAGGAGTTCCGCACAACTGCGGCACGAACGGGAGGCATTCTCGATGTCGTTGTCCATGCCAGGCCAATAAACAGAAAGGCGAGCGCGCTGGCGTAGTTTTGTCGAGCCCTGGTGCATGGAAACCAAATCACGTAAAAGCGAGCGCCGGCAGGAAACAGGGACGACGACTCTGGCCCCAACCATAATCATGCCATCGGAATCATCGATGGAAAGGCGTTCGTGGACGGGCCAGAACGGGCGGAGGACGGGGGGCAAGTTGCATTTTGCGTTAGGGAACCCGCGAAGAATAGTTTCGCGCAGCTCGATCATAACAGGATCGGCAAGAGCGGCCGACTTGATCGCCTCCAAAACAGGGTCAACGACATCTGGTTCGGATCCTTGGATTGCGAACAAAAGCGCAAGGCGGGCACTGAACGACGAAGGGCCTTCCGCCAGCTGATCGGAAAGGGTAGGCTGGGCGACAGGCGCGCGAGACAGGGCGTCAGCAGCGGCGTTCAGCTTCCTCGGAACCCAAGAGGCAACAAAAGAGAAACGTTGCATCTTGAGGCGAAGGCGAAGGATCCTGGTGTTATCCAACTTGTCCAGCGAATGATCATTCAGAATGGGCACCAAAGGCTTGTGGTCAGTAATGAGGGAAAAAGTAGGTAAGCCGACGAGAAACTGCCAGCACTGGTCCATAGCCCAGGAGGCGCCGAGGCATTCAAGTTCAATCATAGCATAGCGCGATTCGGGGTCCGATAAAAACCGTGAGCCGGCCTGGACGATCCTCCACGCGCCATCAGGCGCACGCTGCCGCAGGACAAAACCGATGCCTCGGAGTCGAGAAGCGTCGACGTGAAGAGCGGTAGGGAACACTGGGTTGTAAAAGGACAGATCGGGAATCGAGGACAGGATGCTCCGCGCAGCAAGGAATGCTGAATCATGGCTGGAAGACCACTCCCACAGGAGATTCTTCTTGAGGAGGGGAGAAAGAGGGAGGAGAGCGTCGGCCAGGCGAGTAGAGAAGTTGCCGACTTGTTGACAAAGGCCGAAAAACGAACGAAGATCGGTCAGGTTGGTGGGCGTAGGGAACTCACTGATGGCTCTGGTTAACTCGGGGTTGGGACGGAAACCATCACCGTCCACGACGTAGCCACCGAAACGGACAGAAGGTTGAGCGAAGACCAGTTTAGACGTGTTAATCGCCACGCGGTGGTCGGACGCCCGTTGGAAAAGTTGACGCACAAGCTGAAGATGTTCGGCGTATGTTGCCGAAAACACCACGACGTCCTCCATGACACGGCGGCAATTCGGGAGGTCGTCAAAAACCTCCGACACGCGACGGCCGTAGTCGTCGCCGGCGTGAGAAACGCCAAACGGGAGCCGCAAATACTGGAAGCGACCAAAGGGAGTTGAGAACGTCGTGAGGGGGATGGATTCCTCGTCCAGTGGTACTTGATGGTAACCTTTCAGAGCGTCGATGACGGTAAAGAACTTCATGCCAGCAGGGATGGTGCGTACGGCCTGGAATGGGGTGGCTGCGTCGAAAATCGGGCGGATGATGTTCTTGTTGAGATGACGAAAATCGACACAAAGACGGACGCCACCACCCTTTTTAGCCACCAGGACGATAGGGTGAACCCATTCGGTAGGCTCAGTCACAGGACGGATGATGTGCTGAGCCTCGAGACTGTCCAGTTCGGCACGCAACAGAGGCAGCAGTGGAACGGCGACGGGGCGCGAACCACGAATAGCGAATGGAGCCGCACCGGCAAGTAACTTGAAATGGCAAGCAGGGCCCAACATAGGGCGACAAACCCCGTCAAAGATGGACGGGAAATCCTGAAGGAGAGCCTTAAAATCTTCGGCAAGAGAAACGCCGGGGCAGGCGGGAGCCAGACCAGCGACGGTGGCACAGGGCGGAGAAGGGGGCCGGGACGAGTGGCTAGGGGTCGGCGTGATGACAGGAAAAAGGCGATTGGGATAATCCTGGTGAAGCATCCCGAGGGCCACTTGCGATCGTTTCGACAGAACGGCTTGTTTAAGGCCACAGAGAACATGAATGACAGTAGGGACGGGGTCGTCACGGTATCCAACGGTGGGCCAACGGACCGTAGAGGCGAAAGATCCAAGGCTGACAATATTGGCGCCAGTCGCAGTGACCGCATGTTTGCCACCAGCCGTCAAAGCCACGCCGGAGAAAAGAAGGCGAAACACGGAGGCCGGCACGGCATCGATTTCAGCCCCTGTGTCGGGTAAGACGTCGAGATGAACGGGGCGGCCGGTAGGACCCGAAGGGAGAAAAACCAGCTTGACAAGATCGTTAGAAGAGATCGTCGCCACGCGAGCCGAGGGAGTAGGGGTCAGATAGACACCGTTCATCCCGGGTTTCTTGTCGGGACGGCTTGCAGACTGGCAGACCTTCTGAAAATGACCGAGTTTGCCACACTTCCGACATTCCTGATCGACAGCCGGGCACTCAGATTTTGGGTGGCGTTTAGGATTGCCACACCACCAACAGCCACGACCAGATGAAGAAGGCGGAGTGGAACGGGCGTCGGGCTGATGGGTTGCGTCCGATTGTTTGGTTGCGCCCGGGAGAGCATCCTTGGTCTTCTTATAGGCAGATTTCCCGATCCCTTGAATGCCGGTGGCCTCGCCAGACTTCAGATTTGCCGATTGCAAAGAGGCGGCTTCAGAAGTACGAAGAAGAACAGTTGCCGCGCCCAGGGTAATGCCATTGCCCAGTTTCAGGAGGTCCCTCCGCACAGTCTCGTCGTAAGCGCCGGAGATAACTTGATGCAAAATGTGAGTGGGTTCGCAAAGGGCACAACAGTCGGCGCCGAACTCGCATTTACGTGCAAGTTCACGCAAGTCACACAGCCAATTGTCAGCACTCTCACCCTCGCGTTGGGTTCTGGACGACAGTTGTTGACGCCAGACATGACGGTTGCGGCCCGTGTTACAGCGTTCACGTAACGCGTCGATAATGTCGGTGTGGGAAGCAAGTTGAGCAGCGGTAAGACCCATAGACCGAACGGCCTGCAAGGTGTCCTTCGATAAACAGGATTTGAGAAAATTCGTTTTGTAAGCGACGCGGTCGGCGACCGGGAGACTGTCGATCGTCGACAATGCAAGAAAAGTCGCCCATTGGTCCTCCCAAAGCTCGAAAGAGTCTTTGTACTCGTCGAGATCAAGAGGAGGGGGGGATCCGTAAGCTTTAAAAGGTCTGGCCATCTTGGTGACGTCACGGGCGTGAGCGTAAGGGCGACGTCAAGAACAAGGAAAAGGGAACAAACACCCAAAAGAACAAATAAGAATGCAAAACGAAACACCGGTCGTGTGAGTGGCCTTGTAGAAGTTCCAAAGGCCCCTAAACAACACACGCCACCGATAGGGAACGAAAAGCACCAAAATGAAACCAAAATGGCCGCGGAAACGAAAGAGACAGGAGAAACCGTGGAAATCTGGGATAAACTCACAAAAGCAGCGCGAAAAACTAACAGGGAGAAAAAGGTACGAAAACCAACTGCGCCATGTAGTGAAATCGAATAGATTGAACGAGCTTGGATAGTTTTATTCTAGATCTTGATCGGCTACAGCGAGAGATCGGAGCTGACTCGAGTAGCGTTTAGTAGGCAACTGAATCCCTGATCGACGACTAGTCGACCGAGTCGGGTTTAATACAAATACGTCGAAACGACGTCATACCATTACATACGCATGATACTTTAGAAGCACATACATGGGAACAAAGGCTTCAAAATGAGACCAAGTACGTCTTTCTTTCTCCTCGCCTTCTCTGTAAATCGGCGTCAGAAGTTGAAGAACGGTGTCTATGAAGATGAAGAACATTCTCTATGAAACATGTAATTTTGCAATCCTTGCTGAGCATACCACGGGCTTCACATACGCACGGTATTTAAGGAGCATATACATGAAAACAAAAGCTTCAAAATGAGAACAAGTACGTTTTTCTATCTCCTCGCCTTCTCTGTAAATCGGCGTCAGAAGTTGAAGAACGGTGTCTATGAAGATGAAGAACATTCTTTATGAAACAAGTAACCTTGCAATCCTTGCTGAGAATACCACGGACTTTACATACGCATGATACTTTAGGAGCACATACATGGGAACAAAGGCTTCAAAATGAGACCAAGTACGTCTTTCTATCTCCTCGCCTTCTCTGTAAATCGGCGTCAGAAGTTGAAGAACGGTGTCTATGAAGATGAAGAACATTCTCTATGAAAAAAGTAACTTTGCAATCCTTGCTGGCCATACCACGGGCTTTACATACGCATGATACTTAAAGAGCACATACATGGGAACAAAGGCTTCAAATGAGTTCAAGAACGTGTTTCTATCTCCTCGCCTTCTCTGTAAATCGGCGTCAGAAGTTGAAGAACGGTGTCTATGAAACAAGTAATTTTGCAATCCTTGCTGAGCATACCACGGGCTTTACATACGCACTATCTTTAAGAAGCACATACATGAAAACAGAGGCTTCAAAATGAGACCAAGTACGTCTTTCTATCTCCTCGCCTTCTCTGTAAATCGGCGTCAGAAGTTGAAGAACGGTGTCTATGAAGATGAAGAACATTCTTTATGAAACAAGTAACTTTGCAATCCTTGCTGGCCATAACACGGGCCTTACATACGCATGATACTTTAGAAGCACATACATGGGAACAAAGGCTTCAAAATGAGACCAAGTACGTCTTTCTATCTCCTCGCCTTCTCTGTAAATCGGCGTCAGAAGTTGAAGAACAGTGTCTATGAAGATGAAGAACATTCTCTATGAAACATGTAATTTTGCAATCCTTGCTGAGCATACCACGGGCTTCACATACGCACGGTATTTAAGGAGCATATACATGAAAACAAAAGCTTCAAAATGAGACCAAGTACGTTTTTCTATCTCCTCGCCTTCTCTGTAAATCGGCGTCAGAAGTTGAAGAACGGTGTCTATGGAACAAGTAATTTTGCAATCCTTGCTGAGCATACCACGGGCTTTACATACGCACTATCTTTAAGAAGCACATACATGAAAACAGAGGCTTCAAAATGAGACCAAGTACGTCTTTCTATCTCCTCGCCTTCTCTGTAAATCGGCGTCAGAAGTTGAAGAACGGTGTCTATGAAGATGAAGAACATTCTTTATGAAACAAGTAACTTTGCAATCCTTGCTGGCCATAACACGGGCCTTACATACGCATGATACTTTAGAAGCACATACATGGGAACAAAGGCTTCAAAATGAGACCAAGTACGTCTTTCTATCTCCTCGCCTTCTCTGTAAATCGGCGTCAGAAGTTGAAGAACAGTGTCTATGAAGATGAAGAACATTCTCTATGAAACATGTAATTTTGCAATCCTTGCTGAGCATACCACGGGCTTCACATACGCACGGTATTTAAGGAGCATATACATGAAAACAAAAGCTTCAAAATGAGACCAAGTACGTTTTTCTATCTCCTCGCCTTCTCTGTAAATCGGCGTCAGAAGTTGAAGAACGGTGTCTATGAAAATGAAGAACATTCTTTATGAAACAAGTAACCTTGCAATCCTTGCTGAGAATACCACGGACTTTACATACGCATGATACTTTAGGAGCACATACATGGGACCAAAGGCTTCAAAATGAGACCAAGTACGTCTTTCTATCTCCTCGCCTTCTCTGTAAATCGGCGTCAGAAGTTGAAGAACGGTGTCTATGAAGATGAAGAACATTCTCTATGAAACAAGTAACCTTGCAATCCTTGCTGAGAATACCACGGTCTTTAAATACGCATGATAGTTTAGGAGCAAATACATGGGAACAAAGGCTTCAAAATGAGACCAAGTACGTCTTTCTATCTCCTCGCCTTCTCTGTAAATCGGCGTCAGAAGTTGAAGAACGGTGTCTATGAAGATGAAGAACATTCTCTATGAAACAAGTAACCTTGCAATCCTTGCTGAGAATACCACGGACTTTAAATACGCATGATACTTTAGGAGCAAATACATGGGAACAAAGGCTTCAAAATGAGACCAAGTACGTCTTTCTATCTCCTCGCCTTCTCTGTAAATCGGCGTCAGAAGTTTAAGAACGGTGTCTATGAAGATGAAGAACATTCTCTATGAAACAAGTAACCTTGCAATCCTGGCTGAGAATACCACGGACTTTACATACGCACGATATTTTAGGAGCATATACATGGAAACCAAGGCTTCAAAATGAAACCAAGTACGTCTTTCTATCTCCTTGGCTTCTGTGTAAATCGGCTTCAGAAGTTGAAGAAAGTTGACTATGAAGATGAAGAACATTCTCTATGAAACAAGTAACTTTGCAATCCTTGCGGAGCATACCACGGGCTTTACATACGCATGATACTTTAGGAGCATATACATGGGACTAAAGTCTTCAAAATGTGACCAAGTACGTCTTTCTATCTCCTCGCCTTCTCTGTAAATCGGCGTCAGAAGTTGAAGAACGGTGTCTATGAAACAAGTAATTTTGCAATACTTGCTGAGCATACCACGGGCCTTACATACGCACTATCTTTAAGAAGCACATACATGAAAACAAAGGCTTCAAAATGAGACCAAGTACGTCTTTCTATCTCCTCGCCTTCTCTGTAAATCGGCGTCAGAAGTTGAAGAACGGTGTCTATGAAGATGAAGAACATTCTCTATGAAACATGTAATTTTGCAATCCTTGCTGAGCATACCACGGGCTTCACATACGCACGGTATTTAAGGAGCATATACATGAAAACAAAAGCTTCAAAATGAGACCAAGTACGTTTTTCTATCTCCTCGCCTTCTCTGTAAATCGGCGTCAGAAGTTGAAGAACGGTGTCTATGAAGATGAAGAACATTCTTTATGAAACAAGTAACCTTGCAATCCTTGCTGAGAATACCACGGACTTTACATACGCATGATACTTTAGGAGCACATACATGGGACCAAAGGCTTCAAAATGAGACCAAGTACGTCTTTCTATCTCCTCGCCTTCTCTGTAAATCGGCGTCAGAAGTTGAAGAACGGTGTCTATGAAGATGAAGAACATTCTCTATGAAACAAGTAACTTTGCAATCCTTGCTGGCCATACCACGGGCCTTACATACGCATGATACTTTAGAAGCACATACATGGGAACAAAGGCTTCAAAATGAGACCAAGTACGTCTTTCTATCTCCTCGCCTTCTCTGTAAATCGGCGTCAGAAGTTGAAGAACGGTGTCTATGAAGATGAAGAACATTCTCTATGAAACAAGTAACTTTGCAATCCTTGCTGAGCATACCACGGGCTTTACATACGCACAATCCTTAAGGAGCACATACATGCAAAAAAAGGCTTCAAAATTAGACCAAGTACGTCTTTCTATATCCTCGCCTTCTCTGTAAATCGGCGTCAGAAGTTGAAGAACAGTCTCTATGAAACATGTAACTTTGCAATCCTCGCTGAGCATACCACGGGCTTTACATACGCACGATATTTAAGGAGCATTTACATGAACACAAAAAATTCGAAATGAGACCAAGTACGTCTTTCTATCTCCTCGCCTTCTCTGTAAATCGGCGTCAGAAGTTGAAGAACGGTGTCTATGAAGATGAAGAACATTCTCTATGAAACAAGTAACTTTGCAATCCTTGCTGGCCATACCACGGGCCTTACATACGCATGATACTTTAGAAGCACATACATGGGAACAAAGGCTTCAAAATGAGACCAAGTACGTCTTTCTATCTCCTCGCCTTCTCTGTAAATCGGCGTCAGAAGTTGAAGAACGGTGTCTATGAAGATGAAGAACATTCTCTATGAAACAAGTAACTTTGCAATCCTTGCTGAGCATACCACGGGCTTTACATACGCACAATCCTTAAGGAGCACATACATGCAAAAAAAGGCTTCAAAATTAGACCAAGTACGTCTTTCTATATCCTCGCCTTCTCTGTAAATCGGCGTCAGAAGTTGAAGAACAGTCTCTATGAAACATGTAACTTTGCAATCCTCGCTGAGCATACCACGGGCTTTACATACGCACGATATTTAAGGAGCATTTACATGAACACAAAAAATTCGAAATGAGACCAAGTACGTTTTTCTATCTCCTCGCCTTCTCTGTAAATCGGCGTCAGAAGTTGAAGAACGGTGTCTATGAAGATGAAGAACATTCTCTATGAAACAAGTAACTTTGCAATCCTTGCTGGCCATACCACGGGCCTTACATACGCATGATACTTTAGAAGCACATACATGGGAACAAAGGCTTCAAAATGAAACCAAGTACGTCTTTCTATCTCCTCGCCTTCTCTGTAAATCGGCGTCAGAAGTTGAAGAACGGTGTCTATGAAGATGAAGAACATTCTCTATGAAACAAGTAACCTTGCAATCCTTGCGGAGCATACCACGGGCTTTACATACGCATGATACTTTAGGAGCATATACATGGGACTAAAGTCTTCAAAATGTGACCAAGTACGTCTTTCTATCTCCTCGCCTTCTCTGTAAATCGGCGTCAGAAGTTGAAGAACGGTGTCTATGAAACAAGTAATTTTGCAATCCTTGCTGAGCATACCACGGGCTTTACATACGCACTATCTTTAAGAAGCACATACATGAAAACAAAGGCTTCAAAATGAGACCAAGTACGTCTTTCTATCTCCTCGCCTTCTCTGTAAATCGGCGTCAGAAGTTGAAGAACGGTGTCTATGAAGATGAAGAACATTCTCTATGAAACAAGTAACTTTGCAATCCTTGCTGGCCATACCACGGGCCTTACATACGCATGATACTTTAGAAGCACATACATGGGAACAAAGGCTTCAAAATGAGACCAAGTACGTCTTTCTATCTCCTCGCCTTCTCTGTAAATCGGCGTCAGAAGTTGAAGAACGGTGTCTATGAAGATGAAGAACATTCTCTATGAAACAAGTAACTTTGCAATCCTTGCTGAGCATACCACGGGCTTTACATACGCACAATCCTTAAGGAGCACATACATGCAAAAAAAGGCTTCAAAATAAGACCAAGTACGTCTTTCTATATCCTCGCCTTCTCTGTAAATCGGCGTCAGAAGTTGAAGAACAGTCTCTATGAAACATGTAACTTTGCAATCCTCGCTGAGCATACCACGGGCTTTACATACGCACGATATTTAAGGAGCATTTACATGAACACAAAAAATTCGAAATGAGACCAAGTACGTTTTTCTATCTCCTCGCCTTCTCTGTAAATCGGCGTCAGAAGTTGAAGAACGGTGTCTATGAAGATGAAGAACATTCTCTATGAAACAAGTAACTTTGCAATCCTTGCTGGCCATACCACGGGCCTTACATACGCATGATACTTTAGAAGCACATACATGGGAACAAAGGCTTCAAAATGAGACCAAGTACGTCTTTCTATCTCCTCGCCTTCTCTGTAAATCGGCGTCAGAAGTTGAAGAACGGTGTCTATGAAGATGAAGAACATTCTCTATGAAACAAGTAACTTTGCAATCCTTGCTGAGCATACCACGGGCTTTACATACGCACAATCCTTAAGGAGCACATACATGCAAAAAAAGGCTTCAAAATTAGACCAAGTACGTCTTTCTATATCCTCGCCTTCTCTGTAAATCGGCGTCAGAAGTTGAAGAACAGTCTCTATGAAACATGTAACTTTGCAATCCTCGCTGAGCATACCACGGGCTTTACATACGCACGATATTTAAGGAGCATTTACATGAACACAAAAAATTCGAAATGAGACCAAGTACGTTTTTCTATCTCCTCGCCTTCTCTGTAAATCGGCGTCAGAAGTTGAAGAACGGTGTCTATGAAGATGAAGAACATTCTCTATGAAACAAGTAACTTTGCAATCCTTGCTGGCCATACCACGGGCCTTACATACGCATGATACTTTAGAAGCACATACATGGGAACAAAGGCTTCAAAATGAGACCAAGTACGTCTTTCAATCTCCTCGCCTTCTCTGTAAATCGGCGTCAGAAGTTGAAGAACGGTGTCTATGAAGATGAAGAACATTCTCTATGAAACAAGTAACTTTGCAATCCTTGCTGAGCATACCACGGGCTTTACATACGCACAATCCTTAAGGAGCACATACATGCAAAAAAAGGCTTCAAAATTAGACCAAGTACGTCTTTCTATATCCTCGCCTTCTCTGTAAATCGGCGTCAGAAGTTGAAGAACAGTCTCTATGAAACATGTAACTTTGCAATCCTCGCTGAGCATACCACGGGCTTTACATACGCACGATATTTAAGGAGCATTTACATGAACACAAAAAATTCGAAATGAGACCAAGTACGTTTTTCTATCTCCTCGCCTTCTCTGTAAATCGGCGTCAGAAGTTGAAGAACGGTGTCTATGAAGATGAAGAACATTCTCTATGAAACAAGTAACTTTGCAATCCTTGCTGGCCATACCACGGGCCTTACATACGCATGATACTTTAGAAGCACATACATGGGAACAAAGGCTTCAAAATGAGACCAAGTACGTCTTTCTATCTCCTCGCCTTCTCTGTAAATCGGCGTCAGAAGTTGAAGAACGGTGTCTATGAAGATGAAGAACATTCTCTATGAAACAAGTAACCTTGCAATCCTTGCGGAGCATACCACGGGCTTTACATACGCATGATACTTTAGGAGCATATACATGGGACTAAAGTCTTCAAAATGTGACCAAGTACGTCTTTCTATCTCCTCGCCTTCTCTGTAAATCGGCGTCAGAAGTTGAAGAACGGTGTCTATGAAACAAGTAATTTTGCAATCCTTGCTGAGCATACCACGGGCTTTACATACGCACTATCTTTAAGAAGCACATACATGAAAACAAAGGCTTCAAAATGAGACCAAGTACGTCTTTCTATCTCCTCGCCTTCTCTGTAAATCGGCGTCAGAAGTTGAAGAACGGTGTCTATGAAGATGAAGAACATTCTCTATGAAACAAGTAACTTTGCAATCCTTGCTGGCCATACCACGGGCCTTACATACGCATGATACTTTAGAAGCACATACATGGGAACAAAGGCTTCAAAATGAGACCAATTACGTCTTTCTATCTCCTCGCCTTCTCTGTAAATCGGCGTCAGAAGTTGAAGAACGGTGTCTATGAAGATGAAGAACATTCTCTATGAAACAAGTAACTTTGCAATCCTTGCTGAGCATACCACGGGCTTTACATACGCACAATCCTTAAGGAGCACATACATGCAAAAAAAGGCTTCAAAATTAGACCAAGTACGTCTTTCTATATCCTCGCCTTCTCTGTAAATCGGCGTCAGAAGTTGAAGAACAGTCTCTATGAAACATGTAACTTTGCAATCCTCGCTGAGCATACCACGGGCTTTACATACGCACGATATTGTCGCGCTAAGGGGTTGAGCGTTGTGTATTACGATGTATAAGCGAGTACAACTACATGTGATAAGCGTCACTAGCTGACTGACTGAACAAATACGAATGAACATCAACTTATAGTGGTGATAACTGGAACAATGCACTCAGCTTCCGGGCTGCTCTCGTGTTACGAGAGCGGCCCGGATGCCGAAGCGGCGATGACCGCGACATCTCCCTTCCCAGACGCGATCGTCCCGATCGCAACAAACTTAAAAACTCCAGGTCTATAGTGCTACTACCCCCCAGTCCATAGCTAACAATGAGCAAAAAGGGGAAAAAAAACACAACAAATCAATTCACTGCGAAATTCAACATCAACCACACGACCAAACAACAACAAGATGTAACAATCCGCTCAAATTCCGACAAACATTCAAGCAAGGGGAAACTACAAATTCGGCAAGGACGACTGCTGTTGGAGAATAAAGCGACCTCCCGCCAAATTGTAAGGCCTACGGCGACCTCCTTGGTCCCGCCACTTGGCCAACTCTTGTTGTCGCACCTACAGTCCTCTTTCTCTGCGAAGCTCGCCGGGTCGTCGTTCCCTTTCTCACCGGCGACCGCCGCCTGGTCGTCGTCCTCTTTCTCTCCGTCGTCCGCCTCGTCGTCCTCCTTCCCTCCTACGACCGCCTGGCCGTCGTCCTCTTCCTCTCCAACTGCCGCCTGACCGTCGTCCTCTTTCTCTCCGTCGACCGCCGCCTGGCCGTCGTCCTCTTTCTCTCCGTCGACTGCCTGGTCGTCATTCCCTTTCTCACCGTCGACCGCCGCCTGGTCGTCGTCCTCTTTCTCTCCGTCGTCCGCCTCGTCGTCCTCCTTCCCTCCTACGACCGCCTGGCCGTCGTCCTCTTCCTCTCCAACTGCCGCCTGGCCGTCGTCCTCTTTTCCTCCGTCGACCGCTACCTGGTCAACGTCCTCTTCTTCTTCCACTCCCTCCGCGATCATTCCTCGGGTGTCGTCATCTTCCCTTATTTCGTCTCCGATCGTTTCACCAGTGATCTTGCCCACTGTCCCTTCACGCAGAGAATCCCACACCCTTTCTCGGCCTCTGTGAACAGGTCCGTCGTCCCGACGGACCCCCAGCGTGTTACCTGCACGCTGAACATGCCAGATCCCTACTCGGGCTCTGTGAACAGATCCGCCGTCCCGACGGACCCCCAGCGTGTTACCTGCACGCTGAACATGCCAGAACCCTTCTTGGACTCTGTGAACAGATCCGTCGTCTCGACGGATCCACTGCGTGTTACCTTCACGCAGAGAATCCCAGATTCTCTCTCGGCCTCTGTGAACAGGTCTGTCGTCTCGACGGACCCCTTGCGTGTTACCTGCAAACGGACAATTACCGATTTCGGCTCGAGCCCTATCCGCCGCTACTCCACTCGCCGCAGAGGGTTCAGCTATAGAGGTCACTGCCCATTCATGGGACAACTCGCCCGACCAACGTCCTGCGTCATTACCCGCGCCAAAAGCCACCCGGGCTCGATGAAGAAACGACCACTTGCCCCGGCCATCCAAACCTACTCTCTCTCTCTCCTACTTCGCCTTATGCAAGGTACAGGACAGCTCGCCAGCCGTTTCCTCTGCGTAACTCCACGCCCCTCGAACCGACCGAGCCCTCCTCCGGTTCTGACAACTAACCCCGGCCTACGTGCTGGCACACCCTCCACAATGCTCACTAGCTGCGCCCCCGCTACCGGGACCTCTGAAACAAAGTGAAAACTTCCCGAAACAACATTCCCACCGCCGCCAGTAGCGTCCGCCGCCTGACGCTGGACTACCGGTCCGACACCGTGACTTTGTGTAGTTCGCAAAAGTCCCTCGACGGTCATCGCCACCAGCAATCCATCGCCAACGACAGACAGCACCAGCACCAACAGTGAGAAATTATGCGGAATCATCACTTACGATTTCAGGTCCTGCATCTCCACCATGTCGCGCTAAGGGGTTGAGCGTTGTGTATTACGATGTATAAGCGAGTACAACTACATGTGATAAGCGTCACTAGCTGACTGACTGAACAAATACGAATGAACATCAACTTATAGTGGTGATAACTGGAACAATGCACTCAGCTTCCGGGCTGCTCTCGTGTTACGAGAGCGGCCCGGATGCCGAAGCGGCGATGACCGCGACAATATTTAAGGAGCATTTACATGAACACAAAAAATTCGAAATGAGACCAAGTACGTTTTTCTATCTCCTCGCCTTCTCTGTAAATCGGCGTCAGAAGTTGAAGAACGGTGTCTATGAAGATGAAGAACATTCTCTATGAAACAAGTAACTTTGCAATCCTTGCTGGCCATACCACGGGCCTTACATACGCATGATACTTTAGAAGCACATACATGGGAACAAAGGCTTCAAAATGAGACCAAGTACGTCTTTCTATCTCCTCGCCTTCTCTGTAAATCGGCGTCAGAAGTTGAAGAACGGTGTCTATGAAGATGAAGAACATTCTCTATGAAACAAGTAACTTTGCAATCCTTGCTGAGCATACCACGGGCTTTACATACGCACAATCCTTAAGGAGCACATACATGCAAAAAAAGGCTTCAAAATTAGACCAAGTACGTCTTTCTATATCCTCGCCTTCTCTGTAAATCGGCGTCAGAAGTTGAAGAACAGTCTCTATGAAACATGTAACTTTGCAATCCTCGCTGAGCATACCACGGGCTTTACATACGCACGATATTTAAGGAGCATTTACATGAACACAAAAAATTCGAAATGAGACCAAGTACGTTTTTCTATCTCCTCGCCTTCTCTGTAAATCGGCGTCAGAAGTTGAAGAACGGTGTCTATGAAGATGAAGAACATTCTCTATGAAACAAGTAACTTTGCAATCCTTGCTGGCCATACCACGGGCCTTACATACGCATGATACTTTAGAAGCACATACATGGGAACAAAGGCTTCAAAATGAGACCAAGTACGTCTTTCTATCTCCTCGCCTTCTCTGTAAATCGGCGTCAGAAGTTGAAGAACGGTGTCTATGAAGATGAAGAACATTCTCTATGAAACAAGTAACCTTGCAATCCTTGCGGAGCATACCACGGGCTTTACATACGCATGATACTTTAGGAGCATATACATGGGACTAAAGTCTTCAAAATGTGACCAAGTACGTCTTTCTATCTCCTCGCCTTCTCTGTAAATCGGCGTCAGAAGTTGAAGAACGGTGTCTATGAAACAAGTAATTTTGCAATCCTTGCTGAGCATACCACGGGCTTTACATACGCACTATCTTTAAGAAGCACATACATGAAAACAAAGGCTTCAAAATGAGACCAAGTACGTCTTTCTATCTCCTCGCCTTCTCTGTAAATCGGCGTCAGAAGTTGAAGAACGGTGTCTATGAAGATGAAGAACATTCTCTATGAAACAAGTAACTTTGCAATCCTTGCTGGCCATACCACGGGCCTTACATACGCATGATACTTTAGAAGCACATACATGGGAACAAAGGCTTCAAAATGAGACCAAGTACGTCTTTCTATCTCCTCGCCTTCTCTGTAAATCGGCGTCAGAAGTTGAAGAACGGTGTCTATGAAGATGAAGAACATTCTCTATGAAACAAGTAACTTTGCAATCCTTGCTGAGCATACCACGGGCTTTACATACGCACAATCCTTAAGGAGCACATACATGCAAAAAAAGGCTTCAAAATTAGACCAAGTACGTCTTTCTATATCCTCGCCTTCTCTGTAAATCGGCGTCAGAAGTTGAAGAACAGTCTCTATGAAACATGTAACTTTGCAATCCTCGCTGAGCATACCACGGGCTTTACATACGCACGATATTGTCGCGCTAAGGGGTTGAGCGTTGTGTATTACGATGTATAAGCGAGTACAACTACATGTGATAAGCGTCACTAGCTGACTGACTGAACAAATACGAATGAACATCAACTTATAGTGGTGATAACTGGAACAATGCACTCAGCTTCCGGGCTGCTCTCGTGTTACGAGAGCGGCCGGATGCCGAAGCGGCGATGACCGCGACATCTCCCTTCCCAGACGCGATCGTCCCGATCGCAACAAACTTAAAAACTCTAGGTCTATAGTGCTACTACCCCCCAGTCCATAGCTAAGAATGAGCAAAAAGGGGAAAAAAAAACACAACAAATCAATTCACTGCGAAATTCAACATCAACCACACGACCAAACAACAACAAGATGTAACAATCCGCTCAAATTCCGACAAACATTCAAGCAAGGGGAAACTACAAATTCGGCAAGGACGACTGCTGTTGGAGAATAAAGCGACCTCCCGCCAAATTGTAAGGCCTACGGCGACCTCCTTGGTCCCGCCACTTGGCCAACTCTTGTTGTCGCACCTACAGTCCTCTTTCTCTGCGAAGCTCGCCGGGTCGTCGTTCCCTTTCTCACCGGCGACCGCCGCCTGGTCGTCGTCCTCTTTCTCTCCGTCGTCCGCCTCGTCGTCCTCCTTCCCTCCTACGACCGCCTGGCCGTCGTCCTCTTCCTCTCCAACTGCCGCCTGACCGTCGTCCTCTTTCTCTCCGTCGACCGCCGCCTGGCCGTCGTCCTCTTTCTCTCCGTCGACTGCCTGGTCGTCATTCCCTTTCTCACCGTCGACCGCCGCCTGGTCGTCGTCCTCTTTCTCTCCGTCGTCCGCCTCGTCGTCCTCCTTCCCTCCTACGACCGCCTGGCCGTCGTCCTCTTCCTCTCCAACTGCCGCCTGGCCGTCGTCCTCTTTTCCTCCGTCGACCGCTACCTGGTCAACGTCCTCTTCTTCTTCCACTCCCTCCGCGATCATTCCTCGGGTGTCGTCATCTTCCCTTATTTCGTCTCCGATCGTTTCACCAGTGATCTTGCCCACTGTCCCTTCACGCAGAGAATCCCACACCCTTTCTCGGCCTCTGTGAACAGGTCCGTCGTCCCGACGGACCCCCAGCGTGTTACCTGCACGCTGAACATGCCAGATCCCTACTCGGGCTCTGTGAACAGATCCGCCGTCCCGACGGACCCCCAGCGTGTTACCTGCACGCTGAACATGCCAGAACCCTTCTTGGACTCTGTGAACAGATCCGTCGTCTCGACGGATCCACTGCGTGTTACCTTCACGCAGAGAATCCCAGATTCTCTCTCGGCCTCTGTGAACAGGTCTGTCGTCTCGACGGACCCCTTGCGTGTTACCTGCAAACGGACAATTACCGATTTCGGCTCGAGCCCTATCCGCCGCTACTCCACTCGCCGCAGAGGGTTCAGCTATAGAGGTCACTGCCCATTCATGGGACAACTCGCCCGACCAACGTCCTGCGTCATTACCCGCGCCAAAAGCCACCCGGGCTCGATGAAGAAACGACCACTTGCCCCGGCCATCCAAACCTACTCTCTCTCTCTCCCTACTTCGCCTTATGCAAGGTACAGGACAGCTCGCCAGCCGTTTCCTCTGCGTAACTCCACGCCCCTCGAACCGACCGAGCCCTCCTCCGGTTCTGACAACTAACCCCGGCCTACGTGCTGGCACACCCTCCACAATGCTCACTAGCTGCGCCCCCGCTACCGGGACCTCTGAAACAAAGTGAAAACTTCCCGAAACAACATTCCCACCGCCGCCAGTAGCGTCCGCCGCCTGACGCTGGACTACCGGTCCGACACCGTGACTTTGTGTAGTTCGCAAAAGTCCCTCGACGGTCATCGCCACCAGCAATCCATCGCCAACGACAGACAGCACCAGCACCAACAGTGAGAAATTATGCGGAATCATCACTTACGATTTCAGGTCCTGCATCTCCACCATGTCGCGCTAAGGGGTTGAGCGTTGTGTATTACGATGTATAAGCGAGTACAACTACATGTGATAAGCGTCACTAGCTGACTGACTGAACAAATACGAATGAACATCAACTTATAGTGGTGATAACTGGAACAATGCACTCAGCTTCCGGGCTGCTCTCGTGTTACGAGAGCGGCCCGATGCCGAAGCGGCGATGACCGCGACAATATTTAAGGAGCATTTACATGAACACAAAAAATTCGAAATGAGACCAAGTACGTTTTTCTATCTCCTCGCCTTCTCTGTAAATCGGCGTCAGAAGTTGAAGAACGGTGTCTATGAAGATGAAGAACATTCTCTATGAAACAAGTAACTTTGCAATCCTTGCTGGCCATACCACGGGCCTTACATACGCATGATACTTTAGAAGCACATACATGGGAACAAAGGCTTCAAAATGAGACCAAGTACGTCTTTCTATCTCCTCGCCTTCTCTGTAAATCGGCGTCAGAAGTTGAAGAACGGTGTCTATGAAGATGAAGAACATTCTCTATGAAACAAGTAACTTTGCAATCCTTGCTGAGCATACCACGGGCTTTACATACGCACAATCCTTAAGGAGCACATACATGCAAAAAAAGGCTTCAAAATTAGACCAAGTACGTCTTTCTATATCCTCGCCTTCTCTGTAAATCGGCGTCAGAAATTGAAGAACAGTCTCTATGAAACATGTAACTTTGCAATCCTCGCTGAGCATACCACGGGCTTTACATACGCACGATATTTAAGGAGAATTTACATGAACACAAAAAATTCGAAATGAGACCAAGTACGTTTTTCTATCTCCTCGCCTTCTCTGTAAATCGCCGTCAGAAGTTGAAGAACGGTGTCTATGAAGATGAAGAACATTCTCTATGAAACAAGTAACTTTGCAATCCTTGCTGGCCATACCACGGGCCTTACATACGCATGATACTTTAGAAGCACATACATGGGAACAAAGGCTTCAAAATGAGACCAAGTACGTCTTTCTATCTCCTCGCCTTCTCTGTAAATCGGCGTCAGAAGTTGAAGAACGGTGTCTATGAAGATGAAGAACATTCTCTATGAAACAAGTAACCTTGCAATCCTTGCTGAGAATACCACGGACTTTACATACGCATGATACTTTAGGAGCACATACATGGGAACAAAGGCTTCAAAATGAGACCAAATACGTCTTTCTATCTCCTCGCATTCTTTTTAAATCGGTTGTCAGAAGTTGAAGAACGGTGTCTATGAAGATGAAGAACATTCTCTATGAAACAAGTTACTTTGCAATCCTTGCTGAGCTTACCACGGGCATTACATACGCATGATACTTTAGAAGCACATACATGGGACCAAAGGCTTCAAAATGAGACCAAGTACGTCTTTCTATCTCCTCGCCTTCTCTGTAAATCGGCGTCAGAAGTTGAAGAACGGTGTCTATGAAGATGAAGAACATTCTCTATGAAACAAGTAACCTTGCAATCCTTGCTGAGAATACCACGGACTTTACATACGCATGATACTTTAGGAGCACATACATGGGAACAAAGGCTTCAAAATGAGACCAAGTACGTCTTTGTATCTCCTCGCCTTCTCTGTAAATCGGCGTCAGAAGTTGAAGAACGGTGTCTATGAAGATGAAGAACATTCTCTATGAAACAAGTAACCTTGCAATCCTTGCTGAGAATACCACGGACTTTACATACGCATGATACTTTAAGAAACATATACATGGAAACCAAGGCTTCAAAATGAAACCAAGTACGTCTTTCTATCTCCTTGGCTTCTGTGTAAATCGGCTTCAGAAGTTGAAGAAAGTTGACTATGAAGATGAAGAACATTCTCTATGAAACAAGTAACTTTGCAATCCTTGCTGAGCATACCACGGGCTTTACATACGCATGATACTTTAGGAGCATATACATAGGACTAAAGTCTTCAAAATGTGACCAAGTACGTCTTTCTATCTCCTCGCCTTCTCTGTAAATCGGCGTCAGAAGTTGAAGAACGGTGTCTATGAAACAAGTAATTTTGCAATCCTTGCTGAGCATACCACGGGCTTTACATACGCACTATCTTTAAGAAGCACATACATGAAAACAAAGGCTTCAAAATGAGACCAAGTACGTCTTTCTATCTCCTCGCCTTCTCTGTAAATCGGCGTCAGAAGTTGAAGAACGGTGTCTATGAAGATGAAGAACATTCTCTATGAAACAAGTAACTTTGCAATCCTTGCTGGCCACACCACGGGCCTTACATACGCATGATACTTTAGAAGCACATACATGGGAACAAAGGCTTCAAAATGAGACCAAGTACGTCTTTCTATCTCCTCGCCTTCTCTGTAAATCGGCGTCAGAAGTTGAAGAACGGTGTCTATGAAGATGAAGAACATTCTCTATGAAACAAGTAACTTTGCAATCCTTGCTGAGCATACCACGGGCTTTACATACGCACAATCCTTAAGGAGCACATACATGCAAAAAGAGGCTTCAAAATTAGACCAAGTACGTCTTTCTATATCCTCGCCTTCTCTGTAAATCGGCGTCAGAAGTTGAAGAACAGTCTCTATGAAACATGTAACTTTGCAATCCTCGCTGAGCATACCACGGGCTTTACATACGCACGATATTTAAGGAGCATTTACATGAACACAAAAAATTCGAAATGAGACCAAGTACGTTTTTCTATCTCCTCGCCTTCTCTGTAAATCGGCGTCAGAAGTTGAAGAACGGTGTCTATGAAGATGAAGAACATTCTCTATGAAACAAGTAACTTTGCAATCCTTGCTGGCCATACCACGGGCCTTACATACGCATGATACTTTAGAAGCACATACATGGGAACAAAGGCTTCAAAATGAGACCAAGTACGTCTTTCTATCTCCTCGCCTTCTCTGTAAATCGGCGTCAGAAGTTGAAGAACGGTGTCTATGAAGATGAAGAACATTCTCTATGAAACAAGTTACTTTGCAATCCTTGCTGAGCTTACCACGGGCTTTACATACGCATGATACTTTAGAAGCACATACATGGGAACAAAGGCTTCAAAATGAGACCAAGTACGTCTTTCTATCTCCTCGCCTTCTCTGTAAATCGGCGTCAGAAGTTGAAGAACGGTGTCTATGAAGATGAAGAACATTCTCTATGAAACAAGTAACCTTGCAATCCTTGCTGAGAATACCACGGACTTTACATACGCATGATACTTTAGGAGCACATACATGGGAACGAAGGCTTCAAAATGAGACCAAGTACGTCTTTGTATCTCCTCGCCTTCTCTGTAAATCGGCGTCAGAAGTTGAAGAACGGTGTCTATGAAGATGAAGAACATTCTCTATGAAACAAGTAACCTTGCAATCCTTGCTGAGAATACCACGGACTTTACATACGCATGATACTTTAAGAAACACATACATGGGAACAAAGGCTTCAAAATGAAACCAAGTACGTCTTTCTATCTCCTCGCCTTCTCTGTAAATCGGCGTCAGAAGTTGAAGAACGGTGTCTATGAAGATGAAGAACATTCTCTATGAAACAAGTAACCTTGCAATCCTTGCGGAGCATACCACGGGCTTTACATACGCATGATACTTTAGGAGCATATACATGGGACTAAAGTCTTCAAAATGTGACCAAGTACGTCTTTCTATCTCCTCGCCTTCTCTGTAAATCGGCGTCAGAAGTTGAAGAACGGTGTCTATGAAACAAGTAATTTTGCAATCCTTGCTGAGCATACCACGGGCTTTACATACGCACTATCTTTAAGAAGCACATACATGAAAACAAAGGCTTCAAAATGAGACCAAGTACGTCTTTCTATCTCCTCGCCTTCTCTGTAAATCGGCGTCAGAAGTTGAAGAACGGTGTCTATGAAGATGAAGAACATTCTCTATGAAACAAGTAACTTTGCAATCCTTGCTGGCCATACCACGGGCCTTACATACGCATGATACTTTAGAAGCACATACATGGGAACAAAGGCTTCAAAATGAGACCAAGTACGTCTTTCTATCTCCTCGCCTTCTCTGTAAATCGGCGTCAGAAGTTGAAGAACGGTGTCTATGAAACAAGTAATTTTGCAATCCTTGCTGAGCATACCACGGGCTTTACATACGCACTATCTTTAAGAAGCACATACATGAAAACAAAGGCTTCAAAATGAGACCAAGTACGTTTTTCTATCTCCTCGCCTTCTCTGTAAATCGGCGTCAGAAGTTGAAGAACGGTGTCTATGAAGATGAAGAACATTCTCTATGAAACAAGTAACCTTGCAATCCTTGCGGAGCATACCACGGGCTTTACATACGCATGATACTTTAGGAGCATATACATGGGACTAAAGTCTTCAAAATGTGACAAAGTACGTCTTTCTATCTCCTCGCCTTCTCTGTAAATCGGCGTCAGAAGTTGAAGAACGGTGTCTATGAAGATGAAGAACATTCTCTATGAAACAAGTAACTTTGCAATCCTTGCTGAGCATACCACGGGCTTTACATACGCACAATCCTTAAGGAGCACATACATGCAAAAAAAGGCTTCAAAATTAGACCAAGTACGTCTTTCTATATCCTCGCCTTCTCTGTAAATCGGCGTCAGAAGTTGAAGAACAGTCTCTATGAAACATGTAACTTTGCAATCCTCGCTGAGCATACCACGGGCTTTACATACGCACGATATTTAAGGAGCATATACATGAACACAAAAAATTCGAAATGAGACCAAGTACGTTTTTCTATCTCCTCGCCTTCTCTGTAAATCGGCGTCAGAAGTTGAAGAACGGTGTCTATGAAGATGAAGAACATTCTCTATGAAACAAGTAACTTTGCAATCCTTGCTGGCCATACCACGGGCTTTACATACGCATGATACTTTAGAAGCACATACATGGGACCAAAGGCTTCAAAATGAGACCAAGTACGTCTTTCTATCTCCTCGCCTTCTCTGTAAATCGGCGTCAGAAGTTGAAGAACGGTGTCTATGAAGATGAAGAACATTCTCTATGAAACAAGTAACCTTGCAATCCTTGCTGAGAATACCACGGACTTTACATACGCATGATACTTTAGGAGCACATACATGGGAACAAAGGCTTCAAAATGAGACCAAGTACGTCTTTCTATCTCCTCGCCTTCTCTGTAAATCGGCGTCAGAAGTTGAAGAACGGTGTCTATGAAGATGAAGAACATTCTCTATGAAACAAGTAACCTTGCAATCCTTGCGGAGCATACCACGGGCTTTACATACGCATGATACTTTAGGAGCATATACATGGGACTAAAGTCTTCAAAATGTGACCAAGTACGTCTTTCTATCTCCTCGCCTTCTCTGTAAATCGGCGTCAGAAGTTGAAGAACGGTGTCTATGAAACAAGTAATTTTGCAATCCTTGCTGAGCATACCACGGGCTTTACATACGCACTATCTTTAAGAAGCACATACATGAAAACAAAGGCTTCAAAATGAGACCAAGTACGTCTTTCTATCTCCTCGCCTTCTCTGTAAATCGGCGTCAGAAGTTGAAGAACGGTGTCTATGAAGATGAAGAACATTCTCTATGAAACAAGTAACTTTGCAATCCTTGCTGGCCATACCGAGGGCTTTACATACGCATGATACTTTAGGAGCACAAACATGGGAACAAAGGCTTCAAAATGAGACCAAGTACGTTTTTCTATCTCCTCGCCTTCTCTGTAAATCGGCGTCAGAAGTTGAAGAACGGTGTCTATGAAGATGAAGAACATTCTCTATGAAACAAGTAACCTTGCAATCCTTGCGGAGCATACCACGGGCTTTACATACGCATGATACTTTAGGAGCATATACATGGGACTAAAGTCTTCAAAATGTGACCAAGTACGTATTTCTATCTCCTCGCCTTCTCTGTAAATCGGCGTCAGAAGTTGAAGAAAGGTGTCTATGAAGATGAAGAACATTCTCTATGAAACAAGTAACTTTGCAATCCTTGCTGAGCATACCACGGGCTTTACATACGCACAATCCTTAAGGAGCACATACATGCAAAAAAAGGCTTCAAAATTAGACCAAGTACGTCTTTCTATCTCCTCGCCTTCTCTGTAAATCGGCGTCAGAAGTTGAAGAACGGTGTCTATGAAGATGAAGAACATTCTCTATGAAACATGTAATTTTGCAATCCTTGCTGAGCATACCACGGGCTTCACATACGCACGGTATTTAAGGAGCATATACATGAAAACAAAAGCTTCAAAATGAGACCAAGTACGTTTTTCTATCTCCTCGCCTTCTCTGTAAATCGGCGTCAGAAGTTGAAGAACGGTGTCTATGAAGATGAAGAACATTCTTTATGAAACAAGTAACCTTGCAATCCTTGCTGAGAATACCACGGACTTTACATACGCATGATACTTTAGGAGCACATACATGGGAACAAAGGCTTCAAAATGAGACCAAGTACGTCTTTCTATCTCCTCGCCTTCTCTGTAAATCGGCGTCAGAAGTTGAAGAACGGTGTCTATGAAGATGAAGAACATTCTCTATGAAACAAGTAACCTTGCAATCCTTGCTGAGAATACCACGGACTTTACATACGCATGATACTTTAGGAGCACATACATGGGAACAAAGGCTTCAAAATGAGACCAAGTACGTCTTTCTATCTCCTCGCCTTCTCTGTAAATCGGCGTCAGAAGTTGAAGAACGGTGTCTATGAAACAAGTAATTTTGCAATCCTTGCTGAGCATACCACGGGCTTTACATACGCACTATCTTTAAGAAGCACATACATGAAAACAAAGGCTTCAAAATGAGACCAAGTACGTCTTTCTATCTCCTCGCCTTCTCTGTAAATCGGCGTCAGAAGTTGAAGAACGGTGTCTATGAAGATGAAGAACATTCTCTATGAAACAAGTAACTTTGCAATCCTTGCTGGCCATACCACGGGCCTTACATACGCATGATACTTTAGAAGCACATACATGGGAACAAAGGCTTCAAAATGAGACCAAGTACGTCTTTCTATCTCCTCGCCTTCTCTGTAAATCGGCGTCAGAAGTTGAAGAACGGTGTCTATGAAACAAGTAATTTTGCAATCCTTGCTGAGCATACCACGGGCTTTACATACGCACTATCTTTAAGAAGCACATACATGAAAACAAAGGCTTCAAAATGAGACCAAGTACGTTTTTCTATCTCCTCGCCTTCTCTGTAAATCGGCGTCAGAAGTTGAAGAACGGTGTCTATGAAGATGAAGAACATTCTCTATGAAACAAGTAACCTTGCAATCCTTGCGGAGCATACCACGGGCTTTACATACGCATGATACTTTAGGAGCATATACATGGGACTAAAGTCTTCAAAATGTGACCAAGTACGTCTTTCTATCTCCTCGCCTTCTCTGTAAATCGGCGTCAGAAGTTGAAGAACGGTGTCTATGAAGATGAAGAACATTCTCTATGAAACAAGTAACTTTGCAATCCTTGCTGAGCATACCACGGGCTTTACATACGCACAATCCTTAAGGAGCACATACATGCAAAAAAAGGCTTCAAAATTAGACCAAGTACGTCTTTCTATATCCTCGCCTTCTCTGTAAATCGGCGTCAGAAGTTGAAGAACGGTGTCTATGAAGATGAAGAACATTCTCTATGAAACATGTAATTTTGCAATCCTTGCTGAGCATACCACGGGCTTCACATACGCACGGTATTTAAGGAGCATATACATGAAAACAAAAGCTTCAAAATGAGACCAAGTACGTTTTTCTATCTCCTCGCCTTCTCTGTAAATCGGCGTCAGAAGTTGAAGAACGGTGTCTATGAAGATGAAGAACATTCTTTATGAAACAAGTAACCTTGCAATCCTTGCTGAGAATACCACGGACTTTACATACGCATGATACTTTAGGAGCACATACATGGGAACAAAGGCTTCAAAATGAGACCAAGTACGTCTTTCTATCTCCTCGCCTTCTCTGTAAATCGGCGTCAGAAGTTGAAGAACGGTGTCTATGAAGATGAAGAACATTCTCTATGAAACAAGTAACCTTGCAATCCTTGCTGAGAATACCACGGACTTTACATACGCATGATACTTTAGGAGCACATACATGGGAACAAAGGCTTCAAAATGAGACCAAGTACGTCTTTCTATCTCCTCGCCTTCTCTGTAAATCGGCGTCAGAAGTTGAAGAACGGTGTCTATGAAGATGAAGAACATTCTCTATGAAACAAGTTACTTTGCAATCCTTGCTGAGCTTACCACGGGCTTTACATACGCATGATACTTTAGAAGCACATACATGGGAACAAAGGCTTCAAAATGAGACCAAGTACGTCTTTCTATCTCCTCGCCTTCTCTGTAAATCGGCGTCAGAAGTTGAAGAACGGTGTCTATGAAGATGAAGAACATTCTCTATGAAACAAGTAACCTTGCAATCCTTGCTGAGAATACCACGGACTTTACATACGCATGATACTTTAGGAGCACATACATGGGAACAAAGGCTTCAAAATGAGACCAAGTACGTCTTTCTATCTCCTCGCCTTCTCTGTAAATCGGCGTCAGAAGTTGAAGAACGGTGTCTATGAAGATGAAGAACATTCTCTATGAAACAAGTTACTTTGCAATCCTTGCTGAGCTTACCACGGGCTTTACATACGCATGATACTTTAGAAGCACATACATGGGAACAAAGGCTTCAAAATGAGACCAAGTACGTCTTTCTATCTCCTCGCCTTCTCTGTAAATCGGCGTCAGAAGTTGAAGAACGGTGTCTATGAAGATGAAGAACATTCTCTATGAAACAAGTAACCTTGCAATCCTTGCTGAGAATACCACGGACTTTACATACGCATGATACTTTAGGAGCACATACATGGGAACAAAGGCTTCAAAATGAGACCAAGTACGTCTTTCTATCTCCTCGCCTTCTCTGTAAATCGGCGTCAGAAGTTGAAGAACGGTGTCTATGAAGATGAAGAACATTCTCTATGAAACAAGTAACCTTGCAATCCTTGCTGAGAATACCACGGACTTTACATACGCATGATACTTTAGGAGCACATACATGGGAACAAAGGCTTCAAAATGAGACCAAGTACGTCTTTCTATCTCCTCGCCTTCTCTGTAAATCGGCGTCAGAAGTTGAAGAACGGTGTTTATGAAGATGAAGAACATTCTCTATGAAACAAGTTACTTTGCAATCCTTGGTGAGCTTACCACGGGCTTTACATACGCACTATCTTTAAGAAGCACATACATGAAAACAAAGTCTATGAAACAAGTAACTTTGCAATCCTTGCGGAGCATACCACGGGCTTAACATACGCACAATCCTTTAGGAGCATATACATGGGAACAAAGTCTTCAAAATGTGACCAAGTACGTCTTTCTATCTCCTCGCCTTCTCTGTAAATCGGCGTCAGAAGTTGAAGAACGGTGTCTATGAAACAAGTAATTTTGCAATCCTTGCTGAGCATACCACGGGCTTTACATACGCACTATCTTTAAGAAGCACATACATGAAAACAAAGGCTTCAAAATGAGACCAAGTACGTCTTTCTATCTCCTCGCCTTCTCTGTAAATCGGCGTCAGAAGTTGAAGAACGGTGTCTATGAAACAAGTAACTTTGCAATCCTTGCTGAGCATACCACGGGCTTTACATACGCATGATACTTTAGGAGCACATACATGGGAACAAAGTCTTCAAAATGAGACCAAGTACGTCTTTCTATCTCCTCGCCTTCTCTGTAAATCGGCGTCAGAAGTTGAAGAACGGTGTTTATGAAGATGAAGAACATTCTCTATGAAACAAGTTACTTTGCAATCCTTGGTGAGCTTACCACGGGCTTTACATACGCACTATCTTTAAGAAGCACATACATGAAAACAAAGTCTATGAAACAAGTATTTTTGCAATCCTTGCGGAGCATACCACGGGCTTAACATACGCACAATCCTTTAGGAGCATATACATGGGAACAAAGTCTTCAAAATGTGACCAAATACGTCTTTCTATCTCCTCGCCCTCTCTGTAAATCGGCGTCAGAAGTTGAAGAACGGTGTCTATGAAACAAGTAATTTTGCAATCCTTGCTGAGCATACCACGGGCTTTACATACGCACGATATTTAAGGAGCATATACATGAAAACAAAAGCTTCAAAATGAGACCAAGTACGTCCTTCTATCTCCTCGCCTTTTCTGTGAATCGGCGTCAGAGGTTGAAGAACGAAGTCTATGAAGATTAAGAACATTCTCTATGAAACAAGTAACTTTGCAATCCTTGCTTGCCATACCACGGGCTTTACATACGCATGATACTTTAGAAGCACATACATGGGAACAAAGGTTTCAAAATGAGACCAAGTACGTCTTTCTATCTCCTCGCCTTCTCTGTAAATCGGCGTCAGAAGTTGAAGAACGGTGTCTATGAAGATGAAGAACATTCTCTATGAAACAAGTAACTTTGCAATCCTTGCGGAGCATACTACGGGCTTTACATACGCATGATACTTTAGGAGCATATACATGGGAACAAATTCTTCAAAATGTGACCAAGTACGTCTTTCTATCTCCTCGCCTTCTCTGTAAATCGGCGTCAGAAGTTGAAGAACGGTGTCTATGAAACAAGTAATTTTGCAATCTTGCTGAGCATACCACGGGCTTTACATACGCACGATATTTAAGGAGCATATACATGAAAACAAAAGCTTCAAAATGAGACTAAGTACGTTTTTCTATCTCCTTGCTTTCTCTGTAAATCGGCGTCAGAAGTTGAAGAACGGTGTCTATGAAGATGAAGAACATTCTCTATGAAACAAGTAACTTTGCAATCCTTGCGGAGCATACTACGGGCTTTACATACGCATGATACTTTAGGAGCATATACATGGGAACAAAGTCTTCAAAATGTGACCAAGTACGTCTTTCTATCTCCTCGCCTTCTCTGTAAATCGGCGTCAGAAGTTGAAGAACGGTGTCTATGAAACAAGTAATTTTGCAATCCTTGCTGAGCATACCACGGGCTTTACATACGCACTATCTTTAAGAAGCACATACATGAAAACAAAGGCTTCAAAATGAGACCAAGTACGTCTTTCTATCTCCTCGCCTTCTCTGAAAATTGGCGTCAGAAGTTGAAGAACGGTGTCTATGAAGATGAAGAACATTCTCTATGAAACAAGTAACTTTGCAATCCTTGCTGAGCATACCACGGGCTTTACATACGCACAATCCTTTTGGAGCACATACATGCAAACAAAGGCTTCAAAATTAGACCAAGTACGTCTTTCTATATCCTCGCCTTCTCTGTAAATCGGCGTCAGAAGTTGAAGAACAGTCTCTATGAAACATGTAACTTTGCAATCCTCGCTGAGCATACCACGGGCTTTACATACGCACGATATTTAAGGAGCATATACATGAACACAAAAGCTTCGAAATGAGACCAAGTACGTTTTTCTATCTCCTCGCCTTCTCTGTAAATCGGCGTCAGAAGTTGAAGAACGGTGTCTATGAAGATGAAGAACATTCTCTATGAAACAAGTAACTTTGCAATCCTTGCTGAGCAAACCACGAGCTTGACATACGCACGATATTTAAGGAGAACATACATGGGAACAAAGTCTTCAAAATGAGACCAAGTTCGTCTTTCTATCTCCTCACCTTCTCTGTGAATCGGCGTCAGAAGTTGAAGAACGGTGTCTATGAAGATGAAGAACATTCTCTATGAAACAAGTAACTTTGCAATCCTTGCTGAGCATACCACGGGCTTTACATACGCATGATACTTTAGGAGCATATACATGGAAACAAAGTCTTCAAAATGTGACCAAATACGTCTTTCTATCTCCTCGCCTTCTCTTTAAATCGGCGTCAGAAGTTGAAGATGAAGAACATTCTCTATGAAACAAGTAACTTTGCAATCCTTGCTGGCCATTCCACGGGCCTTACATACGCATGATACTTTAGAAGCACATACATGGGAACAAAGGCTTCAAAATGAGACCAAGTACGTCTTTCTATCTCCTCGCCTTCTCTGTAAATCGGCGTCAGAATTTGAAGAACGGTGTCTATGAAGATGAAGAACATTCTCTATGAAACATGTAATTTTGCAATCCTTGCTGAGCATACCACGGGCTTCACATACGCACGGTATTTAAGGAGCACATACATGAAAACAAAAGCTTCAAAATGAGACCAAGTACGTCTTTCTATCTCCTCGCCTTCTCTGTAAATCGGCGTCAGAAGTTGAAGAACGGTGTCTATGAAGATGAAGAACATTCTCTATGAAACAAGTAACTTTGCAATCCTTGCTGAGCATACCACGGGCTTTACATACGCACGATATTTAAGGAGCATATACATGAACACAAAAGCTTCGAAATGAGACCAAGTACGTTTTTCTATCTCCTCGCCTTCTCTGTAAATCGGCGTCAGAAGTTGAAGAACGGTGTCTATGAAACATGTAACTTTGCAATCCTTGCTGAGCATACCACGGGCTTTACATACGCACGATTTTTTTAGGAGCATATACATGAAAACAAAAGCTTCAAAATGAGACCAAGTACGTTTTTCTATCTCCTCGCCTTCTCTGCAAATCGGCGTCAGAAGTTGAAGAACGGTGTCTATGAAGATGAAGAACATTCTCTATGAAACAAGTAACTTTGCAATCCTTGCTTGCCATACCACGGGCTTTACATACGCATGATACTTTAGGAGCATGTACGTGGGAACAAAGTCTTCAAAATGTGACCAAATACGTCTTTCTATCTCCTCGCCTTCTCTGTAAATCGGCGTCAGAAGTTGAAGAACGGTGTCTATGAAACAAGTAATTTTGCAATCTTGCTGAGCATACCACGGGCTTTACATACGCACGATATTTAAGGAGCATATACATGAAAACAAAAGCTTCAAAATGAGACTAAGTACGTTATTCTATCTCCTTGCTTTCTCTGTAAATCGGCGTCAGAAGTTGAAGAACGGTGTCTATGAAGATGAAGAACATTCTCTATGAAACAAGTAACTTTGCAATCCTTGAGGAGCATACTACGGGCTTTACATACGCCCTATCTTTAAGAAGCACATACATGAAAACAAAGGCTTCAAAATGAAACCAAGTACGTCTTTCTATCTCCTTGGCTTCTGTGTAAATCGGCTTCAGAAGTTGAAGAAAGTTGACTATGAAGATGAAGAACATTCTCTATGAAACAAGTAACTTTGCAATCCTTGCTGAGAATACCACGGACTTTACATACGCATGATACTTTAAGAAGCACATACATGGGAACAAAGGCTTCAAAATGAGACCAAGTACGTCTTTCTATCTCCTCGCCTTCTCTGTAAATCGGCGTCAGAAGTTGAAGAACGGTGTCTATGAAGATGAAGAACATTCTCTATGAAACAAGTAACCTTGCAATCCTTGCTGAGAATACCACGGACTTTACATACGCATGATACTTTAAGAAGCACATACATGGGAACAAAGGCTTCAAAATGAGACCAAGTACGTTTTTCTATCTCCTTGCTTTCTCTGTAAATCGGCGTCAGAAGTTGAAGAACGGTGTCTATGAAGATGAAGAACATTCTCTATGAAACAAGTAACTTTGCAATCCTTGCTGAGCATACCACGGGCTTTACATACGCATGATACTTTAGGAGCATATACATGGGAACAAAGTCTTCAAAATGTGACCAAGTACGTCTTTCTATCTCCTCGCCTTCTCTGTAAATCGGCGTCAGAAGTTGAAGAACGGTGTCTATGAAACAAGTAATTTTGCAATCTTGCTGAGCATACCACGGGCTTTACATACGCACGATATTTAAGGAGCATATACATGAACACAAAAGCTTCGAAATGAGACCAAGTACGTTTTTCTATCTCCTCGCCTTCTCTGAAAATTGGCGTCAGAAGTTGAAGAACGGTGTCTATGAAGATGAAGAACATTCTCTATGAAACAAGTAACCTTGCAATACTTGCTGAGAATACCACGGACTTTACATACGCATGATACTTTAGAAGCACATACATGGGAACAAAGGCTTCAAAATGAGACCAAGTACGTCTTTCTATCTCCTCGCCTTCTCTGTAAATCGGCGTCAGAAGTTGAAGAACGGTGTCTATGAAGATGAAGAACATTCTCTATGAAACAAGTAACCTTGCAATCCTTGCTGAGAATACCACGGACTTTACATAGGCATTATACTTTAAGAAGCACATACATGGGAACAAAGGCTTCAAAATGAGTTCAAGAACGTGTTTCTATCTCCTCGCCTTCTCTGTAAATCGGCGTCAGAAGTTGAAGAACGGTGTCTATGAAACAAGTAATTTTGCAATCCTTGCTGAGCATACCACGGGCTTTACATACGCATGATATCTTTAAGAAGCACATACATGAAAACAAAGGCTTCAAAATGAGACCAAGTACGTCTTTCTATCTCCTCGCCTTCTCTGTAAATCGGCGTCAGAAGTTGAAGAACGGTGTCTATGAAGATGAAGAACATTCTCTATGAAACAAGTAACCTTGCAATCCTTGCTGAGAATACCACGGACTTTACATACGCATGATACTTTAGAAGCACATACATGCGAACAAAGGCTTCAAAATGAGACCAAGTACGTTTTTCTATCTCCTCGCCTTCTCTGTAAATCGGCGTCAGAAGTTGAAGAACGGTGTCTATGAAGATGAAGAACATTCTCTATGAAACAAGTAACTTTGCAATCCTTGCTGAGAATACCACGGACTTTACATACACATGATACTTTAGGAGCACATACATGAAAACAAAGGCTTCAAAATGAGACCAAGTACGTCTTTCTATCTCCTCGCCTTCTCTGTTAAATCGGCGTCAGAAGTTGAAGAACGGTGTCTATGAAGATGAAGAACATTCTCTATGAAACAAGTAACTTTGCAATCCTTGCTGGCCATACCACGGGCCTTACATACGCATGATACTTTAGAAGCACATACATGGGAACAAAGGCTTCAAAATGAGAGCAAGTACGTCTCTCTATCTCCTCGCCTTCTCTGTAAATCGGCGTCAGAAGTTGAAGAACGGTGTCTATGAAGATGAAGAACATTCTCTATGAAACAAGTAACCTTGCAATCCTTGCTGAGAATACCACGGACTTTACATACGCATGATATTTAAGAAGCACATACATGAAAACAAAGGCTTCAAAATGAGACCAAGTACGTCTTTCTATCTCCTCGCCTTCTCTGTAAATCGGCGTCAGAAGTTGAAGAACGGTGTCTATGAAGATGAAGAACATTCTCTATGAAACAAGTAACCTTGCAATCCTTGCTTAGAATACCACGGACTTTACATACGCATGATACTTTAAGAAGCATATACATGGGAACAAAGGCTTCAAAATGAGACCAAGTACGTCTTTCTATCTCCTCGCCTTCTCTGTAAATCGGCGTCAGAAGTTGAAGAACGGTGTCTATGAAGATGAAGAACATTCTCTATGAAACAAGTAACCTTGCATTCCTTGCTGAACATACCACGGGCTTTACATACGCACGATACTTAAGAAGCACATACATGGGAACAAAGGCTTCAAAATGAGACCAAGTACGTCTTTCTATCTCCTCGCCTTCTCTGTAAATCGGCGTCAGAAGTTGAAGAACGGTGTCTATGAAGATGAAGAACATTCTCTATGAAACAAGTAACCTTGCAATCCTTGCTGAGAATACCACGGACTTTACATACGCATGATACTTTAGGAGCATATACATGAAAACAAAGGCTTCAAAATGAGACCAAGTACGTCTTTCTATCTCCTCGCCTTCTCTGTAAATCGGCGTCAGAAGTTGAAGAACGGTGTCTATGAAGATGAAGAACATTCTCTATGAAACAAGTAACCTTGCAATCCTTGCTGAGAATACCACGGACTTTACATACGCATGATACTTTAGAAGCACATACATGCGAACAAAGGCTTCAAAATGAGACCAAGTACGTTTTTCTATCTCCTCGCCTTCTCTGTAAATCGGCGTCAGAAGTTGAAGAACGGTGTCTATGAAGATGAAGAACATTCTCTATGAAACAAGTAACTTTGCAATCCTTGCTGAGAATACCACGGACTTTACATACACATGATACTTTAGGAGCACATACATGGGAAAACAAAGGCTTCAAAATGAGACCAAGTACGTCTTTCTATCTCCTCGCCTTCTCTGTAAATCGGCGTCAGAAGTTGAAGAACGGTGTCTATGAAGATGAAGAACATTCTTATGAAACAAGTAACTTTGCAATCCTTGCTGGCCATACCACGGGCATTACATACGCATGATACTTTAGAAGCAAATACATGGGAACAAAGGATTCAAAATGAGACCAAGTACGTATCTCTATCTCCTCGCCTTCTCTGTAAATCGGCGTCAGAAGTTGAAGAACGGTGTATGAAGATGAAGAACATTCTCTATGAAACAAGTAACCTTGCAATCCTTGCTGAGAATACCACGGACTTTACATACGCATGATACTTTAAGAAGCACATACATGGGAACAAAGGCTTCAAAATGAGACCAAGTACGTCTTTCTATCTCCTCGCCTTCTCTGTAAATCGGCGTCAGAAGTTGAAGAACGGTGTCTATGAAGATGAAGAACATTCTCTATGAAACAAGTAACCTTGCAATCCTTGCTTAGAATACCACGGACTTTACATACGCATGATACTTTAAGAAGCACATACATGGGAACAAAGGCTTCAAAATGAGACCAAGTACGTCTTTCTATCTCCTCGCCTTCTCTGTAAATCGGCGTCAGAAGTTGAAGAACGGTGTCTATGAAGATGAAGAACATTCTCTATGAAACAAGTAACCTTGCATTCCTTGCTGAGAATACCACGGACTTTACATACGCATGATACTTTAAGAAGCACATACATGGGAACAAAGGCTTCAAAATGAGACCAAGTACGTCTTTCTATCTCCTCGCCTTCTCTGTAAATCGGCGTCAGAAATTGAAGAACGGTGTCTATGAAGATGAAGAACATTCTCTATGAAACAAGTAACCTTGCAATCCTTGCTGAGAATACCACGGACTTTACATACGCATGATACTTTAGGAGCACATACATGGGAACAAAGGCTTCAAAATGAGACCAAGTACGTCTTTCTATCTCCTCGCCTTCTCTGTAAATCGGCGTCAGAAGTTGAAGAACGGTGTCTATGAAGATGAAGAACATTCTCTATGAAACAAGTAACCTTGCAATCCTTGCTGAGAATACCACGGACTTTACATACGCATGATACTTTAAGAAGCACATACATGGGAACAAAGGCTTCAAAATGAGACCAAGTACGTCTTTCTATCTCCTCGCCTTCTCTGTAAATCGGCGTCAGAAGTTGAAGAACGGTGTCTATGAAGATGAAGAACATTCTCTATGAAACAAGTAACTTTGCAATCCTTGCTGGCCATACCACGGGCCTTACATACGCATGATACTTTAGAAGCACATACATGGGAACAAAGGCTTCAAAATGAAACCAAGTACGTCTCTCTATCTCCTCGCCTTCTCTGTAAATCGGCGTCAGAAGTTGAAGAACGGTGTCTATGAAGATGAAGAACATTCTCTATGAAACAAGTAACTTTGCAATCCTTGCTGGCCATACCACGGGCCTTACATACGCATGATACTTTAGAAGCACATACATGGGAACAAAGGCTTCAAAATGAGACCAAGTACGTCTCTCTATCTCCTCGCCTTCTCTGTAAATCGGCGTCAGAAGTTGAAGAACGGTGTCTATGAAGATGAAGAACATTCTCTATGAAACAAGTAACTTTGCAATCCTTGCTGAGAATACCACGGACTTTACATACACATGATACTTTAGGAGCACATACATGGGAACAAAAGGCTTCAAAATGAGACCAAGTACGTCTTTCTATCTCCTCGCCTTCTCTGTAAATCGGCGTCAGAAGTTGAAGAACGGTGTCTATGAAGATGAAGAACATTCTCTATGAAACAAGTAACTTTGCAATCCTTGCTGGCCATACCACGGGCCTTACATACGCATGATACTTTAGAAGCACATACATGGGAACAAAGGCTTCAAAATGAGACCAAGTACGTCTTTCTATCTCCTCGCCTTCTCTGTAAATCGGCGTCAGAAATTGAAGAACGGTGTCTATGAAGATGAAGAACATTCTCTATGAAACAAGTAACTTTGCAATCCTTGCTGGCCATACCACGGGCCTTACATACGCATGATACTTTAGAAGCACATACATGGGAACAAAGGCTTCAAAATGAGACCAAGTACGTCTCTCTATCTCCTCGCCTTCTCTGTAAATCGGCGTCAGAAGTTGAAGAACGGTGTCTATGAAGATGAAGAACATTCTCTATGAAACAAGTAACTTTGCAATCCTTGCTGAGAATACCACGGACTTTACATACACATGATACTTTAGGAGCACATACATGGGAACAAAAGGCTTCAAAATGAGACCAAGTACGTCTTTCTATCTCCTCGCCTTCTCTGTAAATCGGCGTCAGAAGTTGAAGAACGGTGTCTATGAAGATGAAGAACATTCTCTATGAAACAAGTAACTTTGCAATCCTTGCTGGCCATACCACGGGCCTTACATACGCATGATACTTTAGAAGCACATACATGGGAACAAAGGCTTCAAAATGAGACCAAGTACGTCTCTCTATCTCCTCGCCTTCTCTGTAAATCGGCGTCAGAAGTTGAAGAACGGTGTCTATGAAGATGAAGAACATTCTCTATGAAACAAGTAACTTTGCAATCCTTGCTGAGAATACCACGGACTTTACATACACATGATACTTTAGGAGCACATACATGGGAACAAAAGGCTTCAAAATGAGACCAAGTACGTCTTTCTATCTCCTCGCCTTCTCTGTAAATCGGCGTCAGAAGTTGAAGAACGGTGTCTATGAAACAAGTAATTTTGCAATCCTTGCTGAGCATACCACGGGCTTTACATACGCACTATCTTTAAGAAGCACATACATGAAAACAAAGGCTTCAAAATGAGACCAAGTACGTCTTTCTATCTCCTCGCCTTCTCTGTAAATCGGCGTCAGAAGTTGAAGAACGGTGTCTATGAAGATGAAGAACATTCTCTATGAAACAAGTAACCTTGCAATCCTTGCTGAGAATACCACGGACTTTACATACGCATGATACTTTAGGAGCACATACATGGGAACAAAGGCTTCAAAATGAGACCAAGTACGTCTTTCTATCTCCTCGCCTTCTCTGTAAATCGGCGTCAGAAGTTGAAGAACGGTGTCTATGAAGATGAAGAACATTCTCTATGAAACAAGTAACCTTGCAATCCTTGCTGAGAATACCACGGACTTTACATACGCATGATACTTTAAGAAGCACATACATGGGAACAAAGGCTTCAAAATGAGACCAAGAACGTGTTTCTATCTCCTCGCCTTCTCTGTAAATCGGCGTCAGAAGTTGAAGAACGGTGTCTATGAAGATGAAGAACATTCTCTATGAAACAAGTAACCTTGCAATCCTTGCTGAGAATACCACGGACTTTACATACGCATGATACTTTAGGAGCACATACATGGGAACAAAGGCTTCAAAATGAGACCAAGTACGTCTTTCTATCTCCTCGCCTTCTCTGTAAATCGGCGTCAGAAGTTGAAGAACGGTGTCTATGAAGATGAAGAACATTCTCTATGAAACAAGTAACCTTGTAATCCTTGCTGAGAATACCACGGACTTTACATACGCATGATACTTTAAGAAGCACATACATGGGAACAAAGGCTTCAAAATGAGACCAAGTACGTCTTTCTATCTCCTCGCCTTCTCTGTAAATCGGCGTCAGAAGTTGAAGAACGGTGTCTATGAAGATGAAGAACATTCTCTATGAAACAAGTAACCTTGCAATCCTTGCTGAGAATACCACGGACTTTACATACGCATGATACTTTAAGAAGCACATACATGGGAACAAAGGCTTCAAAATGAGACCAAGTACGTCTCTCTATCTCCTCGCCTTCTCTGTAAATCGGCGTCAGAAGTTGAAGAACGGTGTCTATGAAGATGAAGAACATTCTCTATGAAACAAGTAACCTTGCAATCCTTGCTGAGAATACCACGGACTTTACATACGCATGATACTTTAAGAAGCACATACATGGGAACAAAGGCTTCAAAATGAGACCAAGTACGTCTTTCTATCTCCTCGCCTTCTCTGTAAATCGGCGTCAGAAGTTGAAGAACGGTGTCTATGAAGATGAAGAACATTCTCTATGAAACAAGTAACTTTGCAATCCTTGCTGGCCATACCACGGGCCTTACATACGCATGATACTTTAGAAGCACATACATGGGAACAAAGGCTTCAAAATGAGACCAAGTACGTCTCTCTATCTCCTCGCCTTCTCTGTAAATCGGCGTCAGAAGTTGAAGAACGGTGTCTATGAAGATGAAGAACATTCTCTATGAAACAAGTAACTTTGCAATCCTTGCTGAGAATACCACGGACTTTACATACACATGATACTTTAGGAGCACATACATGGGAACAAAGGCTTCAAAATGAGACCAAGTACGTCTTTCTATCTCCTCGCCTTCTCTGTAAATCGGCGTCAGAAGTTGAAGAACGGTGTCTATGAAGATGAAGAACATTCTCTATGAAACAAGTAACTTTGCAATCCTTGCTGGCCATACCACGGGCCTTACATACGCATGGTACTTTAGAAGCACATACATGGGAACAAAGGCTTCAAAATGAGACCAAGTACGTCTTTTTTATCTCCTCGCCTTCTCTGTAAATCGGCGTCAGAAGTTGAAGAACGGTGTCTATGAAGATGAAGAAAATTCTCTATGAAACAAGTAACTTTGCAATCCTTGCTGGCCATACCACGGGCCTTACATACGCATGATACTTTAGAAGCACATACATGGGAACAAAGGCTTCAAAATGAGACCAAGTACGTCTCTCTATCTCCTCGCCTTCTCTGTAAATCGGCGTCAGAAGTTGAAGAACGGTGTCTATGAAGATGAAGAACATTCTCTATGAAACAAGTAACTTTGCAATCCTTGCTGAGAATACCACGGACTTTACATACACATGATACTTTAGGAGCACATACATGGGAACAAAAGGCTTCAAAATGAGACCAAGTACGTCTTTCTATCTCCTCGCCTTCTCTGTAAATCGGCGTCAGAAGTAGAAGAACGGTGTCTATGAAGATGAAGAACATTCTCTATGAAACAAGTAACTTTGCAATCCTTGCTGGCCATACCACGGGCCTTACATACGCATGATACTTTAGAAGCACATACATGGGAACAAAGGCTTCAAAATGAGACCAAGTACGTCTCTCTATCTCCTCGCCTTCTCTGTAAATCGGCGTCAGAAGTTGAAGAACGGTGTCTATGAAGATGAAGAACATTCTCTATGAAACAAGTAACTTTGCAATCCTTGCTGAGAATACCACGGACTTTACATACACATGATACTTTAGGAGCACATACATGGGAACAAAAGGCTTCAAAATGAGACCAAGTACGTCTTTCTATCTCCTCGCCTTCTCTGTAAATCGGCGTCAGAAGTTGAAGAACGGTGTCTATGAAACAAGTAATTTTGCAATCCTTGCTGAGCATACCACGGGCTTTACATACGCACTATCTTTAAGAAGCACATACATGAAAACAAAGGCTTCAAAATGAGACCAAGTACGTCTTTCTATCTCCTCGCCTTCTCTGTAAATCGGCGTCAGAAGTTGAAGAACGGTGTCTATGAAGATGAAGAACATTCTCTATGAAACAAGTAACCTTGCAATCCTTGCTGAGAATACCACGGACTTTACATACGCATGATACTTTAAGAAGCACATACATGGGAACAAAGGCTTCAAAATGAGACCAAGTACGTCTTTCTATCTCCTCGCCTTCTCTGTAAATCGGCGTCAGAAGTTGAAGAACGGTGTCTATGAAGATGAAGAACATTCTCTATGAAACAAGTAACCTTGCAATCCTTGCTGAGAATACCACGGACTTTACATACGCATGATACTTTAAGAAGCACATACATGGGAACAAAGGCTTCAAAATGAGACCAAGTACGTCTTTCTATCTCCTCGCCTTCTCTGTAAATCGGCGTCAGAAGTTGAAGAACGGTGTCTATGAAGATGAAGAACATTCTCTATGAAACAAGTAACCTTGCAATCCTTGCTGAGAATACCACGGACTTTACATACGCATGATACTTTAAGAAGCACATACATGGGAACGAAGGCTTCAAAATGAGACCAAGTACGTCTTTCTATCTCCTCGCCTTCTCTGTAAATCGGCGTCAGAAGTTGAAGAACGGTGTCTATGAAGATGAAGAACATTCTCTATGAAACAAGTAACTTTGCAATCCTTGCTGAGAATACCACGGACTTTACATACACATGATACTTTAGGAGCACATACATGGGAACAAAAGGCTTCAAAATGAGACCAAGTACGTCTTTCTATCTCCTCGCCTTCTCTGTAAATCGGCGTCAGAAGTTGAAGAACGGTGTCTATGAAGATGAAGAACATTCTCTATGAAACAAGTAACTTTGCAATCCTTGCTGGCCATACCACGGGCCTTACATACGCATGATACTTTAGAAGCACATACATGGGAACAAAGGCTTCAAAATGAGACCAAGTACGTCTTTCTATCTCCTCGCCTTCTCTGTAAATCGGCGTCAGAAGTTGAAGAACGGTGTCTATGAAGATGAAGAACATTCTCTATGAAACAAGTAACTTTGCAATTCTTGCTGGCCATACCACGGGCCTTACATACGCATGATACTTTAGAAGCACATACATGGGAACAAAGGCTTCAAAATGAGACCAAGTACGTCTCTCTATCTCCTCGCCTTCTCTGTAAATCGGCGTCAGAAGTTGAAGAACGGTGTCTATGAAACAAGTAATTTTGCAATCCTTGCTGAGCATACCACGGGCTTTACATACGCACTATCTTTAAGAAGCACATACATGAAAACAAAGGCTTCAAAATGAGACCAAGTACGTCTTTCTATCTCCTCGCCTTCTCTGTAAATCGGCGTCAGAAGTTGAAGAACGGTGTCTATGAAGATGAAGAACATTCTCTATGAAACAAGTAACCTTGCAATCCTTGCTGAGAATACCACGGACTTTACATACGCATGATACTTTAAGAAGCACATACATGGGAACAAAGGCTTCAAAATGAGACCAAGTACGTCTTTCTATCTCCTCGCCTTCTCTGTAAATCGGCGTCAGAAGTTGAAGAACGGTGTCTATGAAGATGAAGAACATTCTCTATGAAACAAGTAACCTTGTAATCCTTGCTGAGAATACCACGGACTTTACATACGCATGATACTTTAAGAAGCACATACATGGGAACAAAGGCTTCAAAATGAGACCAAGTACGTCTCTCTATCTCCTCGCCTTCTCTGTAAATCGGCGTCAGAAGTTGAAGAACGGTGTCTATGAAGATGAAGAACATTCTCTATGAAACAAGTAACTTTGCAATCCTTGCTGAGAATACCACGGACTTTACATACACATGATACTTTAAGAAGCACATACATGGGAACAAAGGCTTCAAAATGAGACCAAGTACGTCTTTCTATCTCCTCGCCTTCTCTGTAAATCGGCGTCAGAAGTTGAAGAACGGTGTCTATGAAGATGAAGAACATTCTCTATGAAACAAGTAACCTTGCAATCCTTGCTGAGAATACCACGGACTTTACAAAAGCATGATACTTTAAGAAGCACATACATGGGAACAAAGGCTTCAAAATGAGACCAAGTACGTCTTTCTATCTCCTCGCCTTCTCTGTAAATCGGCGTCAGAAGTTGAAGAACGGTGTCTATGAAGATGAAGAACATTCTCTATGAAACAAGTAACCTTGCAATCCTTGCTGAGAATACCACGGACTTTACATACGCATGATACTTTAAGAAGCACATACATGGGAACAAAGGCTTCAAAATGAGACCAATTACGTCTTTCTATCTCCTCGCCTTCTCTGTAAATCGGCGTCAGAAGTTGAAGAACGGTGTCTATGAAGATGAAGAACATTCTCTATGAAACAAGTAACTTTGCAATCCTTGCTGGCCATACCACGGGCCTTACATACGCATGATACTTTAGAAGCACATACATGGGAACAAAGGCTTCAAAATGAAACCAAGTACGTCTCTCTATCTCCTCGCCTTCTCTGTAAATCGGCGTCAGAAGTTGAAGAACGGTGTCTATGAAGATGAAGAACATTCTCTATGAAACAAGTAACTTTGCAATCCTTGCTGGCCATACCACGGGCCTTACATACGCATGATACTTTAGAAGCACATACATGGGAACAAAGGCTTCAAAATGAGACCAAGTACGTCTCTCTATCTCCTCGCCTTCTCTGTAAATCGGCGTCAGAAGTTGAAGAACGGTGTCTATGAAGATGAAGAACATTCTCTATGAAACAAGTAACTTTGCAATCCTTGCTGAGAATACCACGGACTTTACATACACATGATACTTTAGGAGCACATACATGGGAACAAAAGGCTTCAAAATGAGACCAAGTACGTCTTTCTATCTCCTCGCCTTCTCTGTAAATCGGCGTCAGAAGTTGAAGAACGGTGTCTATGAAGATGAAGAACATTCTCTATGAAACAAGTAACTTTGCAATCCTTGCTGGCCATACCACGGGCCTTACATACGCATGATACTTTAGAAGCACATACATGGGAACAAAGGCTTCAAAATGAGACCAAGTACGTCTTTCTATCTCCTCGCCTTCTCTGTAAATCGGCGTCAGAAGTTGAAGAACGGTGTCTATGAAGATGAAGAACATTCTCTATGAAACAAGTAACTTTGCAATCCTTGCTGGCCATACCACGGGCCTTACATACGCATGATACTTTAGAAGCACATACATGGGAACAAAGGCTTCAAAATGAGACCAAGTACGTCTCTCTATCTCCTCGCCTTCTCTGTAAATCGGCGTCAGAAGTTGAAGAACGGTGTCTATGAAGATGAAGAACATTCTCTATGAAACAAGTAACTTTGCAATCCTTGCTGAGAATACCACGGACTTTACATACACATGATACTTTAGGAGCACATACATGAGACCAAGTACGTCTTTCTATCTCTTCGCCTTCTCTGTAAATCGGCGTCAGAAGTTGAAGAACGGTGTCTATGAAGATGAAGAACAGTCTGTATAAAACATGTCAAATGTGTGAAATAGAGTCTATTCTACCCCCTAATGGTAAAAAATCGACTGAGATTCAACTGATCGGTATCCAAAAATGAGAAAATTGACCTTTACCAGTGAAAAACTGACTGATCCATTGCTTTGCTAGTTTTCCCCGTTAAATATTCTTCCGTAGGATGTCTGATCTTTTCTTTCAACACCTAAAATGTGTGAAATAGAGTCTATTCTACCACCTAATGGTAAAAAATCGACTGAGATTCAACTGATCGGTATCCAAAAATGAGAAAATTGACCTTTACCAGTGAAAAACTGACTGATCCATTGCTTTGCTAGTTTTCCCCGTTAAATATCCTTCCATTAGATGTCTGATATGTCATTTCAACACCTCAAATATGTGAAATAGAGTCTATTCTACCACTGAATGGTAAAAAATCGACTGAGATTCAACTGATCAGTATCCAAAAATGAGAAAATTGACATTTACCAGTGAAAAACTGATTGATCCATGGCTTGCAAGTTTTCCCGGTTAAATTTTCTTCCGTAAAATGTCTGATCTGTCATTTCAACACCTCAAATGTGTGAAATAGAGTTTATTTTACCACCTAATGGTGAAAAATCGACTGAGATTCAACTGATCGGTATCCAAGACTGATCCATTGCTTGCAAGTTTTCCACGATAAATATCGTTTATTCTTTATATATTTACCATAGACTAGAAATAAGTCCACATGATCGAAAGCGAGACTTTGTGGAACTGAGTTGAATTTGTGTTTCTTGGGATAAAAACTTTCAAACTCTTATCAATACCGCACGAATGATGATAGAAGGCTGTACTAAGTCTTAAAAATGACCCTCATGGTTCACGTTGTATGACAGAATCGAATTTGTTGAAAAGACAGATCGGATATGTAACGGAAGAATTTTCATCGTAGGAAATTTGCAAGCCATGGAACAGTCTGTCTTCCCAAGTGCTGCATAGTTCAATTTTCTCATTTTCGGATACCGATCGGTTGCTGGTGGGTCGATTTTTTACCAGGAGGTTGTAGAATAGACCCTATTTGACACATTGTATGTTTTGAAATGACTGATTGGATATCTCACGGATCGTGGGAAATTTGCAAACCATGAATCAGTCTGTCTTCCCACTGCATAGTTCAATTTTCTCATTTTCGGATACCGATCGGTTGCGGGTGGGTCGTGTACCTAAAAAAGCAGAATTCCTATTGGTCTATATTTGGGAGGGAATTATGAGCAGAAAAATCGCCCTGCAAATAAAATTTTTGTATAACCCTTCGGGTAATAGCGGCAAATGTCCCGTAGATTACGAAAATCATTTAAGGTACTCATTTCAACATCACTTATTTCAAGATAGTGTTCGGTTCTTTTCTTCCTAGGGTTCTGTTTACTTTTCCATATCGGCTCCCTGACTTATCTTGCGATGCAAGTCGCTCGACAAAGTAAAGCTTCTCGGTGTTTCGGAAAACCAGCACAGTAATTGGCGCAAGTCACAATAATACGAAAACTTATCGTTAGGTGGTGGCAGGTTCAATTTGTTTTGATTATCAATTATCATTTCACTATTTTTGTATCTGCTAGAACTTCATTCATGTCACGATGTGCATGTGTTATATAGCTTCTGCTAATCTGCTCCTTCAATCATCGTGCTCTTTATTGTAGAATGTAAATGACACATCCGCGACAACACGACTATGTTGCATCCCATTACGTAGCGATGAAATAAACTCTCTGCTAATTTAAAGTGCAAACTTGTTCCTTCTTTTAAATTTACAAAAATACACCTGAGAAAATGTGGTCTAAACTTTTACTATGGCCTTTCCAATGTTGCCTCCTTGAAGCATGTCGATAAAAGCTTGAGGCATGTTTTCGAAACCGTTAGTGTGGGTTTCCTTAATTTTGATCTTGCCCTGCATATACAAGTAATAACATAAATTAGTTTTGTTAGTCCCTCAATTAAAAACCAACAAAAGTAAATCTGAATTGCATGAGAAAAACTACTGTACATCATCAATAAAGATTTACACACCTCCTGAATCCATGTAGACATTTGTTGCATTCCTTCTTGAAAGCGATCTAACCAACGGTGTACCAGAAACCCTTCCATCTTGAGTTGCTTGAAGACAAGAGCGGGTTCAACACAAGGTGCAAGAGTCGGTGTCGTGTCGTTGTATAATGCAATGGCGCCACAAACAGCGATACGGCCAAAATGGTTCATGTGGCTACGAACAGAAACGCTGAATTGCCCTCCTACCTGAAAACATCACAAAATCTGTAGAAATTAATATACCACTTCCTCAAACATTTAAAGATACTGTACAGAAATTGTTTGCACGCTGACGAGAGTTTCGCATTCAATAAATAAGGAAAAAGAAATTCCCTTACGTTGTCGAAATAACAGTCAACTCCATTTGGTGCCGCTTCTTTCAAACTAGCTTTCCAGTCGGCGGTTTTGTAATTGTATGCCTTGTCAAAACCTAAATCATCCACAAGCCATCTGACTTTTTCGTCCGTGCCAGCAAAACCGATCACTCGACAGCCTTCAAATATAGAAAGGAAAATGGCGTTGTAGGCTCTTAATCCACACTTCATTTATCCCTGAGGGATTTTGTAATCAAAATCAACCGAAGGTTTAGGGGTCTTTAACGCGATAGGCTCCGCTCTCTGTGAGGGCCCCGCAAATCTTTATTGTCACAAATTTCCACCAATAGGAGACGAGAACGTGATAAATTAGCAAATATTCTATATTGTATTAAAGTTTTTGAAATTATGTAATGACAAAGCTAGTACTTAGGGTTAAGCACCTTTTGGCACAATCAAATGTCAAACCTTGTTGACAATTATGCCTTTTTAATCGAAAATAAGACGAAAAAAGCGGCCATCTTAAAAATGGTTTTTTTTTGTTTTTTGTTTTTTGTAAACAAAGAAATCAAGGTGCGTTCGTAAATCCGTAAAAACTAATTAATTTATAAAAACAGGGAGAATAAAGATAAAACTATCCTTTCTGTGATTACATCTAGTAATCATGTCATTCAATTGAATTTACATTGTTAATATACTATTGAATTATTTTTTTTCAAAAGTTCTGAAGCGTAAGCATAAATCCCGAAGGCGCCCAAGGGGCTTTATTGGCGTAAAAACACGTACCTTTAATTTTGCCAATTTGGCCAACCAAGTTGCCGACTGCTCCAGCTGCCCCACTCACAACCACGACATCACCCGGCTTGGGCTTGCATACTTCCAGAAAACCAAAGTATGCTGAATTTCTACGAACAAAATTGCAAAGAATATGTTTCTTGAACAAGAATGTTGACATAAAAATAGTCAAATAGAAAACAAACAAGTTTTCAACTAAATCCGAAATCTTCTTACCCAGGCATTCCAACAGCGCCTAAACCAACAGAGGGACACAAGGATCCTAAATCAGGGAGGAGTGTAACCTGTCCCATAAAGTCCTGAGATGTATTTTCAGGATGGAAAATGGTGTGCGTCCTCCAACCATGGTAGCCAACCAAAAGTGATCCAACAGGAAACTTGTCGTTACAGGATTCAATGACCCTTTGAAAAAAAATTACAGCCCACAGTCAAACACAACTGATGAGAATCTTCAATAAAATTTTTGTCACATTGATTACTTGGATACTTGTCCTCCCTTCATCGTGGAACCTGTAATTTTTTAAATGTTGAAACACAAATGAGTTATTCAAGTTTCAATAGCTTCATAGTTTTTTCTTATGGTTTGATATTTTACCAAGGGGCCAACTGAGACTGTAGGGCCTCATATAAGGATCAACGCTGAGGTACAGGGCTTGGCAAAGTACTTCTGTTAAAAAACAATACAGGACAACGCACTATTAACAATTTAATGAAAAGTATTTTCTCAGCAAACCTCCAGTTTTTAATTCTGGTAGCTGTTCCACTTCCAGTTGAAAGTTGTCCAGCTGGGGTAAGCCATGGAATCGTTTAGCAAATACCCATTTTTTGGCAGTGTGAGTAATGTTTGAGCTGTTGATAATTGCTGATGAGTGGAAACCTTTTTTAACTAATAGAAACGGTTAAAATTATACCATCGGACCATGAAGTAGTGTTTTCATACCAGACTGACTGACTGACAGCATGCGCAGCCGCCAGTATCCATAAGCATGTAATGTGATGTGACGCATGCCGAAATTATATGAACTGGGGAAAGTATACAAAAAAAATAGTTAATTCTCAACGGTGTTCTACTTGGAGTCTACTGAACTAGAACTGCAAAACAGTAAGAAGTTAACCAGAATTCGTGAGCTCATTGGAAAGATCAAAACAATTCGAGGTACCATCTAGCGGTTAAATTCTGAAGTACTAGAACAAAACAAAACGTTCACCAGTTGAATCTCGCGCGCTCGCGTCACGTGGTATGAATAATCGAATCGACAATTGCAAGATAAGAAATCGAATGGTTTGGTCATCTAGTATGGTAAACGTGATGGTCTTGTCACGTGTGCACTACGGGGCACTTGCGTCATCGTAGTCGTTTGCATGATTGTTAGATTGACCCAAAAGGGGCAACAAAAAGCGAGCAAGAGTTTACTTTACAGATAGCAGACGGGTCTACATTTTCCACATGAGTATTTGTCGCAATATAGTATACCTTTATGTTATAATAACGTTCGATAGGTCAGCTAACAAACAGAGACTGGAAAGAGACAATATGAGCGAGTTTGGCAACTGGTCGGATTTCAAACTAGTTTCTCGTTTGCGAAAAAAAAGGGAAAAGAACTAAAGTAGGTGGGAAAAGACGCGTCGTATCTGAAGAAAAGGTGGCCGTTGACCGTTGTGGCAATATGTTTTCTTCGCTGGGGTGGGTCTTTGTCTCCGTAAAGAGTACGCAGTTTGCGTCGATAACATGAGAGAACCAGGAAGCGACGCAAAAAAACACGATGCGGTTATTATACTAATCAGATACCTAACTAAATCACCGCTAGCACAAGACCAAGTCTAAAAAAATCGCGAAAAAATGCAGCACACATTACTTTATATACTTTTGGGACACATGTAATTTCCCTTGATACTCAAACGTCGTGATCATGTGCGTGTTTATTGGATCCAAGAGTTGCCATTTGCGTCATCATGGCCTTGGAAAAGAGCAGACGACGAGAAGAATTCCGCTTTGATATTCCTTTTTCATTATTAAAATTGAGATTGGCTTGAAGAATAGGACAGCCAAAAACCAAAAGTATAATAGCATTCATTTTCAAGAAAATCCGAAAATAGATTCAATTTTAAAGCGCTTATTGGCTTTTCAACGAAACTTTTCGACGGCAAAAGAGAACCTAACTGTGAAAACGAGCGCTAGATGGCTGCAAGTCTCTACGAGTTTCGTCTTTGTTGACGTTGAAAAGCGAAAAGAGGAAGGGAAGGACTGGACTCTGCGCACGTCGTATATACACACACGAGGGAAAAAGAGACTTGTTCTGTTGTGTTTTGTTTGTTATCGCGGTGGTGAGAGGAGCCCGAAAAACGACGAGCGACCGAGTCCCAAATTCACTCAGATTAAGGCGAAGCTTTTGGAGAGTGTCCGTTTGTTGTTGTCAAAAGAGCAATCTCGTTGTTGGTCGACGAGTTTTCAGTTGCAAAAAAACTGCGAATCGCAAAAAGGTAAAACGCGTGTGTGTGTGTGTGCCCCCCACTTTCTCGATCAATATTTTGTTTTGTGTGTGTGTGTTTTGAACGGGGCTGAGAGGGGAGGGGGGTCACCGAAATGATGCGCAGATTGTCAATCCCCGTCTTCTTTTTCATTATTTTTCGGACATTCTGTCCTGTCGAGAAGCCAAGACGAAGAAGAAGAGAGTCGAAATGAGCAAGGCCGTAGTGGTAGGTGTATAGCTGGACGTTTTGGGTCGTCGTCGCCGTGCTGGGGGTCATTGACGCCGCCACAAGTTTCTTTGTTTCCCAGCACAGCAGCTCCCCATGCCGTGTTGCTGCTTGATCCTCTCGAATTTTCGCCAGAAATTCCGTTTCACTCGACTGACTGAGATTTTCAGAAATAAATTCCCACCGAATCGGCCCAGTGCCATTACGACGTATTTAGCTAATAATAAGCTACAAGTATAATCTCCTCGTCGATTGGCGTAAGTCAAGTGGTAGTCGATTATTACCTGTGACAAGGACAAAGCTTTTCGTCTTGTTATTATTAAAACATTTTATGGGCCAAATCGTATTGTTATTGCTGCAGTGCTACCTTTTATTGGTTAATGCCCAGGTGCAATTGCTTTTCATACATCGTCGTCTATAGAGAGGGGCGAGAGAAAAAGAGAGAGGGACGAGTCAAGGCCGCTGCAGAAGAAAAATGACGGCTGCAGGGCGCAGAATTACGAAAAAGAATCAAATTGTAAAACTTTTCGGGCTCGTGAAAAATGTGGCTAATTTTCAATGAAAAACGTGCTCTCCCCCACCACCACCACCAAAGACGAAGAGGACAAAGGATAAAACACTGACGTTTCCCTTTCGTCCAGCACCTGAAAAAATCTCTTGTATTGGTCGCCTCGTGGAAAGAAAAGAAACAACGCATTCCCCGAGAGCTTTAGAGTGAATCGAACAGCAAACGCTCTGAAAAAGAAGTAGAAAGTGACGATGGTGGTAGCAAATAGCACAAGTGCTATTAGTTCTGCATCACAAATTCCAACCTTTTGCATTCTCACCAGGCCAGGCTCTACTGCAAGTCTTTGTTTTGCTTGTTCATTTCGTGTGACAATTTCCTTCACAGATTTACGATAACATTGGTCTTGTTTTTCCTTTGCAGGTGGTCGAGCATCAACAATCACCAGCAGAGACTTGGAACGCAGAGAGCTGAAAAGTCTCCAACATCACCTGCAACAGTGACTGTTGTTGGCCTCACTCTGGCCAACCGGGGCAGCTGGCTTTGCTGGCCCCCCTCTTTGGGGGTGCGTTGGGAGGTGAGACCCTGCCTCTCTCTCTTGTTCCCCTAGAAACTGCTGAAAGTACAAGTCGTTTTGCCAGTTGAGGATCTTTGGTGCCAACGGCAACAACATAGAAGAAGCAGGAGCAGCCCATCCTGCCCAGAGAGACAGGCAGCAGCAGCAGCAGCAGGGGCATCAATTGGTGAATCGACGCCATCGACGCCAGAGGCCGGCTGCAGTCGACAACAACGCCGATCGCCACAACGTGGTGGTGGTAGTTCATCCTCGGAACGATCCGGGACAGCAACGTTGGATGGCAAACGGCCAGCACGCCACCTGGTTTCAAGGTCAGTCTTTTGCAGTCCATTGTGCAGCCAAAAGACAAACGGGACGAGTCGACCGAAAGCGAACAAAGTAGTCTCGAGACTGAGTTGGTGTCGGACCGACGAGTTGCAAAAGTGTCGTTTCCCCTCTTTTTGAATTCAGGATTTTATTGATACAGGAATCCATTCCATGGGCCACTCGTTGGGATCGTCCTCTTCGGACGGGCCGTCTTCATCGTCAATGAAAGATCCGTGCAGAATGGTCAAAACATTTCAGGCTTACCTGCCCGATTGCTGTCACCGGACGTACTCGTGCGTTCACTGTCGCGCTCACCTGGCCAATCACGACGAACTCATTTCCAAGGTAAACAAAAAAACGAAATAAAAACTCTTGTTTTCGAAGCGGAACAAGTTGAGACTGACCGGTTCTTTCTTTCCAATGATATATCCATATTTGATATGACGCTGGCTACACGCACGCCAGTCGTTCCAGGGAAGCCAAGGACGCGCCTATCTCTTCAATTCAGTGTAAGTCAGAGTCCGTACCCAAAAAAAAAAGAAAGGACGAAAAAAAAATCTCCCCAAGTTTCCTACACGCAATGTGGCAGGTGTAAAAATAAGAAAAAAAAATTGGCTAACGTTTTTCTGGTTTGGGCCCCTTAGGGTGAATGTGGGTTGCGGTCCGGCCGAAGAACGCGTCCTGCTCACGGGATTGCACGCCGTTGCCGACATTTACTGCGAGAGCTGCAAAACGACGCTCGGCTGGAAATATGTAAGACACTTCTTCGATGATTTTGTCGTCGTTTTCTTCTAAATTTCTGATTGAATTGACAGGAACACGCGTTCGAATCGAGTCAAAAGTACAAGGAAGGCAAATTCATTATCGAACTGGCCCACATGATCAAGGACAACGGGTGGGATTCTTAAATGAAGACGTGATTCGGACGATCTATTTTCTTTGGGTTTCGCAAGATTTTCTCTGGCTGGGTCTCGGGAGGATTGCAGACCATCCATTCTCTCTCCTATCGTTCATCATCATCGGTCGTTGGTCATTGATCTTATTTGTTTCTCCTCGTTTCATCCAACTTTGGACCTAGGCTCGGTTTCACACCTTCTCGATCTCTCTCTCTCTTTCTTTTTTCTTATTTTTGTGTTGGTTTTCGAAACGAAAGGAAACTCGACGTAGTTGATTCTGGCTGGACTCGAGCCGTGTTTTCGATTTTGCCGTTGGTGATGGCTCGCGCTGGCCAGCCGATCCTTTTGATTGTTGCGTTTGTTTTTAAATTTCATTTGACTTGATTCGTTTATATCAAATCATTTCTTTCCTTTTTTTCGTGCAAATCGGCGTTTGGATGTCCTTTGGCATTGGTTCTTCTCACATTGGCTGTTATTTTGGTTGATCCCGATCCTTTGGATTTTCATTGTTTTTTCCGTTGTTTTAACCCCGACACATACGCGATCCTAGTCATTAGTCAAATCCCTCTTGATTTTACCCCCGTCATTTAGAACTCGATTTAGTCGTCATCTAACGTAAAACAAAAAAAGAATCCTAATCCCCCCGCACCCTATTGGCACGGTCGATGCATGGCTCGTTGACTCGTCTCTCCTTCAAATTCTTTTTGATCAGGTAAACGCGTCAAAGATGATCAACCCCACTTATTCTTTCGTGTGTCGAGTCCTCTTTTTAATTTTTTTCGTCTCCATTGGCGGATCGGTCCCTCGTTTTGTTTGTTGACTCTTGTCCTCCTCACAGCATTTTTGGTTCCTCTTTTTTCGATTCATCGTTTCCTGCAGTCTTTCACACACTTACACTGTATACTATACTATTCTCCTACTATATATTATCACTATTATTATTAGATATTGTCATAATATTCATCCAACTATTCGGTGGTCACACGCGACTTGATGGTTGTTGTTTTTAACCGCGCAGAACTTATCTTAGGGGGGAAAAAAGTCGTTGGCTTCATTGGATCTTGTAACCCGGGGAGTTGAAAAAATCAAGAAGAAAAAGTTAAAAAATTCAATGGGAAATGGTGGCTGTTGTTACTACACATACTACTACTATTTACTACTATTAAACTACCTGTCTTTGCATGTCGTACCGAGCCTCGTGTTACTACTACTCTTGTACTCGCCCGTGAAAAAAAAAACAGCAAAACAAAAGAATAAACAAACAAAAAATCTAAGAAATTTAGTTTCCATCAGGTGTATTATAATTGGTCAACATGAATCAAGTCAACGTGGTTTTCTTTTTTATTATCAACTCTTTAATGAAGAAAAAAAAACGAGAAAAAAAGAGACGAGAGGAAAAGAAAAGGACCCAGACTCTTTTAGAATAATAGAAATCTCATCACGACCCTCTCGAAAGAAGACGAAAAAAAAAAGAACTGTTGAAATTTAAATGTGTTGCTGTTATTCATGGAACGCAAGCAATGCACCCGATGTCTTATTCACTCCTTCAACATTGCATGTCGTTTCTTTTCGCTGTTGGATGATGAACGTGGACGTAGAGTTTTGTATTGAGGTCAATGGCAGTTACTAGTCTCCCTCTCGTTTCTAGAAGAGGAGCGTGCTCATGCCACCCATTTCACTCTGCTCCTTGACAAAGATCTCAAAGTACTGGTAGATGATGGTCACGGCCAACAGGATACCCGTGCCGGAACCAATGGCGCCCATAAAGTCGGCAATGACCGACAGGGCACCGATGCACAAACCGCCGAAAGCTGCCGCCGTCGGAATGTATCGGTTCAACTCGTGAATCATCGACGTTTCGCGGTGACCTCTCATCACCATTTGCTGCTCCTTCAACTGCTTCGCCACCTTTATTGTTGACAAGAAAATTGATTAGAAAACTGCTGGGCCAACCGACAGAAGAAGACGTACATCCTTGGCCGATGAACCAGACACGTCAATCCACGTCTTGGAGAAAAAGGCGCACGAGCCCAACATGAAGCAAATGTAGAGGAAGGCGTGGATGGGATCCTCGGCAATGTGTCCCAGACTCTCTGGCGGTGAAAGGTAGTAGCAGAGACCGCCGACGGGGTAGGCGCGGGCAGGGCCGCCTCCGCCAACGTCAGCCCAAACACCGAGCAAGTTGACCAAAAAGTTGCCAGCAAATTTCACCGCCAACATCTGAACCAAACAAATAAGAGACGTGTTAATCCAAAACTTTGCTCAAATGAAAATCATGTCAAAAACCATACCTGAGAAATGACGTACAAGTTGGAGACCAACGCAGACTGGAGAATAATGGGGATGTTGGACGTGTAAAAGAGCTTGATGGGGTAGCTAGAGTACTGGCCACGGTATCTGGCAGACTTGATGGGCAAGTCGACGCGGAAGCCCTGGAAGTATATGACGACGGCAAAGACGAGGACCGTGGCCAACAAGTTCATCAAGTTGGGCAGGTTCTGGCGGTAGAAGGCCTCGCGCAGGGCGCGAACCTTGTCCTGTCGGGTGGCCAGCAAGTGGAAAAGGGCGATGACGGCACCTTCGAACTCGGTGCCTCGGCCCGTGTTGACCGTCGTCGGCGAAAACGCTTTCCACACGATCGTCTCGCAAATGTTGGTGGCGATAAAGAGCGAAATGCCAGAGCCCAAACCGTAGCCCTTTTGCAAGAGCTCGTCGAGCAATAGCACAATCAGGCCGGCGATGAACAGCTGGATGACGATCAAGAGGCAAACACCTCGACCAATCTCGCTGGGATCACCGTACATGCCAGTCATGACGTACACGATGGCCTGGCCGATCGTAATCACCATACCGAAAACTAAATCAAGAGAAAAACAAAGTTGCAAAGGTAAATCAAACAATAACAAGACAGGTATCAGCTGCGATGACGTACGCTTTTGGGCTCCGTTGAAAAGGGCGCGATCCTTGGGAGTGTCGCCCACTTCGATAATTTTGGCACCAGCCAAGAGCTGCATGATGAGACCGGATGTGACAATCGGGGAGATACCCAACTCCATCAAAGTTCCTCTGTTGGAGGCCAAGATGACACGGATCCAGTAGAAGGGATCGGCAGAGTCTGAGCTCATGATGCCAAAGAGGGGGATCTGCAATCGGGGATACAAAAAGTCAGGTTAGCATTGAAGAAACATTTTATTCAAATTGTATTGAATCAAAAACAGAGGACTTACCTGGCAGCAGACAAGAAAGATGAGTAGAGTGATGGCTGTCCATAGCACCTTTTCACGAAACTGAATCTTTCGCTCTGGTTTGGCGATTTCAGGCAGGATGCTGCAGAAAGGCTTGATGACTTCCAGGAATTTGACTGCAAGTAAAAAAGTGGAGGTGAGTTTTAAGGGCAAAGGGACAAATGCGTAATGTGTATGCTAATACGGTAACAAGTGGCCCAAGACGACCACAGCTGCGCCGTAAGTAAAATGGGTTCGATAAAAGTGACGGAGGTGAAACTTACAGCCCATTTTGATGGTGGAAAAGAGTGACGTTGACGGAGAGAATAAAGTCGGCAAACGGTTTCTCGAGAGTTGATGGAAATTCCCTTGAAAATCGGGTGAATGAAACGCCGGCTGGCGTTCCTGTGGACTTGACTTGTTCAACTGTGCTAGGCCCCGTTGACAGCTACGATACCTCGGACGATTCGAGTGCCAACGCGATCCGATCGTCGACTATCGCAATCGGCCAGAATCTCTCGCCAATCGATCACTGAGCCGATAGCAGACGAGTAGATGGAAAATGTGACAATCGATTTGAACTCGAGTATCGATGCAGTAAACAATCGGCGACTAGCGATCGGAATCGAAAAGAGGATTTTCCACGTTGGCTGGTCACGTGACACATCATCACCTAGAACGCGGAACCGAATGCGGGTTAGAGCCGCTTGGAGCCGCTTCAATTCAATGACGTATCGGCACGGAAAAACGCCATCTATGCACCAGCGCAATCACCATTTTGCTTCGCCATCTAGCAGTCGAGAAACCGACCAGAGATTTATTTTTATCGAATCAGCCACGGGAATTTTCGATTTTGCTGTCAGATGGTACACTTTTCGAAAACGAGATGGTATCAAGTCGCTATCGGGGCCATCGAAAAGAGAAAAAGACATGGCTCTTTTTTGAAAGCGAGTCATCTAATCGACTCGGTGATTTCTCCTTCATGTTGTAACAAAAGGAATGAAATTCCGAAAAAACCGACAAGAAGAGAATGTCCTCAAACGTATTGTTTCCTCGGGCCGTCCATCTGCCCGATCCCTTATTCTATACGTCTGGCGATAGGGGAAAAAAGGCGGAAGGAATTTGTTTTGTTTAAACGGACAACGGAGAAAAGAAACGTGCAAGGGGAGCGCGAGTGATGTACAAGAGGAAGAAGAGTTGCTACGACCGACGGAACACGAGAAATGCCCCGTCTCCGGTATGAATGAATAATCAAGAAAGAGAGAGAGAGAGAGAGAGAGAGATGGGATAATTTTATAAGAAAAAGAACGGATGGGAAAAAAAGGAAACAAGATGGACGCAAGCGATGAGAATCTAAAAGGCCGGACGAAGAAGGAGAAATAAGAGAGAAGACGAGGGCGATGGCCGGTGTGCCAATGCAGCCGAGTCGGTTGTTGTTGTACAACAAACACCAATAACCGACAACGGGCGACGGACGCGAGCGAGCGAGCGCGACCGCGCGTATCCCGCGCTCTCGGCGTAACACCGGTAGCGGCTTGTTGGCTTTTATAGATGGCCCTTCGTTTTCTTTCTCTTTTTCTTTCCTTTTTATTTTTCCACGACGAGCAGCACCGACCAATAGTGACGCGGACTAGAACGCGCAGATGCGCACCAGAAAGTCAACGACGTGCTGCTACTGTATCGGCCGCGCCTCTTGTTATTTAATATATATCTATGGTGCTGAATGGCGCAACGCAGAGAAGAAATCTAATAGGCTACAACAATTAACAGCGTCTGTGAATAGCCGAGAAGCAGAACGATGAAAGAGAGAGAGAAAAGGTAAACAGAGCAACAGCAGCAGCAGCAGGTGTTTTTCATTCGATTCATTGCCGATCCAGTTCTTTTATACCTTTTCTTCTTGTCTTTCGATTTATAGACCAAAACACTTGAGTATATTACCACAGTGATGACTCTTTGTCCAACTTTCAATTATACCCAGACAGTTATTTTATTCAAAAAGAAAAGAGAAACAGTCGGTTAATTGATATATTCTCCATTTTATTGGTCAAACAAAGTATTAGGCTACTGTTTTTGTACATCAATTTCACTTTCGACTGCATTCAATATTTCACATAGATATTCATCGTAACTTATTCTTGACGGAGATCGAAGAATGGCCTGCGATGGGCCTGAAACTACTAAATAATTTACTATGCTAAGATACAGCGGTTCCCCCAAAAGGTATATATAGGCTATAATATATAAATAGATTGACATGGCCATGCTGGTATTAGGCTATCATAGAGCTAGGTTTGTTGATATTGATTTCCGGGAGCAATCTCTGGCACCAGGGAACCCACGACCTGTCTTAATGCACTCTGTGAATTCTTCCAGTGCCAAGGATCACCGGAACACGACCGTGGACCGCAATGCGAGCCAGCGAGGGGCCATCATTGCCGCTGTTATTGTTGTTCTTCTTCTAAGACGGGCCCGATACTTTTAGGCTCTCTTAGATTATAGGCTATACATCACAATTGACTTTATAGACAAGGCCTATATCTACACGAAGCGCATCGAGGAATAATGACTGGGTAGGCGCCTACAAGGGTTGTGACATTATTCCGTCAATCCGACGAGTAGGCTATTATAGGCTATACAGCATTTGAGAGCTGCTGTTCCGACGTCACAGTATTCCGTGCTGTTATAGATGTATATACGTCACCCTATATGTCAATAGCGTGCATTGGAAATCTGTCGTTGATTGTAGCGACGAGACGAGACCGACGCCCGGTACAGCACTGAAGATCCACGAGTGTGCGGATTCGAAACAAATGATCAATTTCAAATCGACTCTAAACGACCCGTGAATTCTTCCAGTGCCATTTCGGGAATCGGTCTAATATGCTGTAGCCAAGTTGTTGATATGTTGATTGTAGTTTTCTGTTACTCCATTAGTTTAATCCAGCTGCTGGCGATGATTTAAAGTCGTCGGATTTCCTATTTAGATGAATGTTGGTTAAATGGAAGAGACGAAAATAGCTCGGCCTAGGGGATAAATAAGAGACAGCACGGCCGAACAGAAGCGGAAAAGGGCGTCGCCTTTCTGGCCCGGCTGAGGTCTCGGCGCCGAGAAAATGGCTGCATAGCAGTGACGGGCCAGCCAGCCAACCGATGATGATTGGTCGATGGTCGACGCGGCGCAGGCGCACAAGATCCTCGATTCTCATTGGTGATCCTTCTCTGTCGCCGTCGTGATGACCCCACGACGTCGACGTGATCCTCCAACAGAAAGAAGAGAATTTCCATCAAGCGGCGGCGGCATCATCACGATTCGAAATTACCCGTCGCCTTCAGAGATAATGACGCCAATCTGCTGGCGTGTACAGCCGATAGATGGCCAAACCTAAACAACCCAAAAGACGATTGGACACAGAAACAAGAGGATAAAATAATAAATAAAAAGAGAAAGAAGGACACGAAAGGGAAAAAAGAGAGAGAGAAAGCGCTGGGAGCGACGGAAGTGGCATCGACTGCTGTGCGCTCTCTGCGCGGCGCGGTGGCGGGGGCGTTCCAGCAAACCAGTCGAGCCGAGCGCTGATGTAGCAGAGAGAGAGAGAGCTACAGAGCGAAACAACAACAAAAAAAAAGAAAGAAAGAAAGGGCCAGCAGCTATGACGCCAGCTGCGGAATGATGATAGTCTCTTGCTGTACCTGATGTATCTAGACAACTCCCTTCAAAATCGGTCTAATACGTAGAGCCTATAGACAGGTATGCGACAAGGACGACACGGTTTTCTGCTACTGGGCATGTCGGCGATAAGAGCAGCAACTCATAAAGTCATCGAATCTTTTTGTCTTTTTGTCGAATAACAGATGCTCGCATCAATCAAGATTTTCAAAAACGCCGACATTGTTGTCGTGAAATAGCGTGTAGGCATCGAGCCCTGCTGCTGTGTCTAGGTGGTCGAGTCCTACACGATGACGAGTGGGTCTCGGTCGGCTAGTGACAGCTCACGCGCCGTCGTCGACATCCATCAAAACCGCGTATGGCCTGCACGTTATATATACGAGAGTCCCGCTCCAACTTTGGTCGAATGCGTTAAAACAAAAAGAAATGAAATCATAAAATAGACGTAGGCTATATTTACGTCGTCGTCGTAGTAGAGTTGGCCGCGTTGCACGACCAGCAACGTCAGACACGGCGGATGCGATGCGAGTTGACATTCCGCCATGACTGCATGACGGTTGTTGTCGCATCCGTGAATCACGAATTGGCCGCCAGCTAGAGCCTAGCCTCTATAGCTGGTGACACGTCGTTTGCCTGTCGGATGTAGTCGTCATCCTGCTACTCCTTCCCCTATAGTGTAATGTTGCCAATGGCTCCTGTATTGTCGTCCGTAATGTTGGTTTCTAGCCCTATAGCCCTCGCTGCTGTCTAATAATAAATTGTAGAGAGGGAGAAAGCGGGGCGCACATCCGCATTTCCAGAGACTCGATCGCGCAGGAAGGAAAGAACCCAATGAAAAATGTGCCGCAAGGGACAGCGAGCGCAAAACAGCAGCAGCAGGTGCCAGGTGGTCTTCTCTCTATCCAGCACGTAGGCAATCGACTCGAACAAAAATGAGGCGATAAAACCAATCATCATCTGCTGTGCGGCCGTTCAATAGAGCAGCATCGTCCTTCTGCAAGAGTCTAAACGGAAAAAATAAGAATGATTTAGCGCGCATGTTAACCATCAACCGACAGAGAAACAAATGTCCAGATATAAATCAGGCACTCGACTGGAAGAAGAAAAAAAAATAGAGTCGAATCTCATCTAAAATCCCCCCGGCCCTGAAGCCTCGATAAAACAAGGGTCTAATACCTGAGAAAGCCCCCCGTTTTCTTCTTTTCCCTTTTCTTTTTTAAGAGAGAGGAAAGGAATCATCATTAGAGTCTAGTTGTTGTCAAATTCCTGGCATCGTTGATGCTCTACGAAAGAGACAAAGGAAAGGAGAAACTGTTGTAGAGCTATAGATTGTCGTGATGGGCCCTATATTTCTTTTATATGAAGCAGTGCCAAGAGTGTCTAAGGGACCATCTCGACCGGGCACAGGATGGACGAGGTGATGGCTTCTTGTGCGCACGTTTCCTCTTTGTTTCCGGTCGTTGCTGTACAAGCGCGTGGTAGGCTATTGGTTGTTTCGCATTGCTGCCAACCGACGAATGAGAAAAAAGGGGACGCAAGACGACGAAGGAGAGAGAGAGCATTAAAAAAAAGAATAAATAGAAATATATATTATATTATATAGTAGCTAGTCTGCTGCCTTGTGTTGCTGCTGCTGCTCCTGTGTAATATCGTTTCCGGTCACCTTGATCGTCGTCGGTTTCTGCTGTTTTCTTGTTGGTTTCTTTCTTTTTATATTTCTGTTCCCACCGGCAGCAGCCGTGCTGGTGGTTTTTTTTCAGCGGTCCTCGACATCAGCAACAGCAGCGCTAGCTGGTTGAATAGACGCAGGTACACAGGCACTTTCGATTCGTGCGACTGATTTTTCCTCGTCGACGACGACGACTTTTCCCTTTTTTTCGGCGGGGCATATAATAACCGGAATAATACCGTAACCACGCATCTATGATATATAATATAAAAGGACCAGCAACTGATGTATCGAGCAGCAACACAATCGACGGGGGACACAGAAAGCACATCAAAGAGGCGCGTGTGAATAATCCGAATTTCATCTAAAGAAACGATGATAATATGGTGGCGCTCGGCGGGATCAAAAGCCCATCAAATGGGCCACTACTGACGATATTGAATATCTTTTTTAGAGGAGGGAAGGAAATAATCAGAATCAAAAGAACCAGACGGCGCTGATATAATAATATGATGCGGGTGACGCGGCCGCGGGTTCACTGACTCGCGTCGGCTACGACGACAAAACCGGGCGATGCAGCAACTGACGGCGGGTCCGACGAAATCCGCGGTCTGCGCCTTATTAGCTCTATACTCGTCGGTGAATATTGGCTCATTATAACAAGAGTTGCCTCAATAGACTCTGTTCCCTGATTCTTCCGTTTTCCTCGTCGTCGGCATCTGCAGCGGAGCGAAAGCCAAGAAACACGTTTTTCTCTGTAGCCTACTTTACCCAGTAGCGAGACACAATATACCTGCACGCTGTTTTGTTAGCCTACAAAATAAACCGAGCTGTACTGGTTTGAGCTCGTTGCGCCGGTTGCGGCCTTGATGTGAGTTGCTGATACCTGCGCCATATTGAAACACAAAGTCTATATGTATATAATACTGGTGGCGCGAGAGAGGAAAAGAAACAACTGCTGGCTACGAGTTTCTTTCATTTCCTTGGTTTCATCCACGTATATATTTTCGCTTTATCCGCCTTCTCTCTTGCTGTTGAACTTGATTCGTTCCCTTTTTCTTGTTCACCCACTCGTCGTCGTCGCACGACATCATCATGCGCTCAGGTATATAAGAATGAAGGTTGCTGGATAGACAAGGAAGGAAGGCTGCTGCCATCTAGTCTACCGGCAAGTACGTCGAGTTATGGAAGGAGGAAAGAGCAGCTAGCGAGAAAGAAAGAAAGAAAGAAAGAAAGAAAAGTGGAGCGACCGCGCGCGGATGCCATCAGCCGGCGGCTTCTTAACATCCTGTCTTATTTTTCTCTCTTTTTCTTTCCTTCTTCTTCTTCTTCTTTCGTCGAGCCGAGAGAATTTTTCTGTCCCTTATTCCCTCTCTTTCTCTTTCTATTCTTCTTCCCTTTTTTCCTCTAGAGACGAAACAAAAGTTCCTGTTGCTGCTGCTGCTGTGATGGCGGAGCCTCCATCATCATCGCCGCCTAAACCACGGCTACTAGTTTACAGTCACTGATAGTCGTCGTTATTTGGGTTCTTTTGTTTGGGCCAAGGCAACCGAGACAATGCCGAGAGTCTATTAGGGGTCCGACCGACACAGCAGCAGCAGAAGCAGTCTGGCTCCTCCTCCACCATCATCCTACAGCCAAATCGTTCCGTGTAGATCGAGCGAGATGAAAAAAGAGAATCTCTCCAGCGATGCGTGCTGTAGGCTCATGTTTATTAGAGACGTCAATAACCATCGGAATATATATCGCGTCAGAGACCGCAGATGATGACCCTCTGATCGACCACCGGCGTTTACCTGCTGCTGCTGTATCTTAATCCCTTGAACTATTCGATATCTGCAATCTGATCTGAAGCTTTCACTAGCGTCATATTATCTCTAATCCTATTAGGCCTGTGCAGACAATGTAGCAGTTTACGTTGAATGAATATTTAGCTTAAAACACTGATCGTTTCCCCAATGGCTACGGTCTACGGTATACTCGAGTTTTTTTTTCTGTTTGAAGAAGCAAAAAAAAAGGGAGGAATGATCGGGGGGAATGGCCGACAAGTCCCATCCAATTTGCATGCGCCATTGACGTATAGCGGGCCAATAACTACACAAAGAGAGAGAGAGACGATGGCCACCGCCGCCGCCGCCGCACATGACCACGAAAAAGCCATCCATCACACTGGCAGCGCCAGGCAATCTGTCCGTCAGTGTTCAACGACCGTCTCTCTGGTCTGCTGCTCGGTTGTTGATTAGCAAGTGGATGAATAACGCTGATGCCCAGGTGATTCCCTATTCAAATATACAAGAGGCGACGATGGAAAGAAAAGGCGCATAGCCGATGGGAAACGGGTTACCAATAGGCTATCGAGATGATGGCCCATCGCCTAATTGGTTTCCTCCTAGCTCGAAGCCTTTTATTTGAGGTATTTTCGGTGGTTTTTTTCCACAGTCCAGCACAGTCTCGTCCGCCATGATCGCCGTACCTCTAATAATAGCCCAATTCCGCCTTCATTCTCGCTGCCTTTTTCTTCTTCGTGGTTTTTCATCCTTTTCCCCTTTTTCTCGTTTCCCTTCCTTCCTCTCTTTCTCTTCCCAATCGTCATTCTGTAATCATGATAATGGAATAGACGGAGAACAGAGAGAAAGAGAGAAAAAAGTGGTCGGAGCAGAGGAAAAACCAAAAAAAAAGGGCCCCGAATAGAACCGAAAAAGGGGGAAAAAAGTGAGCGAGGGATAGCTGTACTGCTGATGTCAGGTGGGCAACAGCCAAGACTTGTCCTTGGCTCTGCTGGAGTCGAAGGAAAAGACTGTGCGTATATAGCCTATGTAGTGGTAGGCTAGATATTAGGTCTATAAAAAGCGACCATCAGCAGAGGATGAAAAGAAGTCGAAGGAGCAGTGTCCGACCAACAGTCTTCCTCATCTTTTGCTGCTAGCTGCTGTGGTATAGTCGAGAGAGAATTTCTGCTCGACTGCACAGCAGCAGCAAACACGCAGCCAACCATCATCATCAGCTAGTGGTGGTGGTGGCAAGCCAAGTGCAGCAGCAGCTGGTCCTGTGGTTCGGCTTAGCTCCGTCGCGGCCATCATTATATAGAATAGAATACCTAGCTGCACTATAGCCTAGCAGGTAGATATAGGCAGCTAGTGCACTGGCATCATTCCGTTGTGGATTAACGGCCACGCCTCCTTATCGTTTCTCTTTCCGCTCTGTGCTCTTCGCTACAATTCGCCGCCATTTAGCCTATAGGCTTTTGATGTTGGTACAGAGACGAGAAGGGACCAAAAGCCGCATGCAGTCGAGCGAATCAAAAAGGGCGCCCTTGTTGTCGCCCCCTTCGATCAGCAGCTACAGTACTGTCGAAGAGCTCGACACAAAAGCCAAGCAACAATAACGCGTCTGCTGAGAGACGATACGATTAGACGCGAGCAGAAAAGGAATTGTCTAAAGGACGAGGTCAGAGGTCGGTTTCCTCTCCCTATACCCCCACAGAGCGCCTGTGCTGCTGCTGATGCACTTGATTATAGGCTGCATGAGGATCTATATAACATGGGCCAGGGTTGCCGTCTGATGTCAAAGCTACGCTCCGTCTTTTTCCCTGTTCTTTTTTTTCGGGGGTCTGCGTGATTACCGTCGTCGCTGATGGTAGCCTAAGACACGGCAGCGGGGTATATAGAGGACGGAGCTGTGAGACGCCGTGAATATCGTTTGCGTGCTGCTGATGCAACTGCCTTCGAGAGTCGTCGGACCGCCGATTGGCAACGACACGCACTTGCCTCGCTCCACTTGCTCCGCCCGTCCGACCAGCAGCAGTAGCAGAGAAAAAGTCGATTGCCCAATAAGAAACGAGTTTAATGTCAATATAGGATTTTATACGATACCTTGTGCTGTTACGTTGTGTCGATAGCGGCGTCTCGACGTCGACAGAGAAACCCCCTTTTTCTGCTGCTCTGTTGTATATTGTAGCACACACGAATCAAAATTGCGGATTGGAAAAGAAATGAATGCCGAAGGCTCTCGACTGAAATTCAACTTGGTTATTGGGTTGAATAAGGATGAAGGCGTCGGAACTACAAACCGACGTCAAGAGAGGCCGAATAGAGAATGAGCCGATGAATTGAGTTTGGGAATAAATAATTGAAAAAAAGAAATATAAGGACGATGGAGGTATAAGAGAGACGAGGAGAGAGAGAAGACGGCAGGTGTGCTCGCCACGAATTCACTGGAGCTACTGATGCCGTCCGACTGGTGACCACCTGTCCTAGCCTTGTATTAAGCTGCTGCTGCTTGCTCGTCTCTCTCTTTCTCTCTCCTATTCGTCCCTCTCTTTTTCTTCCTTTCCGTTCTGTTCGTCGTCGTTCCCTTTTGTTGTACCTTTCTCTCTCTCTCTCTCTTTCCCACCAACCAACCAACCGATTCTCGCAGAGAGAGAGAGAACCCGCCGTTTCTTCCGTTTCGGCTCCGTGCACTGCGTGTGCTGTTGTTGCTTTGCTACTATACCACCATCGCCGTGTCTCTTTTTCTTTCTTTCTTTCTCTTTCCCCGTTCCCATCATTCGTTCGTCGTCGTTGCCTCCTCATTTCCACCCGCCCCAACCTGAATGTTATACCATCACGACGCTCTTTTCTATATTTATCGCTGCCGATTCTGACTTTATCAAGGTTATATCCACTGTTCAATATTACGTTTTCATGGGGGAAAATTCGTCTGTATTTTTTGCAACAACAACAGAAAAAGAGAGACAAAGTTTGATGCATCAAAAGCAGCGGCTCCTGCGTCGGCTCGTCGGCGGAGCTCACCTTGATGATGATGGCACCTCCCCCGCCGTTTTTCTCTGTCCCCCCTCTCTCTGCCGTGCACATCAGCTGCAGCTAGCCCACCAACTCTAATAGACCACCTCCTCCTCCTCTCCCCCTTTTTCGTCGTCCTCCTTGTTTCATTTCCTCTTCGACTCTCTCTCGCTCTCATCGTCGCTATATACGCCCTCTCCCATGGCATCGTCGTCGTCGCTCTCTGGGCCCATCGGCTGCCTGCGGTGCAGCCGTGTTGTAGACCTGCAAGCGCGCCAGGTGGCTACCCACCACCACCACCGCTGCCACCACACCACTAGATACCTTTTTCTCTTTTCTCGTCGTCTCTCTCACCGTATCCGCATCACCGTACACCCAGAGAAAGGAACACGGCAGCTATAGTCTATTAGAGGAATTGAAGGCTTCGAGTATATACAACACGCCAGTTCTTTTTCCTGAATAAATAATAGCCCTCGGCTCATCGCTATATCCTCTCTCTATGGACTCGATTTTATATAGAAACATGTAGGGGCGAACGAGGCGAAATGATGTCGCATTAAGTGAAATACCGGTCGATGCGTTCAAGTCTCCATGCTGTACCGTCTCGAATCACCAACAATTGCATTATTTTATATTATTAAAAGAAAATTCAGCATTATATAATAATAATGGATTTGTGCTATAGAATAGGCTATATACATGTCTGGAGAGATAATCAACGGGGAGCAGCGACTTGAAAACGTCGATAGCGCCATGGTTGCGCAAAGGATTCGATCAAACTGGCGCTACTGCTTCTGTATCGAACTTGGTAGCCTATTATATAGACTTTGAATATACAAGACAGAGAGAGTATATATAGGCAACTGCATCTACACAACTTTTGACGGTAAGAGCACGGCAGGAACGGAGAGCATTAGCTGCTCTCGTCATCGTGCCCTCTATATATTACACGAGAATATAATAACTAAGCTGTCGAAAAGGACGAGGAGGAGATGATGGAGTTGTTGATGCTTATGCCGTCGTCGACTAAACATCAGCAAGTCCTCACATATATAGACATCATGGCTATAGACAGACTATATCAGCAGCTAGCAGTTTTCTAATTCACTAATAATAACACGTTATGCGATTACATCGACTCTATTATAAATAAATAGTTTGGAATCATAGACAAAGCCAGTCGTATATAGAAAGATAGAGCAGCACAAAAAACAGGGGGGAAATGATCTCATGGGTGACTGTAAATCGCTCGTTTCAGCCTATTCAATGGATCCCATAGCAATGAAAAAATAAAAAAGGAAATAAAAAAGAGGAGGAGGAAGATATCATAAAGTGGTTAATGTAACGACTAATAATGACTAATGCCGGGACGAATGGAAATGGCCTCGCGTCTTCTATAACGATCGAGTGAGAAAAAAAAAGAGAAAAAGATATGGAAATTGAAAGAAATGGGCTATGGAACATGCAGCGCGTGTGGATGAGTCGACGCCGAATATAACCGGTCGTCTTCTTATTTCTTCGCTTTCTGACCGGATGTGGTCGCCAGCAATAGTATAGCCTATACTCGCAGTGGTAGCCTACAGAAGGCTTGTTATTATCATAGACAGAAACAGTAGAGTCTATATGACTGTACTGTAGGCTACACCGTACACGTATAGTTTCTGCTGCTGTAGGAGACGACGACGAGGATGATGATGGCGGTTATGGCGTCGTCGCCGCAACACTGAAAGTTGTAGGTTTCTAGCACATCGTTGCTGTTTATAGACTCGTAGGCTACACCGTATATAGGCTACATATTCGATGACGATTTAAAGCATATAGTAATATAAAACCCGAACCCTAGATTGAATAAACGTCTCCGTCATATTCTGGCTGTGAAATGAACGAGTTCTATATGGGTTTAAAAAAGTTGGACGAAACAAAAGAGAAAATGCAGTAGCCTATTTTTATTTATAGAGAGAGAGAGAGACTGTGTCTAAAGTAAGAGTCGAATCGAGTTGGGCAACAACTGCAAAGTCGGTCGCTGCGCTACTGCTGATGTGTACATCGAGTCGTCGTCTCCATGGCGACGAACGGTTATTCTATATTGAGCAAGTCCACTACAAACAAGGACGAGAATTTGACCTGTGAATGATTCAGTCATCTTTTGCCATGAATATCTCATCGTGTCGTTTCTAATTTGAGACAAGAAAATAGGCTACAATTTGTCGATATTCTATTTTGCTGCTGTGAATCGATCGTCTCGGTTATTTTGATTAAAGAGAAGAAATAGAGAAGACGGTCGTCTTTTTGTAACATTTCACTCGGTCGTGCGTTTTTTTGCGTTTTTTCGTCTCTGGGTTGTTGTTTTTTTAAAGAGTCGTTGTCGTCGTCGTCGCTAGCTGTTGTTGTTGTTGTGCGCGGCGGGGTTGGTGGCTGCGTGATGCTCCTTTTTTTTATTATTTCCCCACGACCGACGAGGAGGAGGAGGAGGACGACGAGACCCGGTTAAATACATCAACCGGCAGCGCAGCAACGGAGTCGAACGACTTGATGGCGTGTTTTCGCCCTTCTCTGCTGCTGCTCCTGTGCGCCGCAGCCAAACTCTTATGCTGCTGCCGCGCTGTAGCTGCTGCTGTTCCTGCTGTACTGTACAGGGACGCAGCACGAAAAAAGCCAAGCAGCAGTAGCACAGCATAATATACATATAGGAAAAAACGAAGGTAGACGACTATAGAGGTTGATGTCGTCGTCGTCGTTGTAGCGGGCCAGTAAGCAACGCATCACGCAAGCATGGAAATTCACATCAGCAGTATATAGTAGCAGAGAGAGCGCTGGCATCGTCGCTCGAGTACGGGCGGCTCGCACGAAACCATGTCGTCGTCCATAAAACGAATATATAACGCGGCCAGCAGCAGCAGAGGCAAATCAATAATATTAAGGCTGTGCTAGCTGCTGCTGGATGTTAAACGAGGGCGTCGTTGCCTTTAAACTTTGTCCTAGGGACGACCCTCTTGATTTACGACAATATCTATATTGACTAATATGATGACGGCCAGCAAAGCGCGCCAATCCGATGCTGCTGCATTTCTATATAAATTTAATATAATTTTGCAACTGTGCAATATCGACCGACAGCAGGGTTCGTCTATTGTGTAATAATAGGACAATCATATCGATTTATCAGTCGCGATCGATGGTGCTGAATGAGAACTTTTTGATGGCATTTCCATTAATAATATATTAACCGTAAATTATAGGAGGAGGAGGAGGCAAAAAGAGAGAGACTCTATGGAGCTGTTGTCATCAGAGACGTGACTCTACAATCTACGTTTTGAATGCAGACGATTCTCAACGCTTTCTCCCCGGCATCGCAGTGCTGCGTTTCTAGGCCGCCAGACTCTTTCAACTGCTGATTCAACGCCTTGGAATGCTACAGATACCACGCTCCAGTGATGCTGCTGTAACCGTTCTACGAGATTGAGTCGAGACTCGAGAGACTGTCGAATATACAGGCATCAGCGCAGCGTGAGAAACGGCCCGCAGATACATGATCGACAACAGCAGAAACTACGAACGGATATCTAGCCTATACTAGCGGGCAGCAGCTCAGTCGCCAAATGCGATAATGATGATGATGATGATGTCTATTGAAATTAGCCAACGACGACGACGGACGACTGGCTATACCACCACAACCATAGATACAGCAGCAGTATATAACTTGTTAAGACTAAAGGCCATCATTTGATGGACGCGACGTGTCATCCCGTCTTTATGATTAGAGGCGATCATCATTATCCTACATCCATCTGATCGTCTGGTTATAGTCCTATATCTCTGATGCTGCAGCTATATAGTATAGCGGAATAATATCAGTATAGAAGACGAGAGACGCGAGTTTTGAGGTGATGAAAAGCCGTGTCGACATGCGGTCAACCAGCAGGATCGGCCACACAATCATCACGTGATCTTTCATCATCATCTTCTTCTTCTTCCTGTTGTTCTTTTTTTGGGGGGAGTTTGATGGGAAGAGCTCGGCTGATCGGCGACGGCCGTCTAATAATATCGGAGCCAGGAAAAAACACCTGCTCTGCTGCTGCCGCCGCAACGGGCGTGTTTTTTCTTCTTTTGGTTATCAAGTATTAGGCAATATCCGTGGTGGATCAAGAGACGAAGCCAAGCGAATCGTCTTCTGCTTCGGACCAACCAACAACCTCATCCCCAATCATCGTGTGCAGTCGACTGGCGCACGCAGCTAGCGCCGAGACGGTGTTGAAGGAGGGAAGAATACACAGCCATCAAATGAATAATAATAAGAGGAGGCGATGGGATAAAAATGGTGGTGGCGTCCGTGCGAAGAATCGGACAAGCCACGCTGCTCTTTCTCCTTACTGCATGCTGATGACTAATAATACAAGACTCGATAGAACGTAAATAGTCGTTTCCTTTCGTGTACAGTCGTCGACCACCGGCGATTCGAGAGAGCAGCGTACAGCAGCTACAAAAAAAAAGCGGATGGACGACGACTATAGGCTATTAATTGCCGGGTTATACACGGAAGGAATAGGCTACTAATGGAGTCGAATAGGTATACTAAAAGAGAAAGAGAGAAAAAAGAAAAGACGATGTGTTTGTTTGTGCGGTGAGAAAATTGGGCCGATCCGGCCGGCCGCTGCCATGCAGGAGGATGTCCTGACCGGACACGACGCGGCTCTCCTTCTATTTTTAAAAAATATATATTTTCGACCCTCTTAAAAGATGTTGTTTCCGGCGCCATTAGAATCGAAACAAATAAGACAAGAATAAGAGAGAATAAATGACCAAAAGAGATTTTGATGCATCAGTTTCCATCAAAAGAATCGACTGGAATCGAATGGAAATAAATGTCTTTGGGGCGAAATGAAAGGAGGAAATGGCGTCCGTGTCATGTGAAAAGATAACCCAAAGTGTCGATGGTGGAAAAGAGGGAAAGGAACAGGACGGAGAGAGAGAGAGGAAGGAAGCGGTGGTGGAGGAAACCGCAAGAAATCAGACGACTCTATAAACAACAACAGCGACGAGCGTTATTCTTCATCCGTGATGCAAAGTTGTAGCCTATGCAACTCGTTTTCATTCCATTAAATACGTTTCGCCTGGTCCAAATTTCGCCCGTTTTACTTGGCACAAAAAATTAAAAAGGAAAACGGGTTTTTATGGGGACGATCGGATGCTCTTTGGTTTTACGATCAACGAAGAGGACGACGATTCCCAATGGAATGCGTTGCGGTCAACATCTAAAAACAAGTGCTGCTGCTGCCTTCTAGATCGTTGGTGATGCACGACAAATAGGCTTTTCTTTTCCCAACTGCTATAGCTGCTGCGCCTGTTGGATGGAGAAGCCACGCACCGACGAGTTCCAGCAGCATATTCTCACCGCGAGACGCGGGTCGGGCAGCTGGAAAGAGGAAGCGGAAGGCGAGCGGACTGTAGGCTACCAAAAACCAAGGCGCAAAAGAGTATGGAGGAGCAGCTGCTCAGAGCAACGGAAGAAGAAGGAGGAAAAGAAAAAGGGCAACGGTCCGGCCAGTCGTCGATGCAGCACATCGCTGGCAGCCATCATCAGCTGAAGGAGAGAGGAGCATCGTCGAAGAAAAAGGAAAAGGGAAACGGAAATCATTAGTCGACTGCGCTGGGCTAGCTGCTGATATGAGTCTATAGCCTCTACATACATGGCGGCCGTCGTAATGACCCCAAATGGTGTGAACGCGCCCAGCTCAGAAGCGCAGCAAAACTCTGCCGTCCGTGTCCAGCTCATCGTAGCTAGCACCTCGAGCTCTTTCACGTTTCTTTTTCCACCTAAAGGCGATCGCTAGCTTCCAAATTCCCAGCGGCTCATTTCCAAGAGCTAAAGAGAGACGAAGGTTCGTCCGTCTCTGGAGAATAAAAGAGAATCATCGGATAGGGACGCGCTAGAGAAGAATAGACTGGAAATTGATGAGAAGAAGAAACAACTGCACATCGTCGTCGTCGGAGAAAAAACTCCCGCTGGTCTTTTTCGTGGCTCTTGGCGACGGAATTTTCGTCGTCGTCGCTTTGCTTGGACGCTCATCACGGCCACACGACTGTACAGCAGTCCAGCGAAAAGGATCAAGACATTTTCGATTGAATTTTGGGTTTCTTCGTCAGCTCTTTTGAGCAAATATGACTATAAGAAAGATGAAGATCCGTCCAGGCGTTTAAAGAGTTGAAAAGGCGATGGAAAAGAAGGAGCAACGGGATCAATTGGCCGTGTCCAGCAGCAGACACGTCGTTTGGCGGTGGCAGTTATTCTCGGTCGTTGCTGGACTCCGTGCAGCCGAAGAACTGAAGACGATGAGGAAAAAAAAACTGCGAGTTTGGTTTTAAACAGAAGAAGAACTGGCGACGATGGGCTTGACTGGCCAAGCGGACCCTAAGCTCTTTGGCTCCTCCTCGTTGACTGGCCAAAATTCGTCGTATTCATTTTAGCAGAAGGTCGTCATCTTGTTAATCGACGGCATACAAAACACATAGACAGGCCCTTACTGGCCGACGGCCGCAATTTCCAGCAGCGATCGCCGACGATCGGATGACGAATTGGGCTCGGCCGCTAGCGTCGCTAGTGTCGCCCTGTGGCTTGTCGATTTCGCTGGGCTTATTATTGACCGCGGCCGGGCGACCACGACCGCACGACCGCCGCTGCTACTCTCTAGCTCCATCTCGTCCGTCCTCTGTCCGTCCGTCGACCGCAATTTGGCCTCGTCTTGTTCCATCGCGCCGACGCCCATGGGCTCCTCCGTCGTACCAGCACTCGATTCCGTCTGCGACGTCCGTCAGCCACTTTTCCCTTCTTTTTCCACCGGACGCCGAATCAGAAAAAGAAAACGAAAGTGGACACGGATCGACGGAGGCGGATCGATGGTGCAACATTGAAATAAGGAACGGACGGCTGCCATCGACCTTGGTATTAGACGCCGATGCCAAAACTTTGCCAAGCCGTTGCTGTGTAATCGATGAAACGGACGGACGATAGGGCAAAAGGCGCAGTTCGATGATTATGATTGTCTTGGGATGGCAACAGCCGGAGAACGGCCCAGCAGTCTGGCTCATAACGGGTAGGTATTTCGGTGGGCGAGGCCGACGTCATTGATCAAACAATCGCACGTGTTCTCTCTCCGAACCGAACCGACGGATCTGCCCGGCTTCTTCTCCTCATCACCGAAGCCAAAAGTCGATGCGTGGCGATCCGAGACGTCGAGAGCCATCTGCTCGATGGGCGACGAATCAACTGTAGACTTGGTGGTAGCGTCGTCGTCGTCGATAAGTCAACAACTTGCGTGTATTTCTCTCTCAATCGGCTGGAGCAAAAGAGGGAAATGCACAAATGTGTGGGGTATCAAAGCCAAAGGCAGAGGGAAAAATGGCATCGAAAAAATGGTGGTGGAATGCAACAAACAAAAGAAGAAGAAGGAAAAACGGGCAGAAATTTGGTCCCAAAATAAATCTGAAACAATTCGTATATAAATCAATTTCCCCTAATCCGTACACAACTTGAACCAAATGATCCAATAGGAAATAAAGCCAATCTATATTAGAGAGATATCAACGAAGCGATCCAGCCATTCGGGCCGTCATCGCACAAAACTCTGAATTATAATATTATTATTGGAAAAAATCAACGAGAGAATAATATTTTCCTTCATTAGAATTTGACAAACAAACGGGGAGAAATAAAGATGATTCGATGTTTTGGGCAGAGACAACAACGAAAAAAAAATGGAATGATGGGGGGAATAATTAGCTCAGAGAGATTTCATTTCTTATATAAAACGGCGAAAAAAAAAAACCGGATCGACCCATCCGTCAAAGCCAAATAATAATTAATAGAGAGAGAGGGCAGGCAGGCAGCGTACTGGGCAACGAGAGAGAAAAAAAAAGGCAGAAAAATAAATGGGTCACATTTTGACGATTGGGCGAGTCCGTCCGTTGTTGGTCGTCGTTGCATTCGAGGATCAAAAAAAAAAAAAATGAATTTGGGGATAATAAGGCACTGGAGATGTATGTGAGGCGGACTACTGGCTGAGATGGTGGAAATAGGCCGGAGCGGAATTGAGGAGTCCCATGCGCTGCTTCTGTTTCCGATGCTCCGTCATTTGGTCCCTCAATTCGGCCAGTTGACGGGACAGCGTCGTGACGAGCGACTGGGTCAGTTCCAGCTGATCCTGGAGGACCCGGAATTCGCTCTGTTCCGACTCTTCTCCCTCTGTCGTTGCCAGAGAGATGGCCCTCAATCGCGGGAACCATTCCAAATTCTTGTCCTGTCCCCATCAAAAGATGATTCATTCATTAGTTGGACTGGACTGGGCAGAGACGGACAACGTAATACCTGGACCATGGAATAGACGTAGCTCTCCGGGCCGGTGAATTCCGTCGGGTCCTTGACGCGGACGAGGACGATAAAGTAGAGATAATGCCACATGTTGTGCTCGTGGCGGATGTGGTCCTCGAAACTGACGGCCTTGTTGTCGAACATGGAACGGTCCAGTCCGCACGTGAAACACGTGTTTTTCAATATTTCCTCCTTTTGCTGCTTCTCGCTCCTCAGGTCGGCGAACGTGTCGATGATGACACCGAAAATCAAATTCAAAACGATAATGATGACGACGAAGAAGAAGAGCATGTCGTAGATGACCCGGGCCCCAAACATCGGTTCCTGTCCAGTCAAAACAATCAATAGTTAGTCTAATTGTCCTGGGAAATGGACCGACAACTTACGTTTCTTCCTCATTGCGCTGATGGGCAGCGATAACGACACAATCGATTAATTGAATCAAATAAAGAGTGAATTAAGTCAAGGAAGAAAAGGACTCGCCTTGATGGAGGGAGCGCGGAGGATGTCGCCGATGCCTCCGCCGTTGCGCAATCCCTGATTGAGCGTCGTCACGATGCACATGATGAGCGAATCGCAGGCTCTTTCTCGTCCGCCACTTCCTCCTTCTCCGCCACTGCCTTCTTCTCCGTCCAACGAAGTGACGAACGGACTGGAACGACTTGCGCATCCCGACGGATCCGTGGACGAACACGACTGGGCCGCCGCCACTTCCGTCACCGAGTCGTCCTCGTCGACTTCAATCAGGAAATCGTCCTTGAAGAATATGTACCTACGCCGTTGCCAAAAGATTTAAAGAATTAGAATTGGCTACAAGAGCCGGACCAATCAACTGGACTGACCCGATGATGGAGAACATGTAGACTAGGATGAGGGCCAAGACGGCCGTCAGGACGATGGAACGGCCGTTGCGAGTCACCGACCGGATGACATTCAGCAGCGTCTCTTCCCTATAGACGACGTCGAATAACTAACGGGAAAAAGAATAAGACGGACTGATTAGTTGAAAAGAACAAAAGTAAACGGACAGACGGACGTACCAGGATGGAAAAGAAGAATGGATGCGTGATGAGACCCAGGAAACAAAAGACGAGATAGATGACGTGGTAGATGATCTCCGTGTCGGTGCAAATCTGACGGACGCTCCGCTGGAACGTCCCCGCGTTCCCCATGATGCTCAATAAATGGACGCCTTTCAAAACGACCGTGAAACAGCCGAGGAGCGAGAGCGTCGCTTGAGGGCCGGCGGAGCAGATGAGACGGACGATGACGGCCATGACCAGAGTGCGGATACCGGCCGGTTTGGGCAAAGCCACGGCCACGGCGGCCGAGACCAACATGACGGCCCAGATGAGTCCGGAAATGTGGGCGCCCGGATCGGGGACCGAAGATCGCCCGTCGCCCGTCGGATCAAACGGGTAGAAAAAGGCGACAATCAAATTGATGATGACGGCCAAGTTGAAAAGGATGTTGCTCCAAATGCCCATGTGGCGACTGACCCAAAAGAGGAGCGGCTGTCCGCGCAATTTCTTCTGCCATTTCATCTCGTCAAACATGTCGTCGGCCCGTTCGAAAAAGGCCGCCACTTTCGATCCTTGGTCGTCGCGCTCGGCCGTGTTGAAGACGCGAACTTTCGTGTCGTTTGTCAAATATTCGCACATTTCCGGGATGGGAAAAACGATCTGTTCCATCGTCCGGTCTTGGCGGACGATTTCGATCTGGGCCGTGTGGGCCGCGTAGTATTGGAGCGCCTGGTTCGTCTTGGGGTCGGCCGATTCGCAAGGTTTCATTAAATGGCCCAGCTCTTTGTTGTGCTGGGCCAGTTGGTGGCACAAAATGTAAATGTTGTGGCCGACTTCCATCGGACTGGCCGGCGAATCCTCATCGCCTTCTTCTTCTTCTTCCTCGTCTTGACTCGATTGCCGATCGGCCGGCAGCTGGTGGTAGGCCCGGCAAGCGACGTCCACCAGTTGTCTCGGGTTCATGTTGTAAAGAATCCGCTCGGCGTTTTCGCTGTCGCCGCGACTCTCCATGACGGCCAGCAGCAATTTCGACGCATTGTTCTTCAATTCCAAGACCATGTCCATCCGTCGCTGGCCCAGCGGATTGATATCCGTCAGGAGCAAAGCGGTAATGATGTCCAGTCCGTTGGACTCGTGAGTGGCGATGCAGTTTTGGTTCTCGTGACAAGGGCCCTGGCAGTACTCGGTGAGCGTTTCCAGCGTCTGGTTGATGAGTCCGACGTTGTGCTCGTTGATGTAGAGGCCGAGGAGGCCCAGCTCGCCCGTCGTCGACCCGCAAATGCAGTCGAGGAACATGAGCGTCTCCGACACTAAATTGTAGCTGTTTTTGTTCGACTGGGCTCGTAAGAAATTCTGCAGGTCGCGATTGTGGTTCTCGCAGAGCAGCTGGAGAAACCGGAAGACGGGCAACATCACTAATACTTTGGCCGACAATTTCGTCGATTCGCCGGTTGTTATCAAAGCGGCCGGTTTCTGCTGTTGTTGTTGTTGGACCAAATCTTCCAAAGTCGAACCGACGGCGTTCAACGTCGACGTCGTCGAATCGTCCGTCCCTCGGGACCCGTACGGCCCGTTTTGTTGGTGGTAATAGTCCAGGTCGTGGTCGTGATGGCCGGAAGAGGCAGCTGGACTTCGATGGCTACCGCCGGCCGATCTGAGTTGCATTTGTTTGTTGTTGTTGTCTTGGTCCTTGTTTTTGCCGGCCGAGGCCATTTCTGTCGTGTTGACGGACATGGTGGATCGGATTTCCGCCTGCGACTCGCGGACCTTGTCGTGAAAGACTTTGAAAAAGACGGCGCTCGTCTCGGCCGACTGCAGTTTGTTGTAGAGGCTCCGCTGGATGACGGGATTGCCGCCTTCCAATAAAGCGATGCCCAGCTGGACGGCCTCCATAAAGACGTTGGGAGAGAGACAGGATTTCATGACCAGTTCGGCCACCAAATCCGAGGCGCCTTCCCGGTCCAAATAGACTTGGACTTCGTGTAACGTCATTTCGGCCCTGGACAAAAGGCGGCCGCCAGTAGGTGCTTGGGCTTCGGTCGGTGGTCCGGCAGTGGTAGTAGTGGTTCCGGCCGGCACAGGCGCAGCTTTTTTCAAAGGAGCGGCGGGGCGTTTGGTGTCGAAATATCGCATCAAGAGATTTTTGCGGAGGGCGTCGCCCTTTTCTCCGTTGTTGATGTCGAAATTCATCATCTGGCGGAGTGTGCTCAGCACTTGGATGCACAATTTCTCCTCCTTGTCCTCTAACAGTCGCTCTGTGTGTTTAATCAGCCTGGTAGTAAGATAGGGAAATGATTAATACAATTCCAATGAAAACAGACGGCCAGTGAAAATACCTGCGGATGAAGCCGCCGTTGTCGCATTTCCTACGGGCTTCAGTGCCGGCCAAGAAAAGGTATTCCGGCCGGTAAAGGACGTCGACAATGACGGACGACTCGGCCTGGACCAGCGGGTGCAGTTGCGCCTCGAGCAGCACGACAATATCCTGCAAACCCTCGATGATGCTCCGGTCGAAACGGACACCCAGTTGACTCTGCGACGACTCGCGACTCAACTGGGCCGATTGAAGCCGACTGGAACGGAATATCTTGCTGGCCTTGGATCCGCCGACAAGTGTCGGTTTATTAAAGAGCGAAGCGACTTGGTGGTCCAGGTCGGACGGGATGGCGATGCTCCGGCTCCTGGCCATGTCCGACAGGGTCCGGATGCAGCTCTCGACGTTGTAGCGCTGGGCCGGCTGGAGCCAGGCGCATTGAGAGAGCCGGAAAGCGCCTTGAAGCAGCTGGACAAAGACGGGCTGTCGGGTCTGGACGGCCGTGCTCTGATCAGAAAACGGACTGCGGAAAAAAGTGGTGACGACGCTGACGGCCGACGTCGTGACGTAGTGCTCCAAAGCGGCGTCGGCGTGTTTTCGGTCGTGCGTGGCCGAAGCGCACCTGGCCATGTCGACGAGGAAGCTGCGCTCAAAGAGACTCCACATGTGTCCGGAGGTGTAAATCTCTTTGACTTCGACCTCCGTGTCGATGTAGCAGTGATTGAGGAAGTTGATGTAAACTTCTTTGACCTCCGGGATGCAGTCCTTGTGCGAGACCATGGCCACGATATCGTCGAGCGTCAGCAAACTGTGGCACTTGATTTCCGTGTAGACGTTTTTGCCCATGGTGCACAGGGCCAGCAGCCGGACCAGTTCGATGTGGTACCTAATAGCACAAGTTACAAAGTTCATTTGATCATTTATTAGGATTAGGACGACTATAATACTTGAGGGCTCCGCCGCTGCCTCCGCCGCCGCCGCCAAAGTCGGATGTGTCCAGCCGGTGTCGCTCGGCCCGCATCATCTCGACAAAAGAGTTGAACGAGGCCTTGTCGTTGTAAAAGACGAGGACGTCTTCGCCGACGTTGACCAGCTCCTGCATGACCATATCCTGGCACTTGCGGATAAACTGGCCTTCGGCCTTGACGATCGTCTGGAAAAAGTGGATGTACTCGACGTGCCGTCCGTGCGTCTCGATGCAGTGCACGAAATGCTGGACGACCTTGTCGCTCAGTTCGCCGCACAGTTGGGCATTGTCCTGGAAGATGGCGCACATCGTCTGCGCTTCGAGTAAGCCGGGCGTCAGGAAGAGTTCCAGGTGTTTGTGGAGGAGCGACTGGTTGGGCTGATTTCCCCGGCAGAAATTCTGGAGGAACTCGTGGGCCAATCGCATCAACTCGTTCATCCGCACGTCCTCTTTCTTGTCGTAGGGAATTTGGAGCAGGTCCAGGACGACGGTATGGACGCCCATGTTGCGTAATAGGCGCTGCTCGTGCTTGCGCGGCCGAGGCTGGTTGGCCGACGACGGAGAACCGGGCGGACCCGATCCGCTGATGGACGGACCAGTGCTGTAACTCGGCTGGACGCACAATCGGTTCATCCTGGTGAGGATCTTTTGGATCTGCTTGTAATTGACCGTCTGCGACTCGTCCAGGGGCGGGCCAATGTCCAAATCGATGGCCGATCCTTGTTTGTCGCACGAACTCAACATCGGCGTCTTTTCCATTTTCTTCTTGGTGGATTTTCCTGGCGGATGTTGTTGGATGCTGTTGTTGTTCTCCAGTGGGTCCGTCGACGAGTCCGGTTGGCCTTGATCTTTCTTGGTTTTACCGGACGCTGCTCCGTTGTTCTCGTCGCCTCCGCCAACGACGACTTCATCTTCGGTGGTGGCGATTTTCGCTTTGTAGACCCACAATTCAGATTTCTCGACTAATAAACGCAGTCCGTCCAGATCGGCTTTGATTTGCTTGTAGGATTCGACGTCGCTGTCAGAGACGAGGAGCTGGACTTGCTTGAAAGCCTGCAGGACTTCCTGGCGCTGTGAAAAGTGTCGAAAAAGTAAACGGAGGGCGCCAGAGACGAGCGGAGGCGAGTCGTGCATCGTCAATAAAAGGAGGACGCGCAGAAACGTTTTGCCTCCTTGGCCGTCCAGGTCGAGATCCACCGAAGCGGCGTCGTCCAGCTCTGTGGATCGGTGCTCCGACGACGACGACGGCGAGTGATGATGATGCGGTTTGACGGCGGCGTGGTCGTCGAAAATGCTTTCGGCCTTGGAGCTGATTGTCTCCAAATCGATGCGCCGTTCCAGCAATTTCGGCGTTTCGCCTCCTCCGCCAGTAGCCGATGGACTCGACTCGTCAAATTCCCGGCGAAAGATGGAGAGAAGACAGCTGATGCGATAGTCCAGGCGCATGTTCATGATGAACTGGAGGATTTCGATGATTTTCAATTTCGTGTCCATAACGAGCGGATCCTCCTTTTTCGTCTGCGACTGGACGGATTTGCGCAAAGAGAGCGGCATGGGCGATTTGGCGAAACCGGCCGTGCCCAGGGCCAAACTGGTCATGACGGCGCCCATGTCGCTCAAAGAGCGCAAGACTCCATGGCTTCCGTCCATTGACGTCTCGGCCATCATTTCCTGCCCTCCGCCTCCTCCGCTCTGATTATTATTAGCCAACGAAGGATTGCGATTGTTGAAGTAGTCGGCGTCCGACGGACTGGCCGCGCTGTCTAAAATGTTGAGCAGAGTCCGCGTCAGTCGGAGCAAATCGCTGAAGCTGTAGAATCCAAAATAGATGAGCTCCCTGGCCAGTTTCACCACCTATCGCCAAATTCAAGACTCTTGATTAGCCGGACAAGACCTTAAAAAAATAATTAAGGACTATAGTACCTCGAAAGTCAACTTGTTTTGGTCGCGGTCGTGCAGACTCCAGGCCTTGTGCACCAAATTGCAGAGATAGTCTTCGACAAACATCATCGTCGAACTGAATTTCTGGTTGGCCGCCTCTTTGTTCTCGTCCGGCAACTTGTTGTCGTAATCCTCGATGGAAAGTTGTTTGGGGATCTCGGACCAGAGACGGGCGTATTTGACGGGCGTCACGGGCTCTTGCGGGTCGCGGTCGACGTGCATGTGGAGTAAAAGCCGGCAGAAAGAGGCTCGCAATTCGTAAGGCAACGCCTCGTCGGCCATCGACCTGTGCGTCAGTGAAAGATTAGATAAGGTCAATAATCAATAGAAAAAGACGGGCAGATATACTTCAAGATGAGGTCGATGCCCAGGTGCTCCGACAAACGATTAATGGCCAAGTACTGACGGTCCAGACACATGTTGCTAAACAGGTCCAGCTGGTGTCGGTAGTAGTCGAGGATGGCCTGCTCTTCCACGGCACCTCCTCGGGCCCTTAAAGCCAAATCGGCCAGTTTCCTGGTCGTCTGATGCCGGCCCCAAATGAGGATGACGTCGTCATCCTCGTAATTAAAACTGTCGGCCGGATCGAGGTCCATCTCTTGCGGCGTCAAGAGCATCCTCGTGTCGAGTAAAATGTCGGCATTTTCCGGACTGAGGACGCTCTTGCAGATGAGCTCCTGGGTGACGGGAATGGCCACTTTATTAGAGAGGCAGAGGTCAGAGAGATAATCGAGGAATCGCCATTCCCACTGGCGCATGTTCTTCCGGACGAGACCGACAAACGTCTCGATCTCGGCAGCCGTGATGTGCTTCTCCAGTAATTTGCGGTTGTTGTGCAAAAGGGCCGTGATCGTGTCCTCGGCTAAAATGTCGTAGCCGATCTGTTTCTGCATAAACCCAAAATGCTTGGCGATATATTCCTAATTTAGACAAAAAGAGAATTTCATTAATGGAGCCGGACAGAAACGGAATTGGGAGACGGGACAAACCTGATTTTTACGGTAGTCGTGGAAACTGATGCGGAAGATGCGATAGCAGAGACGGAAAATGTATTTATAAGGAGCGTTTTTGGGATCCTGCAGCTCGTCCAGTCGCAGCCAAGGACCTTCGCCGTCTTTGGGCTCCTGGAACGGCACCTGGAGCATCTTAAACAACTGCTTGAGGATCGACTGCTCTCGCAGCAGCTTCTGACGGTCGCGGTTCGTCACCGTCACGTGCAGTTCCAGGGCGTCCGACTTGTTCTGGTCCGCCTCTCCGTTGGCGATAAAGTAGATAATGTCCTGGAGCAAACTGGTGACGGACCGGCGCTCGTTCTGCGAGATCGTCCCCTTCTCCAGACGGGCAGAGACGCCGACGAGGACCTTGCAGGCGTCGTTGGCGAAATCCAAATCGCGGACTTCCATCGGCGGGACGGGCACCAAAGCGAAAGCTTCTTTGTCCTCTTTGACGACGGCGCTGCCCACTTTGGACATGACGGGCTTCTCCTCGTCCTTGTCGATGGGGATGGCCGTGCTGTGGACCCACGTGTTGGTGCACAAATGGCGGAGACGGACGAAAGACGACTGGGGCACCAAAGAATCGGCCCGGGTCAGCGTCGTCGGGTCCAGCTCGAAGATGGAGGCAATTTCGTTGGCGTGCGGGACGGGCACCAAGTGGTAGACGGGCCCTCCGTTGGAATCGCGCAGCTTCGAGCGCATCCCGTCGCACGTCTGGTCCTCGTCCACTTCGGCCGCCAGGTACTGGCCCGTCGCCAAGTGTTTGAACCGGAACAGCGAGTTCCAGTGGCCGGCACCGCCGCGACAAGGGTCGTGCTGGACCACTTCAATTTCCCAAAGGGCCTTGCTGGACGTGGCCGAAGTGGCCGAGACGCGGCCCGTCGTCCGCAAAAAGACGTGCTGCTTCTTCTTGTGCTCGTCCATCGTCAGGAATTTTTCCTGCTCGGCGTGGAAGAGACGGACAACGTCGCCGCCTTTCAGGACGTCGTCCAAATTCTCGCGGTGCTCCATGAAAAGCGAAATCTTCCAGGGCGTCGTCGAATTGACGACATTGACCTCCTTGCAGCCGGGATTGTCCGGCAGTTCGTGGTTGGCCGCCACGTGAAGGACTTGGCTCCCGCCGTTGACCGGGTTCAGGATGACTTTGTCGCCGAGGACGACCGTGTCGCCCGTCGAGCGCAACTTGTAAAACGGCAAAATGTAGAACCAAGAGCCTTCGTTGCCCGACGGGTCCAGCGACACTCGCATCGCGTTCTTTTCCAACAAGGCCGGCAGCCGTTTGTTGACCGTTAAATACTTGTTGGATTTCAAATGCAGCAGCTTGAGGAAGATGAAAGAAAAAACTCGTTTTTATATAATAGATCCAATTGATAACATGACGTCATGATTACCTGGACCACGCTGCCGTATCGGACTAGACTGCCCATCACCTTTTTGTTCTCCGTTTCATTTTGTTTCTTTTCAATTTCCGCCGCGTGCTATGTTTTCGTTTAGAAAAGAAAACAAACAGAGATTAGATTAGATAGGGATAAGAATAAAGTGTGGGTGGGTGGATCATTTACGTGCAGCCTTTTGAGCAGGGAAGCATCTGTGCTTCCTCCGGCAGCTGAGCTCTGCTTGGCTGCTTTCCAGAACTGCTTCTGGGACGAATAGCGATTCATGGGGCATATCTTGAACAGGCAGTCTAGACATTGCAACACACACACAAGGAGATTCATTGCACATTCTGTTGACAATACCCAGTCATGTGATTTCTTTTTTCCATACCTCTAAACTTCTTGGGTGGGTTGGTCAAGTCACCTGCTTCGGGATTCACAACACACCTGTCGTCAACCAACCTGCGGGGAGACCAGAGATGTTGAATCAGAGACAATAAGAAAGAACACGAAAAGGAAACCTTACCCAAGGGTGCTGAGGAAGGCAGAGACGCTGCCTTCTGCAAAGAGAGAGACAATGTCTCCCAGGTGGAGGAAAGTTCCAGAACCGAGCAACTCGCCCATTTTCGCGTCGACGAGTGGCGAACCGGGCAGCCGAAACAGAGACGTCGAGTAATTTGAGACGTAAACTTGAGTCAGACGGTGTTGACCTTAATCAAGAGGACAGCATCACCAATGGCAACCTGCTGTGCCAAACTGCGATTAGATTGCGGGCAAAACGATTGTTTTCGACGGACCGACCTGGCTCTCCCGGCTCCGCAGACGGGGAAAAGACGACGACGACGAATGATTAGTAAGCGCTAGGTTCACCACCTGTTGAAGTTGACACTTGGAACACACACACACAAGTGCAACAAGTGTCACGGCTCCATTTTCTCCCGTAAGTCCAAAGTGCCTGCAACATCCAACCCACCAAAGTGTGGTCTGCTACGACTCTGGCTGCTGCACACTGCCAGCTGCCCAACGCCCGCCTTATCTCCACAGGATGCTCTGTTTACTTTCGTTATTTCCAATATTGTTGCATCAAGTTTGGAAGGAAAATTCCAGATCAAACTTTCGTCCACCGCGTCCGCGGAAAAATTGACCAAACAATTGGGAAATGTCAATTTGCCAAATGTAGAGACGGATTCGGCCAACAGATGGCGTTCGAGCGCCTCAATGTTTTCAAAACACTCGACGTTGGCGGACGAGTTGTTGTTGACAGACAGCCATCCGTCACATACAGTCGTGCTGGGCTCGTGCCTATTCAAAGGGAAAAGGCTGGTTCACCACCACCACCGCTATCAAACCATGAATAGTGAAAATAGTGAAGCCGAAATAACCAAACGTGCTCGGTTTGAAGCCAAATTTCTGAGGAAACGATTTCCATTTCGGTCGGGAACCGCAAGGAGACAAGACCGCTGTTTTGACAATCGTGTAGAGAAAAGTGACCAAAACCTTACAACAGCCACTCCTGCTGGAGCCACTCCAGAGTGTGAGAGTGGTGGAAGTGAAGGGAAAGTTGACAAAGGACTTGATGATGCAGCACTCGAACGGTTTGTTCTTTCACTTCCAAGTCCTGCTTTCATGATCTGACTAATGTGTGTGGTTTCCTTCTTTGTTCCATTAAGGCTAGCCACTGAAGAGCTTTTGAAAGAGGCTGCCGTGGCCAAGGCCAGGGCAGATATCGGGGGTCCATCCGAGTGGAAGAAGAAACCCAAACGACTCAACATGCGTTTTGTGGCCAACTCTTTACTTCAGACCGAGTCTCAGAATAACAGAAGAAAAAAGTCTGGTGCTTCCAAGAAGGAATAGACATTTATTACTTCAAGAGCTCAAAGCAAAATGACAGACATTGAACAGTGAACCACCTCGAGAGAGAGTGAGGAGAAAACAATAAAACTGTTTTGTTTCTTTTTACTAAATTTTAAAAAAGGCAACCAAGATATAATCATAATTTGGTGTAAGGCTTGTAATTCGCTCCACGCGTGGGGAATTTGACAGGGTGGAATGTCGCAATGATGATTTTGTCGGGAATGTTTCTCTTGGTTGTGCGAATGTTGGTCGTCGTCGTTGTATCGGCTGTTGTTACATGGACGCAGGTTTGACCCACTTGTACGAGCCGGAATATTTAAAGTTGCTGCGCGCCAGCAAGTCGTCGGCCTCTCTCGGACCTCTGGACCCGTACCTTGAAGGAAGAAATGATTAAATTGATTATTGGAAATGCCCACGGAAATGTCGACTTACTTGTAGGGTAGGGGCTTGACTTTTTCGCGTTCGATCTGGTGCAAGAGAGGCGTGAAAATGCGCCAAGCTTCGGCCAGTTCGTCCGATCGGACGAAATGCATTTGAGATCCGCAAAAGACGTCGAGGATGAGCCGTTCGTAGGCGTCGGGCATTTTGACGTGCTTGTAACGAGCGCCGTAGGTGAGGTCCAGCTCCGTCTCTTCCATGTCGAAACTCATGCCGGGCGTTTTGGTGACCATTTTGACGTAGATGGCCTCGCCCGGCTGGACGCGGATGACGAGCTCGTTGCGCTTGGCCTGTCCCTGAAAGATGTCGCCGGGCACGTCGCGATACTGGACGCGGACCTCGGCTTTGCGCTCGTTGAGGGCCTTGCCGCAGCGGAGGATGAACGGGACGCCGTCCCAGCGCTCGTTGTTGATCCGCAGGGCGGCCGAGGCGTAGGTCGGCGTGCTGGATCCTTCCGGTACCGTCGGGTCGTCGAGGTAGCTCTCTTTGGCCTCTCCTTGTCCTTCGGGGTCGCCGACGTACTGTCCGAGGACGACGTCGTCGAGCGATAGGGCCGGGATGCACTTGAGGACTTTGACTTTCTCGTCGCGGATGTCGTTGGGGTGGGTCGAGGCCGGTTTCTCCATGGCCGTCAGACAGAGCATCTGCATCAGATGGTTCTGCATGACGTCGCGGATGATGCCGTACTCGTCAAAGTATCCGCCGCGACCCTCGGTCCCGAACGGCTCCTTGAAAGTTATCAGGACGCTGGCGATGCTCTCGCGGTTCCACGTCGGACCGAACAGCCGGTTGCCGAAACGGAGGATCATCAGGTTCTGGACCATTTCTTTGCCTAAATAGTGGTCGATGCGGTAGATTTGCTCTTCTCGGAAGAGCGAGGCCAAGTGGGACGAGAGACGGGCCGACGAGTCCAAGTCTCTTCCGAACGGCTTTTCCACAATCACTCGCGTCCAGCCCCTACGTAAATAGAAGAATTGGTTAGCCAGTTGGAATAATTTAAATGAAATGAAAAAGAACCGACTTTTGGGCCATGCAGGAATTGCGAATATTGGCCGTGACGACTTCGAAAACGGAGGGCGGAACGGCCAGGTAAAAGAGCCGATTGCCCGTCGGTCCGCGCTCGTGTTGGCTCATCTCCTGGTCGAGGAGCTCGAAATCGCGACGAGAGTCGTATCCACCCGCGATGTAGTTGTTGGCGGTCCAAAAGGCTTCGTACCGCTCCATTTCCTCATCTTTGACCTGACGAAACAAAACGGGTCAGTCTATATAATTGCACATCGTAAAAAACAAACAAATACCTTCATGTATTGGTGGCATTTGGCCTTGAGCTCCTCCACTTTCATGTGCGAACGGGCGTAGCCGAAAAAGAGCGTGTTTTTGGGCAACAAGTTGTCCCTGTAGAGCCACCAGATGGTCGGGTAGATCTTCTTGCGCGCCAAATCGCCCTGTTGTGTGCCGCGCCATAAAACAAGAAACAAATGAGATATAGAAATAGAATGGTGTTGGCGTCGTCATCCAATAAAAGAAAAAAGGCAACAAACAACCAGAGAAATAAAGCGTGAAAGCTCTCTACCGGCTGTTGTTTCTAATTAAAAGAAAAACGGATCGTGACGAATTCCACGTCTTATCTTATGTTCGTTACAATGGGAGCGCGGTGCGCACACAATCAACGAGTTGTGGAGGTAGTTGAGCGTCTTGTTTGCAACAGAGTCGCCATCGTCAAAGGCGATAACAAATGGTTGCCGAACCGGTTTTTAAATGCACTGGCTACTACAACTATCTATTCTCTTACAGAGAGAGAAAAGACTGCCAGGGAATTTTCTGTTTTTTTTTTTACTTGGTCGACGCCGATGCGTGAAGAAAAATGGAAAAAAGATAGGAAGAAGAAGAAGGAGAGCCCGCCAAATTGAGGGCACTTTCACAAGAGTGTAACGGAGCGTCGAGGCAACGCGCGGCTTTTGCGGTGAGCAACAACAGAGAGAGAGTCGAAATGCGAGCGCGACTCGCTCGGACGACGAGTTCCTCACGTGATGAATGGGCCAGATGAGTCGTGAGTCATCCAAAGACGATCCGTTTTCTATTTTCTCCAATTGGTTTTTAAACGGACAGGGAGAATAAGAAAGGGATCATACCGATGCGCCAAAGATGACGAAGAGATGAGGTGTCGACTCCTCGAAGACTTCGGCTTGCGACATGTGCACGGAGCGCAGAGATTTGCGGATCAGCGACAGCGAGTAAGAAGTGTCTTCCGTCGACGGAGCTGTCGGATAAAACAAAAGGAAAAAGAATTAGATCGAGAACGAAAGAAAGAGGCGGAAATGGACAACAAGGAGACATCAAATTATGGGCGCACGCGTCCATTGACTTTGCAGTTGCATTCGAGACGCGCCAACGGCTTTCTAAATAATTTCCAAAACAATGGCAACGAGGTTATCGACAAGGCTCTCTTTTCCTTTTCTCTCTCTATACGAGTCTCGAGTCGACACAACCCGTCTATTACTTTCCTTGAATAGATTTTTAAACGGCAGGGCGTGCGGGTGTGGTTCGCTCCGATTTACGACCGCCACCACAGCTACTATAAGCCTCTTGTTATCGTTTTTTTCGCTGTTGTTTCCTTCCCGAAATTGTAGACATCTCCACTATTTTCATTCCCGGCCGACTCGAATCGAAAATTCTAACGGTACCCCAGAAGACAACATGGAGAGGAATGTCTTTCTGAACTTTGATAGCTCCAGGCGTTTTTTTGGAACAGTTTCGAGACCCCCCTCCATTGATCCGCGTGCGCGCAGACATTGTTGGCATTTTGTACAAATACAATTTGTCGACAATGAAACGTAGTTGTTGTTGGAGAGATAAGACGTCAAAGCGATTAGATGGTGACAGGAGGGAGCCCCGTGCCGATGTTGTGGGAATCGACGCAGTTGGAGATCCGCTGGCGGTTTCCTCCATGTTCACATTCCAACCGAGAAAACCACTTATAGACATGTCGATAGAATCAACCAAAATGGGTTTTCCCACGACTAATCGACCGTACTCTACGTCCAACTTGCGACTACTATTGGAAAAATTAAAAAATCAAACAAAAGTTTCAAGAATTACTTCCAACTTTAGTCCCCATGTTGTCGTCGTCGTCGTCGTTGTCGTCGCCTTGGAGATACGCCGGCTGAATGAATGGAAGAACTGGTGTAGTAGAGGACGACGATTTGAGGCAACTAGCTACGGACCCCGTCTTGGCAACGATTGAGACAAACTGCCTCGCCACTGAGCCCTTTTAGACTCGACTCGTCGTCGTCGTCGACGCAACTCGCGGCCAAACTTGTAGTCTAGTGCCCCCGTCGACGTGTGCCGCGCCCCGCGACGTGAATCCACCGCCGTAACTATCAGCCGCTGCTCCTGTTGCTTCTCTTCCTGCGTCCACTACAAAACAACCAATAGAAAGAAAACAACCGTCATCGCGTACGTTCTCATCAATTACACCTGCTGCATCGGCTACCAAAGGGGAAAGTCCCAGTTCTAATGTTGGCCAAACCCCCCACCACCATCATACTAGGTATCCTTTTTATGGTCATGCTCCTCAGTGGCCGTACATGGCCAAATGACATGCAACCTTCACCAGACACTAATTGCCTCTTCTCTTTTTACAATTATCAATCACCTGGCCAACAAAGAAAAGCCCAACAATTAACACCAGCACTGCTACATCTCACTTCAAACACAACTAGTTCAAACTTGCAGCCAATCTGTATACATAATGGTAACGAATAGCAGCGTACTACAAAAAAACTGGATGCCAACACACTTTCATGCATAAACACATTCCAATTGGTTGCCTATAGCCTAAGGTACTGCTATTTGCAAGTCTATTCATGACGATCAATCGACAACGCTCGGTCACTTGCGTGTACAACTTTTCCCCAGTCATCGTGACGTGAGTGAAAGCGCCCTGTTTGTATAGAAAACTGTAAACAGGCCTGTGCCAAAGATCACGACTTGCCAGCAGTTAAGGGATTCTAGATCCGAGGTAATTCAAGTCAATCCAAAAGGTCTATAAAACACCCAGACTCACGCACACACCACCTTCACGCTACAGACTGAAGAAAGTGGAAATTTAAATCGATTAGATATAAAAGGAAAATGAACGAACCAATGGCTACTTCAACGTATAAACTCGACGAAAGAAGAGGAAGAATGTTTGTTTTATCCGATTAACGTGGATACAGACGACAGGTGCTACAAGTTTCGGCAACCGCACGGAATCAAACGGTCCTCGATTGGGCAACCAGGTTGTTGCGCAAACCGTGACGTCGTTAAACAATTAAAAGTTACATAAGCCCCGTTAATCTTTTCATCCAGAAATTTTTAATTGGTACTAATAAATTCGTTTTTTTATTTCTGAACAAGAGGGATTCGGCCATTTAAACGATAACAATTTTTTAAACTTAAAGCAGATTGTAAAATGAGCGCTAGATGACGTTGCCTTCTCACCCCAAAGGCGGCTGTTGCCATAGCAACATTCTAACCGCGTTTTTCTCCGTCTCGTGTTCGTTTCGTTAGTCTGTAAGGCGTTCGACATACCCGTTTTCGCGAATTAAAAGAGAAATTTCAAAGAAATGAAGATTGAAGAAGTGAGAAGTACGGTGAAAACCCAAAGAATCTCGGCTCACAGCCATGTCAAAGGTCTCGGCTTAGATGAAAATGGTAGTGCCATTCACGTTGCTGCCGGTTTAGTCGGCCAAGCACAAGCCAGAGAGGTAACATTTACAACATCTCATGAAAAATGTATGAAACTAACAAGTGTCATCTTGATCTGCAGGCTGCTGGTCTGGTGGTAGATTTGATCAGGTCCAAACGCATGGCTGGCAGAGCTGTGCTCTTTGCTGGGCCACCAGGAACGGGCAAAACGGCTTTGGCCATGGCGATTGCTCAAGATTTAGGCAACAAAGTAAGTGCCCTTTGAAGTCATTATAATTAAACATACTAAACTTATTTGTTTCTCAAGGTCCCTTTCTGCCCGATGGTGGGTTCAGAGGTCTTTAGTACCGAAATCAAAAAGACTGAAGTTTTGATGGAAAACTTCCGCAGGGCCATTGGCCTTCGTATCAAAGAGACCAAAGAGGTTTATGAGGGAGAAGTAATTGAACTGACCCCAATTGAAACGGAAAACCCCATGGGAGGTAAAAATTGAGGATCATTTTGGCCTTATATTGACCAGCACTAATTTAAGTTTTGCCCAGGTTATGGCAAGACTGTGAGCCATGTCATCATTGGACTCAAGACGGCCAAAGGAACAAAACAGCTCAAGTTGGATCCTTCGATCTACGAATCTCTCCAGAAAGAGCGTGTGGAAATTGGCGATGTTATTTACGTTGAAGCCAACAGCGGAGCAGTTAAACGTCAAGGCCGCTCGGATACCTTTGCCACCGAGTTTGACCTAGAGGTACAGCCTTAAATCATACTTATTTTTAAAAACATAATTCATGTTTTCATTCGTCTGATAGGCTGAGGAATACGTTCCGCTTCCCAAAGGAGATGTCCACAAAAAGAAAGAAATTGTTCAGGACGTGACCCTCCACGATTTGGACGTAGCCAATGCTCGTCCACAGGGAGGCCAAGACATTCTTTCTATGATGGGCCAGCTCATGAAACCCAAAAAGACCGAAATTACCGGTAAAATAATAGTCAAAAGTGAAAAATTAAACTCGTGTTTATTATTCTGCTCTAAATTCCAGACAAGCTGAGAAGGGAAATCAACAAAGTAGTCAACAAGTACATTGATCAAGGCATTGCGGAACTCGTACCTGGTGTCCTCTTTATCGACGAAGTGCACATGTTGGATATGGAATGCTTTACGTACCTTCAGAAAGCGTTAGAGTCGGCGATCGCGCCCATCGTCATCTTCGCGACGAACCGGGGAATGTGCACCGTGAGGTTGGTAGCTCTCATTCCTAAATTGCCAAGGCATTGTACCAACGCGCTGCTTTTTTTAAAGGGGGACTGATGACATTGTGGCGCCTCATGGAATCCCGCTCGACCTGATCGACCGGCTTCTCATTCTGCGAACAATGAAGTACTCTGCCGAAGAGATGGTGCAAATTATCCGCATTCGTGCCAAGACTGAAGGACTCTGTGTCGAAGATGATGCCCTATTGGCCCTCGGCGAGCTCGGTAACCGAACCACTCTCAGTCGAAAGTCGGAAAGTCGTCGGCACGGTGACGTAATTTGCATGTTGTTTCAAGAAACTGGCGTTCCGACTTGAAACCCAAAGTTTCAGTTAAGCCGGCGACTTTTGCATAGCGTCCCGGTACTACTTATCGCTTACCCCGTTCTTTTTCCAGCACTTCAATTTATTGAAATAAAACAATCCGTCAACAAAAGAGTGAAAATTAATTATTTTGTACCAAAAAAAAAAAAATAGATATGCGGTTCAATTACTGACCCCTGCTGCTCTGACGGCCAAGGTGAACGGTCGCTCTTCCATCACGAACGAAGACATTAAAGAAGTCGGAGGTCTTTTCCTCGACGCCAAATCATCAGCCAAGATTTTGACGCAAGACAAAGACAAGTACATGAAGTGATGAATCGTCTGGTCCGTGTTTTTTTTCTTAATAAAATAATCCTCGAATAATCCACTTCAACATGTTGCTCCATTTGATAGCATTCCCGTCACGAGTTGATTGGCCTTGTATGCTAATTTGTCCGCGCTTTCTTATAGCCCATGGTGCTCGGATTAAGATATTCGCTTCTGCTCTCTTTCAAAATCGTGAGCATCTGTCAGCTTCTTTCAAACTATTTCCCCCCCATTAGGCGAGTGTACAAAAAAGGCCAAACTGACACCGATCGATTAGGATAATACATTTTGATGTGTGCGCCTAGGTGAAAGTTGTATTTACTTTTGTGATCATCGACTATGTACGTGTTTAATAATTTAAGCAGAGACTCTACGTGCTGCGAGTTGTTGCTATTTCTGATTTATTGGAGTTCTGGTCACCGCCCCGCTTAACCTTGAAACGGTGTAGTGTACGCAGCTTATCTTGTTTCTTGTGTCAATTCAATTCACCCAACCTCTATGCCATGTTGAAGAGCCTTGGATACGGACTCATCTCGGCTTTTCTCCAGTCATTAAGTTTTGGAATTGGATTGATTCTCCCGCTTTCCCTTTAGCCAACGGCGTAAAATGGCGACAGAAGAAGCATTTCGTATTGCTGTCAACATAATCCGTAATTTGCCAAAAAATGGTAGGTTATTGGCTTATTGCTTTTGTTTTTATTCCGTCTGCTTGTTATTGGGGAATGACTGACGGTGCGGGCGTGTGCGTGTCTGATCTGATAGCGCTCACCGCTGTTGCAAATTTCTACATTTCTTATGAAGTCTAAAAGTGGCCTTCAGGTAATACAAGCCAAAACAGAACTATTTTAGTGATAATTCTGCAGTCTGCAAAGTGTGCAGCCATTTTGTTCTTGAAGATGAATGTCTCAACTGATAATGTAATCTGTGCTTACAATCTGGCCACTATGTAAACATGTCATTTGATTGTTTATGTTTCAATTCCAGGGTCTTTTCAACCTTCGCCCCATGTCATGCTTCGCTTCTATGGATTATACAAGCAAGCCACTGAAGGGAAATGCAATCAACCAAAGCCGTCCTTCTGGTCTGTGATCAGCAAAGCAAAATGGGAATCGTGGAAATGTTTAGGAAACATGCCAAAAGAGGAGGCAATGGAGAAATATTTGGAAGAGATCAAACAAGTATTTCTAAGAGATAATTCTTCATGTCTTTTCAACTAACTCCCAGCCCCCTGTTTCAGATTATCGAAACTGTGTCCCACTCTGAAAAGGAGGAAACAATGAAGAAATATGTGGAAGAGATCAAACAAGTATTTAATGAGGCAATGTACACGGAAATTTTTACTTTCTGCTAATTTACCCCAACATTTTCAGATTATGGAAACCATGTCTGCCTCTGTGAATGTGGGAAATTTCATGCAAACATTAGGTCTAGGTTCACAATACGAGTCTGTCTATGGCATAAGCGGCGACATCAACGGAGCCGGAGTAGAGGAAACAGGTAATACCAATCGAAAAATACTGTGATTAGTTATAATTGAAAAGAAAATGAGGAGCGAGTTGTACCGTTAAGTTAGTTACGCGGGCCCAGAGATGACAGGCCCTCTTCTCTGCGCGGGCCCTAGTCCCTTTTTGTTAAATCTTTTCTTGTTTTTCGTCTTATTTATTCAACTACCGCTAATTTTCGCATTCTTTCAAGTAGAAAGCGCCAATCTGGATACAGAGAACAATAACAAGCCCGTAATTGAGGAGGGCGAGACGTTGGAAGAAGAACAAGTTGCCGTTTCCAGTGTGTCGCCATTAGCTACTAATATGGCCTCACTTTACGCGTCTGAAAAGTTTTACAGTGATGACGAGAGCGACGACGACTACAAGGATTTCTTGCCCGACTTTAATCCGCAATCCAAATCGGTATTTTTGAGCGACGTTTCTTTTCATTGAAATTGAAATGTTGACGTTGATTGAATGTGGTTACGCAGACCACGAAAAAGTCATTGAACTTTGAATCGGAAGAGCACTTCACGATGACCATTCAGCGGCTACAGGACGGCTTGCAGTTAATCAACACCCGTCTGGAAGCGCTGGAATTGCACCGAAAAGAGATGACGGCTGTAAAAAAAGAAAGTCTGTCACTGCCTTCGTGGTTCCCGTTCAAGAACGTGAATTTGGCCACCGTCGTCGTCATCCTCGGATGGCCCTTGCTCGCTCAATACCTTTTGGCTCAATTACAACATCATCGCACACCAGCCGTGTAACACGACCTCGGCCCTTTTTCGCGTTCCTTAAAAAGAAAGTTGGAATTTACTCCTCTCATCTTCTTTTAAGAACCAATTATTTTACATATTACATATTGATATATTTTTTTGGAAATGTTGACGATATTCCGTGCCCTGTTGGTATATTTTTTCTAAATCCCGTGATATCCCTTCATTTATCCAACGAGACGTGTTTGAGCCTTAAATACCGTGTTGACTGTCAGCTGTGTCTTTGACTGATGTGATGATTCACTTTGTTTACTGCATTTGTGAAAAAGCAGCAAAATTTGTTACAAAATCTTGAATTTTTATTTCCTGATAAATTTACGCGCGCCAGGCCAGAGTGGCCATGCCCGTCTCGCCGTCCGGCAACAGCGCCGCGCCAAATAGCAGACGAACGCTTTCAACTTAAGCGAGATGGCGTCTTTCAATCGTTTAGACGTTTATACACACCTGCTGGATTGTTAGAACACTAGTTTGAGCTCGCTCGATTTACTTGTCCAGTATTTCGTCGACTTTATTCATTGTCATTAAGGTGGAATCCGATTTTTTGACACTGTTGGAAGCAAGTCGATTCTGTGGTCACTGTAGTCGGTCGCGTCGTGGTTCATGATAGGCATTGAACAGGTGGACGTGATTGCCTAACGATGGGCAGCCACGACATTCAAGAGTTTTGTCTCAAATGGAACAATCACCACAGCACACTCGTATCCGTCCTCGATTCGTTGCTCGTACGAGAAAGTCTCGTCGACGTCGTACTCGCTGCTGAAGGCCAGTCAATCAAAGTACACAGATTGGTCCTCTTTGCATGTTCGCAATACTTTACGGTAACACACCATTCTTCCAGCACTCACAGTTTCACAGTTGTACATTTTTCTTTCTTTCCCACACTAAAGGAGTTACTCAGTCAGCAGACTGACAAGCATGCTGTCGTCTTTTTAAAAGATGTGGCATTTTGTGACCTGAAATCCTTGGTTGACTTTATGTACAGGTAGGATTTATTTGAAAAATAAGCCATGCATTCCCTTTTTGTTTCATTTTGAATATTTTCTATTAGGGGAGAAGTCAATATCTCACAATATCAGTTGGAGAGCTTCCTGCAGACGGCTGAAGCTCTGCAAATCAAAGGTAACACCATTTCACTCTTTTACTAGATCATACACACAGATTTATAATTTCTCCATGTCATCTACAGGACTTGCAGACAAATCCAACCACCGCAGGTACATGTCAAGCCTTGTGCCAAAGAAGCAGACATTGAACGAGCATGAAGATGGCACAACAAATGAATCTCGAATCCCTTGTCCTCCACGGCTACATCGGCAAAGGGCAGCTGCGAAAAAATCGGCGGCCAAAGTGGCAACTGCAGCTGAGTTGAGAAAGCAACCAATCGAACCGGATACAGGGTCACAGGATTGTGAAATGGAAACGGAAACGGATCATGTGGACGGCGAAGAGCAGGAAGAAGAGAACAATGATCAAGAGTTGTTAAAGGTATAATTTCACAGAGAAGCCAAAGTTAAGCATGTCCTAATATAATGGAGTAATGTTGCAGGACGAGGACGAGGCTTCCAGTGGGGGAAATTCGCAAAACAGTTTAAGCGGCTCCGCTTCCGAGTCTTACGGAGCCGTCGCTTCCACTCACGGTAACAGCCGTTAGCCTTGTTTATGTGAACCTTAAATTCTAAATAATTCTCTACAATGATTAGAAACGGGTAACGAAACTTGGGCTTCCGAAAACGGCGCTGGAGCTTCCGAAACCAATTATGACCTCACCATGTCCGACTCGTCTCAATGTGAGTGTTTTTGTTTAAAAACTGACAATCGAATGGAATAATAGACTTTTATGTTACTGTAGACGGAGAAAGGAATGAAGTTGAACCTACGATAATAGAAGATACAGATGGAGGAGAAAGACCTTTTTCATGTCCGAGATGTGGTCGCCGTTACAAAAGAAAAAACAATGCTGGTGAGTTATAATGCCACAAATCATTTGCCGTGCGAGCCCGACAGAATTTCATTGTTTTCATCCCCATAGTTGCTCATCTTCGATACGAATGCGGAGTCGTCCCGTCCTTTCCTTGCCCCATATGTTCTCACATGCTCTCACAACGCCGCTACATCCAGAAACACATCAGACGCAAGCATCCGGACTACATTCAAGATTATCAAGAGCACCAGAAATCGCGAACGTCTGGTGACGACGGCGATTGAGTGCCAATAAAACGGGTTGTTCTTTGTTGTTGTGGTCTAAACCAAGGGTCTGATTAATTATTATTTTCCCTCTCGCCGCTCTCTATCTCTTTTTTCTGTTTACCTCACCATACGTTTTCCCCCATCTTTGTCGAATTTTCTATTTTTGAGTTGTATTCATTTTTGCACGTTTGATTGTTCCAACCCTACGAAGCGAAACTCGGAGCGCGTTGCACCAAAGGGACTGATCCGCCTTCAAAGAAAACAAAACAAGAAACGGGATCTACAGTTGTGCGTCTGTTTCATCATTGACGGAGAATCAAGAATCGTTAAATTGATTTAATTTGTGTTTTGTGACATTTCAATTTGTGGGAATGACACGAATGTTGAGCGATAACGAGATCTGAACCCCATTGTGACGGTTCGATAAATGAAAGATGTTGAAATTGTTGCCCTTTCGTTTTTCTATTCAATCCGTCATTTCCTGTCGCTGATCGGACTTGGCCAATTTGCGCAATTGAAAGGCGGGAAAAACGAGTTTTGAACAGAGATGGCGTTGTCTACCTTGTAAACAAATGCCATTGCACATGCGCGTTTGTGTTGAGCGGACAATCTGCACTGCTCGTTTTCAAATTCCTATTGACTACATTTCCCATAAGCGACCATGCTTTGGGACCCAAGGAACGAGAATTTCACTCCTCATTTTGCAAATGAGATTCAAGTAAGCGTAACAATGCCATTTTTCAATCCGCGGAGGATGTGGCAGTGGCAGCCGCGTTCGGCCACGACGGCCAGTAAAGAATCTGAAGTTGTGGAAATTTCGCCACTCGACGGTGACGGACACTCAAATAAACTCTTTGTTTACAATCTCGCCGGGCACTGAGATCTCGCACAATTTAATATTGCATAAACTTAGTTATGAAATCCTTCTCAAAACAGACGGGACAGGCTCTTAGAATATTCGAGGAACTCGCGGCGCACTCGGCGCTGGCCATAACAGCAGATATAGAATCTCTTCAGAATTTGACACGGAGCCAATAATGGACAAGGGTAGAGACATCTAGTTGTAAGAAAAGGAAAACTAGCGTCGTTTTCTAAATTGCGTGCATGGGGGGATTTCCACGGGTCAGTTGATCCATGTGCTCAGTCTCGATCACTCAGGGTGTTAATTAAGTAACGCGAAAGAAACGCAGCTGAAAGAAGTTGTTAGTTTTCGAATTCCTGTAAAATGTTGCTGATTCGGTGATTCCTTGCACGTAACACAAAAACACATGGCAACCTTTTCATAGTTGAAAGTTCTGCAATCAGCTTTTCATCGTTCAACGGTAAGCTTCCGACTTTGGTGTTTAAGTTGCTGCATATTAATGTCAAACGATCTTCTATAAGGAAGGAAGGGTGTATATGGGTTTGTTTATTTTCTGAAGAGCATAACAAAATCAATATATTTGCTGCACCCAGTAACTAGAGGGGACTCGGCCGAGTGCAGACGTCTCGACTCGGTGTGCTGCCAATTTCCACCATCCTCTCAGACCACGTGCGAAACTTTTCATTCGATCTTGTGTAGGGCCTACTCTTCCTTCTGATTAGAAAGGCGCTAGCTCTAGGAAGCTAAAGTGGCGCACTGTAAAAATAACTCGACACTAACTACGTGCGGTTTCGTTAAAAATAATCAAATTTCAAGGCCGTTCTAGACGAGACGTAGAGCCTTGACGGGACTGAAATGTACAATAACAATCGGACACCTCTCGAGTGTAAGATTGTGGCCTAGCCAAATTCTATTGCAATTCGTCAAATATTCAGAAAAAGATTTGATGCATGCCTACCAAAGGTAATTTTAGAATTTCATTTATCCTCGCTTACGCCGCAGTAGAGCGGGAAAACGTTTAACCGGCAAGTTTTGAACAACTGTTCAAACAGGTAAGCCACTGCTGTATGATGATGGGAAAAGGTAAACAAGTTGAACTAAATTAATTCATCACCCTTCAATCATCAGCAGTGTAGGCTATATCTAATTAAGAATGTGTCCGTGCGTGTCCGTAAAAATGCTAGCTATTTTTCAGCAACAGAAATACCAGACGTCAGTTCAGCCAGCCAGCTAGATGGTATGTCTGGCATGACAGGTCATGTCCGTTTTATTTTGGCCGTTATATTTCAAACTTATTTTGTGGCAATTTGAAATATGTCACAATTTTGAAACATTAGATATCTGGCAAAGTCCTACACGGCCGTTCTTAATAATATTTTCTGGGGTATTTCATACGGACATCCTTTCTTATTAGAGTGTATATAGGTTGCTTCGCTTCTTCCCGACTTCCCTAAACCAAGCTGAATACCATTAACACGGGAATTTTTTGTTTCGTTCATAGCCTTCAACTTTTGCTGGCATCGTGGTCTGCAAACTATTATAGCCAGGAGGCTGCCAAGAAATGTCGCAGCTAATACATCAAGACCAGCAGATTCAGTCAATTGATAGGTTAATTGTTTCCACAGTTTACCTACTCCTATTGGTAATACATTCAATTAAAGTCTTTAGAACTGAAATAAGATCTATAAATTAAGAATGGAGAAACAATCTAAATATTTTGTTTTTGTTTGATGTGAAACAGTTCTCTGTTGTAGGCCTTTGGATTAGAAGGAGACGAAAGAATTGTCCTAAGATAGATGATTGGATATTGGGGATTCGGAAAGATTGGCCTCGTCTTCAAGTCGAAATCCACCTACGAAAGGCGGGGCTCTGTTTGAGTGCATCAAACGACCGTCAATCAGCTACTGATTCGTTGATTGTTTGTTTTATTCAACAATTATCCGGTCGCTATTCTACGCTGATTCAAATCCAAGATGCAGTCGAATCGATTCTGGAAAACGAGAGTGACCAAATTCGTTTCCGACTTGGATTATCGAAAACGCACTACCAACCCAATATTAAACTGAAACCGTTCATCCAAAAAGTTCTCTCTCATCTCCAAAAATTTGCTGATTGTGGATTTACTAATAAATCTACAATCACTGTTTACATCGAGAACAGAATCGTCAAAATCCGGTCGAAAGACGGAAAAGAATTGCATTTATGGCAAGATGGCACTAGCGGACTCTTCAGTTGTGTCATTCAACGCAAAAACATGTTTGATGATGTCGAAGATTACGCGATGGCCTTGCTTCGCGATGTACCTCTTAATATTTACGATTTGCTGTTCAAGCACCTGGAGAGGATCGAAGACGACGACGTAGAAAAGGTGGTGACGGATTTGAGTGATGAGCTTCAATCCTGTCAAATACCTGCTGATTACCTTGCCGTAATGATTCGGTGCACCAAAGACGACAGATGGAGATTAATTCCTTTGGAACAATTGGTGGACATCGGAGATCGATTGCCGGAAGCGACGGAGAGAGATTTAAGGGAAGAAATCTTTGACTGCCTGGCTCGCGCAGCTGAAAATACCAATTTGAGACGCAAAAGGGATTACGAAACGGCCTGCCAAAATGATTTGGAACGCGCTAATGAAAAGGAAAGACACAATCGCCAATTGAAAGAGGAAATGGAAGCGGCAGAGAAAGAAATCGCCCTAGTTGAGGCGCAGATTAAAGAACAAAAAATAATGGAAGCGGAAGTGGGGACGAAATATCAAAATCAGCAAAGTAAAGCGAATGAAAAAAGAGATCGAGAATTGCAAGCAAAGAAACAGCTTGATCAAAAGACGGCAGAGAGTAAAAAGCAGCTGGACGAATTGAGAAAAAAGAAATCCGAAACTGAAGCTGAAATTAGACGAATCAAAAACGAAGAAAATCGAGCCCTAGAGAAAGCGAAGGAAGTTTCTAAAAATTTAAAATATGCCGGAATTGAACTGGACTGGATTCAACTCGCAATGAAAAGTCGTCGGGAACAATTAGAAGATGGTCAAGAGAACCTTGCTCGTTTAAAAGAGAAACAGCGCCAACTGGCTTTACAAGAAAAACAGCTGATGGCCGATTGTCAAAGCAAAACGGATCGCAAAAATCAGGAATGGCAGAAATTAAATAGCAATCAGACAAGAATCCAAGAATTAAAGATCAAGAAGGGACAGAATGCTTGGCGCGAATTTCAAATTGCCTTGGCTGGATCGATTCCACTGTATCAACTAGTTGTTCAAAAGAGTTCATTCATCCAACAAGTTAAGAAAATCAATCGACTCGACCGTCTTTTTGAACTCGTCAAAACCGAATTCAAACTCAACTTGAAGAATTTTGGGGACCTTGTTGCTTACGCTCAAATTGACAAAATACCTAAAGATCAAATGATGAATGAAACGAGGAATATCGTCCTGGATTTGTTGGCAGAACCGAAAAACGATTTTATTCGACAGCCGTGGAGAGTCACTGGCGATGTTATACTATTGAGCCAAGTTCGAAACCAAATGCCAAATAAAAAACACTGCCAAGAGATTCAAATCTGCTCTTCTAGAGTCATTTACATCGACTGCGACTGGACAATACCTGGGGTTAACGTAATTCTATCGGCGCCTCGGATCCAAGTCATCGGTGAGAGACGGCAAATCAGCACATCGGGTCGAGATGCTCCAGAATTCTCCAATAAACAAGCCAGCAACGCTGTTCGAAATGGAGAAAATGGCGACCACGGAATGAGTGGAGCAGCTGGAGAGAGTGCCGGCAACTTTCTGATGTACTGCGCTCATTTATCGGGAGGAAATCTTCACGTTATCGCTAACGGAGGCAAAGGGGCTGACGGCCAAGACGGTGGCGATGGAGGGGCTGGAACAAACGGTTTCGATGGCAACGACGGCGTAATCAGGGACCGACCTTCTGAAGGAATCGGAATCATCAATGCAGCAATTAGGCCCAGTGATGAGCTCAAACGATTTGCAAGAGGGCAAAATGGCTCACCAGGACTTGCTGGCGGTTCTGGAGGAAACGGCGGTGCAGGCGGCGAAGGAGGCAACAAAGGGACCATCAACCGAACGATAACGAAAACGTGGCAAAATAATTTTACTTCCAGCGCAAAGGACGGACAAGACGGCCAAGATGGAAATCCAGGTCAAGGAGCTCCGGGTGGATGGGGTGGGTTGAACGGACGAGATCGAGCTTTGGTTTTCCAGCCATGTGAAGGCGTTGCAGTAACAGGTAGTTGGAAGGAAGATTGTGGTGATCTTTACTTGCAACCGGTTCACAACCCCTTTGGATGTATACTAGGATTCTGGATTTTTAAGAAAGGTGATAACAAAGGCCGAGCAAGTTGTGGCGCTCACGGTGAAAATGGCACACGGGCTAACCAGCGTCAACGAGCGACGGCCAAAACCAAGCAGCAGATAACCAATGTTCAGCACAGTGTCTGGAACAGCGACGTCGTCCAGTCTCAACAACATCAGCAGACGTCAGATGTTCAAATCGATGCCGAATTGGCTCGTCTGGAAACTATCGATAAGCAATATCAAGACAAAATGGCGAAACTGGCGAAAGAGGAAGCGGACGCCATTCAGCGATGGAAATCGGTGGAACAAACCAAATCAACTGTTGATCAGCAGAAACAGAAGGAAACTTGTACTATAAACGATTTGCAACGAAAATCGAGCCAACTGGAGCAAAAAGGAAGACACTTACAAGAGACTATGAAGCAACAACAAGATTTTTTGGCGCGTAATCCACAAGAGTTGCAAAAACTGAAAAGAAACGCCGAAAACCAGATGTTTCAAGTGGAACAATTGGCTCATTCAGAGGCAGAACTCGACGCTACATCAACTCGCGTACTCGGCCAGATGAAGACGGAAGTCTCGCAGTTGACTGAAGAAACTGAAAAGGCGCAGGAGGTGGCGTCGACGACCCGTCAAGTCTTCGACAAGATCAAAACTGAACGATCCAATGCCGAGCGGACGGTGAAGAACAAGAAGGAATTGGTCGACCATAGCGACAAGATGATTGCCAACAACGAAATAAGTATGGACAAGGATCGTCAACACCGTACGGAGCTCCAAGATAAACTGCGGAAATTGGAAAGTTGGAATAAATTGAATGACAAAATTTCAAAAAAAGCCCGCGTCGATCAGAAACATCGATCCGAGAGGCTCGGTATAGTGGTTGATGAGGACGACCTTACAATACCCGATATGATGCGAGAATCCTCAGGTCAGTAATATAGGCTACAATTATCGGTTTTGATTATTTCCTATTTCTATGATTTTGTCTGTTGATTTCGATATAGATTTGCTGTCTGATATCCCTAATGAAACCGCCTGTAAAAAGGATACTATGAATGTTCTCCTGACTGGATTCCGGCTGCTGGACTCTATAGTAGACAAATATGCAACTGAATCTTCAGCAACGTCCAACACGGCCATGATGGAGAAATCTGTTCTTTTATCCGCCCTGTCGCAGCAAACGGCCATACTCATGTCCAAACCTGATTGTCCTTGGTTCAAGTCCTTGAATTCCATCGTACACAACGCGAAAGAAGATATTGACTCGTTGATTGAAGCTCTGAAATGTATCAACGCCGATTTGCAGCTTGTTCAGCTCGTCGACTCGTCCAGCACTAGTCCAGAAACCCAAAAGCTGATGACCAGTCTTCGTCGACATGTTAATGCTAGCGACAACTGCGAAACGGCCATGGTTTTCTACCAGTTGCGTCATACGTCTTCAACTTGCCAAGAGATAATAGATCTGTTAAAGAACGTTGAAAAGGACCAGAATCAAACGGAGATTGCTGATGGCATCAAAGGCCTCCTCTGTGGTAAACTATTGGTTCTCTTTGCCAAGCGAATCGTCGTCGATGCTCAAAAAGGCGACGACAGAATCCCGCGCGTCCAGAGACTGCTGGCCGACACGCTCTACTACTTGTCCGCAGAGCTCGAAAGAAGTATGTCTTCATTTTATTTGAATTTGATGAAAATGCTGGACGAAAAACAGAAAAAGAAGCAAACTGTGGGCCAGATGGAAAAGTCTTTGATGGAATTCGCCTTCAAGCAATTGACTCTTGTCGATCTCGACAAGATTTCGTCCGACAAAATCAACCGGAAACAAATCATCTTTATCCTACACCACGTCCCTGATGTCAGTCCTGCAGTGCTGGACAAATTACTCCAGTGGGCCGTAGAGAACGAAGACGAAGAGATGATCGGCTCCGTCCAGCAAGTCTTTGACGAACGACATTGGAAGCCGGTGTGGAACAACATCCGATCGCTTGTTGAAAATGGGAAATTTAAAGAAGAAATCAATAGGCTAGAAGCAGCTCTAGGATGGAAATATTGCTCCTTGTCCAGCTATCAGCAAAAGATGCAATTATGTTCCGGTTTGGAGGAGAAACTGCTGCAGAGAGTGCAGAGTGCCGATAATCTGTCGGACCAAGTTAATGAATGGATTACGAAGCAAGAAACGCAAATCATTGGATGCTGTTTTGAAGATAAAAATCAGTTGAAATCTTCATTTTTTCAGTTATTTCGCCAATTAAGGTGTCATCAGAATGTCCATCAGGAAATAAGACGAGCTCTCTACATTTACAACCAGATCCCATTCGATCGCACTGATAACATTCAAGAACTAAATCAGCTCTTCAAAGACATGAATCCGGAAATCCTGAGAATGTGTCAAAATATGAAAGAAGATGATAGTTTATCTTTACAAAAGGACTGGTCCGATTTGAAGAATGAGCACCGAAAATATTGGGCATCCAATTACCTCCGCCGTCGGTTCGATAGCATCAAAACAAATAACAAGAAGCAAATGGAAGAAATTGCGAAAATCATAGCTGGAATTCAGGAGAAAACACGGTCCTCCAGTCGGCTAATTGTCACAATTTTACTCAACAAATATCTTTACTTTACTAGCAAAAACCTCTCACCGGCTAAATCTCTTCAGAATTGGCAATCTTTAACTGAAATACCAAACATCGACAAGCCGGACAAGTTGCGTGAAGAAATTCAAAAACGACTAGCAGGTTGCCTACGTTAACAATTTCAATTACTTATTAATTTTAATTGATTTCTTAATACAGGAAAATCTATGGTCAACGTTGACGAGTTCATATCGATGATGGACAAATTTGTAAAGGAACCGGAAGCGGCAGTTTACGAAAACATTAAACAGCTGATCAAAAGCCAAATTCACTGGACAGATCAAGACGTGGCTTTAATTAACGAACGCTCATCGCAATGGATGAAAATTAGCCAATCGAAAATGGTCAAAACTATAATTGATTTATTAGCCAGCGATAAGTTATTACTACACGAACTAGACGCATCTATTGAGAGCAATCATCTCGCATTATTAGACAAGGAAATAGATTCGCTCTACGACGAGATGCGTCGATTAGTCAACTCTTTACAATTCCTAATGGAGAAGCAACAGGAAACAAACATCCTTTTTGATTTCGTCACTGATTTGGAAGACCAAGGGATGAATGTGTCCGACCTTCAAAAGAAACGCACGACAATCCACCATTTTTACGTCAACAGTTGTGTGAAACTCGCCAAAATTCCTGGAAACGTCAAGGACCCAGCCGTTTTAGTGACTACATTGCTTCAACTCTGTTCTCAGGCTACTGAATGTAACGACGAGGACACCAAGCTGAGACTGTCGATAGTCTTTGAATTATGCGAAAAGTTGGAGTTGTCATCCATCGAGACGACAAAAGAGTGGACGAAGATGCTGGATCGCGTCTCCAGCACAAGGTGTCGCGATCAAGTGCTCAAAGTTCAATTGGCCATCATCAAATTGTGCCAATCGTTTTGCCTATCTGATGAAAACAACAAAGATGGTCTGACACTCATGGAATCCGAGCACTGCATCGATGAGTTGACCATCATCTCTGATTTTCTGGCCGGCTCCGATACCTACCAAGCGAATCGGTTGCTTCTGAGCGGTCTGCTTATTCATGCCGAAAACCAACAGCATCAGAATAAAATGGGTCAAAAATCAATTCAAGAGTTTATGCTTGGGTTCGTCAATCAAGTCCGAAAAAACGACACAATTTTTGAAAATTCAGTCCAGAAAACGACGATTGTCACTTTCATTTATTCACCGGAATTGTCGACACGGATCGAATCCGCTTTCCTCAAACGCTGGATCCAAACAAAAGCCTCTGCAGACACCAAGAATGTGGCCATCATTTACAATTTGATCAATGAAAAACCCAACACTCTGAATCGTTTCTGGGGTCGAGTCGACGACATTTGGACTCTTGAAGAAGAGCAATATGTCGACATCATCGGCATGGAGGTAGCCACTCGACATTTGCAAGATAAATCGCCTGTAGATTACCTGGCATTACTAAAGAAAGTCACCGCCCAGGAAACGAAAGAACTTTTGACTCAACTTTGCAACTCAAGCGATACGGAAGACGTACGACAATTCCACGAGCAATTTGATCGATCTCACTCTTCCGCCAGGGAAGATGGATTCGAGTGCCAATGGATTATTTGGATTAGGGACGTCGTCATTAAATCCATACAATCCTCGAACCGGTTGACAATGGCCTTTGTGGGTCATCTATTGTCTGTCGTCCAAGACCACTCATTCGAGCATCTGTTACGCACTACTCTTTCATCCAGGCCTCATCAATGGATCGACAATCTCCTCATTGGTTCTGTCATCGAGTCCGCTTGCACCATGTACGACGTTCAGACGCTAGAAAAGTCTGAAATGGATCTGCACATTTTCATCAAACGTTTAGGAGGACCGGCCAAGAAGTTACTTTACGTCCTACAAAATCAACTGGATGACGAAGAAGAACTGAAACACCAACGGAATGAAAAAGACCTAGAATCCTTCCAAAAACTATTGGCGACTTTTAAAACTCTCGACCAAGTGCCGGACAGGTTCATCAACCGGTTCAACTGTCTACCTTTGAGCCGCTGGCCCAAACGAGTTCGACACCTTCAATTGAGCAACCAATGGTCAGAATCCTTGGCTAATCGACTCACTAAATTAGATTGCCGTTTGGGGACCAACACAACCGACCGATTTTTGGATTTGTTTAACCAGCGACTCGCATCGGAATCCATGGACAAGAAGAAGAAGAAATTGAACGCGATCCTGAAAAACTTGTTCAAATATACTTGGCTTTTCGAAGAGCTGGCGATGGTGATGAGCGAAACGTCGGACAATAGAGAAAAGATTCGAATTTGGAACCTTCTTCAAGACGAACAAGCCATCAAAAACGAAATGAAATGCACAGAATCCGGCAGTAGCGATTTGAAAGATTGGGAAATTATACGCAAACTGGTCAATAACAGACAACTGGACGAACAACTACTATTAGATCAAATGAAACGAATCAAAATTGAAAGAAAAGCTGGCCGACTACAACTGGGCAAATGGCTGGAAGAGATCAAAAACGGCCAAATGAAGACGGTCGACGTTGTGACTTTCTTATCTTTGGCTTGTATCGTCGTCGAGAAAATGGAAAAGTATTACCCAAGAGACACGCAATTGGTGGCCGTCCTGATTCTGGCCGGCTCTTCCGATCGCAAGATGAGCTGCATGGCCGAAATCGCGACGGGCGAAGGCAAGACACTCATTACGGCTTTACTCGCTATTTATTTATCGCTAAGTAGCCGTGGCAAAAACGGAACGGGCTGCGTCAATGTCGTCACCAGTTCGCCCGTCTTGGCTGAAGAGAACGTAGCAGCCGTTTCCAAGCTGTTCCAGGAGTTCCGTGTTAGTGTCGGTAACAACTGCGACCGGGAATGCAGCGGCGATGAAGACGAGCGCAGAGAGCGCTACAAGAACGACGTCATTTACGGAGATTTGGCCAGTTTCCAGCACGATGAACTCATCGTTTGCTCCTGCGGACGCGATGTCACAAGGAACCGCAAAGCCGACGCCGTCATCGTCGATGAGGTTTGTCTTTTCATTTTTTCTTTTATATAATTATGTAATCATTAGTGCTGGTTCAACAGGTGGACAGTATGTTGCTGGACAAGGGAGAGAATATTTTGTATTTATCGCACAAGATTCCTGAGCTGGACGACCTATCGCAAATCTTTGTGGAAATATGGCAATCGATTCACGCTCCCGACATAACGGCCAAATTTGTGGGTGGAAAATTCACAGCTGATGGCAAAGAAAAAGCCATCGGTTTGGTCGTCACTTACATCCGCCAAAGAATCGAAGATGCGGAAATCAACGTTCCAGTCTGTTTGCGCGATTTCGTCGATCGGCAGCTGAGTATTTGGACGGCCAGCGCTCTACGGGCCAAATACTGCGTCACAACGGACGATTCTTACAAATTAGACGATCTGCGAGACGGACTGGGCCAGCAACTGGTCATCATGGACAAGGAGACGGGCGTGGAGCAAGTACAAATGCATTGGTCTCATGGACTGCACCAATTCCTCCAACTGAAACATTCGCTCAAGTTGAGTCCAATTTCGCTCAAGGCCGTTTTCATGTCCAACATTAGCTACTTTAACCAATTCAAAGGCCGTCTTTTTGGACTGACGGGCACGCTGGGGTCGGAGGCCGAGTGTCGCTTGTTGCACGACGTCTTTGACGTCACTTTTTTGAAAATGCCTCGATTTAAGCGACGATTTTGCTCCGAACTTGATCCCCTCTTGGCTCCAACATTGGATCAGTGGCTGGACAATGTCAATCGAGCCACTTTCCAGCAGTTGGACGAGAAACGGTCCGTTTTGATCGTGTGCGAAAACATTGCAGCCGTTCAATTCATTGTCAAGAAACTCGAAAATTCTAAAAAGGATAACAACAAGATCCGAGCTTATACGAGTTCGTTTGATAAAGAGTTCCAAAAAGAACAACTTGAAAGAAAACTGGAACCGGGTGAAGTGATTGTCGCCACTAATCTAGCCGGCCGTGGAACCGATTTGAAAATCAGTCGACAATTGGAGGAAAATGGCGGACTTCACGTCATCATCAGCTACGTTCCACCTAATGCTCGAGTTGAAGCTCAAGCTCAAGGACGGACAGCTCGAGCTGGGCAGCCCGGTACATATCAATTTGTTGTTGGCTGTGAGATAAATCAATCCCAAGGAGACGATGATGCTGAAGCGATGGCCGCCTCGGAATTGCAGCGACTCAAAGAAGAACGCGACGAGCGTGAAGCAATTCGTCTAGAAAGACTGGGCACCAAAGGATTAGACAGGATCAAACTGGAAGAGAAACTCTTTGAACGCTTTCGTCTAGAAATCCTCGGTCCATCAGTCAAAGAAATGCAAAAAGAGGATTTGAAAGAAAAAGAAAAATACATCAAACACCAGTTGGAATTTTTAACTAATAAATGGGCACTGTGGTTGGATGGAAACAGTCGCGACATTGAGGACGCTACATCCAACGATCGACGTCAAGTTATTTCGGATCGCTTCGACAATTTCAAAAAGGACTGTTTGCAAACCGCTACCTGCCAAACAAATACGATTAAATTTGCATCGACTCCCACAGAACTGGTGAAACTGGGTCGTCACTTTTCCGAGCTAGAAGATTGGTGTATTGCTGGCAAATGTTTCCAACTCGTCATCGACGGAGAACCGAACCATTGTGAGAGCGCTCTTATCCACCAAGCGCACAAGATTCTTCAAACGCAAGACAAAACCAACGAGAAATTGGAGGCCAAGCGACTTTTAGCCAAATCGAAAATGTTGATGCAACAGAAAATACAAGTGCTCTCCTCGTCTAGCGAAATCGTCAAACTCATCATCAAACTGAGTCGCAAATCGTTTGCAATGAACCAAAACAATCAGACTCGATTCGACGAGCAGGTTTGTCCTTTCTAATTTAATTTAGATGATACGTTATTTGAATTATTTGTTTTTATATTAGGTAAACAACCTCATCAGTTTATACAATATCCACATTATGGCCATCGATGACATCTTGGGCCGACCGCTCCGTCGCGCCATCGAATTACAATTCCAAAAAGCCGAAGAAGTAGAGGCTTTGTGCGATGTCATAGTCAACCAATCTGGTCTTTGCAAAGGAATGCGGCTGAGCAAGAAGCTCGTCGTCGACGAGAAAGATATGAGAATAAATCAACTGAATAAAAGAATAAAGACGATTGAATGGCCGTCCGTGTGGTCCTACTGCCGTGCAGAAATGCTGGAAACAATTCGAAATCAGTTGAAGAAAAGTTTTGACATCAAACGGGATATTTTCCATCAAGTGGTCGTCACTCGGAATATATTGTGGGACATTTTGAAGAAGGAAAACTTGCTCCAGAAACAAATTAAAGCTCCTGAAAAGATGATTGCCTTGCCAAATGAATTCGATCGCTATAAAACCTCTCTTGCTAAACACTTCAATGAACAAAACGGCAAAGTGTTCGACAAGACTTTGTTCCAGAAACGTCTAGCCATCACAGCCGAAAAGGTACATCGATTATTATTAATTCAAAAAAAAGTCAACTGAATAAACTATAATTTATTGATTACAAAGGCTAATTCGTTGATCGCGTTCCTGGAGAAGGAAGGAGTCATCGTCCAAGAAGTTTTCAGCTACGAATGGCAAATTAAAGTCACAGAAGAAACAGACTTTGATTTACCAAAGGAATGGATCGATTGCAAATCCGTGTTGATTGATTACCTGAAGAAACACAACAACCAAACGTTTGATCGCCAATCGATTCAAAAACTGTTTAAATTGAACACTAAACAGATGGATTCACTGGACAAAATTTTAAAAGAAAAGAGCTTCGTCCAGCAAGTTCCAACATGTCGCGGTTTTATCAACAAAGAAGCAGCTGATGTCGAGCAACTACCCGGCAATCTGAAAAGGTTTCAAGAAATCTTATCCGCCTGGTTAAAATCTTTTGAATCAGATGGAAAGTCTCCGAACATTGTCGTCTGCCGGGACACTCTTCGATTGCCCAAATATGTCGAAAAAGGCGCTCGCCAAATGTGGAACTATTTGATGGATGAAGGAGTCATCAAAGAACCCTCTCTCATCTTTCCCAAGATCGCCAATGCATCCGAAACTATAATCAAATCAAGACTAGAAGAGATAAAAAAAGTCATCAACGGAATGGCCGGCATCGAACCGTTGTGTCGTCAATTTACGCCAACACCAGCAGAAGCAGCCGATGATTACGAACCTGGTTTCTCCGACGTCCTTTCGTATTTGCGCGCCAATCCATCGGTTCTTCTCAAATACGGAATACTGGGCATACGCCTTTTTCTCCATTCCGAATTGTTGAAACCTGTTCGCAAAGCAGAACGAGACAATATTAAATCATGGTTGAAGAAGACAAAAGAGAAAGAATCGCTGGAAGCCTATGTCAACCAAGTGGTGGCGGCGGTGACGGGAAGCGCTGGCCAACTGGAAACTTTTCCAGCTGCCGTTTCCGCCTCGTTTCGTAATCTCGAACAGAATTTCACATCCGGTCGTTATCCACCCGAAGTGGATGACTTTCAAGTCCAGCTACTGGATAAGGTGATTGTCTTGAAAGAATATACATCCTGGTGGGATTGGCGGGCTTTCAGCGTTGCCATGATTGGCGTTTTGCAAATCGCCGCTGGAGTGGCCATCAACTTCATCTCGGCCGGCGTGTTAAGTCCTAGTGGCACAGCGGTAATCGCCGAAGGTGTCAACGACATTATGTTTGCCATTCAGACGGGACTGGCTGGAACCTTTAGTTGGTCCGCCTATGGCAAACAGAAGATGATTAGCGTCGGAATCACCGTTCTGACTGCCGGCATCGCTAATTACATGACCTGGTCAAAAGAAATAGCCAAAACGGCATGGGCCACCTGTAAACTTCGTTGCGGAGAGTTGATGATTTTCGCAGCTGCCAAGAAAATCCTCTGCAAAATTGGTCAAACGGCCCGTTCGGCCTTTATCGCTCTCGGCGTCGAGAAATTGATGGCCTACCTCAAGAAACTTATTGTCGATCACATTCTCGACTACATTCGATCGCATCTGATCGACGTCGCTGCTATGGGAGCCATCGGAAAACTAACAAAGGCCATGACCAACATTTGGAAATCCACCGGCGGCAACGTCGAAGAATCCAAGCGGATAATCCGAGCCGCAGTTTTAGTCGATGCTTCAACGGATAATATGCACTCGACTTGGTTCAATCAAATGTCGACAAACGCAACTCAATTGGGTAGAGCCATGGGCAATGCTTTTGCCGAATCGAGTCGAGAGCTCAAATTTCAAAGTGGATTTCTAGACAGCGTCGGCCAAGCTAAATTGGGCGCAAAAGATTCAACGGGAAACGATCTTCTTAATTTGGCTAAAGACGCGTTAGATATGAGCAAACAAGTAGGAAAAATCGTGGAGGCAGGCGAAAGTGCCATGAAGTGGATAGGCTACTTAAAGAACGGCAGCGAAGTGGCCACTATAATTACCCACACTCCCGAATACATTCACAATATCGGCCGACAACTGGAAAACCAAGCTCATTCTCTGGAAATGCAAAAGGAGAGCCTCAACCATCAAAACATCCCCAACGAGTCGGAAGAGTTTCAACACTTCAAATCAGAGATGACGACCAAAGTGGAGCGAGACGTGATGAATCACGTCGTCAGTCGAATCAACAGCGCCTGGGTACAGCCGTTGGTGCAAAGATTGGTAGAGAAAGAGGTCCAAAAGAAAAGTCAAAAAGCTATCGAGTTGATTGGCTCCCTATTCGAAGATGACCTGGACGGACTTGATAAACAGCGGGGACGAGTTGGTAAAGACGACGTCGACAAGAACAAGAAGGCGTCATCGAAGAATAAGAAGAATAAGAGCCGTTTCAAACGGAATCAACTATGTGACGACGATCCACCAAAAGACGAGTCGTACGATGAACAGGTAAAGAAAATCGGTCAAGGAGATCCGGCTGGTTTATTAGAGTTCCAGCAAACGGCCGATTATTGCGAGATACCCATAACTATCGACGACCCGACGGGCACGTTGACGGCCAACTCGAAAGACGGGAAATTCACCATCAAACCCAATGGAAGAGAACCGAAAGCCAATGGACCTCGGATGCACCTGAAAGTCAGCCAAAACGACGACAACACCAAACACGTCTCTCTCACAGACAGCAGTGGCAATTCGATTTACGAAGGATCGCCAGACGGTCTCAATCGATGTCTCTACGAGGCTGCTGCTCATCACAGAGGCGTCTCTTCTGAAGAATTCCTCACGGGACTCAAAGCGCACGCAGCGAATAATGACAGAGCCAGGTATTCAATTGAAAAAATGAGTTATAATTTAATATAATACGTATACTGTTATTTTATTGGAACGCTAATAGGTATCTTTTTGAGCGTGGCGTGAGTAAGGCCATGCCAGAGGCGCGTGTCGGAGCAATGAAGGAAAACAACAAAAAACTCGTTCAAAACAATACTACCTACGAAAAAGTTTCCGTTTATTGTAAGGAAACTGATTCGTACGAGACAAAAGAGCGGCCCGTACGCTCGGATGTTTGGATCAAACCGGAAAATCTCGGCCAAGGAACGTCAACAGATGAAAAAGTGAGGGCACCCTCCAAAGAGGAGAACAAGAAGAGCCAGTACGTTAATCAAGCCGGACACTTTGTGCCAAAGTCCGCTGGAGGATCGGGAACGGATCCCAATAATATTTTCATTCAAGACAAGCGTTTTAATCAAGTGGAAAACAACTTATTTGACAATCACTGGAAATCTGATTTGAAAGCGCACTCCAATTTTTCGGCACGATTGACTCACGAGTTGGAGTACGACAATGCATCGTCGATGAAAGCGGATCGCGTTACCATAACAGCCCGCATCTATTCGTCGGACGAGTCTGGAAATTTAAAAAGAAGAGGAAAAGTACAGGAGACTTTTAACAATTACCATTGGAAATCACTCAACGATTTACCAGCCCGCAGGGCCGTGAACGAGGAATTGAAAAAAAAATTCAAAAAAGAATAAATCTCGAATAGTTTTACTTTGAAACAATTTGCTAGCGATAATAGTGCTGACCAAAACATTGGTCAAAATATTTAGACGTAGTTTTCAATTATTATTTGAATACCCCTACACTGCCTTTCACTTTGTTAAGTTTTTCAAATATGCTATAATCAACAGATTACCTCCATTTTACTATGCAAATTTCTACAAACAAATTTTGCCCGACCCAAATGTGATGAAAATATACTGCCTTCTTAAACCAAGTTGATTTACGCAATAACTATAGGCTAGATAGTTTTTTTGCAAATCGTCACTTCCTGTCACGGGCAGAGATAGCATTATCTGCCTTGTAAACAAATGCCACTGCACAGGCTCGTTTGTGTTGGGTACGGACAATGTCGCAAACATTGTTGCTGGTTTTCAAATTTTCTATTGACAACATTTCCAATTAGCGACTATCAAAAGTAAGTAAGAGAATTTCACTCCTCATTTTGCAAACGAGATTCAAGTAAGAGTAGCAATGCCTCTTGAGCGTTTTTCAACCCGCGGAGAAGTTGGCAGTGGCAGCCGTTTTCTTTCAGTAGAGAAAATCTGAAGGTGCGGAAATTTCCCCGCTCGTCAATGACGGTCACAGCGTCGACTAGTGGACAGAGAATCAATTTCAAATTCTCTTTTAAATAATTGATCTAAGAAGGAACAGAACAAAAGATGATTGAATAAATTGACAAATGAACGACGCCCGAGTGACGTTCTACCTGAAGCGTTCCGTTCGATAAGTGCATGACGGCCGCATATGGAGTAAGGAACCACTGGCGCAGATGTTGTCGATCACCATCGCGTTTCGCAATCGATCCACCCGTCTTGATCAAATTTTTTTCCATGTACGAACGGCACTTTTCGAATAATTTCAATTTTTTAGACAAGGCAGGGGGGTGTGCATCGATCTTGCAGTGCACTTCATTTCCATTGCGATCGAAGTACTGAACGGTCCTGGTGGAAAATAGAAAATCAATCGAATTGGATTTAGAGAGACAATAAAACTTTAGGGTACTTGGCATCGGCCAACAGCAACAATTTCGTCTGATTGTTGAAATTGACGCCGATTGTATCATCACTCAACTGGTAGCCAAATCCTGATTGATGGTGGAGCCATTTGGAAACCCAGATCGTCGCGGCCGCAGTCGAGTCTTCCGCCTCATCTAAAAGGTATTACAATACACAAATCAGACGAAATTCAAGTTCATTGCGTCACACAAATATACCCAACATCAGATTGGCAGAAGAAAGGCGGCTCAACTTTTGCTGCAACTCGGCGAGTAGTTTTTCAAGGGGAAGGCCGGCAGTAGGGTAGAGAGCAACAGAATCATTGTCAAGTCGGTTGAGAGAAATCAACTCCGGCAGTCCATGGCTTACTACAGTATAGTTATATACTGGAGGCATTTTAACTCATTGCGTTTGTGAACCTTGCGGATGCTCGGCAGCCGATCGGACTAGAGGGCGACGCACAGCAATTAAATGGCTATTCCACTTTGGGCCGAATCTTGGGGCCGTGGTGAAACAGGATCTCGGGCAGGATGAAGGCAAACGAGACGGCATGTCACCACAAGTCATGAACTCGTCGCTCAAAACGACATCAACTGTGGGCCTAGACATCGGTAATGTGTTCCAATCACTATATTTTCCGACCTGAGTGAGCCAGCACAAAGGACGTTTACCTAAAGGAAGGATCGCTCTGCAGCATCCGCGTTATAAGAGCTCGAGCTAGAGGCCCGATGCGAGAGGGAATAAAATAATCATTCTCTTTGATTTTGTTACAGGTCTCCTTCATAGTCCGTGTTTCAAAGGGTGGGTGACCAACCAACATAGTATACCTGAGGGTTATCTCAAAGTGAGTTTAGATTGGACGGATAGAAAAGGGGTTCTTACAAAATGCAGCCCATTGCCCAAATATCAACTTCGTAACTGTAGCCTGTTTTGTTTAAGACTTCTGGGGCCATATAGTTTGGAGTTCCACACACTTTCCTGAATAAACAAAGTCTTTCAATTAGTTCCAAGAACTGTATGGAAATTGTTCATTAAATTACATTTGTCTTTCTTCGCTGAACTTTACTTTTGTAGCCAAGCAAAAACCTCCAATTTTAAGCTCCATGTTTTCATTCAGGAAGAGATTTGTAAGCTTTAGGTCTCTGTGAATTGTTTTGTTGTCATGTAAACTTTGTACACCCAAAAGAAGTTGATGTATTAAGTATCTGGTTTCTAGTTCAGTAAAACTTTTCCTCTTTTTATGCAGCTCCGTAAGGCTCTATTTTTTTTAAGGTGTGAGGATAAATATTATTTTGAATGATCCAAACTTTTCTAAATAAAATCTTACCACCATTCTTTGGCTCAATTCCGTAAAATATTTGTATGTACAAAACAACAACAAATATAGAGAACGTGAGCAGCGGCAGGGCAGACGCACAATTTTGATTTTCGTCTGCTGTATACAAACATTCTTCGGAGTCGAGTCGGACTCGAGCAGTATTATTGATACATATTAACTTGATTAAAGATTGGAGACTTTTTCCAAAATAAATCGCGCCTGAATCATTTAATAATAATAATCATGTGTCGAGCCTAACTGCATAACTTCAAAAATGCTAAGAAACGACTGAAAATGAGTGTCGAACAGAGATGGCGCTGTCAACTAAGGTAAACAACCCCCCATCCCCGCGCTCATTGTTTTGTTTTGATTTTTGTTTTAAGCCTTGTAGTCAGGGCGCCCAGTAAAATTTATTTATTGTGATAGGAGGAATCTGTTGCAAGATTACAAGGTTACATCGATGTAACTGTTTGCAAAATTAGAATTAAACGACAAAAAAATCTAAAATTTTACAAACGGTGTTTACCGCCATAAGAAAACATGGGGGGGGGGACGGGGTTTAGCGATACACACAAAAAAGGTATGTCACTTTATTTCGAATAAGGTCTAGGGAAAAGTTCTCAGAAGAAATTTGAATTTTTATATCGGTTGCCTGGCCCTTTGTGGTGCTCGGCAAAAAAATTTGATTACTTTCCGACCACTAGACTAGTAGCCAGAATATTTTTTAAAAGACACAACTCGAAACAAGAGAGGGCATATTATGCAGGGAAACCTCAACCCTGTTTATATTAAATCTGTATTTTCAGTCAGGCAACTCCTTTTTGTGTAGACAAGAAATTGTTGATGGATCATAACCCCAACTGTCCCAGCGTTTCACAGACGGAAGACCAAACAACGATATTTATGAAACACATTGAGGAGAACAAGGGCTTGAAATTGGGACCAAGCACGACCTTCTGTAATCTCCCATTTAAGTTTATGCTCACTGGGAAGTTGATAGACAAGAAATTGTTGATGGAACATTCTCTAAACTCTCATCGCTTTTTCATTTCTCCTATGCAAAACATTAAAAAGATATTTATGACACACATTCGTGAGAACAAGGGCTTCAAATTGGGACAAAGCACGACCTTCTGTAATCTCCCATTTAAGTTTATGCTCACTGGGAAGTTGATAGACAAGAAATTGTTGATGGAACATTCTCTATACTTTCATCGCTTTTTTTTTTCTCCTATGCAAAACATTAAAAAGATATTTATGGGACACATTCAAGAGAACAAGGGCTTCAAATTGGGACAAAGCACGACCTTCTGTAATCTCCCATTTAAGTTTATGCTCATTGGGAAGTTGATAGACAAGAAATTGTTGATGGAACATTCTCTAAACTCTCATCGCTTTTTCATTTCTCCAATGCAAAACATTAAAAAGATATTTATGGGACACATTTGTGTGAACAAGGGCTTCGAATTGGGACAAAGCACGACCTTCTGTAATCTCCCATTTAAGTTTATGCTCATTGGGAAGTTGATAGACAAGAAATTGTTGATGGAACATTCTCTAAACTCTCATCGCTTTTTCATTTCTCCAAAGCAAAACATTAAAAAGATATTTATTGGACACATTCAAGAAAACAAGGGCTTCAAATTGGGACAAAGCACGACCTTCTGTAATCTCCCATTTAAGTTTATGCTCACTGGGAAGTTGATAGACAAGAAATTGTTGATGGAACATTCTCTATACTCTCATCGCTTTTTCTTTTCTCCTATGCAAAACATTAAAAAGATATTTATGAGACACATTCGTGAGAACAAGGGCTTCAAATTGGGACAAAGCACGACCTTCTGTAATCTCCCATTTAAGTTTATGCTCACTGGGAAGTTGATAGACAAGAAATTGTTGATGGAACATTCTCTATACTCTCATCGCTTTTTCTTTTCTCCTATGCAAAACATTAAAAAGATATTTATGGGACACATTTTAAGAGAACAAGGGCTTCAAATTGGGACAAAGCACGACCTTCTGTAATCTCCCATTTAAGTTTATGCTCATTGGGAAGTTGATAGACAAGAAATTGTTGATGGAACATTCTCTAAACTCTCATCGCTTTTTCATTTCTCCAATGCAAAACATTAAAAAGATATTTATGGGACACATTCGTGTGAACAAGGGCTTCGAATTGGGACAAAGCACGACCTTCTGTAATCTCCCATTGAAGTTTATGCTCACTGGGAAGTTGATAGACAAGAAATTGTTGATGGAACATTCTCTATACTCTCATCGCTTTTTCCTTTCTCCTATGCAAAGCATTAAAAATATATTTATGGGACACATTTGTGAGAACAAGGGCTTCAAATTGGGACAAAGCACGACCTTCTGTAATCTCCCATTTAAGTTTATGCTCATTGGGAAGTTGATAGACAAGAAATTGTTGATGGGACATTCTCTAAACTCTCATCGCTTTTTCATTTCTCCTATGCAAAACATTAAAAAGATATTTGTGGGACACATTTGTGAGAACAAGGGCTTCAAATTGGGACCAAGCACGACCTTCTGTAATCTCCCATTTAAGTTTATGCTCATTGGGAAGTTGATAGACAAGAAATTGTTGATGGAACATTCTCTAAACTCTCATCGCTTTTTCATTTCTCCTATGCAAAACATTAAAAAGATATTTATGACACACATTCGTGAGAACAAGGGCTTCAAATTGGGACAAAGCACGACCTTCTGTAATCTCCCATTTAAGTTTATGCTCACTGGGAAGTTGATAGACAAGAAATTGTTGATGGAACATTCTCTATACTCTCATCGCTTTTTTTTTCTCCTATGCAAAACATTAAAAAGATATTTATGGGACACATTCAAGAGAACAAGGGCTTCAAATTGGGACAAAGCACGACCTTCTGTAATCTCCCATTTAAGTTTATGCTCATTGGGAATTTGATAGACAAGAAATTGTTGATGGAACATTCTCTAAACTCTCATCGCTTTTTCATTTCTCCAATGCAAAACATTAAAAAGATATTTATGGGACACATTCGTGTGAACAAGGGCTTCGAATTGGGACAAAGCACGACCTTCTGTAATCTCCCATTTAAGTTTATGCTCATTGGGAAGTTGATAGACAAGAAATTGTTGATGGAACATTCTCTAAACTCTCATCGCTTTTTCATTTCTCCAAAGCAAAACATTAAAAAGATATTTATTGGACACATTCAAGAAAACAAGGGCTTCAAACTGGGACAAAGCACGACCTTCTGTAATCTCCCATTTAAGTTTACGCTCACTGGGAAGTTGATAGACAAGAAATTGTTGATGGAACATTCTCTATACTCTCATCGCTTTTTTTTTCTCCTATGCAAAACATTAAAAAGATATTTATGGGACACATTCAAGAGAACAAGGGCTTCAAATTGGGACAAAGCACGACCTTCTGTAATCTCCCATTTAAGTTTATGCTCACTGGGAAGTTGATAGACAAGAAATTGTTGATGGAACATTCTCTATACTCTCATCGCTTTTTTTTTTCTCCTATGCAAAACATTAAAAAGATATTTATGGGACACTTTCAAGAGAACAAGGGCTTCAAATTGGTACTAAGCACGACCTTCTGTAATCTCCCATTTAAGTTTATGCTCATTGGGAAGTTGATAGACAAGAAAATGTTGATGGAACATTCTCTAAACTCTCATCGATTTTTCATTTCTCCAATGCAAAACATTAAAAAGATATTTATGGGACACATTCGTGTGAACAAGGGCTTCGAATTGGGACAAAGCACGACCTTCTGTAATCTCCCATTTAAGTTTATGCTCATTGGGAAGTTGATAGACAAGAAATTGTTGATGGAACATTCTCTAAACTCTCATCGCTTTTTCATTTCTCCAAAGCAAAACATTAAAAAGATATTTATTGGACACATTCAAGAAAACAAGGGCTTCAAATTGGGACAAAGCACGACCTTCTGTAATCTCCCATTTAAGTTTATGCTCACTGGGAAGTTGATAGACAAGAAATTGTTGATGGAACATTCTCTATACTCTCATCGCTTTTTCTTTTCTCCTATGCAAAACATTAAAAAGATATTTATGAGACACATTCGTGAGAACAAGGGCTTCAAATTGGGACAAAGCACGACCTTCTGTAATCTCCCATTTAAGTTTATGCTCACTGGGAAGTTGTTAGACAAGAAATTGTTGATGGAACATTCTCTATACTCTCATCGCTTTTTCTTTTCTCCTATGCAAAACATTAAAAAGATATTTATGGGACACATTCAAGAGAACAAGGGCTTCAAATTGGGACAAAGCACGACCTTCTGTAATCTCCCATTTAAGTTTATGCTCATTGGGAATTTGATAGACAAGAAATTGTTGATGGAACATTCTCTAAACTCTCATCGCTTTTTCATTTCTCCAATGCAAAACATTAAAAAGATATTTATGGGACACATTCGTGTGAACAAGGGCTTCGAATTGGGACAAAGCACGACCTTCTGTAATCTCCCATTTAAGTTTATGCTCATTGGGAAGTTGATAGACAAGAAATTGTTGATGGAACATTCTCTAAACTCTCATCGCTTTTTCATTTCTCCAAAGCAAAACATTAAAAAGATATTTATTGGACACATTCAAGAAAACAAGGGCTTCAAATTGGGACAAAGCACGACCTTCTGTAATCTCCCATTTAAGTTTATGCTCACTGGGAAGTTGATAGACAAGAAATTGTTGATGGAACATTCTCTATACTCTCATCGCTTTTTCTTTTCTCCTATGCAAAACATTAAAAAGATATTTATGAGACACATTCGTGAGAACAAGGGCTTCAAATTGGGACAAAGCACGACCTTCTGTAATCTCCCATTTAAGTTTATGCTCACTGGGAAGTTGTTAGACAAGAAATTGTTGATGGAACATTCTCTATACTCTCATCGCTTTTTCTTTTCTCCTATGCAAAACATTAAAAAGATATTTATGGGACACATTCAAGAGAACAAGGGCTTCAAATTGGGACAAAGCACGACCTTCTGTAATCTCCCATTTAAGTTTATGCTCATTGGGAATTTGATAGACAAGAAATTGTTGATGGAACATTCTCTAAACTCTCATCGCTTTTTCATTTCTCCAATGCAAAACATTAAAAAGATATTTATGGGACACATTCGTGTGAACAAGGGCTTCGAATTGGGACAAAGCACGACCTTCTGTAATCTCCCATTTAAGTTTATGCTCATTGGGAAGTTGATAGACAAGAAATTGTTGATGGAACATTCTCTAAACTCTCATCGCTTTTTCATTTCTCCAAAGCAAAACATTAAAAAGATATTTGTGGGACACATTTGTGAGAACAAGGGCTTCAAATTGGGACCAAGCACGACCTTCTGTAATCTCCCATTTAAGTTTATGCTCATTGGGAAGTTGATAGACAAGAAATTGTTGATGGAACATTCTCTAAACTCTCATCGCTTTTTCATTTCTCCTATGCAAAACATTAAAAAGATATTTATGACACACATTCGTGAGAACAAGGGCTTCAAATTGGGACAAAGCACGACCTTCTGTAATCTCCCATTTAAGTTTATGCTCACTGGGAAGTTGATAGACAAGAAATTGTTGATGGAACATTCTCTATACTCTCATCGCTTTTTTTTTTTTCTCCTATGCAAAACATTAAAAGATATTTATGGGACACATTCAAGAGAACAAGGGCTTCAAATTGGGACAAAGCACGACCTTCTGTAATCTCCCATTTAAGTTTATGCTCATTGGGAATTTGATAGACAAGAAATTGTTGATGGAACATTCTCTAAACTCTCATCGCTTTTTCATTTCTCCAATGCAAAACATTAAAAAGATATTTATGGGACACATTCGTGTGAACAAGGGCTTCGAATTGGGACAAAGCACGACCTTCTGTAATCTCCCATTTAAGTTTATGCTCATTGGGAAGTTGATAGACAAGAAATTGTTGATGGAACATTCTCTAAACTCTCATCGCTTTTTCATTTCTCCAAAGCAAAACATTAAAAAGATATTTATTGGACACATTCAAGAAAACAAGGGCTTCAAATTGGGACAAAGCACGACCTTCTGTAATCTCCCATTTAAGTTTATGCTCACTGGGAAGTTGATAGACAAGAAATTGTTGATGGAACATTCTCTATACTCTCATCGCTTTTTCTTTTCTCCTATGCAAAACATTAAAAAGATATTTATGAGACACATTCGTGAGAACAAGGGCTTCAAATTGGGACAAAGCACGACCTTCTGTAATCTCCCATTTAAGTTTATGCTCACTGGGAAGTTGATAGACAAGAAATTGTTGATGGAACATTCTCTATACTCTCATCGCTTTTTCTTTTCTCCTATGCAAAACATTAAAAAGATATTTATGGGACACATTCAAGAGAACAAGGGCTTCAAATTGGGACAAAGCACGACCTTCTGTAATCTCCCATTTAAGTTTATGCTCATTGGGAAGTTGATAGAAAAGAAATTGTTGATGGAACATTCTCTAAACTCTCATCGCTTTTTCATTTCTCCAATGCAAAACATTAAAAAGATATTTATGAGACACATTCGTGTGAACAAGGGCTTCGAATTGGGACAAAGCACGACCTTCTGTAATCTCCCATTTAAGTTTATGCTCATTGGGAAGTTGATAGACAAGAAATTGTTGATGGAACATTCTCTAAACTCTCATCGCTTTTTCATTTCTCCAAAGCAAAACATTAAAAAGATATTTATTGGACACATTCAAGAAAACAAGGGCTTCAAATTGGGACAAAGCACGACCTTCTGTAATCTCCCATTTAAGTTTATGCTCACTGGGAAGTTGATAGACAAGAAATTGTTGATGGAACATTCTCTATACTCTCATCGCTTTTTCTTTTCTCCTATGCAAAACATTAAAAAGATATTTATGAGACACATTCGTGAGAACAAGGGCTTCAAATTGGGACAAAGCACGACCTTCTGTAATCTCCCATTTAAGTTTATGCTCACTGGGAAGTTGATAGACAAGAAATTGTTGATGGAACATTCTCTATACTCTCATCGCTTTTTCTTTTCTCCTATGCAAAACATTAAAAAGATATTTATGGGACACATTCAAGAGAACAAGGGCTTCAAATTGGGACAAAGCACGACCTTCTGTAATCTCCCATTTAAGTTTATGCTCATTGGGAAGGTGATAGACAAGAAATTGTTGATGGAACATTCTCTAAACTCTCATCGCTTTTTCATTTCTCCAATGCAAAACATTAAAAAGATATTTATGGGACACATTCGTGTGAACAAGGGCTTCGAATTGGGACAAAGCACGACCTTCTGTAATCTCCCATTTAAGTTTATGCTCATTGGGAAGTTGATAGACAAGAAATTGTTGATGGGACATTCTCTAAACTCTCATCGCTTTTTCATTTCTCCTATGCAAAACATTAAAAAGATATTTGTGGGACACATTTGTGAGAACAAGGGCTTCAAATTGGGACCAAGCACGACCTTCTGTAATCTCCCATTTAAGTTTATGCTCATTGGGAAGTTGATAGACAAGAAATTGTTGATGGAACATTCTCTAAACTCTCATCGCTTTTTCATTTCTCCTATGCAAAACATTAAAAAGATATTTATGACACACATTCGTGAGAACAAGGGCTTCAAATTGGGACAAAGCACGACCTTCTGTAATCTCCCATTTAAGTTTATGCTCACTGGGAAGTTGATAGACAAGAAATTGTTGATGGAACATTCTCTATACTCTCATCGCTTTTTTTTTTCTCCTATGCAAAACATTAAAAAGATATTTATGGGACACATTCAAGAGAACAAGGGCTTCAAATTGGGACAAAGCACGACCTTCTGTAATCTCCCATTTAAGTTTATGCTCATTGGGAATTTGATAGACAAGAAATTGTTGATGGAACATTCTCTAAACTCTCATCGCTTTTTCATTTCTCCAATGCAAAACATTAAAAAGATATTTATGGGACACATTCGTGTGAACAAGGGCTTCGAATTGGGACAAAGCACGACCTTCTGTAATCTCCCATTTAAGTTTATGCTCATTGGGAAGTTGATAGACAAGAAATTGTTGATGGAACATTCTCTAAACTCTCATCGCTTTTTCATTTCTCCAAAGCAAAACATTAAAAAGATATTTATTGGACACATTCAAGAAAACAAGGGCTTCAAATTGGGACAAAGCACGACCTTCTGTAATCTCCCATTTAAGTTTATGCTCACTGGGAAGTTGATAGACAAGAAATTGTTGATGGAACATTCTCTATACTCTCATCGCTTTTTCTTTTCTCCTATGCAAAACATTAAAAAGATATTTATGAGACACATTCGTGAGAACAAGGGCTTCAAATTGGGACAAAGCACGACCTTCTGTAATCTCCCATTTAAGTTTATGCTCACTGGGAAGTTGATAGACAAGAAATTGTTGATGGAACATTCTCTATACTCTCATCGCTTTTTCTTTTCTCCTATGCAAAACATTAAAAAGATATTTATGGGACACATTCAAGAGAACAAGGGCTTCAAATTGGGACAAAGCACGACCTTCTGTAATCTCCCATTTAAGTTTATGCTCATTGGGAAGTTGATAGAAAAGAAATTGTTGATGGAACATTCTCTAAACTCTCATCGCTTTTTCATTTCTCCAATGCAAAACATTAAAAAGATATTTATGAGACACATTCGTGTGAACAAGGGCTTCGAATTGGGACAAAGCACGACCTTCTGTAATCTCCAATTTAAGTTTATGCTCATTGGGAAGTTGATAGACAAGAAATTGTTGATGGAACATTCTCTAAACTCTCATCGCTTTTTCATTTCTCCAAAGCAAAACATTAAAAAGATATTTATTGGACACATTCAAGAAAACAAGGGCTTCAAATTGGGACAAAGCACGACCTTCTGTAATCTCCCATTTAAGTTTATGCTCACTGGGAAGTTGATAGACAAGAAATTGTTGATGGAACATTCTCTATACTCTCATCGCTTTTTCTTTTCTTCTATGCAAAACATTAAAAAGATATTTATGAGACACATTCGTGAGAACAAGGGCTTCAAATTGGGACAAAGCACGACCTTCTGTAATCTCCCATTTAAGTTTATGCTCACTGGGAAGTTGATAGACAAGAAATTGTTGATGGAACATTCTCTATACTCTCATCGCTTTTTTTTTTCTCCTATGCAAAACATTAAAAAGATATTTATGGGACACATTCAAGAGAACAAGGGCTTCAAATTGGGACAAAGCACGACCTTCTGTAATCTCCCATTTAAGTTTATGCTCATTGGGAATTTGATAGACAAGAAATTGTTGATGGAACATTCTCTAAACTCTCATCGCTTTTTCATTTCTCCAATGCAAAACATTAAAAAGATATTTATGGGACACATTCGTGTGAACAAGGGCTTCGAATTGGGACAAAGCACGACCTTCTGTAATCTCCCATTGAAGTTTATGCTCATTGGGAAGTTGATAGACAAGAAATTGTTGATGGAACATTCTCTAAACTCTCATCGCTTTTTCATTTCTCCAAAGCAAAACATTAAAAAGATATTTATTGGACACATTCAAGAAAACAAGGGCTTCAAATTGGGACAAAGCACGACCTTCTGTAATCTCCCATTTAAGTTTATGCTCACTGGGAAGTTGATAGACAAGAAATTGTTGATGGAACATTCTCTATACTCTCATCGCTTTTTCTTTTCTCCTATGCAAAACATTAAAAAGATATTTATGAGACACATTCGTGAGAACAAGGGCTTCAAATTGGGACAAAGCACGACCTTCTGTAATCTCCCATTTAAGTTTATGCTCACTGGGAAGTTGATAGACAAGAAATTGTTGATGGAACATTCTCTATACTCTCATCGCTTTTTCTTTTCTCCTATGCAAAACATTAAAAAGATATTTATGGGACACATTCAAGAGAACAAGGGCTTCAAATTGGGACAAAGCACGACCTTCTGTAATCTCCCATTTAAGTTTATGCTCATTGGGAAGTTGATAGAAAAGAAATTGTTGATGGAACATTCTCTAAACTCTCATCGCTTTTTCATTTCTCCAATGCAAAACATTAAAAAGATATTTATGAGACACATTCGTGTGAACAAGGGCTTCGAATTGGGACAAAGCACGACCTTCTGTAATCTCCCATTTAAGTTTATGCTCATTGGGAAGTTGATAGACAAGAAATTGTTGATGGAACATTCTCTAAACTCTCATCGCTTTTTCATTTCTCCAAAGCAAAACATTAAAAAGATATTTATTGGACACATTCAAGAAAACAAGGGCTTCAAATTGGGACAAAGCACGACCTTCTGTAATCTCCCATTTAAGTTTATGCTCACTGGGAAGTTGATAGACAAGAAATTGTTGATGGAACATTCTCTATACTCTCATCGCTTTTTCTTTTCTCCTATGCAAAACATTAAAAAGATATTTATGAGACACATTCGTGAGAACAAGGGCTTCAAATTGGGACAAAGCACGACCTTCTGTAATCTCCCATTTAAGTTTATGCTCACTGGGAAGTTGATAGACAAGAAATTGTTGATGGAACATTCTCTATACTCTCATCGCTTTTTCTTTTCTCCTATGCAAAACATTAAAAAGATATTTATGGGACACATTCAAGAGAACAAGGGCTTCAAATTGGGACAAAGCACGACCTTCTGTAATCTCCCATTTAAGTTTATGCTCATTGGGAAGGTGATAGACAAGAAATTGTTGATGGAACATTCTCTAAACTCTCATCGCTTTTTCATTTCTCCAATGCAAAACATTAAAAAGATATTTATGGGACACATTCGTGTGAACAAGGGCTTCGAATTGGGACAAAGCACGACCTTCTGTAATCTCCCATTTAAGTTTATGCTCATTGGGAAGTTGATAGACAAGAAATTGTTGATGGGACATTCTCTAAACTCTCATCGCTTTTTCATTTCTCCTATGCAAAACATTAAAAAGATATTTGTGGGACACATTTGTGAGAACAAGGGCTTCAAATTGGGACCAAGCACGACCTTCTGTAATCTCCCATTTAAGTTTATGCTCATTGGGAAGTTGATAGACAAGAAATTGTTGATGGAACATTCTCTAAACTCTCATCGCTTTTTCATTTCTCCTATGCAAAACATTAAAAAGATATTTATGACACACATTCGTGAGAACAAGGGCTTCAAATTGGGACAAAGCACGACCTTCTGTAATCTCCCATTTAAGTTTATGCTCACTGGGAAGTTGATAGACAAGAAATTGTTGATGGAACATTCTCTATACTCTCATCGCTTTTTTTTTTCTCCTATGCAAAACATTAAAAAGATATTTATGGGACACATTCAAGAGAACAAGGGCTTCAAATTGGGACAAAGCACGACCTTCTGTAATCTCCCATTTAAGTTTATGCTCATTGGGAATTTGATAGACAAGAAATTGTTGATGGAACATTCTCTAAACTCTCATCGCTTTTTCATTTCTCCAATGCAAAACATTAAAAAGATATTTATGGGACACATTCGTGTGAACAAGGGCTTCGAATTGGGACAAAGCACGACCTTCTGTAATCTCCCATTTAAGTTTATGCTCATTGGGAAGTTGATAGACAAGACATTGTTGATGGAACATTCTCTAAACTCTCATCGCTTTTTCATTTCTCCTATGCAAAACATTAAAAAGATATTTATGAGATACATTCGTGTGAACAAGGGCTTCGAATTGGGACAAAGCACGACCTTCTGTAATCTCCCATTTAAGTTTATGCTCATTGGGAAGTTGATAGACAAGAAATTGTTGATGGAACATTCTCTAAACTCTCATCGCTTTTTCATTTCTCCAAAGCAAAACATTAAAAAGATATTTATTGGACACATTCAAAAAAACAAGGGCTTCAAATTGGGACAAAGCACGACCTTCTGTAATCTCCCATTTAAGTTTATGCTCACTGGGAAGTTGATAGACAAGAAATTGTTGATGGAACATTCTCTATACTCTCATCGCTTTTTCTTTTCTTCTATGCAAAACATTAAAAAGATATTTATGAGACACATTCGTGAGAACAAGGGCTTCAAATTGGGACAAAGCACGACCTTCTGTAATCTCCCATTTAAGTTTATGCTCACTGGGAAGTTGATAGACAAGAAATTGTTGATGGAACATTCTCTATACTCTCATCGCTTTTTCTTTTCTCCTATGCAAAACATTAAAAAGATATTTATGGGACACATTCAAGAGAACAAGGGCTTCAAATTGGGACAAAGCACGACCTTCTGTAATCTCCCATTTAAGTTTATGCTCATTGGGAAGTTGATAGACAAGAAATTGTTGATGGAACATTCTCTAAACTCTCATCGCTTTTTCATTTCTCCAATGCAAAACATTAAAAAGATATTTATGGGACACATTCGTGTGAACAAGGGCTTCGAATTGGGACAAAGCACGACCTTCTGTAATCTCCCATTGAAGTTTATGCTCACTGGGAAGTTGATAGACAAGAAATTGTTGATGGAACATTCTCTATACTCTCATCGCTTTTTCCTTTCTCCTATGCAAAGCATTAAAAATATATTTATGGGACACATTTGTGAGAACAAGGGCTTCAAATTGGGACAAAGCACGACCTTCTGTAATCTCCCATTTAAGTTTATGCTCATTGGGAAGTTGATAGACAAGAAATTGTTGATGGGACATTCTCTAAACTCTCATCGCTTTTTCATTTCTCCTATGCAAAACATTAAAAAGATATTTGTGGGACACATTTGTGAGAACAAGGGCTTCAAATTGGGACCAAGCACGACCTTCTGTAATCTCCCATTTAAGTTTATGCTCATTGGGAAGTTGATAGACAAGAAATTGTTGATGGAACATTCTCTATACTCTCATCGCTTTTTCATTTCTCCTATGCAAAACATTAAAAAGATATTTATGGAACATTTTCAGGAGAACAAGAGCTTCAAATTGGGACCAAGCACGACCTTCTGTAATCTTCCATTTAAGTTTATGCTCATTGGGAAGTTGATAGACAAGAAATTGTTGATGGAACATTCTCTATACTCTCATCGCTTTTTTTTCTCCTATGCAAAACATTAAAAAGATATTTATGGGACACATTCAAGAGAACAAGGGCTTCAAATTGGGACAAAGCACGACCTTCTGTAATCTCCCATTTAAGTTTATGCTCATTGGGAAGTTGATAGAAAAGAAATTGTTGATGGAACATTCTCTAAACTCTCATCGCTTTTTCATTTCTCCAATGCAAAACATTAAAAAGATATTTATTGGACACATTCAAGAAAACAAGGGCTTCAAATTGGGACAAAGCACGACCTTCTGTAATCTCCCATTTAAGTTTATGCTCACTGGGAAGTTGATAGACAAGAAATTGTTGATGGAACATTCTCTATACTCTCATCGCTTTTTCTTTTCTTCTATGCAAAACATTAAAAAGATATTTATGAGACACATTCGTGAGAACAAGGGCTTCAAATTGGGACAAAGCACGACCTTCTGTAATCTCCCATTTAAGTTTATGCTCACTGGGAAGTTGATAGACAAGAAATTGTTGATGGAACATTCTCTATACTCTCATCGCTTTTTCTTTTCTCCTATGCAAAACATTAAAAAGATATTTATGGGACACATTCAAGAGAACAAGGGCTTCAAATTGGGACAAAGCACGCTTCTGTAATCTCCCATTTAAGTTTATGCTCATTGGGAAGTTGATAGACAAGAAATTGTTGATGGAACATTCTCTAAACTCTCATCGCTTTTTCATTTCTCCAATGCAAAACATTAAAAAGATATTTATGGGACACATTCGTGTGAACAAGGGCTTCGAATTGGGACAAAGCACGACCTTCTGTAATCTCCCATTGAAGTTTATGCTCACTGGGAAGTTGATAGACAAGAAATTGTTGATGGAACATTCTCTATACTCTCATCGCTTTTTCCTTTCTCCTATGCAAAGCATTAAAAATATATTTATGGGACACATTTGTGAGAACAAGGGCTTCAAATTGGGACAAAGCACGACCTTCTGTAATCTCCCATTTAAGTTTATGCTCATTGGGAAGTTGATAGACAAGAAATTGTTGATGGGACATTCTCTAAACTCTCATCGCTTTTTCATTTCTCCTATGCAAAACATTAAAAAGATATTTGTGGGACACATTTGTGAGAACAAGGGCTTCAAATTGGGACCAAGCACGACCTTCTGTAATCTCCCATTTAAGTTTATGCTCATTGGGAAGTTGATAGACAAGAAATTGTTGATGGAACATTCTCTAAACTCTCATCGCTTTTTCATTTCTCCTATGCAAAACATTAAAAAGATATTTATGACACACATTCGTGAGAACAAGGGCTTCAAATTGGGACAAAGCACGACCTTCTGTAATCTCCCATTTAAGTTTATGCTCATTGGGAAGTTGATAGAAAAGAAATTGTTGATGGAACATTCTCTAAACTCTCATCGCTTTTTCATTTCTCCAATGCAAAACATTAAAAAGATATTTATGAGATACATTCGTGTGAACAAGGGCTTCGAATTGGGACAAAGCACGACCTTCTGTAATCTCCCATTTAAGTTTATGCTCATTGGGAAGTTGATAGACAAGAAATTGTTGATGGAACATTCTCTAAACTCTCATCGCTTTTTCATTTCTCCAAAGCAAAACATTAAAAAGATATTTATTGGACACATTCAAGAAAACAAGGGCTTCAAATTGGGACAAAGCACGACCTTCTGTAATCTCCCATTTAAGTTTATGCTCACTGGGAAGTTGATAGACAAGAAATTGTTGATGGAACATTCTCTATACTCTCATCGCTTTTTCTTTTCTTCTATGCAAAACATTAAAAAGATATTTATGAGACACATTCGTGAGAACAAGGGCTTCAAATTGGGACAAAGCACGACCTTCTGTAATCTCCCATTTAAGTTTATGCTCACTGGGAAGTTGATAGACAAGAAATTGTTGATGGAACATTCTCTAAACTCTCATCGCTTTTTCATTTCTCCAATGCAAAACATTAAAAAGATATTTATGGGACACATTCGTGTGAACAAGGGCTTCGAATTGGGACAAAGCACGACCTTCTGTAATCTCCCATTTAAGTTTATGCTCATTGGGAAGTTGATAGACAAGACATTGTTGATGGAACATTCTCTAAACTCTCATCGATTTTTCATTTCTCCTATGCAAAACATTAAAAAGATATTTATGAGATACATTCGTGTGAACAAGGGCTTCGAATTGGGACAAAGCACGACCTTCTGTAATCTCCCATTTAAGTTTATGCTCATTGGGAAGTTGATAGACAAGAAATTGTTGATGGAACATTCTCTAAACTCTCATCGCTTTTTCATTTCTCCAAAGCAAAACATTAAAAAGATATTTATTGGACACATTCAAGAAAACAAGGGCTTCAAATTGGGACAAAGCACGACCTTCTGTAATCTCCCATTTAAGTTTATGCTCACTGGGAAGTTGATAGACAAGAAATTGTTGATGGAACATTCTCTATACTCTCATCGCTTTTTCTTTTCTTCTATGCAAAACATTAAAAAGATATTTATGAGACACATTCGTGAGAACAAGGGCTTCAAATTGGGACAAAGCACGACCTTCTGTAATCTCCCATTTAAGTTTATGCTCACTGGGAAGTTGATAGACAAGAAATTGTTGATGGAACATTCTCTATACTCTCATCGCTTTTTCTTTTCTCCTATGCAAAACATTAAAAAGATATTTATGGGACACATTCAAGAGAACAAGGGCTTCAAATTGGGACAAAGCACGACCTTCTGTAATCTCCCATTTAAGTTTATGCTCATTGGGAAGTTGATAGACAAGAAATTGTTGATGGAACATTCTCTAAACTCTCATCGCTTTTTCATTTCTCCAATGCAAAACATTAAAAAGATATTTATGGGACACATTCGTAAGAACAAGGGCTTCAAATTGGGACCAAGCACGACCTTCTGTAATCTCCCAATTAAGTTTATGCTCATTGGGAAGTTGATAGACAAGAAAATGTTGATGGAACATTCTCTAAACTCTCATCGATTTTTCATTTCTCCTATGCAAAACATAAAGGGACACATTCGTGAGAACAAGGGCTTGAAATTGGGACCAAGCACGACCTTCTGTAATCTCCCATTTAAGTTTATGCTCACTGGGAAGTTGATAGACAAGAAATTGTTGATGGAACATTCTCTATACTCTCATCACTTTTTCTTTTCTCCTATGCAAAACATTAAAAAGATATTTATGGGACACATTCAAGAGAACAAGGGCTTCAAATTGGGACAAAGCACGACCTTCTGTAATCTCCCATTTAAGTTTATGCTCATTGGGAAGTTGATAGACAAGAAATTGTTGATGGAACATTCTCTAAACTCTCATCGCTTTTTCATTTCTCCAATGCAAAACATTAAAAAGATATTTATGGGACACATTCGTGTGAACAAGGGCTTCGAATTGGGACAAAGCACGACCTTCTGTAATCTCCCATTTAAGTTTATGCTCATTGGGAAGTTGATAGACAAGAAATTGTTGATGGAACATTCTCTAAACTCTCATCGATTTTTCATTTCTCCTATGCAAAACATTAAAAAGATATTTATGGGACACATTTGTGAGAACAAGGGCTTCAAATTGGGACAAAGCACGACCTTCTGTAATCTCCCATTTAAGTTTATGCTCACTGGGAAGTTGATAGACAAGAAATTGTTGATGGAACATTCTCTATACTCTCATCGCTTTTTCTTTTCTCCTATGCAAAACATTAAAAAGATATTTATGAGACACATTCGTGAGAACAAGGGCTTCAAATTGGGACAAAGCACGACCTTCTGTAATCTCCCATTTAAGTTTATGCTCACTGGGAAGTTGATAGACAAGAAATTGTTGATGGAACATTCTCTATACTCTCATCGCTTTTTCTTTTCTCCTATGCAAAACATTAAAAAGATATTTATGGGACACATTCAAGAGAACAAGGGCTTCAAATTGGGACAAAGCACGACCTTCTGTAATCTCCCATTTAAGTTTATGCTCATTGGGAAGTTGATAGACAAGAAATTGTTGATGGAACATTAAAAAGATATTTATGGGACACATTCGTGAGAACAAGGGCTTCAAATTGGGACAAAGCACGACCTTCTGTAATCTCCCATTTAAGTTTATGCTCATTGGGAAGTTGATAGACAAGAAATTGTTGATGGAACATTCTCTATACTCTCATCGCTTTTTCCTTTCTCCTATGCAAAACATTAAAAAGATATTTATGAGACACATTCGTGTGAACAAGGGCTTCAAATTGGGACAAAGCACGACCTTCTGTAATCTCCCATTTAAGTTTATGCTCATTGGGAAGTTGATAGACAAGAAATTGTTGATGGAACATTCTCTAAACTCTCATCGCTTTTTCATTTCTCCTATGCAAAACATTAAAAAGATATTTATGGGACACATTCGTGAGAACAAGGGCTTCAAATTGGGACATAGCACGACCTTCTGTAATCTCCCATTTAAGTTTATGCTCATTGGGAAGTTGATAGACAAGAAATTGTTGATGGAACATTCTCTAAACTCTCATCGCTTTTTCCTTTCTCCTATGCAAAACATTAAAAAGATATTTATTGGACACATTCAAGAGAACAAGGCCTTCAAATTGGGACAAAGCACGACCTTCTGTAATCTCCCATTTAAGTTTATGCTCATTGGGAAGTTGATAGACAAGAAATTGTTGATGGAACATTCTCTATACTCTCATCGCTTTTTCCTTTCTCCTATGCAAAACATTAAAAAGATATTTATGAGACACATTCGTGTGAACAAGGGCTTCAAATTGGGACAAAGCACGACCTTCTGTAATCTCCCATTTAAGTTTATGCTCATTGGGAAGTTGATAGACAAGAAATTGTTGATGGAACATTCTCTAAACTCTCATCGCTTTTTCATTTCTCCTATGCAAAACATTAAAAAGATATTTATGGGACACATTCGTGAGAACAAGGGCTTCAAATTGGGACAAAGCACGACCTTCTGTAATCTCCCATTTAAGTTTATGCTCATTGGGAAGTTGATAGACAAGAAATTGTTGATGGAACATTCTCTAAACTCTCATCGCTTTTTCCTTTCTCCTATGCAAAACATTAAAAAGATATTTATTGGACACATTCAAGAGAACAAGGGCTTCAAATTGGGACAAAGCACGACCTTCTGTAATCTCCCATTTAAGTTTATGCTCATTGGGAAGTTGATAGACAAGAAATTGTTGATGGAACATTAAAAAGATATTTATGGGACACATTCGTGAGAACAAGGGCTTCAAATTGGGACAAAGCACGACCTTCTGTAATCTCCCATTTAAGTTTATGCTCATTGGGAAGTTGATAGACAAGAAATTGTTGATGGAACATTCTCTATACTCTCATCGCTTTTTCCTTTCTCCTATGCAAAACATTAAAAAGATATTTATGAGACACATTCGTGTGAACAAGGGCTTCAAATTGGGACAAAGCACGACCTTCTGTAATCTCCCATTTAAGTTTATGCTCATTGGGAAGTTGATAGACAAGAAATTGTTGATGGAACATTCTCTATACTCTCATCGCTTTTTCTTTTCTCCTATGCAAAACATTAAAAAGATATTTATGGGACACATTCAAGAGAACAAGGGCTTCAAATTGGGACAAAGCACGACCTTCTGTAATCTCCCATTTAAGTTTATGCTCATTGGGAAGTTGATAGACAAGACATTGTTGATGGAACATTCTCTAAACTCTCATCGCTTTTTCCTTTCTCCTATGCAAAACATTAAAAAGATATTTATGAGACACATTCGTGAGAACAAGGGCTTCAAATTGGGACAAAGCACGACCTTCTGTAATCTCCCATTTAAGTTTATGCTCATTGGGAAGTTGATAGACAAGAAATTGTTGATGGAACATTAAAAAGATATTTATGGGACACATTTGTGAGAACAAGGGCTTCAAATTGGGACAAAGCATGACCTTCTGTAATCTCCAATTTAAGTTTATGCTCATTGGGAAGTTGATAGACAAGAAATTGTTGATGGAACATTCTCTATACTCTCATCGCTTTTTCCTTTCTCCTATGCAAAACATTAAAAAGATATTTATGAGACACATTCGTGTGAACAAGGGCTTCAAATTGGGACAAAGCACGACCTTCTGTAATCTCCCATTTAAGTTTATGCTCATTGGGAAGTTGATAGACAAGAAATTGTTGATGGAACATTCTCTAAACTCTCATCGCTTTTTCATTTCTCCTATGCAAAACATTAAAAAGATATTTATGGGACACATTCGTGAGAACAAGGGCTTCAAATTGGGACATAGCACGACCTTCTGTAATCTCCCATTTAAGTTTATGCTCATTGGGAAGTTGATAGACAAGAAATTGTTGATGGAACATTCTCTAAACTCTCATCGCTTTTTCCTTTCTCCTATGCAAAACATTAAAAAGATATTTATTGGACACATTCAAGAGAACAAGGGCTTCAAATTGGGACAAAGCACGACCTTCTGTAATCTCCCATTTAAGTTTATGCTCATTGGGAAGTTGATAGACAAGAAGTTGTTGATGGAACATTCTCTATACTCTCATCGCTTTTTCCTTTCTCCTATGCAAAACATTAAAAAGATATTTATGAGACACATTCGTGTGAACAAGGGCTTCAAATTGGGACAAAGCACGACCTTCTGTAATCTCCCATTTAAGTTTATGCTCATTGGGAAGTTGATAGACAAGAAATTGTTGATGGAACATTCTCTAAACTCTCATCGCTTTTTCATTTCTCCTATGCAAAACATTAAAAAGATATTTATGGGACACATTCGTGAGAACAAGGGCTTCAAATTGGGACAAAGCACGACCTTCTGTAATCTCCCATTTAAGTTTATGCTCATTGGGAAGTTGATAGACAAGAAATTGTTGATGGAACATTCTCTAAACTCTCATCGCTTTTTCCTTTCTCCTATGCAAAACATTAAAAAGATATTTATTGGACACATTCAAGAGAACAAGGGCTTCAAATTGGGACAAAGCACGACCTTCTGTAATCTCCAATTTAAGTTTATGCTCATTGGGAAGTTGATAGACAAGAAATTGTTGATGGAACATTCTCTATACTCTCATCGCTTTTTCCTTTCTCCTATGCAAAACATTAAAAAGATATTTATGAGACACATTCGTGTGAACAAGGGCTTCAAATTGGGACAAAGCACGACCTTCTGTAATCTCCCATTTAAGTTTATGCTCATTGGGAAGTTGATAGACAAGAAATTGTTGATGGAACATTCTCTAAACTCTCATCGCTTTTTCATTTCTCCTATGCAAAACATTAAAAAGATATTTATGGGACACATTTGTGAGAACAAGGGCTTCAAATTGGGACATAGCACGACCTTCTGTAATCTCCCATTTAAGTTTATGCTCATTGGGAAGTTGATAGACAAGAAATTGTTGTTGGAACATTCTCTAAACTCTCATCGCTTTTTCCTTTCTCCTATGCAAAACATTAAAAAGATATTTATTGGACACATTCGTGTGAACAAGGGCTTCAAATTGGGACAAAGCACGACCTTCTGTAATCTCCCATTTAAGTTTATGCTCATTGGGAAGTTGATAGACAAGAAATTGTTGATGGAACATTCTCTATACTCTCATCGCTTTTTCCTTTCTCCTATGCAAAACATTAAAAAGATATTTATGAGACACATTCGTGTGAACAAGGGCTTCAAATTGGGACAAAGCACGACCTTCTGTAATCTCCCATTTAAGTTTATGCTCATTGGGAAGTTGATAGACAAGAAATTGTTGATGGAACATTCTCTAAACTCTCATCGCTTTTTCATTTCTCCTATGCAAAACATTAAAAAGATATTTATGGGACACATTCGTGAGAACAAGGGCTTCAAATTGGGACAAAGCACGACCTTCTGTAATCTCCCATTTAAGTTTATGCTCATTGGGAAGTTGATAGACAAGAAATTGTTGATGGAACATTCTCTAAACTCTCATCGCTTTTTCATTTCTCCTATGCAAAACATTAAAAAGATATTTATTGGACACATTCAAGAGAACAAGGGCTTCAAATTGGGACAAAGCACGACCTTCTGTAATCTCCCATTTAAGTTTATGCTCATTGGGAAGTTGATAGACAAGAAATTGTTGATGGAACATTCTCTATACTCTCATCGCTTTTTCCTTTCTCCTATGCAAAACATTAAAAAGATATTTATGAGACACATTCGTGTGAACAAGGGCTTCAAATTGGGACAAAGCACGACCTTCTGTAATCTCCCATTTAAGTTTATGCTCATTGGGAAGTTGATAGACAAGAAATTGTTGATGGAACATTCTCTAAACTCTCATCGCTTTTTCATTTCTCCTATGCAAAACATTAAAAAGATATTTATGGGACACATTCGTGAGAACAAGGGCTTCAAATTGGGACAAAGCACGACCTTCTGTAATCTCCCATTTAAGTTTATGCTCATTGGGAAGTTGATAGACAAGAAATTGTTGATGGAACATTCTCTAAACTCTCATCGCTTTTTCCTTTCTCCTATGCAAAACATTAAAAAGATATTTATGGGACACATTCGTGAGAACAAGGGCTTCAAATTGGGACAAAGCACGACCTTCTGTAATCTCCCATTTAAGTTTATGCTCATTGGGAAGTTGATAGACAAGAAATTGTTGATGGAACATTCTCTAAACTCTCATCGCTTTTTCATTTCTCCTATGCAAAACATTAAAAAGATATTTATGGGACACATTCGTGAGAACAAGGGCTTCAAATTGGGACAAAGCACGACCTTCTGTAATCTCCCATATAAGTTTATGCTCATTGGGAAGTTGATAGACAAGAAATTGTTGATGGAACATACTCTAAACTCTCATCGCTTTTTCCTTTCTCCTATGCAAAACATTAAAAAGATATTTATGGGACACATTCGTGAGAACAAGGGCTTCAAATTGGGACAAAGCACGACCTTCTGTAATCTCCCATTGAAGTTTATGCTCACTGGGAAGTTGATAGACAAGAAATTGTTGATGGAACATTCTCTATACTCTCATCGCTTTTTCCTTTCTCCAATGCAAAACATTAAAAAGATATTTATGGGACACATTCTTGAGAACAAGGGCTTCAAATTGGGACAAAGCACGACCTTCTGTAATCTCCCATTTAAGTTTATGCTCATTGGGAAGTTGATAGACAAGAAATTGTTGATGGAACATTCTCTAAACTCTCATCGCTTTTTCATTTCTCCTATGCAAAACATTAAAAAGATATTTATGGGACACATTCGTGTGAACAAGGGCTTCAAATTGGGACAAAGCACGACCTTCTGTAATCTCCCATTTAAGTTTATGCTCATTGGGAAGTTGATAGACAAGAAATTGTTGATGGAACATTCTCTAAACTCTCATCGCTTTTTCATTTCTCCTATGCAAAACATTAAAAAGATATTTATGGGACACATTCGTGTGAACAAGGGCTTCAAATTGGGACAAAGCACGACCTTCTGTAATCTCCCATTTAAGTTTATGCTCATTGGGAAGTTGATAGACAAGAAATTGTTGATGGAACATTCTCTAAACTCTCATCGCTTTTTCATTTCTCCTATGCAAAACATTAAAAAGATATTTATGGGACACATTCGTGAGAACAAGGGCTTCAAATTGGGACAAAGCACGACCTTCTGTAATCTCCCATTTAAGTTTATGCTCATTGGGAAGTTGATAGACAAGAAATTGTTGATGGAACATTCTCTAAACTCTCATCGCTTTTTCATTTCTCCTATGCAAAACATTAAAAAGATATTTATTGGACACATTCAAGAGAACAAGGGCTTCAAATTGGGACAAAGCACGACCTTCTGTAATCTCCCATTTAAGTTTATGCTCATTGGGAAGTTGATAGACAAGAAATTGTTGATGGAACATTCTCTATACTCTCATCGCTTTTTCCTTTCTCCTATGCAAAACATTAAAAAGATATTTATGAGACACATTCGTGTGAACAAGGGCTTCAAATTGGGACAAAGCACGACCTTCTGTAATCTCCCATTTAAGTTTATGCTCATTGGGAAGTTGATAGACAAGAAATTGTTGATGGAACATTCTCTAAACTCTCATCGCTTTTTCATTTCTCCTATGCAAAACATTAAAAAGATATTTATGGGACACATTCGTGAGAACAAGGGCTTCAAATTGGGACAAAGCACGACCTTCTGTAATCTCCCATTTAAGTTTATGCTCATTGGGAAGTTGATAGACAAGAAATTGTTGATGGAACATTCTCTAAACTCTCATCGCTTTTTCCTTTCTCCTATGCAAAACATTAAAAAGATATTTATGGGACACATTCGTGAGAACAAGGGCTTCAAATTGGGACAAAGCACGACCTTCTGTAATCTCCCATTTAAGTTTATGCTCATTGGGAAGTTGATAGACAAGAAATTGTTGATGGAACATTCTCTAAACTCTCATCGCTTTTTCATTTCTCCTATGCAAAACATTAAAAAGATATTTATGGGACACATTCGTGAGAACAAGGGCTTCAAATTGGGACAAAGCACGACCTTCTGTAATCTCCCATATAAGTTTATGCTCATTGGGAAGTTGATAGACAAGAAATTGTTGATGGAACATACTCTAAACTCTCATCGCTTTTTCCTTTCTCCTATGCAAAACATTAAAAAGATATTTATGGGACACATTCGTGAGAACAAGGGCTTCAAATTGGGACAAAGCACGACCTTCTGTAATCTCCCATTGAAGTTTATGCTCACTGGGAAGTTGATAGACAAGAAATTGTTGATGGAACATTCTCTATACTCTCATCGCTTTTTCCTTTCTCCTATGCAAAACATTAAAAAGATATTTATGGGACACATTCTTGAGAACAAGGGCTTCAAATTGGGACAAAGCACGACCTTCTGTAATCTCCCATTTAAGTTTATGCTCATTGGGAAGTTGATAGACAAGAAATTGTTGATGGAACATTCTCTAAACTCTCATCGCTTTTTCATTTCTCCTATGCAAAACATTAAAAAGATATTTATGGGACACATTTGTGAGAACAAGGGCTCCAAATTGGGACAAAGCACGACCTTCTGTAATCTCCAATTTAAGTTTATGCTCATTGGGAAGTTGATAGACAAGAAATTGTTGATGGAACATTCTCTAAACTCTCATCGCTTTTTCCTTTCTCCTATGCAAAACATTAAAAAGATATTTATTGGACACATTCAAGAGAACAAGGGCTTCAAATTGGGTTAAAGCACGACCTTCTGTAATCTCCCATTGAAGTTTATGCTCATTGGGAAGTTGATAGACAAGAAATTGTTGATGGAACATTCTCTATACTCTCATCGCTTTTTCCTTTTTCCTATGCAAAACATTAAAAAGATATTTATGGGACACATTTGTGTGAACAAGGGCTCCAAATTGGGACAAAGCACGACCTTCTGTAATCTCCAATTTAAGTTTATGCTCATTGGGAAGTTGATAGACAAGAAATTGTTGATGGAACATTCTCTAAACTCTCATCGCTTTTTCATTTCTCCTATGCAAAACATTAAAAAGATATTTATGGGACACATTCGTGAGAACAAGGGCTTCAAATTGGGACAAAGCACGACCTTCTGTAATCTCCCATATAAGTTTATGCTCATTGGGAAGTTGATAGACAAGAAATTGTTGATGGAACATACTCTAAACTCTCATCGCTTTTTCCTTTCTCCTATGCAAAACATTAAAAAGATATTTATGGGACACATTCTTGAGAACAAGGGCTTCAAATTGGGACAAAGCACGACCTTCTGTAATCTCCCATTTAAGTTTATGCTCATTGGGAAGTTGATAGACAAGAAATTGTTGATGGAACATTCTCTAAACTCTCATCGCTTTTTCATTTCTCCTATGCAAAACATTAAAAAGATATTTATTGGACACATTCAAGAGAACAAGGGCTTCAAATTGGGACAAAGCACGACCTTCTGTAATCTCCCATTTAAGTTTATGCTCATTGGGAAGTTGATAGACAAGAAATTGTTGATGGAACATTCTCTATACTCTCATCGCTTTTTCCTTTCTCCTATGCAAAACATTAAAAAGATATTTATGAGACACATTCGTGTGAACAAGGGCTTCAAATTGGGACAAAGCACGACCTTCTGTAATCTCCCATTTAAGTTTATGCTCATTGGGAAGTTGATAGACAAGAAATTGTTGATGGAACATTCTCTAAACTCTCATCGCTTTTTCATTTCTCCTATGCAAAACATTAAAAAGATATTTATGGGACACATTCGTGAGAACAAGGGCTTCAAATTGGGACAAAGCACGACCTTCTGTAATCTCCCATTTAAGTTTATGCTCATTGGGAAGTTGATAGACAAGAAATTGTTGATGGAACATTCTCTAAACTCTCATCGCTTTTTCCTTTCTCCTATGCAAAACATTAAAAAGATATTTATTGGACACATTCAAGAGAACAAGGGCTTCAAATTGGGACAAAGCACGACCTTCTGTAATCTCCCATTTAAGTTTATGCTCATTGGGAAGTTGATAGACAAGAAATTAATGATGGAACATTCTCTAAACTCTCATCGCTTTTTCATTTCTCCTATGCAAAACATTAAAAAGATATTTATGGGACACATTCGTGAGAACAAGGGCTTCAAATTGGGACATAGCACGACCTTCTGTAATCTCCCATTTAAGTTTATGCTCATTGGGAAGTTGATAGACACGAAATTGTTGATGGAACATTCTCTAAACTCTCATCGCTTTTTCATTTCTCCTATGCAAAACATTAAAAAGATATTTATGGGACACATTCGTGAGAACAAGGGCTTCAAATTGGGACAAAGCACGACCTTCTGTAATCTCCCATTTAAGTTTATGCTCATTGGGAAGTTGATAGACAAGAAATTGTTGATGGAACATACTTTAAACTCTCATCGCTTTTTCCTTTCTCCTATGCAAAACATTAAAAAGATATTTATGGGACACATTCGTGAGAACAAGGGCTTCAAATTGGGACAAAGCACGACCTTCTGTAATCTCCCATTGAAGTTTATGCTCACTGGGAAGTTGATAGACAAGAAATTGTTGATGGAACATTCTCTATACTCTCATCGCTTTTTCCTTTCTCCTATGCAAAACATTAAAAAGATATTTATGGGACACATTCTTGAGAACAAGGGCTTCAAATTGGGACAAAGCACGACCTTCTGTAATCTCCCATTTAAGTTTATGCTCATTGGGAAGTTGATAGACAAGAAATTGTTGATGGAACATTCTCTATACTCTCATCGCTTTTTCCTTTCTCCTATGCAAAACATTAAAAAGATATTTATGGGACACATTTGTGAGAACAAGGGCTTCAAATTGGGACAAAGCATGACCTTCTGTAATCTCCAATTTAAGTTTATGCTCATTGGGAAGTTGATAGACAAGAAATTGTTGATGGAACATTCTCTAAACTCTCATCGCTTTTTCCTTTCTCCTATGCAAAACATTAAAAAGATATTTATTGGACACATTCAAGAGAACAAGGGCTTCAAATTGGGTTAAAGCACGACCTTCTGTAATCTCCCATTGAAGTTTATGCTCACTGGGAAGTTGATAGACAAGAAATTGTTGATGGAACAATCTCTATACTCTCATCGCTTTTTCCTTTCTCCTATGCAAAAAATTAAAAAGATATTTATGGGACACATTTGTGTGAACAAGGGCTTCAAATTGGGACAAAGCACGACCTTCTGTAATCTCCCATTTAAGTTTATGCTCATTGGGAAGTTGATAGACAAGAAATTGTTGATGGAACATTCTCTAAACTCTCATCGCTTTTTCATTTCTCCTATGCAAAACATTAAAAAGATATTTATGGGACACATTCGTGAGAACAAGGGCTTCAAATTGGGACAAAGCACGACCTTCTGTAATCTCCCATATAAGTTTATGCTCATTGGGAAGTTGATAGACAAGAAATTGTTGATGGAACATACTCTAAACTCTCATCGCTTTTTCCTTTCTCCTATGCAAAACATTAAAAAGATATTTATGGGACACATTCTTGAGAACAAGGGCTTCAAATTGGGACAAAGCACGACCTTCTGTAATCTCCCATTTAAGTTTATGCTCATTGGGAAGTTGATAGACAAGAAATTGTTGATGGAACATTCTCTAAACTCTCTCATCGCTTTTTCATTTCTCCTATGCAAATCATTAAAAAGATATTTATCCCTGAGGTCTGAGGACGTAGTCCTCAGCCGAAGGCCTAGCGGTCTTTAATGCAATGGAAGATCGCACTAGCCCGTACAGCTAGGACTCGCGCAGAACTTTATTCCTCCGCCTGAGGCTACGCTTCTTAGAAAACCATGGATTTTCTCAGAACACAGTAAACTTTGTGCGGCCTACTAGTCGGAAACGGTCAATCCTATTAAAATTCTGCAACTGCTATCATTTTTGAAATTTCCTCAGCTGCCCCCCCTTACCAAACACCATTATTATCGGATAACATTAAGTCAATATTGTTAGGTAACACTGAAACACTAAATGGTAACTAGCTTGTGGTCAACTCGGTATAGTACAAAAACTGATTTTCAAGGTTGTACGTCGTGGATTTCTATGTAACGGTCATTAACAGGTTTCAAGGTACTGTTTGGTAGAAGATTAAGGAATATTAGAGGTAGGAGTAGATTACAGAAACATAATATATTGGGGTACAAACGGCAAGCATGCAGCGGTGACGTTCAGGAATATGTAAGTGGTCATTTCCATACTGCTACCGTAGAACGGGGTAACTTTGAACACGTGAGGTAACTTTGAACAAAAAAGTGAATTTAATCAGGGACTCACAAAATCTATGGTGAACTTCCATCGATGATGATTTTTTTAAAGTATATGCGAGAGATCGTAAGAGTTGTAGTAGTCATGTAAAAACACATGTAAGTTCAAAATTTTGGCTGGAAAAAAAATTTGAAGTTACGAGAGACAAAATTGAAGAAAAGGGTCAAAAGTAAGTTGTGCGATTTCTCGAAAAATATTCCTTATTTTGGGCTGATTATTTTCAAAAGTAAAGCTAACATGCTGGATATCACGAAAAAATTTTTGGTTTTGTGTAGAACAGCGCGTTAATTTAATTAACTCTAACACTGTTCAAAATTTCCTCAATTTTTTCTCAATTCCCGGGGTAACTTTGAACAAAAATCGGGAAAAATTCCCTCTTCGGTTGTGATTTTGCCAGCACTGTCGTGCAATAACTTATTTTTTTTTTTGCATTTCCGTCCGTGTTACGGTGTCGCTGGCACACCAGAAGCAAACAAGTCCTCCAAATTAAGTTAATTTAGGAGCAACTGGTGTACTTGGTGTCTCTCATAAGGTTAACACGGCGTTTAAAGTTACCCCACCCAGGGGGTAACTTTCTATGGCACGTTATTTGGTGCACAGTGATGGGGATCGATCTTGCAAAATTTTTGATCGATCTTACCGAATCACCTAATTCATCTATCAATCGATCTAGGCTATATGGAGATAAAATGTATTTTGGTTTTCGAAAATTTCCTTTTCCGCTCCTAAAAAAATTTAGCGGCCGTTTGAAACCAGAATTGAATTAACCGAATTCGAACTCGGTGACTGGCCCGCGTTGAAAAAAATGGTACTCTGTGTAGCGCCACCTAGCGAACCAAGTTTGAAACTATTAAGCCGTGGTACCCTTTGAGAGCTGCAAAGACAACAAAATGGAAGAAAATGTTTTCCCGTTCGTAACAATACATATCATGAGGTGCAAAAACCTGTTAATTGTTGTTTTTACCTTTTCCCAAAGCTCTCTCCGCTAGAGAAGAAGAAAAAGGGCTACCATTATGCAATAGTTTCATATTTGGTCGCTAGGTGGCACCATGTAACTTACCAGCTAAAATCAGCATCAAGTTTGAATGTCAACCAGTTACATTCCTGTTTCGATCTAATCGAATGGCAGCAAAATTTTTTTAGAACTGCAGAAAGAAAACTTTCAAAAACTTGGATTGATTTGATCTTCATGTAGTTTGGATCGGTCAATAGCCAAATTAGGCAATTCGGTAAGATCGATCGAAAATTTTGCCAGATCGATCCCCATCACTGTGCACCAAATAACGTGCCATAACTTTCAACCTAGCAGCAATGATGTACAGTAAAAAGATGTACGAGACCCATTTTTTGGTTTTGCCGAATCCGAAATAGGAAAAAATTTATGAGCTAATAAACACGAAAAAATGCCCGTTTTTTGTTCAAAGTTACCCCGTTCTACGGTACTGGATATATATCCAGTATAGTTCCAAATCATGGAATCCACCTTAATAATACTTTTAAAATAGCTTGATTCATCCTCAGACCGAAGGCCTAACCGTGAGGGTTTATTGGACACATTCAAGAGAACAAGGGCTTCAAATTGGGACCAAGCACGACCTTCTGTAATCTCCCATTTAAGTTTATGCTCATTGGGAAGTTGATAGACAAGAAATTGTTGATGGAACATTCTCTAAACTTTCATCGCTTTTTCATTTCTCCTATGCAAAACATTAAAAAGATATTTGTGGGACACATTCGTGAGAACAAGGGCTTCAAATTGGGACCAGGCACGACCTTCTGAAATCTCCCATTTAAGTTTATGCTCATTGGGAAATTGATAGACAAGAAATTGTTGATGGAATATTCACTATACTCTCATCGCTTTTTCCTTTCTCCTATGCAAAACATTAAAAAGATATTTATGGGGCACATTCGTAAGAACAAGGGCTTCAAATTGGGACAAAGCACGACCTTCTGTAATCTCCCATTGAAGTTTATGCTCACTGGGAAGTTGATAGACAAAAAATTGTTGATGGAACATTCTCTATACTCTCATCGTTTTTTTCCTTTCTCCTATGCAAAACATTAAAAAGATATTTATGGGACGCATTCGTGAGAACAAGGGCTTCAAATTGGGACCAAGCACGAACCTCTGTTATCTCCCATTTAAGTTTATGCTCATTGGGAAGTTGATAGACAAGAAATTGTTGATGGAACATTCTCTAAATTCTCATCGCTTTTTCATTTCTCCAATGCAAAACATTAAAAAGATATTTATTGGACACATTCAAGAGAACAAGGGCTTCAAACTGGGACCAAGCACGACCTTCTGTTATCTCCTGTTTAAGTTAATTCTCATTGGGAAGTTGATAGACAAGAAATTTTTGATGGAACATTTTTTATACTCTCAGTGCTTTTTCCTTTCTCCTATGCAAAACATTAAAAACATATTTATGGAACACATTCAGGAGAACAAGGGCTTCAAACTGGGACCAGGCACGACCTTCTGTTATCTCCTGTTTAAGTTAATTCTCATTGGGAAGTTGATAGACAAGAAATTTTTGATGGAACATTCTTTATACTCTCAGTGCTTTTTCCTTTCTCCTATGCAAAACATTAAAAACATATTTATGGAACACATTCAGGAGAACAAGGGCTTCAAACTGGGACCAAGCACGACCTTATGTAATCTCCCGTTTAAGTTTATGCTCATTGGGAAGTTGATAGACAAGAAATTGTTGTTTGAACATAACCCCAACTGTCCCAGCGTTTCACAGAGGGTAGACCAAACAACGATATTTATGAAACACATTGAAGAGAACAAGAGCTTCAAACTGGGACCAAGCACGACCTTATGTAATCTCCCAATTAGGTTTATGCTCATTGGGAAGTTGAAAGACAAGAAATTGTTGATAAAACATAACCCCAACTGTCCCTGCGTTTCACAGAGAGAAGACCAAACAACGATTTTTAATAAACACATTGAGTAAAACAAGAGCTTCAAATTGGGACTAAGCACGACCTTTTGTAATCTCCCGTTTAAGTTTATGCTCATTGGGAAGTTGATAGACAAGAGATTGTTGATGGAACATAACCCCAACTGTCCCAGCGTTTCACAGAGGGAAGACCAAACAACGATATTTATGAAACATATTAAGGAGAACCAAAGCTTCAAATTGGGACCAAGCACGACCTTATGTAATCTCCCATTTAAGTTTATGCTCATTGGGAATTTGATAGACAACAAATTGTTGATGGAACATTCTCTATGCTCTCATCGCTTTTCCATTTCTCCTATGCAAAACATTAAAAAGATATTTATGGGACACATTCGTGAGAACAAGGGCTTCAAACTGGGACAAAGCACGACCTTCTGTAATCTCCCATTTAAGTTTATGCTCATTGGGAATTTGATAGACAAGAAATTGTTGATGGAACATTCTCTTAACTCTCATCGCTTTTTCATTTCTCCTATGCAAAACATTAAAAAAATATTTATTGGACACATTCAAGAGAACAAGGGCTTCAAATTGGGACCAAGCACGACCTTCTGTAATCTCCCGTTTAAGTTTATGCTCATTGGGAAGTTGATAGACAAGAAATTGTTGATGGAACATTTTCTATACTCTCATCGCTTTTTCCTTTCTCCTATGCAAAACATTAAAAAGATATTTATGGAAAACATTCAGGAGAACAAGGGCTTCAAATTGGGACCAAGCACGACCTTCTGTAATCTCTAATTTAAGTTTATGCTCATTGGGAAGTTGATTGACAAGAAATTGTTGATGGAACATAACCCCAACTGTCCCAGCGTTTCACAGAGGGAATACCAAACAACGATATTTAATAAACACATTGAGTAACACAAGAGCTTCAAATTGGGACCAAGCACGACCTTCTGTAATCTCCCGTTTAAGTTTATGCTTATTGGGAAGTTGATAGACAAGAAATTGTTAATGGAACATTCTCTATACTCTCATTGCTTTTTTCTTTCTCCTATGCAAAACATTAAAAAGATATTTATGGAACACATTTAGGAGAACAAGGGCTTCAAATTGGGACCAAGCACGACCATATGTAATCTCCTATTTTGGTTTATGCTGATTGGGAAGTTGATAGACAAGAAATTGTTAATGGAACATTCTCTATATTCTCATTGCTTTTTTCTTTCTCCTATGCAAAACATTAAAAAGATATTTATGGAACACATTTAGGAGAACAAGGGCTTCAAATCGGGACCAAGCACGACCTTCTGTAATCTCTAGTTTAAATTTATGCTCATTGGGAAGTTGATAGACAAGAAATTGTTGATGGAACATAACCCCAACTGTCCCAGCGTTTCACAGATTGAATACCAAACAACGATATTTAATAAACACATTGACTAACACAAGAGCTTCAAATTGGGACCAAGCACGACCTTCTGTAATCTCCCGTTTAAGTTTATGCTCATTGGGAAGTTGATAGACAAGAAATTGTTGTTTGAACATAACCCCAACTGTCCCAGCGTTTCACAGAGAGAATACCAAACAACGATATTTAATAAACACATTGAGTAACACAAGAGCTTCAAATTGAGACCAAGCACGACCTTCTGTAATCTCCCGTTTAAGTTTATGCTTATTGGGAAGTTGATAGACAAGAAATTGTTAATGGAACATTCTCTATACTCTCATTGCTTTTTTCTTTCTCCTATGCAAAACATTAAAAAGATATTTATGGAACACATTTAGGAGAACAAGGGCTTCAAATTGGGACCAAGCACGACCATATGTAATCTCCTATTTTGGTTTATGCTGATTGGGAAGTTGATAGACAAGAAATTGTTAATGGGACATTCTCTATACTCTCATGGAACATGATGGAACATAACCCCAACTGTCCCAGCGTTTCACAGAGGGAATACCAAACAACGATATTTAATAAACACATTGAGTAACACAAGAGCTTCAAATTGGGACCAAGCACGACCTTCTGTAATCTCCCGTTTAAGTTTATGCTTATTGGGAAGTTGATAGACAAGAAATTGTTAATGGAACATTCTCTATACTCTCATTGCTTTTTTCTTTCTCCTATGCAAAACATTAAAAAGATATTTATGGAACACATTTAGGAGAACAAGGGCTTCAAATTGGGACCAAGCACGACCATATGTAATCTCCTATTTTGGTTTATGCTGATTGGGAAGTTGATAGACAAGAAATTGTTAATGGAACATTCTCTATACTCTCATTGCTTTTTTCTTTCTCCTATGCAAAACATTAAAAAGATATTTATGGAACACATTTAGGAGAACAAGGGCTTCAAATCGGGACCAAGCACGACCTTCTGTAATCTCTAGTTTAAATTTATGCTCATTGGGAAGTTGATAGACAAGAAATTGTTGATGGAACATAACCCCAACTGTCCCAGCGTTTCACAGAGAGAATACCAAACAACGATATTTAATAAACACATTGAGTAACACAAGAGCTTCAAATTGAGACCAAGCACGACCTTCTGTAATCTCCCGTTTAAGTTTATGCTTATTGGGAAGTTGATAGACAAGAAATTGTTAATGGAACATTCTCTATACTCTCATTGCTTTTTTCTTTCTCCTATGCAAAACATTAAAAAGATATTTATGGAACACATTTAGGAGAACAAGGGCTTCAAATTGGGACCAAGCACGACCATATGTAATCTCCTATTTTGGTTTATGCTGATTGGGAAGTTGATAGACAAGAAATTGTTAATGGAACATTCTCTATACTCTCATTGCTTTTTTCTTTCTCCTATGCAAAATTAAAAAGATATTTATGGAACACATTTAGGAGAACAAGGGCTTCAAATCGGGACCAAGCACGACCTTCTGTAATCTCCCGTTTAAATTTATGCTCATTGGGAAGTTGATAGACAAGAAATTGTTAATGGAACATTCTCTATACTCTCATTGCTTTTTCCTTTCTCCTATGCAAAACATTAAAAAGATATTTATGGAACACATTGAAGAGAACAAGGGCTTCAAATTGGAACCAAGCACGACCATATGTAATATCCCGTTTAAGTTTATGCTCATTGGGAAGTTGATTGACAAGAAATTGTTGATGGAACATAACCCCAACTGTCCCAGCGTTTCACAGAGGGAATACCAAACAACGATATTTAATAAACACATTGAGTAACACAAGAGCTTCAAATTGGGACCAAGCACGACCTTCTGTAATCTCCCGTTTAAGTTTATGCTTATTGGGAAGTTGATAGACAAGAAATTGTTAATGGAACATTCTCTATACTCTCATTGCTTTTTTCTTTCTCCTATGCAAAACATTAAAAAGATATTAATGGAACACATTTAGGAGAACAAGGGCTTCAAATTGGGATCAAGCACGACCATATGTAATCTCCTATTTTGGTTTATGCTGATTGGGAAGTTGATAGACAAGAAATTGTTAATGGAACATTCTCTATACTCTCATTGCTTTTTTCTTTCTCCGATGCAAAACATTAAAAAGATATTTATGGAACACATTTAGGAGAACAAGGGCTTCAAATCGGGACCAAGCACGACCTTCTGTAATCTCCCGTTTAAATTTATGCTCATTGGGAAGTTGATAGACAAGAAATTGTTGATGGGACAAAACCCCAACTGTCCCAGCGTTTCACAGATTGAATACCAAACAACGATATTTAATAAACACATTGACTAACACAAGAGCTTCAAATTGGGACCAAGCACGACCTTCTGTAATCTCCCGTTTAAGTTTATGCTCATTGGGAAGTTGATAGACAAGAAATTGTTGTTTGAACATAACCCCAACTGTCCCAGCGTTTCACAGAGAGAATACCAAACAACGATATTTAATAAACACATTGAGTAACACAAGAGCTTCAAATTGGGACCAAGCACGACCTTCTGTAATCTCCCGTTTAAGTTTATGCTTATTGGGAAGTTGATAGACAAGAAATTGTTAATGGAACATTCTCTATACTCTCATTGCTTTTTTTCTTTCTCCTATGCAAAACATTAAAAAGATATTTATGGAACACATTTAGGAGACAAGGGCTTCAAATTGGGACCAAGCACGACCATATGTAATCTCCTATTTTGGTTTATGCTGATTGGGAAGTTGATAGACAAGAAATTGTTAATGGAACATTCTCTATACTCTCATTGCTTTTTTCTTTCTCCTATGCAAAACATTAAAAAGATATTTATGGAACACATTGAGGAGAACAAGGGCTTCAAATCGGGACCAAGCACGACCTTCTGTAATCTCCCGTTTAAATTTATGCTCATTGGGAAGTTGATAGACAAGAAATTGTTGATGGAACATAACCCCAACTGTCCCAGCGTTTCACAGATTGAATACAAAACAACGATATTTAATAAACACATTGACTAACACAAGAGCTTCAAATTGGGACCAAGCACGACCTTCTGTAATCTCCCGTTTAAGTTTATGCTCATTGGGAAGTTGATAGACAAGAAATTGTTAATGGAACATTCTCTATACTCTCATTGCTTTTTCCTTTCTCCTATGCAAAACATTAAAAAGATATTTATGGAACACATTGAAGAGAACAAGGGCTTCAAATTGGAACCAAGCACGACCATATGTAATATCCCGTTTAAGTTTATGCTCATTGGGAAGTTGATTGACAAGAAATTGTTGATGGAACATAACCCCAACTGTCCCAGCGTTTCACAGAGGGAATACCAAACAACGATATTTAATAAACACATTAAGTAACACAAGAGCTTCAAATTGGGACCAAGCACGACCTTCTGTAATCTCCCGTTTAAGTTTATGCTTATTGGGAAGTAGATAGACAAGAAATTGTTAATGGAACATTCTCTATACTCTCATTGCTTTTTTCTTTCTCCTATGCAAAACATTAAAAAGATATTTATGGAACACATTTAAGAGAACAAGGGCTTCAAATTGGGACCAAGCACGACCTTCTGTTATCTCCTGTTTAAGTTAACTCTCATTGGGAAGTTGATAGACAAGAAATTTTTGATGGAACATTCTTTATACTCTCAGTGCTTTTTCCTTTCTCCTATGCAAAACATTAAAAACATATTTATGGGACACATTCGTGAGAACAAGGGCTTCAAATTGGGACCAAGCACGACCATATGTAATCTCTCACTTTGTTTTATGCTCATTGGGAAGTTGATAGACAAGAAATTGTTGATAAAACATAACCCCAACTGTCCCAGCGTTTCACAGAGGGAAGACCAAACAACGATATTTAATAAACACATTGAGTAACACAAGAGCTTCAAATTGGGACCAAGCACGACCTTCTGTAATCTCCCATTTAAGTTTATGCTCATTGGGAAGTTGATAGACAAGAAAATGTTGATGGAACATTCTCTAAACTCTCATCGATTTTTCATTTCTCCAATGCAAAACATTAAAAAGATATTTTTGGGACACATTCAAGAGAACAAGGGCTTCAAATTGGGACCAAGCACGACCTTCTGTAATCTCCCATTTAAGTTTATGCTCATTGGGAAGTTGATAGACAAGAAATTGTTGATGGAACATTCTCTATACTCTCATCGCTTTTTCCTTTCTCCTATGCAAAGCATTAAAAAGATATTTATTGGACACATTCGTGAGAACAAGGGTTTCAAATTGGGACAAAGCACGACCTTCTGTAATCTCTAATTTAAGTTTATGCTCATTGGGAAGTTGATTGACAAGAAATTGTTGATGGAACATAACCCCAACTGTCCCAGCGTTTCACAGAGGAAAGACCAAGCAACGATATTTTTGAAACACATCTTGGAGAACAAGAGCTTCAATTTTGGACCAAGCACGACCTTCTGTAATCTCCCGTTTAGGTTAATGCTCATTGGGAAGTTGATAGACAAGAAATTGTTGATGGAACATTCCCTATACTCTCATCGCTTTTTTCTTTCTCCTATGCAAAACATTAAAAAGATATTTATGGAACACATTTAGGAGAACAAGGGCTTCAAATTGGGACCAAGCACGACCATATGTAATCTCCTATTTTGGTTTATGCTGATTGGGAAGTTGATAGACAAGAAATTGTTAATGGAACATTCTCTATACTCTCATTGCTTTTTTCTTTCTCCTATGCAAAACATTAAAATGATATTTATGGAACACATTTAGGAGAACAAGGGCTTCAAATCGGGACCAAGCACGACCTTCTGTAATCTCCCGTTTAAATTTATGCTCATTGGGAAGTTGATAGACAAGAAATTGTTAATGGAACATTCTCTATACTCTCATTGCTTTTTCCTTTCTCCTATGCAAAACATTAAAAAGATATTTATGACATACACATTGAAGAGAACAAGGGCTTCAAATTGGAACCAAGCACGACCATATGTAATCTGCCGTTTAAGTTTATGCTCATTGGGAAGTTGATAGACAAGAAATTGTTGATGGAACATAACCCCAACTGTCCCAGCGTTTCACAGATTGAATACCAAACAACGATATTTAATAAACACATTGACTAACACAAGAGCTTCAAATTGGGACCAAGCACGACCTTCTGTAATCTCCCGTTTAAGTTTATGCTCATTGGGAAGTTGATAGACAAGAAATTGTTGTTTGAACATAACCCCAACTGTCCCAGCGTTTCACAGAGAGAATACCAAACAACGAAATTTAATAAACACATTGAGTAACACAAGAGCTTCGAATTGGGACCAAGCACGACCTTCTGTAATCTCTCGTTTAAGTTTATGCTCATTGGGAAGTTGATAGACAAGAAATTGTTGATGGAACATAACCCCAACTGTCCCAGCGTTTCACAGATTGAATACCAAACAACGATATTTAATAAACACATTGACTAACACAAGAGCTTCAAATTGGGACCAAGCACGACCTTCTGTAATCTCCCGTTTAAGTTTATGCTCATTGGGAAGTTGATAGACAAGAAATTGTTGTTTGAACATAACCCCAACTGTCCCAGCGTTTCACAGAGAGAATACCAAACAACGATATTTAATAAACACATTGAGTAACACAAGAGCTTCAAATTGGGACCAAGCACGACCTTCTGTAATCTCTCGTTTAAGTTTATGCTCATTGGGAAGTTGATAGACAAGAAATTGTTGATGGAACATAACCCCAACTGTCCCAGCGTTTCACAGATTGAATACCAAACAACGATATTAAATAAACACATTGACTAACACAAGAGCTTCAAATTGGGACCAAGCACGACCTTCTGTAATCTCTCGTTTAAGTTTATGCTCATTGGGAAGTTGATAGACAAGAAATTGTTGATGGAACATAACCCCAACTGTCCCAGCGTTTCACAGAGTGAATACCAAACAACGATATTTAATAAACACATTGAGTAACACAAGAGCTTCAAATTGGGACCAAGCACGACCTTCTGTAATCTCCCGTTTAAGTTTATGCTCATTGGGAAGTTGATAGACAAGAAATTGTTAATGGAACATTCTCTATACTCTCATTGCTTTTTCCTTTCTCCTATGCAAAACATTAAAAAGATATTTATGGAACACATTGAAGAGAACAAGGGCTTCAAATTGGAACCAAGCACGACCATATGTAATATCCCGTTTAAGTTTATGCTCATTGGGAAGTTGATTGACAAGAAATTGTTGATGGAACATAACCCCAACTGTCCCAGCGTTTCACAGAGGGAATACCAAACAACGATATTTAATAAAAACATTGAGTAACACAAGAGCTTCAAATTGAGACCAAGCACGACCTTCTGTAATCTCCCGTTTAAGTTTATGCTTATTGGGAAGTTGATAGACAAGAAATTGTTAATGGAACATTCTCTATACTCTCATTGCTTTTTTCTTTCTCCTATGCAAAACATTAAAAAGATATTTATGGAACACATTTAGGAGAACAAGGGCTTCAAATTGGGACCAAGCACGACCATATGTAATCTCCTATTTTGGTTTATGCTGATTGGGAAGTTGATAGACAAGAAATTGTTAATGGAACATTCTCTATACTCTCATTGCTTTTTTCTTTCTCCTATGCAAAACATTAAAAAGATATTAATGGAACACATTTAGGAGAACAAGGGCTTCAAATCGGGACCAAGCACGACCTTCTGTAATCTCCCGTTTAAATTTATGCTCATTGGGAAGTTGATAGACAAGAAATTGTTGATGGAACATAACCCCAACTGTCCCAGCGTTTCACAGATAGAATACCAAACAACGATATTTAATAAACACATTGACTAACACAAGAGCTTCAAATTGGGACCAAGCACGACCTTCTGTAATCTCCCGTTTAAGTTTATGCTCATTGGGAAGTTGATAGACAAGAAATTGTTGTTTGAACATAACCCCAACTGTCCCAGCGTTTCACAGAGAGAATACCAAACAACGATATTTAATAAACACATTGAGTATCACAAGAGCTTCAAATTGGGACCAAGCACGACCTTCTGTAATCTCTCGTTTAAGTTTATGCTCATTGGGAAGTTGATAGACAAGAAATTGTTGATGGAACATAACCCCAACTGTCCCAGCGTTTCACAGATTGAATACCAAACAACGATATTTAATAAACACATTGACTAACACAAGAGCTTCAAATTGGGACCAAGCACGACCTTCTGTAATCTCCCGTTTAAGTTTATGCTCATTGGGAAGTTGATAGACAAGAAATTGTTGTTTGAACATAACCCCAACTGTCCCAGCGTTTCACAGAGAGAATACCAAACAACGATATTTAATAAACACATTGAGTAACACAAGAGCTTCAAATTGGGACCAAGCACGACCTTCTGTAATCTCTCGTTTAAGTTTATGCTCATTGGGAAGTTGATAGACAAGAAATTGTTGATGGAACATAACCCCAACTGTCCCAGCGTTTCACAGATTAAAAACCAAACAACGATATTTAATAAACACATTGACTAACACAAGAGCTTCAAATTGGGACCAAGCACGACCTTCTATAATCTCCCGTTTAAGTTTATGCTCATTGGGAAGTTGATAGACAAGAAATTGTTAATGGAACATTCTCTATACTCTCATTGCTTTTTTCTTTCTCCTATGCAAAACATTAAAAAGATATTTATGGAACACATTTAGGAGAACAAGGGCTTCAAATTGGGACCAAGCACGACCTTCTGTAATCTCCCGTTTAAATTTATGCTCATTGGGAAGTTGATAGACAAGAAATTGTTAATGGAACATTCTCTATACTCTCATGGAACATGATGGAACATAACCCCAACTGTCCCAGCGTTTCACAGAGGGAATACCAAACAACGATATTTAATAAACACATTGAGTAACACAAGAGCTTCAAATTGGGACCAAGCACGACCTTCTGTAATCTCCCGTTTAAGTTTATGCTTATTGGGAAGTTGATAGACAAGAAATTGTTAATGGAACATTCTCTATACTCTCATTGCTTTTTTCTTTCTCCTATGCAAAACATTAAAAAGATATTTATGGAACACATTTAGGAGAACAAGGGCTTCAAATTGGGACCAAGCACGACCATATGTAATCTCCTATTTTGGTTTATGCTGATTGGGAAGTTGATAGACAAGAAATTGTTAATGGAACATTCTCTATACTCTCATTGCTTTTTTCTTTCTCCTATGCAAAACATTAAAAAGATATTTATGGAACACATTTAGGAGAACAAGGGCTTCAAATCGGGACCAAGCACGACCTTCTGTAATCTCTAGTTTAAATTTATGCTCATTGGGAAGTTGATAGACAAGAAATTGTTGATGGAACATAACCCCAACTGTCCCAGCGTTTCACAGAGAGAATACCAAACAACGATATTTAATAAACACATTGAGTAACACAAGAGCTTCAAATTGAGACCAAGCACGACCTTCTGTAATCTCCCGTTTAAGTTTATGCTTATTGGGAAGTTGATAGACAAGAAATTGTTAATGGAACATTCTCTATACTCTCATTGCTTTTTTCTTTCTCCTATGCAAAACATTAAAAAGATATTTATGGAACACATTTAGGAGAACAAGGGCTTCAAATTGGGACCAAGCACGACCATATGTAATCTCCTATTTTGGTTTATGCTGATTGGGAAGTTGATAGACAAGAAATTGTTAATGGAACATTCTCTATACTCTCATTGCTTTTTTCTTTCTCCTATGCAAAACATTAAAAAGATATTTATGGAACACATTTAGGAGAACAAGGGCTTCAAATCGGGACCAAGCACGACCTTCTGTAATCTCCCGTTTAAATTTATGCTCATTGGGAAGTTGATAGACAAGAAATTGTTAATGGAACATTCTCTATACTCTCATTGCTTTTTCCTTTCTCCTATGCAAAACATTAAAAAGATATTTATGGAACACATTGAAGAGAACAAGGGCTTCAAATTGGAACCAAGCACGACCATATTTAATATCCCGTTTAAGTTTATGCTCATTGGGAAGTTGATTGACAAGAAATTGTTGATGGAACATAACCCCAACTGTCCCAGCGTTTCACAGAGGGAATACCAAACAACGATATTTAATAAACACATTGAGTAACACAAGAGCTTCAAATTGGGACCAAGCACGACCTTCTGTAATCTCCCGTTTAAGTTTATGCTTATTGGGAAGTTGATAGACAAGAAATTGTTAATGGAACATTCTCTATACTCTCATTGCTTTTTTCTTTCTCCTATGCAAAACATTAAAAAGATATTAATGGAACACATTTAGGAGAACAAGGGCTTCAAATTGGGATCAAGCACGACCATATGTAATCTCCTATTTTGGTTTATGCTGATTGGGAAGTTGATAGACAAGAAATTGTTGATGGGACAAAACCCCAACTGTCCCAGCGTTTCACAGATTGAATACCAAACAACGATATTTAATAAACACATTGACTAACACAAGAGCTTCAAATTGGGACCAAGCACGACCTTCTGTAATCTCCCGTTTAAGTTTATGCTCATTGGGAAGTTGATAGACAAGAAATTGTTGTTTGAACATAACCCCAACTGTCCCAGCGTTTCACAGAGAGAATACCAAACAACGATATTTAATAAACACATTGAGTAACACAAGAGCTTCAAATTGGGACCAAGCACGACCTTCTGTAATCTCCCGTTTAAGTTTATGCTTATTGGGAAGTTGATAGACAAGAAATTGTTAATGGAACATTCTCTATACTCTCATTGCTTTTTTCTTTCTCCTATGCAAAACATTAAAAAGATATTTATGGAACACATTTAGGAGACAAGGGCTTCAAATTGGGACCAAGCACGACCATATGTAATCTCCTATTTTGGTTTATGCTGATTGGGAAGTTGATAGACAAGAAATTGTTAATGGAACATTCTCTATACTCTCATTGCTTTTTTCTTTCTCCTATGCAAAACATTAAAAAGATATTTATGGAACACATTGAGGAGAACAAGGGCTTCAAATCGGGACCAAGCACGACCTTCTGTAATCTCCCGTTTAAATTTATGCTCATTGGGAAGTTGATAGACAAGAAATTGTTAATGGAACATTCTCTATACTCTCATTGCTTTTTCCTTTCTCCTATGCAAAACATTAAAAAGATATTTATGGAACACATTGAAGAGAACAAGGGCTTCAAATTGGAACCAAGCACGACCATATGTAATATCCCGTTTAAGTTTATGCTCATTGGGAAGTTGATTGACAAGAAATTGTTGATGGAACATAACCCCAACTGTCCCAGCGTTTCACAGAGGGAATACCAAACAACGATATTTAATAAACACATTGAGTAACACAAGAGCTTCAAATTGGGACCAAGCACGACCTTCTGTAATCTCCCGTTTAAGTTTATGCTTATTGGGAAGTTGATAGACAAGAAATTGTTAATGGAACATTCTCTATACTCTCATTGCTTTTTTCTTTCTCCTATGCAAAACATTAAAAAGATATTAATGGAACACATTTAGGAGAACAAGGGCTTCAAATTGGGATCAAGCACGACCATATGTAATCTCCTATTTTGGTTTATGCTGATTGGGAAGTTGATAGACAAGAAATTGTTAATGGAACATTCTCTATACTCTCATTGCTTTTTTCTTTCTCCGATGCAAAACATTAAAAAGATATTTATGGAACACATTTAGGAGAACAAGGGCTTCAAATCGGGACCAAGCACGACCTTCTGTAATCTCCCGTTTAAATTTATGCTCATTGGGAAGTTGATAGACAAGAAATTGTTGATGGGACAAAACCCCAACTGTCCCAGCGTTTCACAGATTGAATACCAAACAACGATATTTAATAAACACATTGACTAACACAAGAGCTTCAAATTGGGACCAAGCACGACCTTCTGTAATCTCCCGTTTAAGTTTATGCTCATTGGGAAGTTGATAGACAAGAAATTGTTGTTTGAACATAACCCCAACTGTCCCAGCGTTTCACAGAGAGAATACCAAACAACGATATTTAATAAACACATTGAGTAACACAAGAGCTTCAAATTGGGACCAAGCACGACCTTCTGTAATCTCCCGTTTAAGTTTATGCTTATTGGGAAGTTGATAGACAAGAAATTGTTAATGGAACATTCTCTATACTCTCATTGCTTTTTTCTTTCTCCTATGCAAAACATTAAAAAGATATTTATGGAACACATTTAGGAGACAAGGGCTTCAAATTGGGACCAAGCACGACCATATGTAATCTCCTATTTTGGTTTATGCTGATTGGGAAGTTGATAGACAAGAAATTGTTAATGGAACATTCTCTATACTCTCATTGCTTTTTTCTTTCTCCTATGCAAAACATTAAAAAGATATTTATGGAACACATTGAGGAGAACAAGGGCTTCAAATCGGGACCAAGCACGACCTTCTGTAATCTCCCGTTTAAATTTATGCTCATTGGGAAGTTGATAGACAAGAAATTGTTGATGGAACATAACCCCAACTGTCCCAGCGTTTCACAGATTGAATACAAAACAACGATATTTAATAAACACATTGACTAACACAAGAGCTTCAAATTGGGACCAAGCACGACCTTCTGTAATCTCCCGTTTAAGTTTATGCTCATTGGGAAGTTGATAGACAAGAAATTGTTAATGGAACATTCTCTATACTCTCATTGCTTTTTCCTTTCTCCTATGCAAAACATTAAAAAGATATTTATGGAACACATTGAAGAGAACAAGGGCTTCAAATTGGAACCAAGCACGACCATATGTAATATCCCGTTTAAGTTTATGCTCATTGGGAAGTTGATTGACAAGAAATTGTTGATGGAACATAACCCCAACTGTCCCAGCGTTTCACAGAGGGAATACCAAACAACGATATTTAATAAACACATTAAGTAACACAAGAGCTTCAAATTGGGACCAAGCACGACCTTCTGTAATCTCCCGTTTAAGTTTATGCTTATTGGGAAGTAGATAGACAAGAAATTGTTAATGGAACATTCTCTATACTCTCATTGCTTTTTTCTTTCTCCTATGCAAAACATTAAAAAGATATTTATGGAACACATTTAAGAGAACAAGGGCTTCAAATTGGGACCAAGCACGACCTTCTGTTATCTCCTGTTTAAGTTAACTCTCATTGGGAAGTTGATAGACAAGAAATTTTTGATGGAACATTCTTTATACTCTCAGTGCTTTTTCCTTTCTCCTATGCAAAACATTAAAAACATATTTATGGGACACATTCGTGAGAACAAGGGCTTCAAATTGGGACCAAGCACGACCATATGTAATCTCTCACTTTGTTTTATGCTCATTGGGAAGTTGATAGACAAGAAATTGTTGATAAAACATAACCCCAACTGTCCCAGCGTTTCACAGAGGGAAGACCAAACAACGATATTTAATAAACACATTGAGTAACACAAGAGCTTCAAATTGGGACCAAGCACGACCTTCTGTTATCTCCCATTTAAGTTTATGCTCACTGGGAAGTTGATAGACAAGAAATTGTTGATGGAACATTCTCTAAACTCTCATCGCTTTTTCATTTCTCCAATGCAAAACATTAAAAAGATATTTATTGGACACATTCAAGAGAACAAGGGCTTCAAATTGGGACCAAGCACGACCTTCTGTAATCTCTAATTTAAGTTTATGCTCATTGGGAAGTTGATTGACAAGAAATTGTTGATGGAACATAACCCCAACTGTCCCAGCGTTTCACAGAGGGAATACCAAACAACGATATTTAATAAACACATTGAGTAACACAAGAGCTTCAAATTGGGACCAAGCACGACCTTCTGTAATCTCCCGTTTAAGTTTATGCTTATTGGGAAGTTGATAGACAAGAAATTGTTAATGGAACATTCTCTATACTCTCATTGCTTTTTTCTTTCTCCTATGCAAAACATTAAAAAGATATTTATGGAACACATTTAGGAGAACAAGGGCTTCAAATTGGGACCAAGCACGACCATATGTAATCTCCTATTTTGGTTTATGCTGATTGGGAAGTTGATAGACAAGAAATTGTTAATGGAACATTCTCTATACTCTCATTGCTTTTTTCTTTCTCCTATGCAAAACATTAAAAAGATATTTATGGAACACATTTAGGAGAACAAGGGCTTCAAATCGGGACCAAGCACGACCTTCTGTAATCTCCCGTTTAAATTTATGCTCATTGGGAAGTTGATAGACAAGAAATTGTTGATGGAACATAACCCCAACTGTCCCAGCGTTTCACAGATAGAATACCAAACAACGATATTTAATAAACACATTGACTAACACAAGAGCTTCAAATTGGGACCAAGCACGACCTTCTGTAATCTCCCGTTTAAGTTTATGCTCATTGGGAAGTTGATAGACAGGAAATTGTTGTTTGAACATAACCCCAACTGTCCCAGCGTTTCACAGAGAGAATACCAAACAACGATATTTAATAAACACATTGAGTATCACAAGAGCTTCAAATTGGGACCAAGCACGACCTTCTGTAATCTCTCGTTTAAGTTTATGCTCATTGGGAAGTTGATAGACAAGAAATTGTTGATGGAACATAACCCCAACTGTCCCAGCGTTTCACAGATTGAATACCAAACAACGATATTTAATAAACACATTGACTAACACAAGAGCTTCAAATTGGGACCAAGCACGACCTTCTGTAATCTCCCGTTTAAGTTTATGCTTATTGGGAAGTTGATAGACAAGAAATTGTTAATGGAACATTCTCTATACTCTCATTGCTTTTTTCTTTCTCCTATGCAAAACATTAAAAAGATATTTATGGAACACATTTAGGAGACAAGGGCTTCAAATTGGGACCAAGCACGACCATATGTAATCTCCTATTTTGGTTTATGCTGATTGGGAAGTTGATAGACAAGAAATTGTTAATGGAACATTCTCTATACTCTCATTGCTTTTTTCTTTCTCCTATGCAAAACATTAAAAAGATATTTATGGAACACATTGAGGAGAACAAGGGCTTCAAATCGGGACCAAGCACGACCTTCTGTAATCTCCCGTTTAAATTTATGCTCATTGGGAAGTTGATAGACAAGAAATTGTTGATGGAACATAACCCCAACTGTCCCAGCGTTTCACAGATTGAATACAAAACAACGATATTTAATAAACACATTGACTAACACAAGAGCTTCAAATTGGGACCAAGCACGACCTTCTGTAATCTCCCGTTTAAGTTTATGCTCATTGGGAAGTTGATAGACAAGAAATTGTTAATGGAACATTCTCTATACTCTCATTGCTTTTTCCTTTCTCCTATGCAAAACATTAAAAAGATATTTATGGAACACATTGAAGAGAACAAGGGCTTCAAATTGGAACCAAGCACGACCATATGTAATATCCCGTTTAAGTTTATGCTCATTGGGAAGTTGATTGACAAGAAATTGTTGATGGAACATAACCCCAACTGTCCCAGCGTTTCACAGAGGGAATACCAAACAACGATATTTAATAAACACATTAAGTAACACAAGAGCTTCAAATTGGGACCAAGCACGACCTTCTGTAATCTCCCGTTTAAGTTTATGCTTATTGGGAAGTAGATAGACAAGAAATTGTTAATGGAACATTCTCTATACTCTCATTGCTTTTTTCTTTCTCCTATGCAAAACATTAAAAAGATATTTATGGAACACATTTAAGAGAACAAGGGCTTCAAATTGGGACCAAGCACGACCTTCTGTTATCTCCTGTTTAAGTTAACTCTCATTGGGAAGTTGATAGACAAGAAATTTTTGATGGAACATTCTTTATACTCTCAGTGCTTTTTCCTTTCTCCTATGCAAAACATTAAAAACATATTTATGGGACACATTCGTGAGAACAAGGGCTTCAAATTGGGACCAAGCACGACCATATGTAATCTCTCACTTTGTTTTATGCTCATTGGGAAGTTGATAGACAAGAAATTGTTGATAAAACATAACCCCAACTGTCCCAGCGTTTCACAGAGGGAAGACCAAACAACGATATTTAATAAACACATTGAGTAACACAAGAGCTTCAAATTGGGACCAAGCACGACCTTCTGTTATCTCCCATTTAAGTTTATGCTCACTGGGAAGTTGATAGACAAGAAATTGTTGATGGAACATTCTCTAAACTCTCATCGCTTTTTCATTTCTCCAATGCAAAACATTAAAAAGATATTTATTGGACACATTCAAGAGAACAAGGGCTTCAAATTGGGACCAAGCACGACCTTCTGTAATCTCTAATTTAAGTTTATGCTCATTGGGAAGTTGATTGACAAGAAATTGTTGATGGAACATAACCCCAACTGTCCCAGCGTTTCACAGAGGGAATACCAAACAACGATATTTAATAAACACATTGAGTAACACAAGAGCTTCAAATTGGGACCAAGCACGACCTTCTGTAATCTCCCGTTTAAGTTTATGCTTATTGGGAAGTTGATAGACAAGAAATTGTTAATGGAACATTCTCTATACTCTCATTGCTTTTTTCTTTCTCCTATGCAAAACATTAAAAAGATATTTATGGAACACATTTAGGAGAACAAGGGCTTCAAATTGGGACCAAGCACGACCATATGTAATCTCCTATTTTGGTTTATGCTGATTGGGAAGTTGATAGACAAGAAATTGTTAATGGAACATTCTCTATACTCTCATTGCTTTTTTCTTTCTCCTATGCAAAACATTAAAAAGATATTTATGGAACACATTTAGGAGAACAAGGGCTTCAAATCGGGACCAAGCACGACCTTCTGTAATCTCCCGTTTAAATTTATGCTCATTGGGAAGTTGATAGACAAGAAATTGTTGATGGAACATAACCCCAACTGTCCCAGCGTTTCACAGATAGAATACCAAACAACGATATTTAATAAACACATTGACTAACACAAGAGCTTCAAATTGGGACCAAGCACGACCTTCTGTAATCTCCCGTTTAAGTTTATGCTCATTGGGAAGTTGATAGACAGGAAATTGTTGTTTGAACATAACCCCAACTGTCCCAGCGTTTCACAGAGAGAATACCAAACAACGATATTTAATAAACACATTGAGTATCACAAGAGCTTCAAATTGGGACCAAGCACGACCTTCTGTAATCTCTCGTTTAAGTTTATGCTCATTGGGAAGTTGATAGACAAGAAATTGTTGATGGAACATAACCCCAACTGTCCCAGCGTTTCACAGATTGAATACCAAACAACGATATTTAATAAACACATTGACTAACACAAGAGCTTCAAATTGGGACCAAGCACGACCTTCTGTAATCTCCCGTTTAAGTTTATGCTCATTGGGAAGTTGATAGACAAGAAATTGTTGTTTGAACATAACCCCAACTGTCCCAGCGTTTCACAGAGAGAATACCAAACAACGATATTTAATAAACACATTGAGTAACACAAGAGCTTCAAATTGGGACCAAGCACGACCTTCTGTAATCTCTCGTTTAAGTTTATGCTCATTGGGAAGTTGATAGACAAGAAATTGTTGATGGAACATAACCCCAACTGTCCCAGCGTTTCACAGATTGAATACCAAACAACGATATTTAATAAACACATTGACTAACACAAGAGCTTCAAATTGGGACCAAGCACGACCTTCTATAATCTCCCGTTTAAGTTTATGCTCATTGGGAAGTTGATAGACAAGAAATTGTTAATGGAACATTCTCTATACTCTCATTGCTTTTTCCTTTCTCCTATGCAAAACATTAAAAAGATATTTATGGAACACATTGAAGAGAACGAGGGCTTCAAATTGGAACCAAGCACGACCATATGTAATATCCCGTTTAAGTTTATGCTCATTGGGAAGTTGATTGACAAGAAATTGTTGATGGAACATAACCCCAACTGTCCCAGCGTTTCACAGATTGAATACCAAACAACGATATTTAATAAACACATTGAGTAACACAAGAGCTTCAAATTGGGACCAAGCACGACCTTCTGTAATCTCCCGTTTAAGTTTATGCTCATTGGGAAGTTGATTGACAAGAAATTGTTGATGGAACATAACCCCAACTGTCCCAGCGTTTCACAGATTGAATACCAAACAACGATATTTAATAAACACATTGAGTAACACAAGAGCTTCAAATTGGGACCAAGCACGACCTTCTGTAATCTCCCGTTTAAGTTTATGCTCATTGGGAAGTTGATAGACAAGAAATTGTTGTTTGAACATAACCCCAACTGTCCCAGCGTTTCACAGAGAGAATACCAAACAACGATATTTAATAAACACATTGAGTAACACAAGAGCTTCAAATTGGGACCAAGCACGACCTTCTGTAATCTCTCGTTTAAGTTTATGCTCATTGGGAAGTTGATAGACAAGAAATTGTTGATGGAACATAACCCCAACTGTCCCAGCGTTTCACAGAGAGAATACCAAACAACGATATTTAATAAACACATTGAGTAACACAAGAGCTTCAAATTGGGACCAAGCACGACCTTCTGTAATCTCCCGTTTAAGTTTATGCTCATTGGGAAGTTGATAGACAAGAAATTGTTAATGGAACATTCTCTATACTCTCATTGCTTTTTTCTTTCTTCTATGCAAAACATTAAAAAGATATTTATGGAACACATTTAGGAGAACAAGGGCTTCAAATTGGGACCAAGCACGACCATATGTAATCTCCTATTTTGGTTTATGCTGATTGGGAAGTTGACAGACAAGAAATTGTTAATGGAACATTCTCTATACTCTCATTGCTTTTTTCTTTCTCCTATGCAAAACATTAAAAAGATATTTATGGAACACATTTAGGAGAACAAGGGCTTCAAATCGGGACCAAGCACGACCTTCTGTAATCTCCCGTTTAAGTTTATGCTCATTGGGAAGTTGATAGACAAGAAATTGTTGATGGAACATTACCCCAACTGTCCCAGCGTTTCACAGAGGGAGACAAAACAACGATATTTATGAAACACATTGAGGAGAAAAATGGCTTCAAATTGGGACCAAGCACGACCTTCTTTAATCTCCAATTGAAGTTTATGCTCATTGGGAAGTTGATAGACAAGAAATTGTTGATGGAACATAACCCCAACTGTCCTATCGTTTCACAGAGGGAATACAAACAACGATATTTAATAAACACATTGAGCAACACAAAAGCTTCAAATTGGGACCGAGCACGACCTTCTGTAATCTCCTGTTTAAGTTTATTCTCATTGGGAATTTGATAGACAGGAAATTGTTGATGGAACATTCTCTATACTCTCATTGCTTTTTCCTTTCTCCTATGAAAAACATCAAAAACGTATTTATGGAACACATTCAGGAGAACAAGGGCTTCAAATTGGGACCAAGCACGACCTTCTGTAATCGCCCGTTTAAGTTTATGCTCATTGGGAAGTTGATAGACAAGAAATTGTTGATGGAACATAACCCCAACTGTCCTATCGTTTCACAGAGGGAATACAAACAACGATATTTAATAAACACATTGAGCAACTCAAAAGCTTCAAATTGGGACCGAGCACGACCTTCTGTAATCTCCTGTTTAAGTTTATTCTCATTGGGAATTTGATAGACAGGAAATTGTTGATGGAACATTCTCTATACTCTCATTGCTTTTTCCTTTCTCCTATGAAAAACATCAAAAACGTATTTATGGAACACATTCAGGAGAACAAGGGCTTCAAATTGGGACCAAGCACGACCTTCTGTAATCGCCCGTTTAAGTTTATGCTCATTGGGAAGTTGATAGACAAGAAATTGTTGATGGAACATTACCCCAACTGTCCTATCGTTTCACAGAGGGAAGACAAAACAACGATATTTATGAAACACATTGAAGAGAACAAGAGCTTCAAATTGGGACCAAGCACGACCATATGTAATCTCCAATTGAAGTTTATGCTTTTGTTCCAACACTTTATAGAGACAAAAAAGGTTTCAAAAAATTCAAAACATTGTAGGAATCATTTTTCTTAACACTTCACATGCAAATATTGAAAGTGACCATCTAAAAATTGAGATTTTCTCTCTTTCCCCCATAAGAGCCTGTATATCGGATCTGCCATGTTAGTCTCCTCCCCCAAGTTTAGGCGCCTTCTCCGTTTTTCATAAGCCCATCCCTAGGCACCACTTTTGAGCTGAATAACTCGGTGGGAAAATTTCTAAGACCCCAACTCTTATACATGAAAAAATTTCTGATTTTTTTCTCTATTTTTAAGCGTATTTAGAAAAAAAACGAAAATTCAGAATTATCCCCTATTGTTACTCGTTCAATCGTTTTGACTCATTCACTTCTCGTTTCACTCATTGTCAGTGACAATGAGACGGAGGGGAATGGAGCGCACTATCCTAAAACTCTCTTTTCAAAAGGGTACTAAGAAATTTGAGAACAAAAAAAACCACAAAGAGATCTCGCCGAGAAGAATTCAACGGCATCAGAAAAAAATTTTTAGGACTAATTTTGAGCCCACGGCGACGGAAAAAGAAACGCAAAAATAACACGGAGTGCAATGGGAATGCGCCCCGTGTTCTAATAATTTGAGTGCCCACTGTAGGTAGGCCTATACAAGGAAAATAGAATTTTTGCTAGTGACATCGTGGAAATTGTTGAACATGGCTAAAGATCAATTCCTTTTTATTTCGGCTGCTTTTACGAAAGCATTATACTTTACATCATATTTTTTGGAAAATACGCATTTTCAAAAGAAGAAAAGAATTATTAGAACTTCTGGAGCTTTTAAAAGTAGGTCGCAACTACGGTTCCATAAAGAAACAAGACCCTGTCCAGGTGCACCCATTTAGTTGTTGTAACTGTTTCCCTTTTCCCCTGTCTACGTTAATACATCGGCATGCTCGCCAAGACGCCAACCTTACACTCTCATTTTTTGGACTCTTCGAAAAGGATTCAAAAATGTGAGTGTATGCCGTAACTATTTACTACTAATACTATTTTTTATAAATCAATACATACATGAAAAACATATAAAATACAAATCAAAAACCTTTTCACACTTCGATATTCAGTAATATTTTAAATCGTTTATTTTGACGACTGCTTAAGAAGTGATTCTCTGAATATGTCCAAATATGCGTGTTCACTCATCGCGAACAAGCTGCACCCTGCATGCTCTCTAAAATTATAGAATAAATGATTAATAGAAAGTAATTTTGAAGCTTTATCATCCTGGTAAAAATCCGACCCAATTAACGTGGTAAACGTTGCCATAACTTTTCCTTTAGAATGATTTAATTTTAATCGAAATTTTGTGTTTTGAGTTTAGAAACCATGTTTTTGCCCTACCATAAAAGACAAATAGACAATAAAACTCAATTTTGGCGGAATCCGTTTTTCGGGTTGAATTTTTATCAGTAGTGACGCACTACTTGACTAGACAACACTTACTCATTGATAACGTAACCCATAATGTTGTTATTTGTCTCCTTAAATTTGCCGGACAAGTTTTCATTTCCCACCTCTTCAATTACACAGAATTTACGTAGCTGATCATTGCCTTCCTTCAGCAGTCGCCTCTGATTCTCCATATACGGTGACCAAAAGATGCTATCCAAAAATCCCCATTTACTTTCTTTTCGATTTAGCTGTGTGACCTTATCGTCAAACCGACGAGAGAAATGATGGAAGATTTTAACATCAGCTAATAACCAATCAGAAAGCAATTTTCTCTCATCCGAACTTAAGGTTGCTGACTTCTCCGGCTTCCTGCGGTTCAAGTCTAGATGTAGAACTCGTTCCAAAGGCCAGTTGAGTAAGTGGCTTAAGAGAACCAGCGATTCGTCCATTCTATTGGATATCATGACTAGATCGAATTCGCGATCGAGTCGTTCGATTTCTATCTGAACAGCCGTTTCGTTGTCAAATATGTCTGGGGACAGTCCCATATCCCAGGCCATTTGGTTTCGACCCAAAAATCCCATGCAGCGCTCACGCAATTTTGACAAATGTGAAGTGTTCTGGATCTGAAGTATCATATCATGAATATTGGTGGTGCCGAAGAATTCTTGAAATTTATCGAGAAAATAAAACATGGATACAAACACTTCAACTGGATCTCGAATTATGGTAAATGTTGGAACTTCATCTTTCAAGAGCGCTACAACTTCTATCTTATTCCAACGATTGTGCAACGAAAAAATATCGAAAGATACGTTCTTCCATTTGGTGGTTTCCAGAGATTTGCGGTCAAAAAGTTCTGTTACAGAAAGATAATTCCCTGTAGCAGGCAATACTACATTCAAGTTATTGCTCAAAGCATATCTTCAAAAGAATTTGTGAAAAAGCAATTTGTTAAAAATCCACCCTTTTAGAAAAATCTATACAAAATGAATTGTTTTACCATTACCGAAATATGATGTTTTCTATTGTTGAGGAAGCGCATTTGTGATTCTTCATGAAAGCAAATTTCCTATTTTTGAAATACAGTTATTGGTTACTCTTTCTATCATCATAAAATGTAATATGAATATACTTGACTTCGGAGGATTGTATCTGTGATTGTTGCTGAATGATCCAACGGATTGCCAATATTAAAAATAATAAACCACCCGCTGCTGTAATCCATTTTGAGAATCGACGGTGCAAGGAAATCGACAACAGGTTATGCATATTTTTTAACTGTCGAATGTAAACGTTCTGTACTTGGGATAAGTAAATTTGATTTTTTTTAAATGTTGGTCTATAATTTGAATTTTTTTAAATGTTGGTCTATAAACCGAATCCTTTTTCTTATCATTGAGCATTGACATTTTATTCCTTTATTATCTTCCTTTGTAGTTTTACAAAGCTAGCTTCTTACCAAAACATTTAACTATATAACAGGCCAATTGGTCCAAATTCAAAATCCCATTAATTAAAAAAGCTAAATATTTTTGGGTAGCAGACAACGTAATTCAAAAGGACAAGCAATAATGTATTTTTTATCTGCGTTAGTATTAGCCTAGTTATATTTACATTTCAATTAAAAAGACAGAATAAAGGTCGATTACCTCTTATTACAGTTTGGCGTTCACAGTTTTCCTAACGACGAAGGGACCTACGGCTGCAACTCACAAATGACATGAAAGCGAAACGATTCCAAGTCTGCAGCCTCAGAACAACAAGCTTAAAATAGGGATGTGCTCAGTTTGAATTGGATCATTCGATTTATCCGATCCGCAAGACTTTAACCCGAACCAAACCGACATTTTTGTCATTTTTTTGGGGTTTGTCGCTTTAGGGTTTAAGCTGGTTTCCAGCTTGATTTGGCGTCAACATGAGTCCGGTCTCACTTATACATAATACTTCAAAAACATTTTGGGTGTCGTCATATAGTAGGTTAATTGGTTTCTTCATGAAATCAATGGTTCCCTGACAACCAGTCTAATTCATGTTAGACATGCGTTGGATCTTTTTTTCTATTCTATACGTGTTTCATCGATGCATATTGATTTTATAGGGGAGACTGAGGCTACTCGGGACACGGGTTACTTGGGACAAGCCAAGTATTTCACATACGCTTTGTCATAAAATTACGAAATTTATTACTGATGTTCATCTACTAAAGATGCATTTCAGTTTAAATTTTCGTGTTGATAGTATTATTATTAGTTTGGGAGTTGTAAGGGGTGGTCGTCATAAAAGGTGGCGACCCACCTGTGGCTGGGGGGGACCTCCCACCCACTCCACCACTCTCACTGATTGCGGGGTTATATACGGGTGGAAAGCTCTCGACTCGCTCTGTTGACAGCGGTTAACAGAGCAATATGACGAGTATGTTACAGGAACAAGCATGCCAATCTCCGGCATCGATTAGCAATTGCCACTGTCGGGAAGCGGATAGAGATACGGCGATATGCCGTTCTCAAGTGTCAACAGGTTTGGTGAAGGCTTTTGTACACTGTCGTTAGGTTTTACGAACGTGTAATTAGCGTACATCTGCCCCCACTGTGCGTCTTCATTCTCCCTATAAGATCCCAACTTTCCTTCCGCAAGATGCGTCAGTCAGGGCCAACCTAGCTACTCACCCGAACCGCTTGCGGTTTCTCAGTCCCTCTCTGTCTCTCTCTCTCTCTGTCATACTCTGTGTCGGTGTCTATGTCGAAAAAACTGACTGTTTTGAGTCTCAACCGGCATATGTAAGAATCATTTCAGGAGTTATGATAAAAATACGTTTTTGTTGGTTCCCAAAATTATATTTGTCGCTCATTAAATCGTTGATTGCGTCTACACTGTTCAATTCCAATCGTTTAAAAAATTTACAGTAGTAGGCCGTTCATTTACACATATATTGGTGTTTTGGGAGGGGGGGAGGGGGGGAGGGGTCATGGACAAGGGCGCAATCGGCGGCATTTTCCTTGCGCTGGAACAGGCTAACTGCCTCGTCAAAATTTCCCCCTTTTTCTTAAGCAAACCATATCAAACTATGTATCAACTAGTTTGTCATGTAACAACGTATTTCGCTACATTTTTTCAACATTTTAAAGTAACGCTCTGCCAAGATCTCGGCTCTGTCCTTATTTACCCCAGGTCTGTCTCAAATCACCCCGGCAAAAAATTGAGAGGGGAGATTTTCGAAAAAATTCTTTAGTTTTTTTCCTTAAAGATCCTATGGTAAATTCTCAAAAAAAATACCCCTTATAGATTTGAATCCTGCGAATCTATTGGTGAAAAAAAAGAAAAATCTATCTTATTCGAATCGGTAGTTACTCGTCCCGACTAGTCTGGTCTCCCCTATGCAACTTTAAATTCATCTCCAATTTCATGAACTTACGGTATTTTATAACTCAATAATTTTCAATGCATTGCGTTTTCACTCACTGGCATGATTTCAAGATTTCTCATCGGTTTCCTATTATAGAACCGCTCTCAAAAAATGTCCACTTCTTCCCGGGTAATTTTTTCCAGGAAATCGACCAAGACAATATTAGCCTACCCACTCTTTTAGCGACGAAGTTTTCCAAAAGAAATGGACTTAGTCTAGTTCTCATTTGGTTATTTTTTCTGGTGATTTATATCATCTTTAAACTTCTTACAAACTTAATTTGAAGAGTCGTCTGAAAAATGATTACAATTTCTGATAAGTCTACCATCCGAACAGTTTTAAAGTTCTGCAAGCGTGGGGATTCGAACCTAGAATGTCGCCTACCGTTGTCCAATTCCTTAGCCACTACACTACAAGTTTTTTATTCAATTTTACCCACTACATTACAAGTTTTTTATTCTCAAATAAGTGTCTATCGAAAATCATGTATCCTTTTGTCACGAATTTTTTACATTTTGAAGTAGGCTAGCAATCCAAGGCAAATTACTGGAATACATGAAAATTCGTGAAAAACGACATTTTACTCACGTTTATTGTTTCAATTTGATTTGATTTTGATTGGGTAAAAACGTGTGACGAATCTGGAAGTAAAAGTCTTTGCTAAATTGTGAAATTCTTAAGTCCTAAAAAATGGAAGGATGGGTGCACTGTTATAGCTGGGTTTCTAAAAATTATGGGATGAAAGACATCCCCTGCAAAAAAACCACTCCTTTCCTCTCATATTTTTTCTGGTATACCTTTTCGCTTGACTAAAAAATGGGGGACAGGTGACGAAATCAGACTGTCGTAGTTTGATGATTTCCCACTTGATTTCCCACTAAATTGATAAAATTTTTCTATTTCGTGAACTGAAGAAAAAGATCAGAACGTAAAGAAAGCTGATAGGCTATACATGCCCTTATTCTACTAAGACATCAAACCCGGTTGATTCAGGTGTAATACAACTCATTACCATGAATACAAAGCGGTAAATTTGAAATATTTTCAGTGAACTTCCACGTCATTTTTGCGCATAGTTTCTAAAACAAATTATATAATAACAATTAAAAGAACCTTCAATCTTATTTAGTCTACAATGGGTTATTGCGTGTGTACTGTTTGGTGAACGCCTAATATAGTACGCAATACAGAAGGTAAATTCTTATAAAGGCAGCAACTCAGTTTTGTTATTGGAGTTGGACCGGATGCTTATTCTGTTGTGGCGCTTTCCAGAGGTAATTGCCAGGGTTGAATTTCCCTGTTGACATAGCTGCAGTTTCTCGTCGACAGTTCCTCATGAAAGCTAATATTACCATATTTTTCATGGACATTATGTTATTCACCTGCATATTACAGCTGCGTCCTTGTTTCAGTTACAGCCATATTTCTATTACCTTCGTGAGTAATATTCCAACTCAAATAATTTAACTGAGCTGCTGCCTTAAGTAAAAGCATTAGAGTTCTATATTGCGTACTATATTTGAAGTTCACCGAACCATATATGCACGCTACAGAAGGTATATTTAGTTTCAACAAAATCCCATGTAAACCATGGCGTCGATCGCGTTGTCTACACTTTTTTGATCGGTCACATAACTCAGTGAAGAAGTGGAATTCAACATGGAAAAAATTTATGTTGTGTCCCGAATTATTTTCTTTTCGATAAAATTTTTTTTTAAATCTACCACTTCTATTCTAGCCAGAGGGAAATGTCGCACAAGCGACCATAGCACGGGAAAGGAGGAGGGGGGTTGACTAGATTTTTCTGGTGCCTACTGTAAATTGATTTTCTGTAAAAATTGCAGGTTTGGGCAATGTTTCACAAACAAGCTGTCGGCTGTTAAAGTTGACTGATTTGTGTACACAGGATGGGGAAAAAAGGCCTGTTCTAATAAATAAATTTTCTGCCTCTGCGTCTAGGGTTTTGTTGTTGGGATAAAACAAAAAAAACCACAAAGAGATCTCGCCGAGAAGAATTCAACGGCATCAGAAAAAAAATTTTAGGACAAATTTTGAGCCCACGGCGACGGAAAAAGAAACGCAAAAATAACACGGAGTGCAATGGGAATGCGCACCGTGTTCTAATAATTTGAGTGCCCACTGTATGAGAATTGGGAGAGGGAGTTAATTTACATTATAGCTTATTACCGATATAAAGAGAATCTCAACGCCGTATTCTAAAACATACGTAAGGGGAAGATTAAAATCTTCTGATGGGAGTATACCTTCTAAAATTGTTGATTCTTTGTATACGACTTTCGGAACCCTAACTCGCGATATGCTTGTGTACCTAAAACCGTCTAAAGACGACTTAGGCTACAATTTTTGACGGTTGTTTCAAACAAAAATAGTTGTTTTTTTAACAGTGAAGGGATGAAAACCCCCCCTGCTTTTATAAAATCTTAATCTCATTCCCCAAATTGAGAATCTCATGAAAATCTCTGATTTTCGCACACGCAACCTTAATATTTTTGGATGGGGAATGAGATTCTTACTTCTATCTCATGAGACTATTTTGTTCGGGAAGTTGTTTGCTTTTCTATATATATAAATTAGATAAGTATCAAAATCCGAAGGTCTAAAATATATTTACTACACTAGGTCCCGGTAGGCCTATATAAGATTTTCCCTTTGCGTTTCCTGGCTGTCGGGGGCAAATAGCCGTATTTTACTTTAGTACCTCCTGCAGGTGTGCAACAGACTCCGGGGGGAAATAGCCAGTCGTGAAACAAGCGCCCCCTGCTACCGGGTAGAAATAGGTCCCACCAACTTTTAAATTACTGGAAAAAAATGTTCAGTAGGAAAAACGCTACTGTGGGGGCATCTCTGAAAAAAAATTTTCCATTAAGTAAACGATTCTGTTCAGCTACCTCATCCAAAACATTTTATTTAGTTTTTTCTTCAATTGCAAATAAAACCGTAAAAGTGCCAAAAACGATTTTTTAGAGATACAGGGAAACGTTGATTATCGGATAGAAGTTGCTTTATAACAAGGAGTCAGTTTTTTACAAATCTTGTGTACACTTGCACTAAGCTTTTGGTTCTCAGTCCTGCAATGGCAATTTCATTTACAGCACGGCGAAATTTGTTCTATTCGTCAGTCATTATCGTCATATTATTTATTTTCGTTACTACAGCATTACGAGAAAAATTTTACAGTACTTATAAACATTTTGTTTCTGGAGTTGAAAACGAGCATTCACTTACCGTTAAAACCTCGAGTCAAGGAGACAATCTCAGTTCTGACGTATCGATTTTAGGAAAATTGAATGATAATACTGTACAGGGGAGAAATGATGTCACCTTGGAAGCAACTCAATATTTCAAACCACTTGGACGTCGAACAACTTTATTTAGCCTTCCAAAAAAAATCAACGATTTAAATCCGTCAAGTCAAACGAAAACAATTCCAAATTGTCCTCTCATATCACCGTTATTAGGTAAGGAGTAACCAATCCTTAATCTAAAAATGTAGTAATTCTCTAAGGAAAAAATTTTCGATAAAGTAGGGCCTAAACAATTTTGTTGAGCTACCTCGTCCAAAACAATTGATTCGGTTTTTTCAAATTGGAAATAAAACCGTTAAAGTGCCATAACTCTCATTCTGTTGGGGTCCTCGAAGGCTCTTCGTAGCGAAATGAAGAGTGCTACGAAATGCTACGAAGCTACTTCGAAGAGCTTCGAAGCACTCTTCATTTCGCTACGAAGGACCCCAAAAGAATGAGAGTGTAAAGGCGCTCTCTAAAAATAGTGTAGGCCTAATACTTACTTGTTATACGCGTGTCATACGATATGCTAAATGAAGCTCGCGCGCTTTTGATCCTTTGTTATATTACACATGCGTCTACCTAAACAATGAACCAAAAGCAAGCAAGTTCCATTCAATAAACAATTTTTAGAGGGTCCAGAACAAAATAGTCTCATGAGAATTGCAAAATAAAATGCTGTTTTGGTCGTAGCTAAACATTTTTTTTAGAAGGACAGTTTACTGTGTACCGTTAATCAGCGTTTTGCGTCGTATGCAGCATGGTTTTTGAATAAGTTCACTTATGGAAATCTTTTTTTTTACATTAAAAAAAAACTGTAAGTAGGTCTAAAAATTTGTTCTTCTTATCTTATCTTTTTTTAGTTCTTATCTGGGGCTTATCAGTGTTAATTAAGCCCCAAAAATATCACAAAAAGTGTTGATCTATTCTATCACAAAATTTTAAAAAACGTGAATTCCCATAAGGCTACTATGGGACTCACAGGACTGAGTTACGTCATATCACGGATCTATTCGCATACGACATGGAACGTTGCGCATTGGCGCACCAAAAAATTAGATGTATAATTGTATTTAAACTATTCAGGAGTAAAAAGTAAATTACAAAGTAAATAAAATTAGCTATATGTCTGAAAATTTCAAGTCGATTTTAACTAAAGTCGATTTAATTATCTTACATAATCATACGAAGCCCAAAACCAATAACTTTCGTAATAAAAACGAAAACATTTTTCTCTGAGCGAATATAATAAAAAATTTAATAGGCCTAGAAGAGTAGAAGTATTCTTTGCATGATACATGCTAGGCCTACTCTATATAACGATTATATAGGATAGTAAGAAATGGAATATGTTTTTTTTACCATTTACTTCATTTTCGACTTCGTTTCGAAAATATTATTAGCCTACGAGTTCACAAACTTTCCCAATATAGTAGGCCTACTCGGCTACTTGTGGTTTAGGCATAGACAACTCGTAAACTGAAAGTATACAGTTTTCTTTTACAGAAAAAAACTATATTCAAAATGTTGGTCAATTTCTAGTTTATAGTAAATAGGCCTAGGCCCTACATGCAAAGCTTATACTAATTTCTTTTTTATTTTCTTAAAGTTGGCTCGACTAACATTTCCTTAGGAGAAATTGTGGCAACCATCATGAAGGAAAAAAAAGATGCGTTTGAAGTGAGAATGAGAAAAGCAGGCCTGCAAATTGGTGGTAGGTTCAAACCAAAAAATTGTAAATCGCGACATAAAGTTGCCGTCGTCGTGCCATACCGAGAAAGAAGGAAACATTTGTCAATTTTTTTGCGCTACATGCACCCGTTTCTGCAACGACAGCAACTTGACTATGCCATAGTCGTCGTGGAACAGTCTGGTTAGTAACAACCGCGTGATGTGTGTTGCCAAAGTTCGTTCATTAGATTACATTATTTCTGTTAAGATCATAAGGTAGTCTTATTGATAACAAATGCTAATGATGGTGGATCGATCGATTCGTTAGCCATCGGATCCACTCAAAAGCCTTAATCTTCAAATGTTAAAGAAAATACCCTGTGTGCGCCTTTGGTTTTTTTTAATATATCCAAAGAGTAGGCTAAGGACAACAAAAAATTTGAGATAGACAAGAAAAAAATTGAAAGTGTGCTCTTCCTCCTAGTTTATATCATGTCAAAAATTTAGATAAAATTTTACTGCTTCTTATTCCAATATTATTGAATAAACGCAGATGACTTGCCATTCAACAGAGGGAAGTTGATGAACATAGGCTACAAGGAAGCTGAATATTTGCAAGTGCACTTTCAGTGTTTTATCTTCCATGATGTCGATATGCTTCCGGAAGATGATCGCAACCTATATTTCTGTCCGGAAGATGGAAACGCTCGGCAAATGGCTTACGTGTTAGATAAATTTGGTTATAAGTACGTCCATTAAAACTTTTCCTACCCATTTTGAAGTGGTTTCATGATTTGTTAATAGGTCTATACAACTAAAAATAATTGTTAAATTTTTCTTACAATTTAGACCAATCTATCCTACATATTTTGGAGGCGTAACCGCTTTGTCAGCCAATGATTTTTTACTTGTGAATGGGTTCTCAAATGTTTTTTGGGGCTGGGGAGGAGAAGATGACGATCTGCTAAAAAGAGTAAGGTTGAAAAATATTACAGTCACTCGTTCGTTTGATGATAAGTCTCCTCAAATTCATTTGGTCCGCTATGGAACAATTAATCACCCTGAAGCTAAGCCAAACCCATACCGATCTAGTCTGTTGAACGAAACTACAAGCCGAATAGACTTTGACGGACTTGCCGATCTTAAGTATACGAAACTTTCCCTAGAGTTAAAACCACTATTTACACACATTCTTGTTGATCTAAAACAATAATATTCTTACCATCAATACTTTTGTTATCTATCCCCTTATGCCCTGCACCTGTGCTTTAATAGTTTTTGAAATACAGAATTTTGTAATGTCTTCGATTTCGGTTTGACTAACTTGTTCATCTTTTGATGCATCAAAAGTTATCGTTTAGGAAACTTTAATATTTAACTTCGTCTTTCACCACACAATGAAAATTATTGTTTCACAGTTGTAAAACAGAAGCATTTTGATACAGTAGGGAATATATCCACCCATAAAATAAACGATAGCCGTTTTGCGGGTTTAACATCGTTTACCAACACTGTTTTCCAAAAATTGTAATTATTTTTTCTGATTCCAAGATTTTGAAATTCCTAATGTTTGGACTGTGAACGAAATTCGTTGTATTCGCAATTTAAATGTTTCAGGGCCGTTATAGTAGCCTAGTATTTTGGTGAATTGGCCTAAGGGGCTACAAAAAGTAGGCCTACTTATTAATTAAATATGGTACTAACGGCCATCATCTAACCTTGGTCGATTATCCACCATTTATCCGCACTCTACTTTCATATGTACGTCATCCACGTGTTGATTGTGTTAATATAATGGAAAATAACTGAATACGTATTACAGACATGAAACTAGTCTTTATTGATGGGAAATGCTAACAACATGTGTCAGCACGGGAATTGTATTCCAAAATCTACATGGTAGGTGACAATTTGTAAGTAGGTCGAATGGTCGAATAGAAAACTGGAAATTGTTTGTTGTATCTATTCTCCAACTGGAAACCGCGTACTTTCTAGAAAACGGTGTTTACAAAATATGAGTAAGAGTAAGCATTTATTTTTCAGCCATCAACGCAAAGATATTCTTATATAGTTTCTAAAATGGGGAAATGTTACTTTTACATATTTGCGCTCCACAGCGGCGTTTTTCCTACTGAATAGTTCTTTTTCAGTTGTTTAAAACTACTGAAAGCTTTAAGTAGGCTGGAGTTCCCACTGAAACATACTTGCGGATTCAATCTTTTTTGTGAACTTTGCTAAAATGATAAAAGCATAGCCTAGGCTATATTTCGTTTGTTCAGTTCTGTTGCTAGATACTATTGAGGCGTTTGGCTATCTAAGCTAGCTATCTATTGACCTGATTTAAGTAGGGTAATTGATAAAAGTAGGAGAATTTTAAGTTTGCCATAACATACTTAAATTTAATTCATACTTAATGGGTATAAATATAGTCTACTTAAATTAATATAAATCTCTTTACATTTAAGTAGGTCTATGCTAATTGCTGTTAGTAAGGAAAATCAATGTAAGTAATCATTTTTGTAAGTGCGTAATTAAGTAGGCATGTTTATATGAATGCCTATATGAAAAGGCATAATTAAATAGGAAAATTACCTAAACTTGCACATTTCAGTAGCCTTTTCCTACTTAAGTATTTACATTTTAGTATTCTAGCGCTGCTGTGAACAACGAGGATGGAGTCGCCACCGTCGATTTTCAAGTCTCCTCCCTCGTTCTGATCGGGATATGAAAATAGCACAGGGGTGGGAGTTTTTAACATTTCCTGACGTGAAATTAGAAAAATTCTGGTACAGCTATAGCTATAGCTATTGGGCTTGTCAAATTCTTTGGGAAATTTCCCTTTACCCTGGGTAAGGAACCATAGGGTGTTGAGCTCGGGATAATTATTTATACCCTTAGTTTATTAGTGATCGTAGTTTTTGAAGAGAAAATTAAAAAAATAAGATTTCTGTCTGCTTTTATGTGATGTTAAACCCTTTTGAAAACGTTAAACTTGGAAAGCAGTAGAAAACATCAGGGAAATTTGAAAACTCCCATTTCTGCATGTGTTATTTCTCTATCCCGACCACAACAGAAGGAGGAGCCTTATAAATCGACAGTGGCGACTCCATACTGAATATCATCTATAAAAGCCCCATCAAGATTGAAACTGAATCTGTATTGAACTCGATCGAGTAGAGGCAACGAATGGACCAATAAGATGAGTAGTTGACTTAGATATTTCGGCTTGGTCCTTCTTTGTTCTCCATCGAGTAGATTTTGTCACATTTTATTGTGGACACAAATAGTCATCAGTACTTGATCGAAGGACACCTCTAATTATTTTACTTTTTACTGATTTGTCTTTTGTTAAAGTAAAAATAAAGAATGTAAAAAGGTGGTGGCTAGATTAATTTGTCTTTTATCATGAACTATATTGTTAATTTTATGCAAATAGTCTTGGTACATTTACGCGTAACCAAGGCTATTTTCATATAAATTTGGTATAGTTCGCGCATTCCAATGTTGTAGTATAAATAAGTATTGCTGTAAAAAACCATGTTTTCAACACGGATTCTTCCAATTATGGAATCGGAAATTAAGGAGGATACTAAATAAGGAAGCAGATTTTCTATTCGTTGCTCTCCGAGTGGGTGGTTCCTGGTTTCATTTTTTTTAAATTAGGTGAACTCCGAAGAAAATTTTTGTGCTTTTAGGTTTCATCAGCCCATTAGAGTTGCGGTAAAATTTTAATTTCACAAATTAATTTTTTAATAAGTTAAAGCAGAGCTAGGTTTTCAAAGGGTTGTGCAACGAAAAAGCGTCTGCTAACTGCCCGGACCCTCAAATAAGCAAATTAAGGGGTTCCAGAACCTCAAAAAAGGCTAGCTCCTTTCATTTTAGAAACGTCCAAACAAACAATCATGAGTGTTCAGCTTGTTGACTTTCTGAATTCTACACCCTAAGAAGAGGTGTCTGCAAATACCAGACATAATGCCCGGCAACTGGGGCCTCTAGGATCGATGTCAGGTTTCCGTTTTGGCGTTTTCCACTAAATGCCTTTTTGAAATTCAAAGTTTTTTATTGTAAAATGTGGCTAATAGAAGGGGGCATAATGTCCATTCTACCGAAATTTGATTTTAAGAACAGTTGGAACACAAAATGGCGAAAACCAAAACGGACATTATAGTCAAAGCCCCAGTTGCCAGACATTCTGTCTGGTATCGGCAGACACCTCTTCTTAGGGTGTATCTGCAATTAGCCTACGTAAATACAAAATACATGGGTAAAACAATATAATTAATGTAAATTCGAAGACACCGTGGCGAGTTTCACATAAGAATGTGAAAAAATGCAGTAAAAGAAGCACATAATTCAAAAACTAGAAAACTAAACAAAAAATTATTTTACTTTCAGACAATTCTTTTTGCCTGTTAGCATTTTACAAATTTGTCGAGTGAGAATTCTCATTAAATACTGATAAATGCTCATCAATTACTGAAAACATTAACGTCGTCCGTTGGGGGGCTCCGCCCCCTAACGGCCACCCCACTCGCTCCCCGTGTTCAGTTTAAATGTAATTCAAAGACTAGGGTTAACTAGGATGACATGAGACACCAATTAAACCCAAATAAGTGTATAACAATGAATGACTCCTCCACACTACATTGAAACTCTGAATTTCGAATTCAACTCAAATTTTTTATCGAGTTCGGGATTGCGATCTCTAAACGTTCCACGATTGAGATGGCGATATAAAAAAAAAGCGTAATCCGTTTCAACCCTAATTGAGAGTCATATCATCCCCTTCCATGCCACTTCTTATCCGAGGCTTTATGTATAAAATTTTAAGAGTGAACCCCGTCGTCATTGAGCTCGTTAATAACGGCAATGGAACCCAGGTCGGTTGGAATATACCTCGGTTTGGACGACACCATTTTCAACATGTGTCCATGTAGAACAAAGTTCATTTATCTTGATGACATTCAAACGCGTGGTGGGGCAATCAATTCAGAATTGAACGTTGTCGTAAATGTGTTTAAGTATGGCGCTTCCTTTGCCCCTTTGTCGCCAGTCGACGGGGTTAGAAGGAAGGGAGACCTAAAAAACTTTTAAGTAAACGCCATCTGCCTAGCAATTTGGGTACCCTGAAATCCATCTATCAACCAAAATGGAACTAGGATGGACTAGTAACCCCATCTAGCTTTTTCAATAGATAAGGGACCCCACATACAAACCAAAAAACTTACAGAAACCCTTCGGGTAATGATAAAACTTTTGATTATCCAATTACTTTTAACAAAAGGTTTTCATCACATATTTTCCGAGCAAATATATAATACAAGGTTTTATGGTTTATTAATAAGTAGCATATATATAGTTAGAAACATGCCTAAAGTGCACACAAACCATACAGCCACATCCATTAAATTGTATTTACGATTGAATTCGGAATGATCGGATGATTAGTAAGCCGAAAGCCGAGAGAATCTTGAGAAGCCGAGTTTTGAGGCTGTACGTCCCATCTAATGCGTGGAATATTCAAATTTAGATAATTCTTTTTGTTATAGCCTATAGGCTTCATTATAGCCTATATGAATTCGTTGCTATAAATTATTGTCAAAAGGGTGTAAAAACAAGATGAAATCACTGTAATAAGGGATGTCCCTAAATACCAGACATGTGTGAGGGACCCAGTCGCCCGACAGCAAATGTCTTGTTTGGTTTTGCCAATTTACACTACTATATACGTACTAAGTTGAATTCAGCATCCTTCTAATTCATCAACTTCATTGAATCTTTGAAGTGGGAGTTTGAAAATGTTATACGCAGCTTTCTTTTTAGCCAATGCACAGGCGCAATCATTTCTTTTGTTTTCAATAAGAAAATCGAATCCGACGTCCTCAGTTATGGACTAAATAAGCAAATAATTATAAAACTGAGGAATACCGACATTATTAGGGTAATTTTGAAATTTATTCTGCATTTTTTGAGATCCCCTGGCAAATTTCTAGGACTTATGGCCCCCTCAATATGATTAACTAAAGAATGAAGTAGCCATAAGAGTCCATGTTAAGAGCGGCGAAGAGACCGGAAACGCTTCCCGATTACAAATGGTTTCTCGTTACTTACTACCAAAATCATATACAACAACAACTTCTGAACCCAGTAATAAAACACAGGTTCCGAGTAACACAGTAAAAGAGTTTAACTCGAAAATAGAATATCGTTTACAGTTTTGAAATGAAGGGGGCAAAGAACCATTTCTAAACATTCATGTTCTAAACGAGATCGAAAGCTTGTACCACGATAAAACGAAATAACTATAACTACGACACTAAATAACTTCCGATTGAGCTTGAATGCGAGATTACAAAATGTCGTAATTGGTCCCAATTTGAAACTCTTGATCCCTCTACGAGTTTCAGAAAAATCATTCGTTGGTCTTGCAATGATTCCGTCCATCTAGTCTATCAAGTTCCGAATGAGCTTCATCCTGAACGCGAGATTACAAAAGGTCGTACTTGGTCCCAATTTGAAGCTCTTGATCCCCTCTTCGTGGTTTGCAGTTAGAAAAGGGAGTTGAAAGGATCATTTTGAGACTTTGTACGACCTTCTAGCATCCTGCGTTCTCTAGAAAATCGAGTTGGACGCTCAGTACCAGTTCTTTATAATACCATAGAACTTTCAATGGTTTTGCTTCTTTAAATCGGAAATACTACCCAGGTCTCTTGCCTTACTATTAAAAAAGGAGTTAATAGGATTATTTTGAGACTTTGCACGACCTTCTAGCGTTCTCTAGAAAATCGAGTTGGACGCTCTTACCAGTTCTTAATAATACCGTAGAAGTTCCAATGGCCATTGCTTCTTAAATCGCGGAATCGGATCAATTCTAAAGACGAGATTACAGTAGGTCAAATTTGGTCCCCATTAGAAGCTCTTGATCTCCTTTACATGTCCCATGAAAATCTTGGTGATGTTTAGCCCACGATATATTAAAGAGAGGTAGAGCAACTCAGAGAGGGAGATAGGGCTAACAAGTGACTAAAAAATCGTCCGAAGTAGCAGCGTTTCCAATTCTCCCTTTGTTCCGGGTTGCGGACGATTTTTTGGTTGGGTTCTGGGGGGTAGTTGCTCTACCTCTCAAATTCTATATTGTAATAACATGTTTGAACATCATTTTATGTTTCATGTTATTACTGAAATCTACTTAAGTTAAATGAACATAAGAACGAGGCGCTTTATCCACAAAACTTGGTTGTATTCTAAAGACATTCTACGGATTAAACAAGACAGAATAAACGTAGGCAGACAGTGACCTACCGTACATCAAAATAATCCAATGCAAGAACACAATAAGACAGGCACAAAACGAGACACTGTTACGGCCCCCTGGCTATTTTCCCCTTCCTCTTGTTGCATACCCCCTCATGCGCCCGACCGAGGCAACATCAGTCTCACACCCCCCCAAATTCAGTCAGTAGAGCTGGAGTCGCGACCGAGAGTCAGTCGGAATTTACCTAAAGGGTTGGCTCTGATAACGCACCTGACAGCACGGCTTACAGACAAAATTATGTTGAGGTAGGACTCTTGTTCGTTGTGGAACTTTTTAAACACCCAAAAAGTCCCGTCTCTTTCAAATCGTTCAACTATGCCATGAAAATTTACTGACAAATCTCTACGAGCCATTGTTACGAGTCTACGAGGAAAATTGCAGACGAAATCCAAACTCGAAAAACCACACACAGGCTGCTACGATTGTTAACGCACCTAGCGTTAAGAAATCGAAACAATTCGTATTTTAGTTTTGTAGTGAAAAAGAGATGGCGCTGCTGGCTTTATCAGAATTTCGATTTAAATCTTATCCAAATCCTATACTTGAAAATTCTCACCATGAATGGGTTAAGTGAGCAAGAATTTTTGGACTTTGCCAACAAAAAGTTAAACGAAGTTGTGTACGTTGAAAATGCCGTTGGCGTAGTGTTGGGAGACATAGATTGTGAACTAAAAAAAGAGGGAAAAAAAGGAGTTAAAAAAGAATCGCAAGATGTGGCCATCCAAGTTTTGGAAAGCCTCAGCCCCAGTGAACAAGATTACTTTATACAAGAGAGTGAACAACGCAAGAAGAATCGGAAAATCGTGTTGAAGAAAAAATATCAAGCCATAGAGAAGGCAGAGAAAAAAGCATTTGCTCTTATGAAAATGCGAAATCCACCGACAGAATCCAACCTGCCCGACGACCAGTGGGATTTGAAGATTAAGAAGAGAAAGTTAAATGGAGGTTTGATGACATTACCATATTTTTAATACGCAATTCATGATTTAATAAATCTTTATTGTCTTTATTTTTACAGCTCAATAGAGAAGATTCAGCCAAACTGGACGACTAGAAGATTTTGAAGATGTTTCCCACTCTTTAACTAAAAATGAAACATAAAAAATAAAGACAATTTGCTTGTAATACATGTGTATTTTCATTCATGTGCTAACATATGCTAATTTTAACTAATTTTAATCTAAAAAAGTAAAAAACTACGGAATTTTCATCTGTAACGGTCATCACTAGCAGACGACATTTTTTTACAGCCTTTTTATCTTGCCTTTTTACCATACACGCGGTCCATTTTAAAATGGACCGCGTGTATGGTGTACTTAGACGATATTTTGGTTTTTGGTAAAACGTTTGAGGAACACATGAATAATTTGAGTTTAGTCTTAACGGCTTTAGAGAAAGCCAATCTTAAATTAAACGTTGCAAAGTGTCTTTTCGCAGGATCGCAGGTGGTCCATCTGGGCCATGTTATCGATAAAGAGGGCATCAGGCCCGACGAATCGAAGACCTCCGCACTCCGGAACTTTAAAGTTTCAGACTTGAAATCTTTGAGGTCGTTCATTGGCCTGGCCTCCTATTATAGAAGATTTGTGCCAGATTTTGCCCGGATTGCCCAACCTTTACATGCGCTAATGAAAAAAAAGGCAAAATGGTGCTGGACGGCCCGGCACGAGGAGGCGAAGAATGCTCTGATCGAGAAATTGTGTGCGGCACCAGTGTTAGCGCACTTCGACGAGAATCTGGAGACGGAAATCCACACGGATGCAAGTTTGTTGGGTCTCGGTGCCGTCCTATCTCAAAACGCTGGAAATGGGTTCCATCCAGTCGCATTTATTAGCCGACGACTAACGACTAGCGAATCAAGGTATGCGTCTAATGAATTAGAGTGCCTGGCCCTTGTGTGGGCATTAAAAAAATTCAGGCCTTATGTTTACGGTTCTAAATTCAATGTTCGCACCATAGGCAACTATAGATTGGACACGTAATGTTAATGATTTTGTTGCCACGCCATCTCTGGGTTGTATACTTAAAACGCTGTAGGGCATGGGGGCAGGGGATGGACTCAAAACGTGGAAAACGATTAGGGTGTAAAAAACTTAAATTGTGTACAATGGAATTTAATTGCTTCTATTTAAAACATCCCTGATTTCTTTTAAACCACGTTCTGATGTTTTTTTGCTTCAAATCAAGTTTATCTCTGATTGACAAGTTTCATACTATTTAAGGCCTGGCAACTTTGTGGTATTTAGTAATGCAAAATTTGTAGCTTTATCAATATTCGAAGGCCTACCATTCGTTAGTTTAGTATACAACCACTGCAAGGCGCCACGGGTAAAACGACCGAACGTTTTCCCATAAGGCTGTCCAATCTATATTTGTCTATGGTTCGCACCGATAATTCTGCAGTAAAGTGGCTATGTGAGAAAAAGGAATTAACGGGCAAATTTGCCAGGTGGATTTTATCTTTGCAGGAATTTTACTTCACGATTGGCCACTTAAAAGGTAGTCTTAACTCTGTGGCAGACGCTCTCTCTCGCAACCCTGATGCATCCTGTTCGGGACCCGGTGGATGCGAGACAGAGAGTCATATAATTTCAGTTTTTCTCAGTGACCAAAAAAGGTTACGTCCAAAAGAGTTGGCATTCTTACAACAATTAGACTGCGAACTCCGACCTATTATCCTTGAAACCAAAAAACTAGAAACGCCAGCTCAGAAAGACGAGTCTGATTTTGTGTTAAAAAATGGGGTCTTATTTAAACGTAGCACCCGTAAACGTTCGTATTTACTAGCCGTCCCCTCCCAGTTGCAAGAGCAAGTACTCTACATGTGTCACGATTCCCCTCAAAGCGGCCATTTTGGCATTGAAAAAACACTTGCAAGAGTAACTAGTCGGTATTGGTGGCCGCGTTTGGCAAAATGTGTAAAAGCTTATGTTCTTTCATGTGTCTTTTGTCAGTCCCACAAATCCCCTACCTCCAAACGACATGGTTTTCTTCGCCCGATCCCTCCCCCTACCAAACCCTTCCATACAATCGGGATCGATCATATTGGACCCTTCAAGATCACAGCCGATAAGAACACGCACGCAATCGTCGCCATAGATTATCTCTCCAAGTGGGTGGAAGCCGAACCCGTACCTGGCACTGCTACGGAACATGTACTCGCCTTTCTCCGTAAAAATATCATCAACCGACACGGCGTCCCTCGACGGATGATTAGCGACCAAGGGCCGGCCTTCGCATCACGGCAGATGGCAGACTTCTTATCGGACTTCAAAATTAAGCACGTCCTAGTCACACCGGAACACCCCGAAGGTAACGGTCAAGTGGAGAGAGTAAACCGGACCCTTGCAACCGCCCTGGCTCCGTTCATCAACAGTCGGCACAACGATTGGGACCGAAAACTAACGGACGCGGTCTTCGCAATCAACACGGCCCGCCAGAGCGCCACACAAGAGTCGCCGTTCCTCCTAGTGTACGGCCGTGAGCCGAATTCTTCTTTGGATAACCTGTTCCCGTGGCCGAGTACCAAGAAGGAGCCGACGAAAGTTTTTGTGCGACGAGTGAAACGTCTGAGAAAAGCTGTGCGTCATATGTTGGTGACTAAACAGCGGAAAACGAAGGAGCGTGTAGACTCAATGCGTCAAGAGGCACCTAAATACGCTCCCGGTGATTTAGTGTTAGTGCGACGCAACCTCTCAAAAAAAGGACTTACTAAGAAATTTCTACGCAAGTTCGTCGGTCCATTTCAAGTGTTGTCACAAATTTCCCCGACGACGTATCGAGTGGAAGGTGTCTCATCGTCAAGAAGGAAAACCGCCAGGAGATTTAATGCTCATGTCTGCCAAATGAGGAGATTCAACATGCGGCAACGACCTGGTGCAGTCGATAAACAAGCTATAGTCCCTGAGGATGCTCCGGAGCCGGTGAAAGAAGCCGATCCTGTCCAGCAAACCGAAGACTTAACGAGCGACGTCCACGAGTGCGTCCAAACGGCTCCGCCGCCAGTACCTCGAGTAAGCAGATACGGAAGGATCCTCACCCGTCCGAGTTACCTTGAGCAATTCGACACATCCTATTAACCCCTATCTCCTTTTCCGTTAAAATTGTGCCAACGCGAGCCAAGATCCTTTTTTTTGGTTTTTTTGGGGTTTTTTTTTTTGTCTCTCTCTCTTTGTGTTTACTTTTTTTTACCTCCAGTAAAGGTGGGAATTTTTTTTTTTTCCGAGTGGGTTGGCCTCTTAAAAATAGTGTGGAAGTCTTTGTTTTCTTTGTTATTTGTTTTCTTGTTTTCTTTTTTTTTCCGTTTTGTTTTTCGCACCTTTGTTTTTTTTGCTTTGATGGTCTCGATGTAAACAAAGATGCGGTCAGGAAAGGCCGAGTGTTACGGCCCCCTGGCTATTTTCCCCTTCCTCTTGTTGCATACCCCCTCATGCGCCCGACCGAGGCAACATCAGTCTCACACCCCCCCAAATTCAGTCAGTAGAGCTGGAGTCGCGACCGAGTCAGTCGGAATTTACCTAAAGGGTTGGCTCTGACAGCCGTCTGGCCGCCCGCGCTGTAACAATACATCTTTTGCAACCACTGGTAATCTTGTCTTTCCCAATTAATTACTCTATCTGTAACAACACTACGGCACGTGAGGGAAGGTGGAATTAGGGCTTGAACTACAGTACCCACCAGAAGTATCCGGACACCCGAGAGAACCTTATGCAAAACCGCTGTTTTTGAGCTGCGGCAATATTCTGAGTTTTCGTCCAAAGTTGACGATTTTTTTTTGTAAGGTTCTCTTGGGTGGCGGGAATTTGGTAATTTAATTTGGGAATTTTTCAATTGTTGGAAGGGTGGGTTTTTATCAGTGTTAAAAGTATCAGGACAGCCGAGAGGGCCATATCTAATTGGGGCTACTTTGGCCTGTGCCCGTGTCCAATCGGGAGTAGCTACAGAGACGCGACAAGTCTTGAAAAATCTGTTTGCGTTAGCTCTGTAATTTCCCAAAATTTGAATTTTTTCCGATTTTTTTAAGTGATTTGAAACCCACCCTCAAAATGAAACTCGTGAAAACAGCCGTTTTCCCCCCTTTTTTGCATGGCCTTCATACCCGCACCTAGCCGCGGGGCTAGAAAAGGGGGAAAAACGACAGAAAAGATTTGTCTTTTTAAAAATATTCTGGCTACTTGTCTAGTGGTCGGAAGACACCAAAATTTTGTTGCCGAGCACCACAAAGGGCCAGGCAATCGATAAAAAAATTCAAATTTCTTATAAGATTTTTTTCCTGGACCTTATTTTAAATACAGTGAGATACCTTTTTGTGTGTATGGCTCAACCCCGCCCCCCCCATGTTCTCTTATGGCGCTAAACACAGTCGGTAAAATTTTCGACTTCTCTGTCGTTTTTTGTCAACACAGCCACAAGATATATCGGCCGGGTTTTTTTAAACGACTATTGATGTTACAATCATTAAAGTTCTTTTGCAGAACCCAGTGTAAAAGATTCTTCCCACCAAAAAAAATAATTTTCACAGGGCGCCCTGACTATAGGTATGAGATGGGGTATGAGATCGCGATCTCAAAAAAAGCGTGATCGGTCACAACCCTTACCGTGAGAAACATATTTGGGCGGGGGGAAACGTATTGGGGCGTATTGGGGTTGGCACGTTATTCGGGCTACAGTAATTAGGTCGAATCGAACTAAATTTTGATTGATCCAACCGAAATATTTTTGAAATATTTTTGCAATCCGATTTATCGGGAATTTTGAGGTTTACAGGTCGCTAAAGAATACCAATATCGGTTTATTTTATACGTACCTAATAATATCTTAATTTTAGATCTGTCATCCATACAACCAAATTTCATAATATGGAACATTCAACAAAATTTTACTATAGTTCCAACAGTTCCAATACACTGCTTACCACGTCGTATTGGCTTATTGGTCTGTTATTACGGGATAATTGTAGTATAGAAACATCGATTCTGTAAAATATTGACACTGGTGGGGAATATTGGTTGCTATACGCAACAAAACATTGCTGATGTATTGGTAGGAGGTTTTTTTTACATTATTGCATCGATATTAGTGACTGTTATTAGAAAACTGTAGCTGTAGAAAGCCCTGTTGATTGTGTATGAAGGTAGTTTTTTGTAGTTGACCTGAAATGTCAGAACAAGCGGCAGCGTTTCGACGGATCCTGGCTAGCCAACAACAGTTCAAGTTAAGTTTTGATTGGAGTTTTAAGCCTCTGTTGATTCTCATGCGCTGTGGTGGAGTGCCGTTGAATTTCGAATTATCTAAAACGGTCAGAGGATGGCTTTGGTGGATGGTTACTAGTGTTGGTTTTTTGTTGTTTCTTTTGAATGCTGAATGTCACTTTGGTATGATTGGCAGAGAGATCTACCGGAAGAGAGATCCCTTTTTAATGGCAACTCGAAGTCAATACAGTTCCGTGTTCACATGGAACCACTATATTGAAATCACAAACAACATAGGAGCCGTCGTTGGATGTCACGCACTACTTATGGTCTCTTCCCTCACCAACTGGTGCAATCTTGTTCAAGCCCTCCGTTCTATAGAAAAGCTAAATTTTTATAAGGAGAAAGACTATCGAGGGTTTCGTGTTAACTGCTACGTGGGCGCTGTACTTTGTATTGTAGTGAGTATACTTACCCAAAAGTTAACTATGACAGGAAACCGAACGCATAATACTTTGGTCGATTTCCTAAACAGGAATTAATATTCTGGGTTTTTCTCTTGATAATTATGAGACCTGATGGCAAACAGCCAATAGTTTATCAATTAATGTACGTCGGGTTCTATCTTTTCCCGATCTACACTTTTGCTTCCCTGTTCCTGTTCGGATCTCTCTGTTGGATAGCCTACACTATGCTCAAAATTCTGGGAAGCCGCATCGAATCCTATGATAATGAAGGGAACAACAAGCAGCAGCAACATGATAGAAACGATAGAAAACCCAATAAATATTGGCAACATCAGTTAACGACGTTGAAGGTTCAATACTACTGGTTGGGTGAATTTGTTTATCACATTAACAACTGCTTTGGACCTCTTATTCTATTGCTGATGACCAACTACTTTGTCCGAATGATCAACAACTCGTTCACCTTTTTAATGTTTCTGAGAGGGACGCAGCACGGATGGACACACAGCAATATTGTGCATTTGGTTTTGCTCGTTAAAGACTTTATTACTTTTTGTGGCATCACCTACGTGCCCTATTTAATTCACAATGAGGTACAATGTATAATAAATTCGCCTATTAATATAAAAGAATGTTCTTCCTTCTATTCGATCCTTTTCCGTTTCATAGGCAATCGGAGTGATCAAAAAGTTGCAAAACCTTCGATTTAAAGACTCGGATCTGCAAAACCAGGCAAATAAACCCTCCTACTATTGAAACATTGATACCGTGACGTAGTTATAAGCGATTTATAAGTAACTATATCGACAATCATACCATTAAAGGTGAATTTCATGAAATTGGAGATGTCCCTTTCGTTACCCAAGATTACGGCTGTGGGCTTCTTTGATATTGACTGTCACCTTATTCCAAAGGTAGGAAATATATCGTCAACCTGTTATAGGCCTTCAAAACTTATATTGAAACCAATCATGTTTCACAAATCAAACTAGGTCTACGGAATATGTAATTGATTACTTTTTAAAATATTTATAGTTTGTGGGCACGACACTTACTTACCTCGTCATCCTCTATCAGTTTGACTCCATAGAACATTAATAGTGAGTCTGTGACGCCATCTCCAATGATTTTCCAAAACATGTGAATTTTTTTGCCAAAAAAGTATTGGTCCCATAGGCTACAATAGTCGGCACCCCAGAATTTGTGGCTTAATTCTCCTAAATATAATATTAGTATTATATGTAACTAAATTCCGTTACGTTTTACGTACATAGGCCTAGCCTACCGTAATTCCGTATTACATGTCCTGTAGAATGATGTGTTGTTGATGTGTCGATACAATTCATGAACATCAAGATCACTGCAATAACGCATCAGGTGATGAAGATGGTTTGACGAAAGTAAGGGAATTTGTGTTTCCATTGTGAAACGATCGACTTTCCGATTTTGCAAAGGCATGTTGAACTCCACATTTAACCGATTGGCATATTGATCGCTGAAGATAATTGGAGCAAAAACGCTTCGCTGACCGTTCTATCGCCGTTTGATTGATTGGCGGCACATCCAGAAAGCATCCAAAGAATCGTTTATATCAATATAATACATCACTTTTATTATTCACTGACAAGTTTATCCGGTTCGTTACTTAATCTAATATTAGAAGGCTAAATATATTTAATTAGCTTTGTGAGTTAATTGATGACTTATGAAGTCATAACTTAATAGTTGACGTGACGATGTCAAGCCAAGTAGTAGCATTTTCACATCCCTGGGACCATAGAAAAAATAAATTGAAACCTGACTTTGAATGGAGTTTGAGCCCTCTACTCGTTCTTTTGCGATGTTTTGGTGTGCCGTTGGATTTCCAATCACCTAAAGGTCCGACGAAGAATCTTCATCTCTGTTCTTGGTGGTTCATCACGTGTGTGGGCCTCTTTTCTTTCTTTCTAAATGTTGAACACCATTTTATTATGATTGGCCAAGAAATAGTTGCTGCCAGCAAATTGACTGTCGGTCAAAAATCGACATCCGTGTACAACTGGAATAGGTACATCGAATTGACCATGATCATAGCAGCGCTCATCGGAACACACGGCATGCTAGTGGTGTTGGCGCACAAGAATTGGCGTCATCTTTCCCTAATCCTCCACTCCATGGAAGAGCATATTTATTACACCGACCAAGACTACAAGAGGTTTCGACTCGCCTGCATAATTGGGACAACGGCTATCGTCTTGGTAATGCAATTCGGTTATTTATTACCTACTATAATAAATAACTGTATTTTAGGTTATACCTAGTTTCCTTTAAAATGATTGGAAATTTCAATGAATAGGAAATTCTTTTCTGGGTGATTCAAATGATCTTGTGGTGGCCCGATCCTAGCAGGTCGTCGATAGTGCAACAACTGCAGCACGTCGGAGACCACTTTTTCCCCATTTACCTTTTTTGTAGCATATTCCTGTTTTGTTCTCTTGGTTGGATTGCTTATTCTATGCTCAACATTCTCTGTAATCGAATCCAAGAAGACGATGAAGTTAATAACAAGCAACGTCAGCCGAATTCATCGGAAGTTTGGCGTCGTCGATTAGTGGCGTGGAAGGCTCAATATTACTGGATTGGAGAATTCGTTGACGGCATCAACAGCTGCTTTGGCTCCCTTCTTCTGCTGGTGATCACTGGCTACTTTGTACGGATGGTCAACAACTCGTTCGTCCTGTTAAACGCTTTCCGATTTTGGCATCATGAAGACCATGATGAGAGTGTTGGCCGTCTCTTTGTGTTTTACATCGTTAAAGACTTTATCTATTTCATTGCGATTGTTTACTTGCCCTATGTCATTCGCCAAGAGGTAAACACGTAAATCTAGTTAAAACTTTATGGCTGATAGTTTACTAGATATTGACGTTATTTAAGGCCATTGCGGTGAACAAGAAACTAGACAAGCTCGATTTCGACGAAACTAACCTTCGAAATCAGGTAGCTAAATACGTAGGAGAAAGATCAAAGCCATTCAAACAACCTTATACGACTTTGGGCTTTTCATACGAATTGATGTACATTATTTAGGTGGCTTACTTGAAAATGGAAATTTCCTTGTTTCCGCCACAGATTTCAGCAGCCGGCTTCTTTGACATCGATTGTCAACTCATCCCCTCAGTAATCAGCTCAAAAATAATTAAAAGAAAATTAACTAATATTTATTTATTGTCGTTTGTATATTGATTTTATTGTTTTTCAGTTTGTGGGGACGACGTTGACTTACCTCATCATTCTCTATCAATTCGATTCGCAGCAAGAAAAAAGCACCATTCATAGCAAGTAAATTACAATGGACAAAAACGTTTAGCTAGCCTATATTGCTGGTGCCGAGTTCAATGTTTGAAATCGATTTTAGAACGGTAGGCTATAAATAGCAGATGAGACGATTTATCGAGGAGGCCACAACTGAAGACTAAAAATTGAGTGCAGATTGAAGTACGAGGTTCCTATACACTTGCCTTTTAAGAATCACCCACAAGGGCCCATGTAAATGTGCTTCTTTATTAGAACCACGAGAATTTCGCACACCCTCAAATCACCTCATCATTTATATGCACGTGCCACTACTGCATCGATTTATGTTTAAAAGTTGTATCCGCGTCTTGAAAAGATGAAATCCGACGAGTTATAAGAAATCAATAATTAGATGAAAAGAGAGTATCAATAAATAATAAATGGCTGGAACTGCGAGCCTATAGGATATATGTGATGTTGCTTTATAGGCTGCACAAAGTAATCAAGTAGGCTAACGTTTAATATCTTTTATAACGTGCCTCGGGAGATGACGTCATTGGGTAGCCTAATCGTCGCCCACATCACTTTCCATATTTCAAAAGCTATTAGGTAAAAAAACACCATTGAAAAGGGAATCCAACCTGCGTGCTGAACGTAACTGTAGGCTACAGGCTACTCTTGCCGAAAATGTCAAGCGCAAAGGTAGTGAACCGACAGTTGTGCTGGACTAGTGAAAACTTGTTGAAGCGTGATTTTCAATGGAGTTTTAAGCCATTTATTGGACTTTTGCGATCTTTCGGTGTGCCATTGGAGTTTCAATACTCTCAAAAATGTTTGTTTAAGGATCGACACCGTTCTTGGTGGATTGTCAAGGTTTTTGGCTTTCTGGCTTTTTTTCTCAACGCCGAATGCATCCTTTACTGGTTCGGTGAAAATGTGGATAGAATAACCAATGATCCTCATCAAGTATCCATTCGAAAAACATGGACGTCTGCCAACTTTTCAAACGCCGTCGAAATGGTCAACACTATCATTATTTACCTGGGATCACAAGGTTGGCTAATCAAGTTGGCATTTTGCAATTGGTGCCAGGTGATGAGAATCCTCAAACTAATGGAACGAGAAAACAATTACAATGATGCAGATTATCGAAGATTTCGAAATGCCTCGTTTGTAGCGGTGACAGCTTCATTGGCGGTAGGTAAAAGTCTTAAGGTAACACTCTATAGGCCTATAACTATAGAGATATGAGTGCAATTTTTGTCTATTAAAATCTCAATTACAAAAATTTTTTTTACAGGATTTACTTTTCTGGGTTATCTTTATGGTGATTTCCTGGCCCGAATTCAGCTCTACGTCTTTTGCCAAACAATTTCAGCATGTCGGATTGTATCTGTTTGCGGTTTACTTTTCGAATTCCATGATTTTGTTTGGCTACCTCGGTTGGATTGCCTACTCAATGCTCAATATTCTCTCCCAACAAATCCAATCCAATGTTGATGAAGGACATCAATTAATAATATACTGCGGGCAGACAGATTTGTGGCGCCGAAAATTGGCCGCGTGGAAGTCGCAATACTACTGGATCGGCGAATATGTTCACATCATCAATGATTCTTTTGGGCCCTTTTTTTTGGTGTTGGTGACCAGCTACTTTATTCTAATGATCAACAACTCTTTCTCTTTGTTGAATTTCTTGAAAATGTCCAACTTTCAATGGACCAAAAACTGTGTAGGGTACGCGATTTACCTCGCCAAAGATTTCGTTTTCTTCAGCGCCTTTGTCTACTTGCCCCTACTCATATCTCAAGAAGTAGCCTAACTAAATACTACATAATTAAATTCACTCGACATTGTCATCGTCTAATATATAACGAATTAATACAGGGAATGGCAATCAATAGGAAACTAAAAAAAATACACTTTTACGATGTTGCTCTGCAAACTCAGGCGAGATTAAACATTATTAAATAACCTATTTTTAGTCTATACTTATATAACCCACTTGACTTGATGATATATTACAGCTGGATTATATGAGAATGGAATTTTCACATTTTCCCATGCAGTTTTCAGCTCTTGGCTTCTTCGACATCGACTGCCAACTTGTCCCTCAAGTAAATTTTAATAGCTATAAGACCATATTTTCTGTTAATTATTCAATCGTCCCTATTAACTGTTGGTCGCCTGTTTGCAGTGTGTGGGGACGACATTGACTTATCTCGTCATCCTCTACCAGTTTGATTCGCAAGAAAAGAGCAGTTCCAAATAAACTATAGCCTAATATCTGTTGTTGATGACGTTTCATTTCGGAATCATGCATCGGTGTGCACGTCAATATATATTATTGTGTTGAAATTCATTCGAAAACGTTATTAAGAAACAATGAGACATTAATTGATGGATGCGTCAACACAGTGGCGATAATAAAAGATCAATAAGTCTTATACGGGTTGAAGCTTGGGATTAAAATGATGATGGCCATAAGGTTGATATCTTCCCAATTTGGTGTCATCCGAACGTTACTCCTGTATTTTCCAGGGTGCTGCACTCTCTAAATTTTTCAGGGCCTACTAGACCGTTAGTAGCGTTTTGGTTAATCGGCCGAAGGGGCTACTAAGGGTACTTAGCATGTAGGCTACGAAGAGGCTTTGTGCGATTCATCAAAACGCTACTAAAGGCCAAAAAATGTAAAGTGCACGAAACTCTGGTGATATTCTGCACTCAATTTGCAGTCAGCTGCGGCCCCCTCTAAACTATCCGCTAAATGCATGCAGTTATAACGTATTCAATAAGCTGTTTGAAAGAGTTAGGACAAATAATGATCGGTAGCCTAGTAATAGGACTTTTTTAGATTTCATTAAACTTCCAAAGTATATAGCCTAGTAGCCTAAATTTTCAATTTCTATATATTATCCATAATAACAGTTGTTGGATAAAAAAAACTAATGGGTCCCCCCGTGCGAATGGGACTAAGAACAGCCTATTAACAGCTAGTTCACAAGACGATGCCGAGCAAAAAGGTAGCGACTCGACAGCCGTGCTGGAATAGAACAAAAAGCACGTCGAAAGTAAGAGACTTTGAATGGAGTTTCAAGCCTATTATTCTACTTATGCGATTTATCGGTGTGCCTTTGGAGTTTCAATCCTCTCAGCAGAGTTTGAAGGATCGTCGCTGTTCTTGGTGGATTGTCACGTTCTTTGGATTTCTGGCTTTCTTTTTCAACGCCGAATGCATCCTATACTGGGTCGGTGAAAATTTGGAGAAAATAACCAATGACGACCCTCAAATACCCATTCGAAAAACATGGACGCTTCTCAACTTTTCGAACTCTGTCAATTATGCCGCCATGTCTGTAGGATCACAAGGTTGGCTGATAAAGTTGGCCCTTGGCAATTGGTGCCAGGTGATTAGAATACTCAAATTAATGGAAAGAGAGAACAATTACAACGATGCAGACTATCGGAGATTTCGAGTTGCCTCCCTTGTAGCTGTGACAGCTTCATTGGCGGTAAGTAAAACTCTTAAGGTATCATCCCTCTCTAATTATATGGACAATTTTTGTCTTATAAAAAAATGTTTCCTTAAAATCCCAATAAATGATTTTTTTTTAATTTGACAGGATTTAACTTTTTGGGTTTTCTTTATGGTAATTTCCTGGCCCCAATTCAGCTCTACGTTGTATGCCAAACAAATGCAGCATGTCGGATTTTATCTGTTTGCTGGTTACTTTACGAATTCCATTATTGTGTTTGGCTACCTCGGTTGGATTGCCTACTCAATGCTTAACATTCTCGCCGAACAAATCCAATCCAATGTTGAAGAATTTGAGGAGGAGATTGAAGGACATCAATTAATACACTGCTGGCAGACGGATATGTGGCACCGACGATTGGCCGCGTGGAAGTCACAATACTACTGGATCGGCGAATATGTTCACAGCATCAATAATTGCTTGGGACCCCTTCTTTTGTTGTTGGTTACCAGCTACTTTGTCCTAATGGTCAACAACTCGTTCTCTTTGTTGTATTTTTTGAAAATTTCTAACTTTCAATGGACAAGTAACTGTGTAGAGTACGCGATCAACCTCGCCAAAGATTTCGTTTACTTCAACGCTTTTGTCTACTTGCCCCGACTCTTATTTCAAGAAGTAACTAAATATTAATCTCACTCATTGGACAATGTGGTCTAGAATATATGTAACGAATGAATATATACAGGGGATGACAATCAACAGGAAACTAAAACAATTACACTTCTCCGATATTTCACTGCAAACTCAGGCATGGTTTAATATTATCAAACAAGGATTTTTTCCTATTTATATACGTATAGCCTAATTCAGCTGACTTGATGATATATTACAGCTGGATTATTTGAGAATGGAATTCTCCCATTTTCCGATGCAGTTTTCTGCGCTTGGCTTCTTCGACATCGACTGCCAACTTGTCCCTCAAGTATATTTTAATAGCTATTAAAGGCCAAATTTTATGTCAATTCATTTGTTCCTAACTGTTGGTTGCCTGTTTGCAGTTTGTGGGGACGACATTGACTTATCTCATTATCCTCTACCAATTTGATTCGCAAGAAAAGAGCGGTCCCAAATAAATATAGCCTAACTATTGCCGTCGTTTCTTCTCATCGGCATGCATTGTTTCCATTGATGCGCAGGTCGGCAGGTGATCCCAATATAATGAGACAGTGACGGATATTTCAATACACTGTTGCGTATTTATAATGACCGTTCAGTCTAATACGTGGTTGAAATAATAAAAATGATGATGACCAGTAAGATTGATTGTCCCTATAGCGTCCGAACGCAACTCCTCCCAGAGTGCACGAAACTCTGGTGATTCTGCCCTCAATTTGCAGTCAGTTGCGCCCCACTTTAAACTAGCTCTGAATAATTTTTGACAGCTGTTGATGAAAACAACTACACCAAGGCTAACTATTAAAACTAACTCTACGGCGTGCAATTATACCGTTTCAAATGGGCTAGTTTGAAGTGCTAGGTTCAATAAGGATCGGTAGTAATGGGCCTATAAAAGGGACGAGGACTATTTTATATTTCATAATATTTTCCATAATATGGTGAATTTTCAGTTTTTATATTATCCATAATCGTTGTTAGGGAAAATGAACCAACATGTAAAAAGTGTCACATCGTGTATAAACGGGACTAAAATCAATATTAATAGAACAGCCTAATAGTTTGCGGGACGATGCCGAGCACAAAGGTAGCGTCTCGACAGCTGTGCTGGAATAGAGAAAAAAGCACATCGAAAATAAGAGACTTTGAATGGAGTTTTAAGCCGTTTATTTTACTTTTGCGATCTATCGGTGTGCCGTTGGAGTTTCAGTCCTCTAGGCAGTGTTTGAAGGATCGTCGCTGTTCTTGGTGGATTGTCACGGTCTTTGGCTTTCTGGCTTTCTTTCTCAACGCCGAAGGCATCCTTTACTGGGTCGGTGAAAATGTGGATAAAATAGCCAATGACGACCCCAAAGTACCCATTCGAAAAACATGGACGCTTATTAACTTTTCAAACGCTGTCGAAATGGCCAATTATGTCGCCATGACTGTAGGATCACAAGGTTGGCTAATAAAGTTGGCTCTTGGCAATTGGTGCCAGGTGATCAGAATACTCAAATTAATGGAACGACAAAACAATTACAACGATGCAGACTATCGGAGATTTCGAGTTGCCTCCCTTGTAGCTGTGACAGCTTCGTTGGCGGTAGGTAAAACTCTTAAGGCATTCTTCTCTAATAATAAGAGACATACGAGCCATTTATATATTTCAAAGTATATATAGCCTATATATTTGATTAAAATATCAACTAATGTTGTTTGACAGGATTTACTTTCCTGGATTTTCTTTATGGTGATTGCCTGGCCCGAATTTAGCTCTACATCCTTTGCAAGACAAGTGCAGCATGTCGGATTTTATCTGTTTGCCGTTTACTTTACGAATTCTATGATTTTATTCGGCTACCTCGGTTGGATTGCCTACTCAATGCTCAACATTCTCGCCCAACAAATCCAATCCAATATTGATGACGTTGATGAGGAGATTCAAGGACATCAATTAATACACTGCTCGCAGACGGATATGTGGCACCGACGATTGGTCGCATGGAAGTCGCAATACTACTGGATCGGCGAATATGTTCACAGCATCAATAATTGCTTGGGATCCCTAATTTTGTTGTTGGTTACCTGCTACTTTATTCTTATGGTCAACAACTCGTTCGCTTTATTGAGTTTCTTGAAAATGTCCAACTTTCAATGGACCAGTAACTGTGTAGAGTAGGCCTACGCGATTAACCTCGCCAAAGATTTCGTTTACTTCAACGCTTTTGTCTACTTGCCCCGACTCGTATCTCAAGAAGTAACTAATTTGCTATAATCAAACTCGTTACACCTTTACTGTCATCTAATTAACATCGAATGAATACAGGGGATGGCAATCAATAGGAAACTTCAAACATTACACTTTTCCGATGTTGCGCTGCAAACTCAGGCAATGTTAAATATTATAAAATAAGGATGTTTTTTTCATCTATTGCTGCCTAGCCTATATAATCCACTTGATTTGATTATATAATACAGCTGGAGTGTTTGAGAATGGAAATTTCCCAATTTCCGATGCAGATTTCCGCTCTTGGCTTCTTTGACATCGACTGCCAACTTGTCCCACAAGTAAATTTTAATTGCTATTATAGACCGCCATATTTTATGTCAATTCATTTCTTCCTAACTGAATTTGTCGCCTGTTTGTAGTTTGTAGGGACGACATTGACGTATCTCATCATCCTCTACCAGTTTGATTCGCAAGAAAAGAGCGGTTCCAAATAAACTATAGTCTATCTGCTATTGTCGACGTTTTTTCTCATCGACATGCATTGTTTCCATTGATGCGCGTCTAAATACACTTTTTGTTTTTGGCGTATTAGAATTATCTTTAAGTCTTATAAGCGGTTGAAGTAATTTTAAAATGATGATTGCAAAGTTGATTGTCATCGATCCAATTTAGTCCGAACGCAACTCATAGTGCAGTCCAGGGTGCACGAAACTCGAGGTGATTTTGCATTCAACTTGCAGTCAGCTGTGGCCCCCTCTAAACTATACCCTCTAAATGATTTTCGACAGGTAATGATGAAAAAAGAATATAACTACTAACTACTTCATGCATGTTATACCGTTTTCAATAGGATATAATAGATGAAAGCGTTAGGCCCTTAGGCCCAATAAAATCGGTAGTAATGTAATAGGCCTGAAAGGGACAAGGACTTTTTCATATTTCATTACTTTCATAATGTGATATTAAATTTTCAATTCCTATATTATTCATCATAATTATTCTTGAATAAAACAATATACTGTACAACATGGAAAATGCTTCTTAACAACATGTAAACAGGACTATATCTCATAGAACAGCCTAATAGTTGGTGAGACGATGTCGAGCACAAAGGTAGCGACTCAACAGCTGTGCTGGAATAGAGAAAATAGTACATCGAAAACAAGAGACTTTGAATGGAGTTTCAGGCCGTTTATTCTATTTTTGCGATCTATTGGTGTGCCTTTGGAGTTTCAATCCTCTCAGCAGAGTTTGAAGGATCGTCGACGATCTTGGTGGATTGTCACAGTCTTTGGCTTTCTGGCTTTCTTCCTCAACGCCGAATGCATCCTCTACTGGGTCGTTGAAAATGTGAGTCAAATAGCCAACGATTTTCAAGTATCCAAAGAGCGAACATGGACGTTCGCCGTCTTTTCAAACGCAATCCTAATTGTCAATACTGCCGTCATTTACCTGGGATCGCACGGTCTGCTAATCAAGTTGGCACTTATGGACAATTGGTGTCAGGTGATTAGAATCCTCAAATTAATGGAACGAGAAATTCTTTACAGCGACGAAGACTATCGGAGATTCCGGTCCGTCTCTCTTGTAGCGGTGGCAGCTTCATTTGCGGTATAGGATATTTAATACTAGTTATAATAAAACGCAACCTGTTTGTCATAACTCTCTGAATGATTTTCAACAGGATTTACTCTTCTTGGTTATCTGCACACTGATCTTTTCGCCCGAACTAAGCTCAATGTCCTTGGCCAAACAAATGCAGTACTTTGGATTCTACATATTTCTGGTTTACTTTACGAGTTCCATGATCTTGTTTGGCTCTTTCGGTTGGATTGCTTACACAATGCTCAACATTCTCGCCAAACAAATACAATCCGATGATGATGACGAACGGGATAAGCTGATACATTGGCAGACGGATTTGTGGCGCCGGCGGTTGGCTGCATGGAAGGCTCAATACTACTGGATCGGCGAATATGTTCACAGCCTCAATACTTGCTTGGGGCCCCTTCTTTTATTGGTGGTGGCTACCTATTTTGTCAGGATGGTCAACAACTCGTTCAAGCTGATGAATTCCTTGAAAATGTCCAATAACTTTCAAGAGTTCGACAGTTTCCAGTACGCGATTCATCTCGCCCAAGATTTCGTCTACTTTAGCGCTTTTGTCTACTTGCCCCGACTCGTATCTCAAGAAGTATATAACTGATATACTATAATAATATTTATTCGACATTGTCGTCTAATTTATGACGAATGAATTTGCAGCGAATGGCGGTCAATAAGAAGTTGCAAAAGTTACGTTTTTCCGATGTTGCGCTGCAAACTCAGGCAAGATTAATCAATATAACTAATTATTTCTGTCTATTTTCACTTGACTCGATAATTTGTTACAGCTGGACTATTTGAGAATGGAAATTTCACATTTTCCGATGCAGATTTCTGCACTTGGCTTCTTCGACATCGACTGCCAACTTGTTCCTCAAGTATATTTTATTTAATAGGCTAAATTTTCTTGGCTTGGCTCATTCGTTCCTATAACTGTTGGTCACCAATTTGCAGTTTGTGGGGACGACGTTGACTTATCTCGTCATCCTCTACCAATTTGATTCGCAAGAAAAGAACTCTGTTTCCAATTAAGTTTTACACAATTTTTATATTTCCATTAGGCACCTAATGAACTCTGTTTAATTCGTCCTTTTATCGGGTATTAAATGGGACGTGTTGCCTTTGCACAAGTACACTCTAATATGTAATGGGAACAGCCGAGTACAAACAAATAAAAGACGCAGTTGAACGACATCTCGTCGCTGCTGATGCGCAATTGACCTTTTCTATATTCTCCTGCGGCTTGTGGCTTTTAGCTCGATTATATACCAACAATGAATCTAACGGCAGCTCCATCGAGTTTGTTGCCACAACAATCGACCGCACACATGGGCCCATTGGGGCCCACAGTCGGGTACAAACCGCAAAAACACTACTTACCAGTTACTATTACTATAGTGGCTTATCATCGACGCCATTATAGACCTCTGATGAGGAGATAGTCTATAGTCGGATGAGACATGGCCAACAGGATGGTCGCTTTCGCTCCGACCGCAGCGCTATCTCGTCGTCGCCCTGTCGACAGCAGCAGGGACGACGCATTCAATTTCCAATGGTCCCTCCAGCCAATCACTACCTGGATGAAGATATTCGGTGTCCCGTTGACTTTGAAACGGCCACCTGCGCTACCAGAAGAGAGACGGACCTGTTGCTGGCCCTTATCTATCGCCATGGCGGCCTTTTACCTGCTGGACATCGGTTGCAACACGTACGTCATCGTCGAAGGCCTATCGGACGTCCACAAGAAAAACAATACCGCCACCATCAACTGGAATTGGATGATCAACGAAGTCAATTACTTTTGCCTAACGACGCCATCACATACGGCTCTCTTGATCGTCTCTTGTTTCGCCTGGAAAGGCCTCGTCCAAGCTCTTTACAAACTGGAAGAGAATCGCCCGTTTAGAGCGGAGCATTACCAGCAATTCCGTCGCATCTGCACCGTCGGATCCTCCTGTTTTTTCCTCGTAAATTTTGTCGTACTAGAGTGAATATCGTCTCATTCTGTTGCGTTTTCAATAGGAAATTGTCATCGAGTTGGCCGAGTCGGTTGAATACGCAGTGAGCGTCAGCGGGAAGGTGCCGTTGGCCAAGAATCTGTTGTCGAGACTGAACATGGCGGCCCTCGTCTACCCGTATCTCGGCTCCATCCTCTTTTGCTGTCTCGGCTGGATGGCCTCGCTCATGTTCCGCATCTTGGCCGAAGAAATCGTCGTCTCGGCCCGAGCACCTGCTGCTGCTGCTGTCGGAGCCTTGCTCGACAGTTGGAGACGTCGCTACCTGTTGATCGTCCATCTCGTCCACCAAATGAGCCGCTATTTCGGCTTTGTCCTTCTCGTCGTCATCACGACGGAATTTGTGCGCATGACCAGCACTAGCTTCTTCTTATTGGTCGATTATCAGAGCAACAAATGGCGGGTTTCTACCATTCTGATGACGTTTGATTTCATCAAAGAGACGACCTGCTTCTTCATCCTCGTTTACATACCGTCTCGTATAAGGCAACAGGTATTAGACGTATTTATTTCTCCAAACAATTTGATACGGACTGTTTGTTATTTTTTTAAAAAGGCCGGCGATTTGATAAAGCAACTTCGTCAAATGAACTTTGAAGATCACGCTCTACAAACTCAGGTATTAAATTTTGGGTTTTTTTCATGGCTGAGCTGAGCTGTCAAGCTAAAAAAGGCGAGTTTGTCATCCTGTAAATCAAGGTGCGCCTTCAGGTAGTTTTAAGAGAGTCGGCGAGGCGACAAACTCCTGAAATGGTCAACCGCATCTTTTTATAGTGCTAATTTCACAAGGATTTAGAGAGAGAGAGACGTGCCTTCCAGCGCGTACCTTACCCAAGGGTTTTTTGACCGACAGTTTTATAACTGTTTGCGCGTTTTTGCCCTCCTTTTTTGGGGGCCTATGAGTTATGAAGGCGGTGGTGGCCAGCAAGATGATGATGGAGAAAAGAGAGAGAAAAAAAGTCTTGGAGAAATGCAGTCAGGATGAATATACGGTCTTCAATCATGGACTAGGGGGTTGTGGTTGTTGTTGTCTCGTTACAACTGCCGTTGACTGAAATCTATGCCAACAGATCAACTTCCTGACGGCCGAGATGATTCATTCGCTTCCTAGCGTGACGGCGATGGGGCTGGTCCAAGTTAACCTTCAACTCATCCCGTCGGTAAGTCGACAACAGCTCGACACTAGCAAACAGTTTCGAAAACTTATACATTTAATGGATTACCTGTCAATTGCAGCTGATTGGAGCGACTTTGACGTACCTCATCATCTTTTGCCAATTTCAAACGTCCGAAAAGGCCAACAACAACAGGACGCCGAGTTGAGAATGAAATAAAAGCCCATTTTTTCCGAAAAAGATAGGTCTAATCTCGAACGCCTGACGTCATCCATCACGTTGGGCCGTGTAAATATGGAGAGAAATAAACGGTGAAAGATACGGTCGAGACTCTTTTTTTCCTCGAGTGGAAATTGAATTGACTTTTCTTTCTTCGATGGCGGATTGTCCACGTACTAACACACGTTCCAACAGGTATAAGACCATAAAAAGAAGATGACTCGGAGCCTCTGATGATGAATCAATCTCTTGGTCTCACTGGAATGCCTTTTTTTCTGGGGAATAGAAAACTTGAAAAAATGTTGACACGGCCGCGGTTCTCGTCAAAGTCAACAAAAAAGAAGGATAGAAAGAAAGAAAAAGATAAGGGTCTTCTCTTGCCTTGTAGTTGATGCGGTCAAACAACCCGCACACAAGTTGTTGTCGGTCATTTTTGACACGTCGAATTTCCACTCAAGGACGAGTTCGATGTCGTCATTAGATGGCGTTTCGATAAGTTGTTGAATTAGCGAGCGCTAGATGGCGAAAAGAGATGTTCGTTTTTTCAGAAAGAAAATGGCCCGGGGCCAAATTTTGGAACTCGACATAAGGTTTCTCATTCTCCCCGTCTCCCCCTTTTTTCTATATTCCATTCCCAGTCCACCCATTCCACCCCACTTCTGCCTGCTGGGCGCCTTGGCGTCGTCACTACGAGTCGGGACGTTGATTCGATTGGACGGTGCGTGAGTCGCGTCCGGACCTGCACCTTTTCTTTTTCGCACGAAATTAAAAAGAAAAACATTGACGCTCCCCAACCTTTCTCTTTCCACCTCCAATCGAATCAGAAAAAGTCGTCTGCTTTTTTATTAAAAAAGTGTTGTTTGGTGATGTGACAATTGAAACAACGAGAGATTTTCGCCTTGTGGAGTACCAAAGACTTCAAGTGTGAATCGTTCGTTCGAGTTTTCTCGGTGTGGAAAAGAAAGAAAGAAAAAAAGTGACGATCATCATGTGGAATGTTCCAGTGTTTCCCGCTTGTTGATTACGACTCGGCCATTTCCGCAAGGTAAACTCTATAGTGGATTACGTTTTCTATACTGTTGTGTGATTATCTTATCTTTTCGTTCCGTTTTGTGTGTTGTGTGTGAGTGAGAGAGAGAGACGGGGATAATGTGTGTGGCAGCTGTCCGTTTCTTTCTCTCTTCTCTTTTTTTTTCTAGAGCGAATGGACGTGTGAAGGAGGAATGTTCTGATAATTGGTTGGGTTTTTCTTCCTTCTTTCTTGCTAGCAGACCAAAAAAGAAGAAGAAAAAGAAAAAGGTTTGGTGGTAGAACAAAAGAGGGAGCCCTTTGGCCCCTAGAGGCAAGGTCGTCGCTAGTCCGGGCCTAAGGGTCTCCACTCCACTAAAGGCCAGGCCAGGCACCGGCGCGCGATGAATCGATTTTTCATCTTTTTCTTCGGTTTGGTCGATATAATAATCACATTCCAGTGGACTCGGCGGTTCCTCTAATCGCCCTGGCAGAGACCCTCGTCATACAATCCCCCGTTATGAAAAGGAAAGAATGATTGATGTGTTTGTTTCCAAATGTCTTTGACGGTGATGATGATAATGATGATGTGCTCGTTTTTATCCGTTTGGACAAAGCCCGGACATCCGTTTGCTCTGTTTTCCACGACACCTGGTCTCAGTTGAGTCCCCTTTTAGTTGTGTTGTCCATCCGATCCGGAACTAATCGTCGGTCGTCCGCACTTCCGGTGCCGTTAGACAACAAATGTTGTCCAGGGGAGTCCGTCTCTGCTCCATTGGGTCGAGCGGCGATTCTCAATCGGCCGCTCAGACATTCCGCATTCCAAAAACCTCTCCGTCCGGCACTACCATCAAATCCAGTTATATAAAAGAAGGAGGAATATAATCAAAGATCGACAAATATTCCGGCCGGAATGTTTTTCTTTTTCTAGAAGAATTTGTTGTCGAGTTATGCCAGTTCCGTTACAATTCTCTCGTTTGGTTTTTTTTTGAAAGAGATGAATAGATTGACGCTTCAGTAGTCGTCAGAGAGAAAAAGGGAACCTTCTTTTTTTGTGCTGTTGTTGTTGTTGTTGGTTCGGCTAGCCGCAACGAAAACGGTGATTTGAACGAACGCGGGCTCGCCCGGGAGCGGTTTTCGACTACAGCGGCATCGCCGTACGTGTAGTCGACTGCCGGGTCGTTGTCCTCTACTAACCTGCACAGTTCTTCTTCTTCTCCTCGTCATCTTCCACGTCGACAGCCGAGTGCAACTTTAGACTACGACTACTACCCCGGCGTTGGCTTAACGACACACGCACCTGCGTTTGCTCCTCGTCTGCTACTGGTTCCCGACTCCACCCCCATCACTTATTCCCACGCCATTTTTCTCTTTTTCTTTTGTAACTCTAGTGGGTAGGAGGAATCAATCACGCGGGTTTTCTCTCTCTGAAAAAAACCGGTCAAAGTTCGTCAACCGTGTTCTCGAGTTTGTCCGGTTGTTCCCTGGGCCGCCACCGCAGAGACGCCCGTCTTTTTCCAAGGGCAACAAGGAACAACACCAATTCCTAATTGGGAATTTGTTGTTTCGATTCGTCCGAGTTGAACGAACCCCCATAAGGCGCCGACGACGCTCTGATCGAACTCTGAAATGGAGCGCCAATCACAGCTTTTGAGAAGATAATCATGTGGACACGGCCGTTCTTCTTTTTGGAGCCCATTATCTTGATGAGCTGGCAGTTGCCTCTAATAGACTTTTGACTCTGCCACTCGAAACAAGAAGGACTGGAGGAGGAGGAGGGCACAGATGGCTCTTGGAGAGTAACGGGGTCGAGATGCTCCCAGTGGGAACTGATCCAAATTTCATCTCTGGCTCTCTCTGGCAAGAGAAGACTTGGGAAATTAAAAAAGCATTGAGGAGATTTTTCAAGACCCTCGAGCTTTGCTGGGCCCGAGACGTCGTTAACATCACATTTTCTCACACCTCAAAGTCCTTCTCCCCTCCGACCGACACGTTCTAAATTTAGAACTCGACTCTGCTGTGACGTCAGTTCCGTCCATTTGATTTGTTTCTTCTCCTGGAAGAGAAAGAAAAAGATGGACTGTATCCGGATGTCGTCATCCGATGCCCTTGTGAAGAAAAAAGGCCAAGAAAAAGAGAGACTGATGACGAACCGAGTTACATAGTCTCGTTGTTGATCTATCCCGTGTGCGTAATGGAATTAGCCATTCAAAATGGCCACCGATAGCACGAAGGGGAGAAGAGAGAGAGAGAGGAAGTTGTCGTCGTATATTTTTAGAAAGGTTTCCCTTCGTCGGTTCGGTTCGTCGTCGCCCCTCTCTTTTGAAGAGCAGCTCTCTTGCTGCTTCCATCCCCCGGATTATAATAACAACACTGGGGCCCTGGAATGTTGTCTGCTGGCAAAAAGGGGGTTTCACAGAGACCCTGGTAAAACGAGGTTCCGAGATTTCCTTGGCTACTGTTACCCAGAGGAGATCGATGATTGTTTTGTCAGCCGACGATGCCTTCACAAGACAGTCAAGACACTAATCTTATTCGACCGCTCCGACACCCGTTAACTCCTCCTCTTTTACCGTTTTGCGGTCGTCGGCCGTTTCTCCCGTTCTCCAACTGAAGAAAGTTTTTCTCTTTTTCGCATTTTCATTGATTCGACGTTGGCAACGCGCAAACCGACAATCTCTTTCTGATTCTATTTTCTCTGTGATTCGGTGTGGTAAAGCGCCTGGGGCGTCGGAGCCGTGCACCGTGAGCGCTAAAGGTGAGGCACGACCTTGCCTCCTTCTCCGCTCCGCTCCGTTCTTCTTTTGTTTCAATGGAAAATCGACGACTTTTTGCCATTCGAACCGTCGACTAAACTCGGCCGCCGACATCGTCGTGACATTTGCATCTTTTCTCTTTTTTTCTCTTTTAAATCAAGGCGACAATGAGCCGCGATCTCAGCGCCATCTAACGGACAAATTCGAGTTTTTCTTATTTTCTTTTTTTTTTTTGCGGCCGGCTCGATCGTGCCAGGTGCTCCCAAAGGGTTTTTTCGTTGTCGACGGAGGAATGTTGTGTGTGTATACTTACCTTGATCCAAAATGGCGGCCGCGCAAAGAGAAGAGAACGAAACTCGATCTGTTTTCATTTTCTTCTTCTCTTCTATTTTAATCTCCTTTTTCCTACGTACAGAGAAAGAAAAATAGGCATTATTTATTCCGTGTGTATCGCGTTACCCAGGTAACCGAAAACGAAGGGGCAGAGAGAAAGGGAAGCGTCAAAGGCTGAAAACGCTCTGCGAAATCGAATCGGTTTAAATCTTAAAAATATGAATCAAAAAGGAAAACTCTTTGATAATAACAAAGAACCAAGTGAAAAAAATAACAATCGGAGACGTCGGCTCTTGCGGAACGGGCCATCGACGGCCGGAAACTTTCCCCTCGAGTCTCTTCGTGAGAAAAATCGTGAGTCGGACTAGATGGCAGCACCTGACGATGAAATTCTTTTTTTCTTTTTCTTTTTTTGGAAACAGGTTCAAGAGAATCGGACGCGCTTCGTCGATGAATTTCAACGGCCGATAAAGAAGAAGACGACGACGACGACGCGGACCGTCGACTTTTCCGTCTATTGTTAGAGGAGCGCACAGAAAACGGGCTATTGTCCATGCGCGATTGACGGCCGCCCCCGTGGGATCTTCTTCTTCTTTTTTTTTCTGTTATTTGTTGCCCTCCTTTTTTTGTGTTTTTCTCTTGTTGTTTTATTTCCAACCCCAACAAAAAAATCTACCCTTTTCTCCCTTTTGGAGAAATGCCTGGAACGGTGGACGAGGTCAATTGCGTCTCTCCCACGCCGACCATGTCCTCTACGGGCGGTGACGGCCTCCAAGACAACAGTTGCCGGGTATTAAATTCATTTTGAAACTTTGAAACGTTCCAGAGTTGATAATTTTGATTGAACTGGACACAGGATTTCAAGGATTATAACGGCATCAGGAGTTGGTCGCGCAATTCGCGTTCCAGCAGCGCCTTGGACAGACACAGCGAGTCGAGCGAGAGTTTGGATAATCAATCGACTTGCAGCGGAAATGGACGACAAATGCAGGATTTCGGGTCGTCCGAGTACATTCCGACGCGCTCGACGAAAACGGCGCCCAAAGTGGCCTACAATCCGATGCAATTCGTGAAAACGGGGCCGACGAAATTGGCACAAACGGCCCAGGAACAATTAAAGAAAGCCGAAGAAGTCAAAAAGATTCGAGAGAAGAAGAAAGACGACGCAGAGGATTGGCAGTCGAACCTGGAAGGATGGAAATCCAGCCGGCGGAAGAGGCAAGAGCACGTCATCGAGCGAGTCACAGAGGTGAAACGGATGGAACAGGAAGAAGCGCTCAAAGCGTCGGAAGCAGCCACCAAACGTCTGATGGGCATCAGGGAGAAACGGGGCAAATTGTCCGCCTTGTATTCCGTGGAGGACAATGACGAGATTGAATTCGATTCCGTCAACGATTCGGGGGATTCTTCATCCGCTTTCGACCACCCACAGGTACGGCTCTTGTATATCTATTTCTTTCGACCTCATTTCAATTAATTGGCTTTGGGCGGATGAATAGAAATCGGAAGAGGAGACCCACGACCCGATCCGTCCACCTCTTTTGCCGGATTACGGCAATTCCATCCAAGATCAGGTCACATTCTCCACTACGACAGTGACGACGACAGTGACGACGAAGAAACAGGAAATGACCGAGACGAAAATCAGGCGAGTCTTTTTTTCTTCTTCTTCTGATCATAAAAGAAAGAGACCGGTCGCGCCAGAAGAGCCGGTTTTTTTCCAGCAGTCATAAATGGAAAGAGAGAGACCCGTTTTTACGACCCTCATTCCTTATCTGGCCTCCTTATCCAATCAAAGTTACTCATCTCACTGACTCTTTTTTCATTTTTTTTTCATTTGTGCGACACAGGAAAGAGGTTGAGAAACGGACAGAGCCCACCCAAAACAAAGTGGCCGAACAAGATGACGAAACGGAAAAAAAGACGGCCCAGGGTACTGACAAATATTGGACTTGGCGCTAATTTTCTCTTGTTAAATCTTTTTGTTGATTTTTAGTAGATAACGCAGAGCTGGTTGTTGTTAAGAGACGGTCAGTGTTTGAACGAGACGGATCGTCGGCCGAACAAGATAAGATCAACAATCGACGCTCGGGCGAATTCTCGTCCACTTTTAAGAACAGATTGTCCACTTTTGAAATGACGGAAGCGTCTAGCAGTAGCAGTGGTGGAGTTAAAGCGACGCTGCCCGATCGCGATCCGCAATTCAAAAATAAATTGGCCAGTTTCCACAAAGTGGCCAGTCAGGAATCGACGGCCGAAACGACAAAGACGGTAGAAGACGCCGTCCAGGAAGAGAAACCGGATTTTAAAGCCAAATTGGCGGCTTTCCGTCAAGTGGAAGTGGCGGCGACAAGCAAAACCGAAGTCCCAGTGCTGGCCCAAAAAGCCAAACCCGTCCAAGCGCCGGCCGCTAAAGTGAAACCGGCCGTAACGGCGGCCAAACCGGTCAACGTCGCTCCATCAACTCGCCAACCGGCCAATAAACCGGTGGTGGTGGCAGCAGCCAGCAGCCACGTCGTGCCGGAACCGATTTACGCCAATTCGTCAGTGGCGATGATGGCGTCGAGGTCGACTCCGCCGGCCATTTACCATCCGTCCGTCGGCGACGCCGAATCTTCCGACTGCACCGAAGACGAAGGCATCCGCTCTCTGTCGCCGCACGGCACTCCATCACCGACGTCTCCTACTAGGACGGAAGCGCCGCAACAAATTCCGCCTCCTCTTCCATCCCATCCGCCCGTCGGCTATTCTCCCTACTCCTTCCAGCAACAACAGCAACAGCAAAGGTATTTTTTCCATTTTTTCCCACCACGAAACGAGCCGGAAGAATTCTTTTCTGTTTTCCACAGCGAGTCGACTGTTATTAAAGCGGAATCGTCATCCGGTCCATCGGCTCCGTGGCCTCCAGCATCATCAACCGAGCAGCAGGTAACAAAGAGTTTCAACAGTTAACTCCTCGAGTAGAACGCTATAGATTTTCATTTGTTTTTTGGGTTTTTTTGTTGATCGACTTGACACATTTTCGGTGGCTCTTGGCACTTTGATTATTATATTTTGATTTTGATGGAAAAAGAAGACACTATTAGTTTTATTTGATTGATTTTTTGATTTTTTCCCTTTGGTTTCTTTCTTTCTCTCTCTCTCTCTCCTTCTCCTTTGTGTTTTTGATTTTTCTCTTCCGACGCACAACGCACAACTCCAAAAAAAAAACAAAAAAAAAAACACACCTTTCCGTATCGGTTGGCAACGTCGACGACGACGACGATGGTTTGTTGTTGTGTTTGGGGGGTGAAGGTGGTCTGGGATGTGGATTGGGTAGACTTGGGCGCGGTCGTTCAGAACGCGGCTCCGCCTTCTGAGAAACCTCCTCCTCCTCCCCCTGACGAAGACGCAATTCTCCTCCTACGTCCTCCTCACTCGACAACTTGGACTTGTTCCACTACTTCGGCTCCTTCGGCTCCTTCTCCTATGATCCAACAGCAACAGGTAAACATGCCTATCTCTCTATCTCTCCAATTCAATTCCATTCTGCACCCTCTTTTTGGCCAACATTTTCGCTCCTTTAGTTTTCAGCTCGTTTGGGGAAGTAGTTGACTTGAGTTTGTTCACAGTTTCACGGTCATTCGCTTCTTGGGAATTTTTCCACATTTTTTTCCCACCAATTTTCGGTTGTTTTTTCCCCCCTCTTTCTTTTTTTCGTGTGAAGAAACTAATGGACGACGGCCGCCAATTGTCGTTTTCATATAAATCCCTAAAACGAAAACTAAATGAACCCCATCCACCCCCAAAAATATATATCTACCAATTAGGTGACGACGATTCGACGCGCCGGAAATGAACGCGCCGGAACCGACGCCGGTTTGCGTCAGGAATTGCGAAAGAGACGCTCGGATTTTCTCGGCTTTGACGTCAACGCCATGGAAGATGGTATTTATCTAAATTTAGTCCATTCATTATCGGCCAAGAAATCGAATTCTATTTCGGGACGGAAAAAACAGATGCCAAGGAAATGGCCGACGCCATACCGCCGCCTCCCGATTTGAAATCGTTGCTACGCAACGCCACAGACTACAGGGCGTCCGACTTGGGATTGGCCGAATGGCAACCGCCCAAAGCGGAGCAGGAAGAGCTGCTGCTGGCCCGTAAAGAGCGCGAAATCATCGAAACGCTGGAAAAGGAGGAAAAGGAACGAATGTCTTCGTCGACGTCTTCCTCGGCTCACAATCGCAGCCAAGATGGCGCCGAGTACGAAATGACGGCCGAAATTGACCAATTGGCCCGCGAATGGCAAGCGGACACGATGCTCGGCCCCGGATGGAGATCCACCGCTTCCTCGTCCGTCAAATTCAACCCGGTCCAGTCGACCCAGGAAGAAGTTGTCAAACAACTTCACGTCCAAGTCGATCCGGAAGTCCGCACCAGTTCTACTTATCCCGGCTCTTTCATGTCTCCACCAAAGCAGCAACAACCGGTCCAGCAACAACAACAACAACAACAGGCGAGTCCACCGAAACCGAGCCGGTTGAGCGCCGCCCCTAAACCGCGCCTTCACGACGGTGAAGCCTGGATGGCCAAGCGGAAAGTGGCGTCCGAGGGTGGCGGTGGCGGCCCAGGTGGAGGAGCCGGACGGAAAGAGATGAAGGACGTTTCGCGCCATTGGCTCATCCAGGAAGCGGAACAGAGGCGCATCGACGCCATGCAGGAACGCAATTACTCGCCGTCGTCTTCTTCCTCGATGCAACTGACGCCGCCCGTCCGCTCTTCCGTCGTCGCCAATCCACTGCCGGACGGCCATTGGATGTCGCGTTCGTCTTCGTCGACGTCGATGGACAAGATGACGGAACTGCGGCTGCCCAAAGAGGCCGTCAATCAATCGCGTTCGACGTCCAGTCTCGGCTCTTCGCCGACTCCTCGCCCGCTCTACGCCAATCAGGAAGAGATTTTAGAGTACGCCGATTTCACCGGAGCGCCGCACGCCGCTCCGCCCGTCTGGCAAGTCCGTTCGCTCGTCAGTTCCGGATCTATGGATCAATTGCAGAGCATCCACCAAATGCAACCGCCGTCCAGGCCGGCTAAAAGCCAGTCGCAGACGCTGCCTTCGTCGACGGCCATGCAGCAGCAATACCTCCAGCAACAACAACAACAACAACAGTCGGCCAATCCGGCTCAGACGCACCAGCCGTCCTGGCGATCAACCCATCCGCCAGAGACGGAAAAGGAGCCCATCGCCCCTCTTCCTCATTCGGTAACTTCCATCTAATCGTCCTTTTTGTTTTTTTTTCTTAATTGATTTTGTTTTGATTGTTGCAGGTGATTACGACGCTGACGCAGAGGATGACGCAACGGAACAACAATAATAACAACAATGCCAATTACGGCGATTACATGAACGTCCAGGAAGCGACGAATCCGTCGATCGCCACCGCCCGTGCTGGACCTCAAGTGCCGGCCCAGAGACCGGCCAATTACCGGCATCCGTCCCTACAGGGACCCAGTCACTCTGCGCCCGTCCAGTCCAACACGACGTCGGCGGTCCAGCAGCAGAACAACAACGACCGTATGCTCAGCGTCAGCGGCAAGAAAAAGTGCTCCCTCTGCCAAGAGGAATTGGGTATAATCAAATTAACTTGATATAAAGTTGAATCGGATTTAAATTTGAAAAATGAAAATAATGCGACAGGTCGAGGTGCGGCGATGATCATCGAGAGTCTGCGGCTTTTCTACCACATCAACTGCTTCCGCTGTTGCGTCTGCGGCATCGCCCTGGGCAACGGCACTGCCGGCACGGACGTTCGCGTTCGCAACAACAACCTCCACTGTCACGACTGCTACTCCAACGACGACGGTACGTGCCCCGTTCGTTCTACTTGTCCCTTCTCTGACGCTCGTTAACTTTTTTTTCGTCTCTTGTTGTTCGTGCAGGTCTCAAGTTCAGCAAAGTGTGAGCCGCCCGGCCTCGATCGCTTCTCCTATTTCTCTTCTCTTTCAAGATATTTGACAATTCATTCACTTCTAGGCAGCAGACCAGACCCCGATCGCCCGGATGTATAATTAGACAACAACAACCGAGTTCTTCTTCTTTTCTTTCTCTTCATTTACACATCACGCCCTCTTTTCTTTTTTCGCGACGACCTGTGATTTTCAATCGGAAAATAATTGTGTACTCTCTTTTTTTCTCTCTGTATTTTAATTTGCATCCCCCCCCAGTTATTTTTTACCTACCCCCGTCAACACTATTATTTTCTAACTATAGCCTCAATCGTGTTCCTCTCCTGACGTCCGTCGTGTAATTAACTCAACAACAACAAAAAAAGATTCAAAAAAACAGTGATGATGCTTTAGGTGGAAAATCCTTCGATTTCGACAATTGAAGAAAAAAAACAAAAGAATGACGAAATTAAAGAAACAAAAAATGTAACCAAGTATTTCTGGTAGCTCTTTTTTTGGAAACAAATACTAGTGCGTGTGTACAGCGTGTCTCTTTTTTTGTGCGTCCCTTGTAATCCTCATCAATTTCAGCTTTTATTTCCCTCCCCAAATCCCAAAAAGACAAAGTATACAAATTTATCCAAACTATTTTGCAAATGTTGTTGAGAATTTTATTTCTAACTATTTCACCAATTGGTCGGCTTTGAAAACGCCTTTTTCCGTTACAATACCACCTGTTATCAGTTCGGATGGAGTCACGTCGAATCCCGGGTTCCAGCAATTGATACCGGCCGCCGCGGTCCGGATGGAGCCCGTGTGGGTCATCTCAGAGTGGGGACGTTCCTCGATGGGGATCGAATCGCCAGAAGGGATTTCGAAATCGATGGAAGAGAACGGAGCTGCCACGTAGAATAAAACGTTGTGATATTTCGCCAAGACGGCCAACTGGTACGTTCCGATTTTGTTGGCCGTGTCCCCGTTGGCGGCTACACGGTCGGCGCCGACGATGATGGCGTCGATCTTGAACTGTTTCATCGCTGCAGCGGCCATGTTATCGCAGATGAGAGTGGCCGGCATTTTCTCGTAGACTAGTTCGAAGGCCGTCAGTCTTGATCCTTGGTTGTAGGGTCTGGTTTCTGTGCAGTAGACATGGTCCAGCTGGTTGGCTTTGTGGAGGCTGCGGATGAGTCCAAGAGCAGTACCGTAGCCAGCTGTGGCCAGGGAACCAGTGTTGCAGTGAGTCATGACTCGTAACTTGCTCTTGCCAGTCTTCTGCACCATGTCTTTGGCTCCGTAATCTCCAATGGCCAGGTTGTCTGCTATATCGTTTTCCAGCATGGCTTCCAGGTGTTTCAGAATGGCATCTCGAGCTGCTGCTGCATCCACAGAGTCATTCCCAGAGAGCTCACTAGATAGCTTGACACATGCCTCTGCTGCCAACTGCATGTTGACTGCTGTTGGGCGTGATGTCACCAAATAGTCGAGTTTGTCTTTGACCAACTGGTGGAGCTCTTGCTTTGACTGGACATCAGTCAGTTTCCTCAACTCGACGGCCAGGCTCAGACATCCCACAATTGCGATGGCTGGAGCTCCACGAACCTTAATTAAAGAGACTCGATTAATTAGATACGTCAGCAAAATATCATAAACTAATCGGACTACCTTCATTTCGCGAATGGCTCCCCAAGCGTCTTGCACATTATTAATATAAATATAAGTGCAAGATTCAGGCAGCTGCAATTGGTCAAGAATTTCCAATTGGCCAGCACAATATTTAATCGCCTGAAGAGTTGCCATCGCGCGTCAATCACTGAGTTCGACACGTGCAAAGCAGTCGACGCCGCATTGTTTACATTCACTGCCTGTCATTATTGTCAAATTTACATAAATTTTCAAGTTGAAACAGGAAAGCGGAAACTCCAATATTAATAGAAAAAAGTTTTGTAATATCCAGGCATCAGGGAATGAACATGAAAAAATCGGAATATTATCAAGGGCCCTTGTAAAATTGATGGTTTCCAATTTTTGCAAGTTTCTGACAGTTTTTGGTCCAAGACGGGTATCCTTCCTTGTCAGGATTATTATAGTGATCGGCTCCGTTGGTCGGATCCCGATCGAGATAAACGTTAGGGAGCCAAGCATCGATGGCACAAAGTGTTTGTGGCTCCCTCCGTTTACCCTCTTCCACCAGTTGTCGGTGATGGTCAGAGTTCCAGCACTCGAACTGATGAGGATGAAGACAAACGGCCGCGATTGAATTGCCTCCCCAGTACGACCGATTCATTTCGGCTCGGTTTTTGATCACCCAGGCAACTGCTCTCTGTCCTATCTCAGGTTCACCTCTTGCCTCGGCAAATATTGTATCAAGCAGTACTTTGTAGTCATGGGAACTCTTATCCAGTGACATTTTTCCTAGAAAAAAAGGGAAACCTTTTAGAACTTGTGTTAACTACGGCCATCAGCAGGGTGACAATGAGTGTTTCTAGGAATTTAGCACTGCATATTCATTCTCTAAAAATTGAAAATTAATAACATTTTCTCCTCTAGAACTGGCAGAGAATAAGATGAGAAGAGGACATAAAATGAAAAACAAGTGCATAAGTGTTCAAAATGTCATTAACTGTTCAAGTTCAAGGTTATTTTTGCATCTTTATGAAACTATACCTAGTACCGTCAGTGTTGGGTATAAAAATCTGCACGTTGGATTAACATTTGAATTGTTTATTTGGAATTAAAGAAACATTTTTAATACCCGATTTGCTGACTCAATAACACTTGGTTTAGTTATTGTGTAGGGGTGTCTGACTAAACACTTCAAACTTCTTAAGCCTTCGTGGTTAAACACCTGTCAAGCAACTTGTTGACATCAAAGCATTGGCGCCAAATTTTTAAAAAATGACGCATTGTAAATACTGAGAAAAAGAATCAAATGTATAAGTATAAAGTATCTATCAATAACAAATTACTGAACTCTGAGCTGCCTTGTATTGGATTCAACTTTACATTTTATTTCCGTGCCATTGTTAATAGAATATTGACTACTAATTGATAATTGACTAATTGACTGTGTGGAGGATACTACCCGCCGAACTAATCTTATTGATAATTTTCGGCCTGAAAGGTTGTAGTGATCGGCTCAATTACTAGACGGGTCGCGATCCAAGAAAACGGTAGGAAGCCAGGCATCGATGGCCTCTACAACTAAACGTCCGGTTTTTCTTCTTCAAGCTTCTTTGTTTAATTAAACACATGATCTCCAATTTCCGTTATGCACAGCGACACTTTACGTGACTATTCATCCGGATTGTTGCAATGACTGGCGCCTTCAATGGGGAGAGAGTCGGATCACTGTCTTCATAAACTGGCGGAAGCCAACAGTCCAAAGCTTAATTATTAAAAAATGTAAATCAACCAAAAGCTATACTAAATGCTGACATGTATTGAACTCAACATGGATTTTTTCATACTATACTGATTATTATGACTACAGATTCAATTTAATGTAATGTGGGACTTGGCTCGAGTATTTAAAGCGAGTTAATAAGATTAAGGCCCTTTGTAAAATTGGTGATGGCCAATTTTGACGGTGCGGCGGCAGTTGTTGGTCCAAGAGGGATACCCTTCCTTGTCGGGATTGTTGTAGTGATCGGATCCATTAGACGGATCACGACCCAAGAAAACGTTCGGAAGCCAAGATTCGATGGCCGCCACAGCGCCCGGCTCTCTGCGTTTTGCCTCTGCGATCCGCTGTGCTCCGTCGCCATTCCAGCACTCGAACTGGCCCGGATGGAGACAAACACCGGCGATGGTGTTACCACCCCAATACGACCGATTCAAATCGGCACGGTTTTTGATGACCCAGGCAACTGCTTTCTGTCCTTGTTCCGACTCGCCTCTGGCTTCGGCAAAGACCGTGTCCAACAGAACCTGGTAATCACGAGAACTCTTGTTCAAAGACATTTTCCTAAATTCGTTTGAGAGAAAAAAGGAAAAATGAAAGAAAAGTGTATAAGCCCATCAATGGGAAGCCTAATAATACTTAATATAATAGCCAATAATGTTTCATTTCATTTAATGTAACAATACCTAGCTCTCTCGAAATCAAGTGTTGTTCCTTCAACCAAGCTTCTCCAAAACAAAACAGAACATGTTGAGCCAAGCGAAAACCTATCATATATACTCTATCTGCTGATGGTAGCTTTATCTCTACATATTATAGGTCCTGTCTGAACTTGTTTCAACTCAACATGTCTATTTTTGTTGCCCACAAAAGAAAAACAAATTTAATCAGCACAGACAGGAAGCCAGATCGGATTTATTACACGGAAGTGATGTCGTCAACTATTTGTAAGGGAATCGGTTGGATTTCCCCAAATGCTATTAGAAGATACGTGCGTATTAAGCGTGGGCTATTCGATATATAGTTTTCAATCTAGAAAAAGCGGTAAACACATGGTAAACAGGACGAGGATGATGACGCATATATAGAACGGATAACAAGTTATTCTGGTGCGATATCGTGTACAATCCTGATCCGTATTACACATTATTTATTTTCGATATAGTACGGCGCAAGGAGAGCTAATCTTTAGATCGTGACAATGCATTAGAATGGTATACCGTATCAATCAATAAACAAACAATGCGTTGGCGTTATTTAATTCACACATTAATAGCCTATCCGTCCATGTAATTTAAGAGTATTTTCGATTGCCAGAAGAGAAACGCCAGCAATCAAAAGTTTCTACTTATTTTCTACCCTATTGAATTAGGTGTTTTGATCGATCTATTGCATATATTCCCACTTAGATTGGGTTGTGTCGGTGTACACCGAGACACCAACGCAATTAACACTCAGGTTGTTTTCAAATTGATATAAATAAGAAACGACCCGCGTTATTTCAAATATAAGAATTAGTTCTATATGATACAAAAAATTTAACATTTAACTTTCGCGGACTGGAATGATATGCACTCTCGTTATAGCTAAATTTGGACGAGCGAGAATGTTATCAGATGAATTGCAACTAAAAGGTAAAAGGCGTAGACAATAATAGTGCGTATAGCGGCCTCGCGTCATGACACGCAGTGGCATCCAAAGGTTGGTCCCCGGCTACAATCTTTTGAGAAAAAAAAGCATTCCAACTTTTTCGTGTTTCAAATCAGGCAAACTTGGAGAACATACGTAACGTATCTTTTCTAAAAAAAACCGTTATGTTATCTGCTATACATTAAAAATATTTGCCTTCTATTTTTTCAGTTTACAAATATCGCTAGCCCTAGCCGTATAGCTAATACGTCGTTAGAGTTGTTGAAAAATTAAAGGGGAAAAGAGATAAGGCGGTATTATAATAAACAAAGATAGATGCAGGTATTCAATATTTGCATTCTGAATATTTTCTGCGTATGCAGAACACCGTTTGTCTTATATTCGAATGTAATAATTTAAAATTCGACTACACCATTTTCAAAGCACAGGAAATATTTAACTGCGGATGGTCCAATATTACACTATTATTTATTCCCTGTAAAATTCAAAGTCTTCGATTCTCATTTTATGTCTGTAGTTTCTTGGCGGTTCTCTTTCAGCATTGTAATAATGTTCGGCGCCGCCGATTCTGACGGTCGGATCGACGCCGTCGAAAACCGATGGAAGCCACCTGTCCAATCCGTCGAAATCACGCCGATACGCGCGGGTAGCGTTTTCCATTTCTCTGAATTTTGCCATGTTCTTCCAACAATCAAACTGTCCTGTGAATTGAGCTTGGGCAATTGAGCGTCCCCACCGTGTCGGGTTGCGTCTGCAACGATTGTAGATGACCCAGGCTATGGCTCTCTTGACTTCTACACCCTGGCCCCTACCCTCCATGAAGACCGTCTTCTTCAAAATGATGTAATCTTGGGATGCCATGTCAAGTGGCATTTTTTCTCTTATTTTCACAATAAAAGATTTTAAATTTAATTTCAAATGAAAATATTTATTAATATTTAACAGACTGAGAACTAATATAATTTAATTAACTGAACGTACCTCAAACTCTCAACCGACGTGACAGTTGACTTCAACAAGTGTGGCCATGAGCATATACAAAATATGAATGTGATGGTGTGCATTACTGCATTGGCTTTTAAATACATTCGAATGACGCTAATAACGAGTGTACACATAAGGCTCTACATACTATTTCTTTACAAATAACGTGAAACGTCCTTACTATACAGGTAAGCTTACCGTGCAGTCCACCAATCCTATGACAGTTTTGGCTTTCATCGTCTTTGTTTTCAAACTGATACCCGTGGAGCCCGTTCATCTGCCCTAGCCGACCATCTTTTTCCCGCGCGTGCACTGGTTTTTTTTGTAATATATGTATAGGTTGGCTAATTTATTATATATGTGGGCGTAAAGGGACACTACTTGTTCACGTGTATCATACTATAAGTCGCGCGTGTTTATTCACCATATCAGTCCATCGTCTGAAATCGTCCGCAAATTTAACCAATGATTCTTATGCAACCTGAAGACCTTGTCGCGATGTATTGGTCCCTTTTTGATATTTTTCATTACGTTTTTATTTTAAATTAATATCATTTTATTATTTAACTTTTATTGTTATAATTCCACGTTTAAAATATAGTTATGTATTAAATGAACGCGGACAGCAATCCCTGCAGCTGCAGCTTTATTCATAGCAAGGCCATTATAGGATGTTGATGTCATGACCGGTCAAGTAATACTTGGTTCTTCACAATTTAACAAGTCATTTGGCCGCTCGAGACATCAGTTGTAGCCTAACCAGAGAAGAAGGGGAGATTGGCCACGGCATATACGAAAATCTGGTTAGTTTTTTTTCGCGACACCAGCGCCGATGCGGATGGCCAAAGAGTTAGTTTCTTGCTTCCCCAGCCCCCTGACTTCGGATTTCAATATGGCGGCGGCTCTTCCCAAGAGAAGCTCTATTCTCGTTGAGCTCCCGCTTAAATGACGAAAACCACGACTAAATTGAGTGTAAATGCCTCAATTTCTAGGTTACGAAGCATAGGGAGTGTGGGGAATAGTGTTTTAGGACTAAATTTTCGAGCCACTAGGTATTAAGTGCTAAACTTAGAGCCAGCTTCATCCCCAGAGTAGGCCTAACGTTGTCACGAAAATAAGTACTTTTGAATGTATAGATGGTGTAGTGGCCACAAATATTTTCACTGTTAACGTAGATGATGACATTTCGACGAAATTTTCTTCAAAAAACATAAGGATTTAGATTTAAATTGCCAGTCTTCATCTCTATGTACATTCAGCATATCCACGTTTCCAATTCCATATACCGCAAATTAACCTTAGTGTTTTGGCCAGTCGCTAGATGGCGACAGCCTTTTTCAAGATTTGTTTTTCCCTATACCCTGGCCAATCTCCCCTTCATCTCTGAGCCTAACGAAAACAACTTATATATGACAGCGGTGAAATGCCTTTATTATATTAGGCAGAATATAATTGCTGAATAAAATGACAGGAAAAACTGCTGTTTTCATTCCACGTAAACATAAAAAGAAAATCACTCACGCGCCTTAGGGCGTTATTAACACCTAAAATTTCTCGCACCTTTGTATACACACATCAGAGCTTTCTCTCGCTAAATATATATAGGAGCGAAGTGATACCAAACCAAAATACTCTTTCATTTATGATAGTATTTTGATAGCATAATATGCGGGTATTCTTTTGTCACAGATGAAATATGCGTCTAGGTAGCCCATTCTCAGTGATGGAAAAACATAGATTTCGTGGATTTCATAAAATACGTCATCACGCCAGCCTATAGGGTACCTATATGCAATCTATTATGTCCCTGCTGCCGTATGTTGATTTTGCCGGATTGTATATTGTATCGTAGATTATACACATTGGAATGCGTTTATTTGTTATTAATAATAAATGATCGTGTTTGTATTTTTGTGTCTTGTATACCGTGTTCCACGAGAACATGTACCCTGATTTATATACATAAGCTGAGAACATAAGCTCTGATTTTCCTAAATTAATTTTTTGTCACCCAACATTTAAACTGTAGATGACAATTGAATGCAAAATGTGCTGGCAATTAAATTATGACATGCATATTGCCATTCTCCTTTGTAATCAGTTATGTCTTATCAAATACTGAAAACCCAAACAACCATTTTCTTCTCGCTCAGTTCCTTTTAAGAATAATCTGACCTTCGACGTTGCAGGGAATTTTAAATTAAGAATCTTAATAACCAAGAATTGATTGCCGCAAGATTCTGCTGAAATCACTCTTCTCTATCTGAATCTAATAAATTATCTGTTCTTTGATTCCGACCCTAGAATTACAATATATACAACCTTTGTATCACTGGCCCAATTCTGAACTTTAAAAACCCCGCTCTATACTAAGGAAAGTATATTGACGTCAAAACAAAACTATACAGTATCCAAAAACAAAAAACGATTCCTTCAGAATATATTAACATATACAAATTTGACTGACATGACTGAGACTCTAATTCGTCATATAAAGGCTACATGAAAAATTAACCCAATGCAGTTCAGAATTTAGAGGAAAAGGAAGTACATATTGCCGGTTCTCTTTTATAGGACGATAGGCTATGCTGTAACATTATACACGCGCGGGTAATACAAAATTATATTTCAACAACCTCGATCCTCCCCAAAATATGACAATGCCTGGAACTGACTGAATGATTGAACCGATTTACTAGATAGTTGACCTCATTACTCCTTAAACTGGAATTCGCGAATTGATGAAAATTGTCTTCCTTGTTGTGTTGTCGCCGGATGACCTGCCGGAACTTCAAAACTGGTTCTAAATCCTATTGCTAATATAGAATTAGAAGATCAGATCCTACCTCAGATCACGGTCTGGTTTAAAGGAGCTTTCGCAGGCTCGAGACTGCTTTTATACTGAAACTTGGGGGTCTGTCTAATCTACATACACCTTGGCCAACCAATCCTGAATGTGCACGTACGTTATAACGGTAATGATCTTATTTTTCAAATTGGTACTCTCATGTACGTGCAGTGTACTATGAACCAAAAAAAAAACAACAGCTTAATGGTGGCCCAAATATTAGCCTTATCTCATTTTTGGTGCGGACTTTTGTCGCTAAAATGTGAGCATGTCCCACAGTCCAGTTTCTAAGCGCATTGGGCAATATCAGGTAAGATACATTTAGATGATACATTTGTAATTTTTCACCTGCTGGAAAGTGCCATTATCTCTTGTTTACTTCATATCTGGGATGTATTTGACCAAGTGTGAAAACATCTATTGTAGCCTACATAGACGACCGGCCGTTTTCGACGAAAGATATCATTAATGGATCACGGTGTACAACGTGTTGAAATTTGTTTTTTTCGAAAATGTGACGCACACGTGATGGTGGTGCAATATACAAGCAAACATATGAGGTGCCGTTTGTCGGTCAAAACAAACATTTTTCAAATGGCGCGGATTGTATTTAAATTAACAATAAACCAAAGTTTAACCAGAATAAAACACTACCACCATAAACTAATTAATCAAGCAAATTTATTAATCCGTATATAGAGTTGGCCAACCCCGAAGAGCTAGTGCACGGTGCCCCATCCCCCTGGGATCGCGTTGCGTCACCGATTCAAGGTCTTTCGGTGCGCCCACAGCCCAATGGATAGGACGTTCAATCCTATAGCACCATACTGTTGTACCGTAAGGTCCCGGGTTCGATCCCCAAGCCCGGCACCTCTCTACCCTATACCGCGGTAGTTTCCCATGCCCATACCTGTATTTACTGTCTGTATAACTGTATGTTGTACGTGTATGCATGACTAACTATAAATGTGTCTAACTTTCCAACTTCCCTTAACCTTCCCTCTCATTCATGGGTCTCTTACGTCTCTACATATAAAGAGCGTATCATAAAGACCATCCGAAAAAAACATAAAACACTCACGCTAACATTAACACGCAACACAATCAAACTCAAACCTTCTAAGAACTAAGGGATTGTACCCGGAGGGCTGGCCCAATCCCTTGCAAGGCAAATGCCTCGGTAAGCCGTGGCGTAGACAATAAGTGTGCGTAGCGGCCTCGCGTCGTGACACACGCAGTGGCATCCGAATGTCCGGTTGGTCCGCGGCTACAATCTTTTAAAAAAAAATTCAAACATTTTCGTGTATCAAATCAGGCCAATTAATAACTATAGGAGAACAGAAGACAAAACGCGAATGCCACTTGTAGTTGATGCTTTTATTCACTTTTAACAACTGAATTTTTTGAAAATGTACTTCAACCCATCTTTTGTTGGTTCCGAGTTCAATTACAAGTCGTATTATTGATTCTATCAAATATTATTTTCCCGGTCCCAGTCCCAAGATTCTTGAAAACAGAACATACACGGAACTTTATATTCCAGTATATTCTGGCCTACCTTTGTGCAATTGCGCATCTAACCATTCATTTAACCCATAATAAAAATAATTGGTCAATGGAAAAGGATAAACGAGTATATAGTATTATATAGAGTATCACGCAAAAAGAAAATCAAGAATTTTTGTTAAATTGATAGTTGCCAATTTTCAAAAGAGGTTGGGAGTTTCTGATCTGATTCGAAGTCTCTAGCTCTTTGTCGGAATTATAGTAGAGGTCGGCTCCGCCGGTTGGATCAGGTGTCAAGTAAACTTCTGGAAGCCAAGCGTCGAGAGTACGAAGAGACTGGGGGTCTTTGCGTTTCCCTTCTGCAATCAAATGGCGTTTGTCGTCTTTCCAGCATTCAAACTGGCCTGGATGAACGCATACACCGGCGATTGTGTTGCCTCCCCATTCCGGTCGATTCATATCGGCACGGTTTTTGATGACCCAGGCAACAGCTCTCTGACACTCTTCCGGCTGACCTTCAGTTTCGGTAAAGACTGTGTCCAACAGAATCTGGTAGTCCTGAGAACTTTGACTGAGAGACATTGTATCTCAAATGAAAACCTAACATTGTTTTGGTTAACATACTGTACAAAACTTCGTTAAAAACATGCAGGAAAATCAAGCGAATAGCAATTTTACATTTCGGAAACTTACAAACTAGTTTAGTGCTGCTGACAACGCGTCTTTTTATTTGGAACAAGTAGGCTACCTTTCTTTGATTTCTTTTCGGAAGAACAATTGCCATCAAAACCACCAGGAATAGGCATATAGTCAATTTTGTGAATAGCATGAACGTTGGTTTTCATGGAAATGTCCTTATCTATGAAGTCGTAGCGCTACCGACGGAATCTTCTTTAACAGCCCACACCAGAGAAGGGGTACGGTACGTATACTTCAAAAGTTAAAAATTCGTCTTTAATCTTCAAATTTCTGGTGACGTTGGCGTCTAGAGCCAACGTAAACCACTCGTGGTCCTTATACACCTGGAGTATAAAGAGCCCCTTATTCCCTTTTAGGTGAAAGCAATTGTCGAGAAAAAATAACATGCAGGTGAATCGCGTCTATAAGTACTCATTCAGTTTTTCTAGTACATTTCCACATTAAGATCGTCATCAGCATCAGTAGATGTCAAGGCTCTCAGCATCTCTTGGAGCGTGCTGAGGTCAATATTCGGGCATAATAATGTGTCACCATTTATAGAACCCTATATCAAGATGAATAAGTTGACAGCTAGTCCATTATATAGAAGAGGCTGCTGAAGTATGCATTTAGATTTTAAAGATGATTTTCTATATTCGTTGATGCAACTTGCAAGCGGTGCTATCTTTTATTAGAATTTAAATATGTGCTTCTTGTAAACTGTGATGTGTAATCGTTTAATCTCATTTGAAGGCAAATGCCGCGTCATTTTCTCGAAAGAGGTGACCATCTCCTAAGAACCTAAGCTCTTCTAACTATCAACATCGTGGGAGGTTGAAAAAATGACAGTATTTACAATATAGCCGGGTTTACAATAAAACACAGTGGGCTGAACTTGTGTTGCTGAGGGTTAAAGCGCGATCTTTAGCTAGACACGTATTTAAAGGGCGAACATATAAGGACCAGAACTCATTCCTTTCAACTCACGTCCCAGAGCCAATCTGCCCAAAGGAGCCACGTAAAGAAACAAGCCCTCAGTGCGGTAAGACTTTTTGTATAAGACTTGATATAATATTTGTTTCTGAAACATACTATTCTCAGTACTTTACAAATACTATGTATTCGTTGCATAACAGATGAAGTTGGCGTTGATATTCTTAATGCGGTCGACGCTTGTCGTCATTTCTAGCCAGCAATTTCAACAGAGTCCAGTACTGAGTCAAGTCTTTTGGTGGCTTCCCCAATATGTCCAACATAACAATGACCAACCACTTAACTACCGCGATAGAAACAACCTTCCATCAATTCGCCAAATAATTCCTATAAGACCCGATATCTACTCGCAAGTTAGTTAGTTTTTATTTCTTAATTTATTTAAGGACATCCATCACAACCAAGTATGATATAGATTGTAATTTTCTTAAGAACGGAGGTATTTATGCGCCAGGCCTACCCGAGGGCCTACCTGAAGGGACCGAGAACCAAAACGACATGATCGGTGAAGTACACGATTTTTCAGAGGGAAGAAACAAAGGTTTTACCTACTACCAGCCATCGCCCCCCTCCCCATATCCACGTTTTTTCTTCAATAATAATAATAATCTTAATAATCTTGGCGCCGGGACTGGCTATAGACCACTGTTGAGAACGGCTACATTTACTTTTACGTCAACGCTGTCACTAACAAGCGTGCAGTCTTGTATTCCCATTGGAGAATTTGTTGCAGGCAAAGAAAAAACTCCTTGTCGTCGCAAACGAGAAATCACTTCGTCTGATGCTGAATCCGAAAAAAATCAGTTCTCCATCGCTCCGTCTCAAATGCTACGGTAAGTGGGTTTCGTAGCTGATTTTGTAATTTCTACCATTATTGATTATTTAAGTTCGAATGTCGAAAATCGTGGACATTCAGTATATCCATCGAGAAACTAACTTTTTAAACTTTCAGTGTGATCCCAACGGAATCATTTTCACTTGAAAGGACGATTCCTCATCAGTTGCCAGTAATCAACCACCAATCCGTTGACCATGGTGTAATATTATCGTCGAAAGACGAAAGTGTCGTCAATGCTGAGATGTCAGAATTACTCACTCGACCAGACGATCAGTTTTTGAGAGAGAGAAGATTTTTTATCAACAGGTTTGGAGCCATTACAACTGTGACAAGTTACTTTTTGGCCTCGAAAACTATCACCCAGACAGTTATCCTCGTGGATCCAGCGGCAGCGGAGCAAATGGTACTTAACTGTTTACCCGCTGGTTATATTGTTTGTCCATAAGTTTCAACTAGCAACGAAAAGAAAAGCCTATTGGTCTGGGTTTGATTTCACACAAAAAAATATTTTATCTATAATTTGTTAATTATTCCTTGCAATAGGCTGTTGTTCGTTGCAGTGATGTTATCAATACATTATATCGTTGGCAATATATAGGCTACTTCTCTAAATTTTATTAACGAATCCTGTGTATACGGTCGTCTGTTGACATCGGCATGAAGATACGGCTACCTACATTGGTTACGTTGCTAAATTAATTTAAATATTCCCAATTGGCGAACACCGAACACAGGGTGAATAATCGTAAGCGACCGCAATCAACTTTATTTATGAGTCCAATCTCTGTAATTTTGTTTCGTATTTCCCAGTAACACTGGGAACATAAGTGTGCATAACGTTTTGCTTACGCCAGTGTATGTAGCGAATGGCATCCGCGCTGGAAGCCGAAGAAAGTGATTTCGATGTATTTGAGATTATGGCTATTTACAGAAATGATCAGGATCATCATACGATACGTTTCAAGTATTGGCCTGATGGATTTTTTGCCATTTAGCTACGAGTGAAGTCATATCTGAAGACATTTTACTTCGTTTGATTCCTTTAACGGGTTCGCTACTAGTTTCCTCTTCCACTACTGTTGTAACTGACTCGGCCACTGAAGTCGCAGCTTGTTGCGATGCTGTTTCCGGCAATGATGTGACTGCAGGTTCGATGGGCGGCGGATCTTCCACTGCAACCGTATCCAGTGAAGCCAAATCCGTATAAAAAGAGTTCAATGCCGAGTCCAAACATTCTCCGACTTCATCACTTGTTGTGGCGGCGGGGACGGCAGCAGATTCCGTTGCAGCCGGTGTCCCCGGGTTCTCACTACCCGAATCGTCAAGAACCATATCTATAACTTGATCCTGCTGGACTTCTGGTTTCACGGGCTCTTCTTTTAATTTTTTTTCGATTGTTTCCAACCACTCTTCTAGGAAATCCGTCTGCAGTTTCTTCTGATTCCAGGCCTCTTTTAAGATTTCCAGTTGAGGGGCCAAATGTACTTTTGACAGTCCAGCAGGAAACGGTTCTGCCGAGTTCAAATGAGTCTCGAGTCGGGTGATTTTCTGCGCTACAGTCAAAGGAACAACTGGGGCGACTGGGACCATAGGTTTTAGAATCTCCCCTGCAATAAACTGGACTTTTTGCACTGGTGTTGAGACGGGCGTGTCTTCTTTTTCTTGATAGCCCAATCCCTTGAAAGTATTGACGATTGTGGGAGGCGAGGCCGAACCCAGTTCGAGATCAAGAACGGGCTGGTGAGTAGGCGGAAAGAATTTCTTAAAATCATTGCCAAGTTTTGGACGAGACTCTGGCTGTGGGCGTCTTCGAAATAAGGGAACAAAAGTTTCCGTCTTGTGATCCGGAGGTACTTCCTTTTCAATTGCTGCAATAATACTGTCCGCGTCAATGGTCAAGCGACCGTTCGTTTTTGCCTGAGTCATTTCTGACTGGACACTTTTGGCATTATTCTTTTCTACAACACCTATTTTAAAGCTCACTTTCCCGTCATCTTTTCTGATCATGTCTCCTTTTGGTGGAGCAGGGAGACTTGGTCCTTCAACTGTTGAAGGTGTTGGTAAGGTGGAAAAGATTCTACAAAAGATAGATTTTTAAGCAAGTTTTGTTCATTTTATATGTTTCAAATAAATTACTTGGAGACTGAAGGTGAAGGAAGCTCTTGTTTAATTGTGGATGTTCCTGGCGGAACAGTTTTTTCTTCTGCAGCTACAGTTGGTTTACTAATCACCTTTGTGCCATCAACATTTGACTTTGAAGCTGCTGGGGGTTTAACAAGGTCCTTAGGTTTATCCCATGTCAACTCATTGGTGACGGTATGCCAGTAATATGGCTGTCCTGACTGAGGATCCCATAATTCTTGCCAAACTAAAATAGAAATATACAAGTCTACATTTCCTGAAAGAAAAATTTTTTTAGAAATCTACCTGATGGAATGGGGGGTGTTGGAGTTTCTTCTGCCGATTTGATTTCATTCATGAAATCCTTGAATTCAGAATCTTCTTCCTCCTTACCGCTTTCATCATCATCAGAGTTGTAATGTCCCAAAAGAGCGTGTAGCTTATTTGGCGGTGCAGGAGCGGGTACAGAGGGATTAATTGTTGTAGTGTTGTTCTGAACTGAAGGACTTTGGGATCCTGTAAAACGTCACTCATTTTACTTCCCGAACACAATATAAAACTATGGAGCTATACTTTACTATACCTTCATCGTCAAGTTGAAGAATTTGTCGTCTATTTTTGGGCCTCCACCTAGAAGTCATTTTTTATTTATTTTCCAGCGATCACGGTGTATGTAATTGCCTTTTGACTCAACCAGCAAAATCTTCAAAATTCAAGATCCATGAAAACACAACATCGTCTATTCGTCTGCACAATCGTTGTTCATTTGTTTCCATCTGAAAAAAGTTGAATTTTTCAAGCGGTTGTGTCAAGTTGGATTTCAAATCTCCTTTATTAATATAAAAACACTAACTTTATTTTAAAGTATTGCAAGAAATGATTACGTGGCGATAATAAATTACCCAAACAACGACCAATCAGCGGAAAACCGGAGAGGGGGGGGGGGTCCCGGTGTCTCTGTTGCAAAGCAGACGCTTCGATTATTTGGAAAGGCTGGTTGAAGTTTTTCGTGGTTTACGATCGTTAGTTCTAAAAGCCATCAAAACTCTCCACATTTTCGAAGTATTTACAACGAAATATAAACAGTAGGTGTAATTTTAGCTAAAATTTGCAATTGGACTGTTTAAATTGTGTGTATTAATTTTTCTTAGTGAGTGCTGAGCAAGGATCTTGGAGCAACATAGTGTTTCGATGTGCAGTAGCAACTGGAGCTCACCCACTTGATCTGGCCAAAACACTGATTCAGTTAGGGCATGAACCTATAGCCCCTAAGTCTACTAGGACATTTTTTGGAAGGCCAGCTCTGGGACTTCCATCAGTGTTCCAGTACAGTAAGTTGTCGTTGTGAGCACCCTCAAGCACATAAACCTAACCACTTTTGGACCCATTTAGTTGGCTACATCAAAAAGAGAGATGGTTTTTTTGGACTCTACAGAGGCCTTGGGCCTAAGATGTGTGCAACCATCGTCAAGGGCATGGCTTTCCAAAAAGCCACAGAGTTATTCATCATTCACGTGGAAGGAAAAACTGAAAAGTAGAGCTATTCTCACAGTCCCAATTAATTGATATCTAAGAGTTTTTGAAATTCATAGGAAGAAAACCCCATTTAATGAGGAAGATGAAGAAGATGAAGAGACCCCTGTTGAGGAAGAAACTTTTGCAGCATTTGCGTTGACCCTCTGCCGTAATGTCACCGCAACCACCGCATCAATTATTGCCAGCCAACCGTTCCATGTTATTGCGGTGCGGACCATGGCTCAGTTTATTGGCCAGGAACAAAAGTACACGTAAGTTCATTACATATTTAGTACATTATCGTACTTTAATATTAATTGCCCTTGAATTGATATGTTCCAGTGGAGTTTTTGCTTCGGCAAAGGAAATTTACCAGGAGAGTGGCATCCCTGGTTTTTTCCAAGGAGTCGTACCAAGAATTACTGGCGAAGTTCTGGCTCTTGTTCTGGCCTCAACCGTTGGCTTCACTGTTAGCACCTACCTACTCGGAGACCCACGTTACAAGTCAACAGTCAAGACCGCCGCTGGGGTAAAACCACTTTTCATTTTTCGTGGTTTCAGTACTAATCATTTTTATTCCCCTTAGTTCTTGTCGACATCCCTGACATACCCGTTCCATGTGGTGTCGGCTTGTATGGCAGTTACTGGGTCTGGATTGGCCGCTGGTCATCCGCCGCACATGCCCGTCTACGTCAATTGGACTGATTGTTGGTCCCATTTATCGCACAACAATCAACTGAAACGAGGGTCGTCGATTATTTGGCGTTACTATACTGGGACGACAGCAGTGTTGCGGCCGAATTAAGTCTTGACGCCTTGTTTTCTTGGAGGTGATTCTAATCAGCAGAGAATTAATATTCCAAGTGTTCGAATTTCACAAGTCAAAGAAGAACCTAGGAAGTACCGTTTAGTGTTGTCTTTACATTCAAATCCCTTTTATGGCACCTTGGTCATTTTCACCAAATTTTCATTGTTGTCTGGAAATTTTTTTACTTTTTTTTTTGGCTTGTCCGTCCTCTCTGTTTCCAGTAGAATTATGATGCAGTCTGTAACGGTAGCCTAACATACTTTTTCATGACAACATGTTGAAAACAGTCGTCATCTTGTTCGACAAATGTGTGATGTGACCTCTAACTCACCTGCCGTAATAAAGACTAATCGGACTCAACTTGCGTGTATACATGTAGAGGCAATCGATGCTACGAGAGCTAAAAGATATCCGTCTCTCGAATGCTCTATTCCAATGAAATCTCTGTATGGGAGATTGAGGTCCATAATTGATGGTTCCCTCTTTGTTCGGATTCCTTAACATCACGACCATGTCATCGATTTTCGATTGAATTGAAATAGAACAGACATTGCATTTGTCGTCGATCCCAAGATGCAGTAGGACGCTTTTCGCCGTTGTTTGCCGAGTTTCATTCCTTGAAAAGTAACAATGAATCAGAGTCTTTTGCAATCGCAGTTGAAATTACGAGATGACTTGGCAGCCTTAAAAAAGAACGTGGATATCATGTTCCTTATTATCATGGGTATCTTCGTCTTTTGTAAGTCTTCACTCCCTTTTGATTCAAATTTTTGTGTTCGCACTTGAAGGCTTACAGTTGTCTCGATTCTAATTTTGTCGCCTACAAAGGTTTACAAGGCGGCTTCGCGTTTTACGAATCGGCTTGCGTCCGCCAAAAGAATGTCACCAACGTCTTGTTTCGTAATTACATCGACTCGAGTAACTATCGCTACATTCTCTTTTACATAATAAGCCCCTTGGCACCTGTCGACTTGCTTTCATGCGCCTTTGTTCAGTAGAATTTGTCTTTGTTGATCAAAGTTTCCCCCGTTTTCAAGTCTCAAAGTGAAGACATTCAAGTACGATAGAAGATTCTATCTACTGACTTATGTCTTTGAACTGTCTAAGGCCTCTGCACCATCTTTTATTTCCTGACGGGCTACGCTTTGGCATTCGGTGGCGGTGACAATGTTTTTTGCGGTACGCAATATTTCGCGCTTGTCGGCCTACCCGATGAGAAAATGGCGCATTGTTTCCTCCAGTACGCGTTGGCCGCAACGGCAACTACAATCGTTAAAGGCGCCGTGCACGAACGCTGCTCAACAACTGCCTACTTATGCTACACCATCCTGATTTCAGGTATGGCTTTGTGAGAGTTTGGATTAGTTGACGAGTCTAAGTATTTATTGCGCAAAAAAAATTGATAGGTTTCATTTATCCGGTGGCTTGCTATTGGGTGCTATCGGAAAACGGTTGGCTGAAAACATTGGGCTTCGAAGATTACGCCGGGAGTGGACTAATTCATTCGCTGGGTGGAGCAGGAAGCTTAGCGGCCACTTACATGTCCGGCCCACGACAGGATCGATTCGATAAAGAAGGCAAAGTAAACCACATTCCCGCCCATTCTATCCCGGTTAGTTTTTGAAAACCTGTAAAATCTCATTAATTAGCGGTTAATATCGTTGAGTTTCTTTGAGGTATTTAGCAGGCAGCTTTGGGCTCGTTTTTCTTCGTTTTGGGGATGCTGGCGTTTAACACAGGATCTCATGGTTCCATTACGAAACCGGGAGATGGATTAGCCATTGCCAAAGTTGCTGTTAATACAATTATCTGTGTAGCGGGCAGCACAGTTACCGCTTTAGTTTTCAACCGCTTTGTTGTTGAACGATCCAGTAGCGCATGGGATTTTGACATTGGTGTCAACGGCAGTTTTATTGGAATGGTAATTTTCGCGTGATTTTTTCTGTAAACTTATTGTGCTAATCCTTTCCTTTGCAGGTAGCGATATGCGCCGGATGTAATCAATATCAGAAGTGGGCCTCGTTAGTAGTGGGCATTTTAAGCTACTTTATCTATCTTGCCGCCCAGAAAGCGATAATATTTGCCAAAAGTAATTGACAAGATTTTATAGCAACTTACAAATTTAGCAATTGAAGCATTTTTTATGTATTTAAGTTGACGATCCTGTTGGAGGACTTGGAGTCCAAGCGGGTGGTGGATTTTTTGGTTTAATTTGCGTTCCTCTATTCAAAGACGAAGGTGTTATACTTCGCCCGTCATCATCAAGCGCGCGAGTACAATATTGTATAGTTAAAGCTTTCGTTAAACAAGTGACTATTGAACAGCTTTTTGTTAGACCTTATTGATAAATACGGTTGGTGGTATAACTATCATGATCTGGTCGTATGGAACCATCACTCTTCTTTATGTTGTCCTCCGTTATTTTGATCTTCATCGGGTAAATTTGGATGCCGAAGTTATTGGTAAATTTCATAAACTAATTATATGAAAATAGCGTTTACTATCGTCTTATACTGCACTAGGATTAGATACAACTATTCATAAACAAAATGCTTACTGCATTAAGGAATATTCAAAGTGGAATAATGTTGATCCTTCGGCGAATACCGCTTCGATAGGTAGGCCTACTACGCAATTTGTTGGCTATTCAAGCAGATTAACTTGACGAAAACTGTTTATTTTACAGTATTTGTTCAATCAGCTAGACTTTCTCATTCGGTCGATGGCTTAAATCGCCGCACGGGACGGGCTCAATCTGCAGCCCCATTGGAGAGGTTAGTAAGTTTATAGGAGGGCGTTTTTGTGTAGCAAATACGGTACTATAGCTGTCAATACAATTTTGATACAAAACTGATGTCGCATAATGTTTCTTTAAACAGCATCTGAATCAAATGCTCCGTCGGTGCGATTCCACATTTTCGTATGTAGGCCTACGAGCACGCAATCAATTTCGCAATTTTGCGAATCGGTCAAACAATGAATGAGGTTAAAATTAGCTCGACGGCATCAAATAATCAAATGGCTAGAGCGGATAATCAATCAAAAGTGGTAGAATATTTAGCAATATTGTTGTTGCGTGGATGGCGCAAGTTGCATTGCGTGATGAAAACTTAAACTCGGCGTTTGGCTCGATGACCAAAGTTCGTCTTCTTGTATTTATATTTATTCAATCATAACCGGTACCCTATGAACCTTTTATCCACTACTTTTATGCGTTCTGATACTATTTCGGTGTTGACGGAATCCGACGTCACCGAATTCCCGGTATCGATTTACTCGTTGCGTTCATTACTAGCTGCAATCCTCGGAATCTCATCGAGTCTCTCATCAGCACGGCATCAAAGATGACGCTGAACCAAACCTACACTTTAATAACGACAAACGAAGATTTGGATTCACTGAAAAAGAATGTGGATATGTTCTTCCTAATCGTCATGGGCAGCTTAGTCTTCTGTAAGTTCCCAACGGTCTAATATTTCCATGTAAAAAATTTTTAAAAATTCTATTGTTAGTTTTGCAGCCTGGGTTTGCATTTTACGAGACGGGCAGTGTTCGTCCCAAAAATGTCGTCGACGTTGCATTTCGTAACTATATCGTCACAGGTACTTGTATAATTACAAATTGTTAAGTAGACTATTGTATGTGGTGCTTCAATTGCAGCTATCAGCACGTTGACTTACTTCCTCACCGGTTTTGCGCTGGCCTTTAGCGAGGGCAATGGTTTCTTTGGTTTTGGTCACTTTGCTCTACTCGATATGCCGGACGAAATGATGGCGCTGTGCTTCTTTCAGTATTCATTTGCCGCTGTAGCCTCCACTATTCCATCCGGAGTGGTACATGAACGATCTTCAGCCATTGCCTTTCTACTTTACACGGCTTTGACATCTGGTTGGAATTCAGTCCATAATTTTATTGCAATTTTTTATCGCAGTATTGACACTGTAATTGTCTCAATGAAGGATTCATTTATCCGGTGGCAACGCATTGGGTGGCGACTCAAAACGGTTGGCTTCACCAATTAGGATTTGACGATTTCGCTTTTAGTGGTGTCGTTCACGCTATGGGTGGGGCGTCATGTCTGGCGGCAGCTCTGATGACTGGTCCGCGTTTGGAACGTTTACAACCCGATGGCAAATTAAGAGATATTCCTCCTCATTCTATCCCGGTTTGTAATATATTTTATGCTAAACCTATCCATGTCTAATACTAATGATGGAACATTAGCAAATTGCTTTGGGGTCATTCATTTTTCTCGTCGGAATGGTGGCTTTTAATGCTGGATCGCAAGGATCGATTAGCCAACCCGGCGATGGGGCTGCCATCGCTAAAATCACACTCAACACGCTAATATGCGCCATCACCAGCGCAATCACGGCTTTAATTTATCATCGGTTTGTGGTGAAGCCACCACTAAGATGCTGGGACTTATCCAACGGAATAAGCGGCAGTTTCATCGGAATGGTAGGTAAAAACCCCGTAATTTGATTCCCTTGTTTATCTATATTTGATTGTCTTTTGGTTACCTACAGGTCGCCGTCTGCGCTGGATGCAACCAATTTAATTTTTGGGGTGCTTTCGTTCTAGGGATTTCAAGTTATTTATTTTACAAGGCCGTTAAGAAGTTGGTAGAGATATCTAAAAGTATTAATTCACTTTTATTTTTAATGAATAATGTCAATTACATAATGTTTTATCTATTTTCTAGTTGATGATGTAGTTGACGGGATTGCCATTCAGATCAGCGGAGGTTATTTCGGCCTTCTCGGTGTACCTCTATTTAAAGAAAACGGATTGGTTACCAACCCATCAAAAAGCACCATTTGGGTACGGTACGGTATTCTGTTTATCTTTTAGCATACAGTTGATCCAACTTTCATAAACTTTTGTACTAAGGATTTCATGATCAATGCTGTGGGTGGCATTGTCATCATGCTTTGGTCGTTTATCATCATCTTATTGCTTTACGTTATCTTGCGTTATTTTAATCTCCATCGAGTCTCACCATCGGACGAGCAGATTGGTACACAAGAAATCGTGTTTTACAAGTTAGTTCCATTCACGATTTAATTGTCCGAATAGGTTTGGACGTGGCGTTTCACAAAGAGATGGCTTACGATTTTGGTAGCGACGTCGACGTACCCGAAACGCCAATATTTACCGGTAATTTACCAACTGGTTGTCCCTGATTCTTCCATTACTAACACGGCTAACACGATCATTAAGCTGGCTCAGCTCGAGTGTCGGCTGGAACGCGCAGATCGATTCGACGGGTCGCCAGAGCGCCTTCAGCGACGCTGAATTCGGCTTGGATGACTGACGACTAAAATCTAATGGCGATTTTCAATATTATTAAAAAATAACACAATTGCTTGTATTTCACAATGTTGAAGACAATCGAGAAACATACACAAAAAAATTTCATTTCTAAAGTCCAAACCGGCCTGGTGTCCGGCGAGGTGTTCCCTCTGGTGCCCGTCCTGGTGTAACAATGGACGACCTATATTAAAAACAAAATAAATTTTAATCAATCCATCATCATCTGCAACCAAGTTCAAACAATTATTTACTTTTTGCGAAGAGATTCTTCCCGTTTCAGTTGCTCTTCTTTTTCCGCCACCATTTGCTCCTGGGCCAGCTTCATCTCTTCCTCCATAGTGGACATGGTCTCTTGGGCTTGTCGTCGCTTTTGACTTCTTCCAGCACCTGCTTGCTTCACCGAGTAGAACATGGGACCCATCTCGGCCAGCCAAGTGGCTTCTACAGCTGTCACGCATTGCATGTATTCCTGTGCACGCCAAAATCGGTTAGTCACGCGCAAACTTGAGACAACTTGTTCACGGCTTCATTATATACCTTGGAAGTCATGACAAGTTCATGGTAGACGACGTAATCTGGCGTGTAACCCATGCCAAAGAGTGCTGAGGTCGGATGTAAATGACACGGCATGCCAGTACGGCAATGGACGTACTCGCCGATACCCTTCAACCGCGCTGCCTGGTGGAAATAAGCTGCAGACAAGACGGACGGACAAATATTAAGTTGATGGTTCAAAGTTGAAATGAAAGAAACCTTACCAGAGCAAATGCATTTACGGATGACGTCCCAATCTTGTCCGGACGAAATGATGGGCAATTTAAGCTGGTCCATAATGTCTTTAAGTTGTTGCCGCACCTCGCGCACTTTACGCATGGCCTTGTGGTGGATAAAGTGCTTCTGGCACCACGTCGACGAGTAACTGCGCAAAAGGAAGAGCCGAGTTTAGTTGATGAAAATATGGGTGAAATTTACACAATTTGCTTACTTGTTGATTTTCCACTGATTATAAACATGCAAAAGAGTTAAATGATCCGATTCAGGCACCTGGAACTTCTCACGGGCGGCATCAGAGTCCTCTTCGCGACCCTTGGGTCTGAAAAAGATGGCCGGCACTGACAACATCGATACTAAAAGAAGAAGACGTTATAAGTAAATACAAGAAAAGCGGAAAAAGAAGTAAAAAAGAGTATACCGATGACGAGACAGTCGGCGCTGCATTTCATGTCGACGGAAGCGATCAACATTTTAGAGAGGGCTGGATCCAGTGGGAACTCGACCATCTGGCGACCGAGTGGTGTTAATGCTCCTGTATTCTCTAGCGCTCCCAGGGTCCACAGTTGAAACATCGAGTTCAACATGTTTTCCTACACAATATAAAAGACGAACGTCAATAAATTTCCTCGACTCTAGAAAAAAAGATATTAAAGAAACGAACCTGTGGAGGAGGATCCATAAAGTGGAACTGAAGGAGATCTTGAACACTTAAAGATTTTAAAAGTAGAACGACGTTGGCTAAATTTGTTCGCTGGATTTCCGGTAGTGTAGTGACGAGCATTTCGTCTTTGTACTGTCGTTCCGTGTAGAGACGGAAACACTGTCCCGGACCAGTACGTCCAGCTCGGCCGGCACGCTGGTTGGCGTTGGCTTGGCTGATGGGGTAAATTTGCAGGGCGTCCATACCGATTCGCGGATTGTAAACTTTGAGTTTACAAAACCCGGCGTCAATGACGAACATGATACCGTCGACAGTAAGCGACGTCTCGGCAATGTTGGTAGCCACAACGCATTTTCGGATTCCATCGGCCGATTTCTGGAAAATCTTTGCTTGTAACTCGGACGGCAGTTGCGAGTAGATTGGTAGCACCAATAGTGGAGGTGCGTTGTCTACCTGTTCCAGTCGCTCTTGAATGACTTCACAAGTCACTTCAATATCTTCCTGACCGGGCATGAAGATTAAAATATCTCCTGTAGAATAGAATCCAGTTAAACTAAATTGTAAGAGAATTTATTCATTGATTTATACCTTGAGTGGGTTGCAGATGGATCTGAATGGCCTGTTTGACAGCAGAGTCGACGTAGTCTTCGCAAGGGTTCTTACTGAACATCAGATCCACGGGGAAAGTTCGACCGGGGATGATGAAAACGGGCACATTGCCAAAAAAGTCGGCGAATTTCGACGAGTCCATCGTGGCAGATGTGACGATCAGTTTCAAATCTTGTCGGCGACTCACAACCTAATCAACATCATTAGTTAAACATCAAGTTTGAATTTCAATGTCAACTTACGTCTCTTAAAAGACCGAACAAGACGTCCGTGTTGAGCGAACGTTCGTGGGCTTCGTCCATGATAACGGCGCTGTAATTGTCCAAATCGGGTTCACGAAGAGATTCGCGAAGTAAAATACCGTCCGTCATGTATTTGATAATAGTTTTCTATCATCACAAAAATCAGAATTAAAAATTCAAGTTCAACTTGCGAATTAAAATGGAACTTACGTCGCTGGTGCAATCTTCGAAACGGATGGAATAACCAACTTCCTCACCCAAAGTGCAGCCCATTTCGTCAGCAACTCGCTTAGCTACACTCATAGCGGCGACACGCCTAGGTTGCGTGCAACCAATCATTCCGTACCTTGAATCCAAAACTTTAAACTTAGAAAATGCGACTCGAATGAATAAATTGGCTGGAAAAACTCTTACTTGCTGTAACCATCTTCGTGCAGGTATTGTGTCAGCTGAGTCGTTTTACCGCTACCCGTTTCACCGACGATAATAACCACCGGATTTTCACGAACAATCGTCAACAACTGTGTAATAAAACCATTAGATTGATGGAAGGGATTGTAAAATGATGGCCGACATACCTGTTGGCGTACAGCAAAGACGGGCAGGTACTGTCGTTGCTGTTGCATCGTCTTCTTCTTGGAGAAATCAGTGGCGGCATTGTCAGTATCCCGCATATGCTCAGCGAACCGCTGGCTGGTTTTGTAATCTGTCTCTCCCGTAGCTTCATCCAATGCACCCGCATCCTATTGAGTTAATCGTTTAAATATTTGTTGAATAGAATTATGGCTTATTACACTTACTTCTTCAGGACGTGCTTCTACACCCATAATGTTACCGATCTTGGTGCCGGCCAATTCCCAATGTTTCTTTTGCGCCTTCTTTCGTTCTTTCTGTTCGCGGTAAACGCGAACCAAGGCCGAACCTTTACGTGCTGCCATGGCCAAATCGGAGGTCGGATCCTGTCGATTGAACAATAGGAAATTTTAGATAAACTGCTGGGCTAATATTTTCAAGTAGTTAAGAATTTACCCTGACGGGCACGACGGCTTCTGGCTGTTTGGTAAAGACGTAACGTCCATCGAGGAAAGGAGGGACGATATTGTGAACGAGAAGATGAACGCGAGCTTCGGCTTCTTCTTCGTAATCCTCGTCGACGTCGATCGTGGTGACGACACCACTCGTCAACATTCGGTTACGCTCCCAAAGTTCATTGTCTTTTTGGATCTGTTTCTGCTTGGCGGATACACGTTTGCGCTTCTTCTGTTCAAGTTGCTCTTCTTTGCGCTGGGCATACTCTTCACTAACTCCGCCAAAAGGTTGGCTGGCGTCGGCATCATAACCGTCGTCCAGGCCGTACCATTCTCGATCAAGACGTTTCTGCTCCGCTTCCCACTCTTCTGGGTCCAGTTCTACCTCTGGTGACGCAGCTAAATTTTTAATCAAATATTTGAAATTAGTTTACGACTAGAACTAGATTAAAAGTTTTATCTTACGTCGATCAGAAGTAGCAACAGAACTTCCGACACCGGAATCCCTCGGCGTGTTGTACCGTTGACTCCGAGTACTCCTGTTAAAAGTTAATTAAATTAATATCCGAGTAATGAAAAAAAAACCCAGAAACTTTATACTTGTAATGAGAATAGGGAATCCTTTCACTGCGTTCGGACCAGCTGGAACCTCGTCGTTCTCCACGCTCGGATTTATCATTGCTTCGTCTATCTCCTCTTTCAGACCAATCGGAACTCTTGCGATCTCCTCTCTCAGAACGATCGGAACTGCGCCGATCTCCTCTTTCGGACCAATCGGAACTCCGTCGATCTCCCCTTTCGGACCAGTCGGAACCGCCTCTTCTGTCACGACGCTCTGACGAGCCACCGTTTGCTTGATTCCGTCGTTCTCTCCTCTCGGCCAAATCTTTCTCCCAGCCTTTAGAGGCTGATAAATCATCATCGTCCCAGCTCGACCTCGAAGGTGTACCTGGGACGTGAATTTTGGGTGTCGAAGGCTCGTCCCGGAACCGGGGAGATTCCCATCCGTTGTCTGAACGCCTGGATCGTTTAACGTCATCTCTGACGCTTCTGTCATCTCTTCTATCACCAGGGCGCTTGAACTTTGGGCTCTCATCCCTACGTTTGTCATTTTTTGACTACAAAAGACAAATCTTTTTGGTTAAGATGTATGTGTAAACCAGAATGAAGGACAATACCTTTGATGTGATTTGAAATTTACGCTGTTTATCACGTTGTTGCCTGTTCTCCAGTCTGTTCCTGGCTTCATCGGAGACACCTCCTGTGTATGTAGGTGTTTCATCTGATGAGCGCAGAGCTCTCTTGTCGACCTTGGAATGAGGCTTCTGAAATGAGGCCTCATCAAGTTTCTTTTGTTCAGCCTCATCTTTCAAATCTTGGAGTAGGACTTCTTTCAGCCTTCGTTTCTGCTCTGTATCATCAAAGGAATAAGTTATACTGTTTGATACAAACAAAATAATGCGGCTTACCAGCAAGCTTGTCCAGTCCAAGCAAAGATACTTTGGGCCCTTCTTCTTCAAGTTTGGCACTGTCTTTTTTCTTGCGAACTACAATCCCACCTTTTGTGGGTGCTGATCCCTCCAACACATCGATATTGTCATTATCTGACATGTTCACCACATATAAAACAGTAAAAACGGTGGATCAAAATGAAAATGCAGCTAGTGGTTTCAAAATGATCCAGTGTCGTCTACAATGCGTTTCCGTATTCGTTTTCCAGCTTCAATGACAGATGTCACTTTTAAATACATAGATTTTCTTCTCACAGGTGGCGTTGCTAGCAGAGTAAATAAGTCGATGACGATCTTTCAAGGCTTTTAAACGTAAACAAACACGATAAAAGAATATCGAATGTAAGATAACAGATTCTCCCTTTTCATCGGTATAATTGGCGAGGACGTGCTTGGGGTGTACAGGTAGTGCAAGATAAGATTTTTTTCATTGGGATGTGTAAGATAAGACTAAACCAATTTATGCTTACCATTACTGCTAGCCAATACTTCACACAAACAATCCTGGAAAATTAGCAATCGCACAAATTGAACAAAATGGGTGGCCTTGTTTCCAAAACTGTAGAAAAAAACATCAAGAGCAATCAAGATTTCATGTTGGAAATGAATCGTATCACAGTGAGTAGTTTCATTTGTCTATTACATTGAATGAATCACTTTTAATACTTTGTTTCTCGTATATAGTTAGAAAGGCAGATTCAGATGCAGAATCAGATGAGAGAAAGGATGTAAGCTTAAATAGTGGTGTTGAAGTTGTGTTACAAACTTTAAAAATCCATTTTTTGAACTGTAGGATGGCCTTGCAAATTGCCCGATCAAGAGAAATGCTGAATTGGTTTGGAACTTTTTATGCTCTTGCTACTGTAGCTATGATAACTGGCTACCGTCGTTCCCGCACACCTGGCGTTCTCGTACCGCTTTTACCCTTAACTTTTGTCCTTGGTTACCAAACAGATTTGGCCTATGGAAACAAATTACACAGAATCAAAGGTTGGAAAATAATCGAATTTCGGCCGTTTGTACAGTATTTTTAATCAGTCTTGAAATCTAGGTGAGGCGGAAAATATCATCAAGTATGAAAGTGAACTCCTTGAACTGCCTATGAGTCTGCCAACACTTTCTACCATAGACCAGGGGAGACAAATACAACATGATAGACTCCAAATGCACTCTGCTGAGCCTCCTTTGTATTATTAGTCTTATGTCAAATATGTTTCAGTCATGTAGTCTGTAAACTTATTGCATGCCTTTGTATCTATTTGTAATAAGTTTGGTTCAATAAGTTCTTAAAGTAAGTAAAGTAATAAGTTTATATATTTGTCACATGCATTGCCAGTTTCAGTTCAAATTCAAGCTTAGACAGCCTTCCAAATTCTGATTTCCAATATGCTGGCAGACAGTTGAATAAAAATACCTAATGTATTCATTTTGCTGTAAATCATGTTAATTTGTCAAACATGCTCCCTTTTGTATGGCAGTTGTCTAGTCCCATCTTTTTACAAATAGAATTCGAGTTTCCGTCGCGACAAGCAAGTTTCGGGTTGGCCGCCCTTTTTTTAAAAAAGTCGAAATTGAGAACTTGCACCTCCATAGATGGCGTTGATGCTTGTGTAAATAGAAAATCCCCTGTGTGCGCGCCAAACGTGTCGGAAAATTCCGAAGTGTTTTTAAAAGAAATGGCCGAAAATCCTCCCCTAGAAATCCCAAAATGTACCAAAGACAATTTAGGAATTATGAAATTGAACGACCACAAGGCCGGAATGCAAGGATTGGACACGGTTAAGATTAATCAAATCATTGAAGAGGCGTCAAAGGGTTCCAAGTTTTATCAGCACAAACAGAAAAATCAGGAAAGGATCAACACCAAAATTGCCGAAATGAAGTTGGCCAATTCCAAGTTAACCGAGGATCAAAAGAGAATAGCCAAGGCAAAAGTAACACAATTTCAAGTTTACTTTTGTTTCTTGATAGTTGTGAACTTTGGTAATTTGATTATCACAGATGGACAGCTTGGCCCAAAAGTTGGAGCAAACAAGAGATTTAACTCGAACAATGGTCCATGTGGACATGGATGCCTTTTATGCAGCTGTGGAGATGAGGGATTTACCCGATTTAAAGTCCATTTGCTTTTCTCATTCATTTTTGTTTACATATTAACAAGTTGAAATTTATTCAGAAATAAACCAATGGCAGTTGGATCCCAGTCAATGTTGACAACATCAAATTACCACGCCAGAAGATTTGGTGTGAGGGCAGCCATGCCTGGCTTCATAGTAAATAATAACTTATAAATTTGCTGTACATTTTCAATGAATGAAAAATTTCTCACCAAAGAACTTGTATAATTCCAACACCACAGGCGAAAAAGTTGTGTCCTGAACTCGTGATTGTCCCCACAAACTTTCCAAAGTACACGGAAGTGAGCCGTCAGGTGCAGAAAGTTTTCGCCGATTACGACCCCGAGTTTAGCGCCGCTTCGCTCGACGAGGCTTATTTAGACATCACCAACTTTCTCGACGCCCGAAGAGACGCCGGGATGGAAATGACGTCGTCGCAAGCCGTCGAGGAAATGAGACGTAGGATATTTGAATCGACACAATTGACCGCCAGCGCCGGCATCGCTCCAAATGGTTCATTTAAATTTAAATTTCTTTGTTTTTTTCAATTTAAGATAATTTTATTAAATACAGGAATGCTGGCCAAAGTCTGTTCGGATAAGAACAAACCCAACGGCCAATTTTTACTAGAAAGCAGTCGAGAAGCTGTTATGGAATTTATCAAAGATTTACCGATCCGCAAAATCAGCGGAATTGGCAACGTGACTGAGCAATTATTGGGCTCTTTGGGTGTTTCCACCTGCCGGGACATGTGGGAAAAAAGGGAATTGCTGTACCTCCTCTTTACCGAGTGCAGCTACGAATACTTTCTGCGCGTCGCGATGGGTATCGGCGTAAGTCCTTTTATATTACATACAACAAGGCATTATCCGATCGGAATAGCTCAATCAACGTTTTTCGATTACAAAAGGGATCGTCTTCTTCTTCGAGTGAAGGATCTGAGCGCAAGTCTGTGAGCTGCGAGACGACATTTCGTTCGACGAGCGATCGTGAAGAATTGAGCGTCATCATCCGGCAGTTGAGCTCGGATTTATCCAAAGATTTGGAGCGATACGCTCTGACGGGCAAATCCGTGACGCTGAAATACAAGACGGACAATTTCGACGTCAAAACGCGCGTCACGCAATTGATGGAATCGACGCTAGATGGCGAATTGATCGCCAAAGCCGCTTTGCGTTTGCTGCCGTCGGGCGAACAGAGATTACGCCTGTTGGGTGTACGCATGTCGCAATTGTCGTCGGGAGGAAGTGGCGTCGTCTCTTCTTCTTCCGGGAAGCAACGAACGTTGAGCGAGTTGCTGTCGGTGCGGGCCGATGAGGACGCCGAGTGCCCGGCATGGAAGAAGAGGAAATTGGATGACGGGACGACGACGAGTCCTCTCTTGTTCACCTGTCCAGTCTGCCACGAGTGGCGAACATCCGACGGTGAAGTCGCTCTCAACCGACACATGGACGAGTGTCTGAATCAACAAGTCCTTTTTCCATCGAATTCTTCCGGCTCTTCTCGTTCTACGGGCCAGCACCAGCAAACGAAATTGGATCGATTCGTCATCCGACGTGGACACAAATAAAAGATGAGACGATGAACGTCGCTAGCATCGTCCTTCTATTGATTTAAAGATGTAGACGAAGCTTTGGATGTCATCAATAATTTCGTCGTTGGTGTTTTTGAATCGAATAGCCGCTTTGTTGCCGACGCCGGTTACCATAGCGACGAACAGCGAGGGGGCGACACGCAGCTTCCGTCGGCGTCAATAATCAATACCCACTACTCTCTCTCTCTCTGTTGTATATCAATAGTGTATCAGCTGATTTTTCGATACAAACAACAACTTGTGCGTTACCGATTTATATACCTTTGCCATCGAGTAGGAGGGTTGGAGGGGTCAGGTGCATCCTCCGGAAGAGCCAAGTTGAGAGCATTGTCGTGTCCGTGTGTGGGCTTAATGAGACGAGACGACAGCCTGAGAGCTGGATTTGAATAATGTACTCAAAGGGGGAGGAGTTTAACGGCTGCCACAAAAATCGATGGATTTCTTCTTCTATTTTCGACGAGTACTACGACGCAGCAAAGATCAAAGGAAATACGGATGGAATTGGATTTGACTACTGGTAATCATTTGGCCCTTCTTCTTCTTCTTAGTAGGCATTGTCCGCGCGCCAAAGATGACACAGCGAAAGAGGCGGATGCGAGTCACGTAGTCATCGATCTCTTTATGGTTGCTGCCTCGTAGACTCAACTGGATGATTGACGCTGATCAGAGAGACGCGCTCTAATTGGGCTGCTACTGATTCCGACTTCTTCCTGGTAAAGGAGCCAATCGAATTGGAAAAAGGCACACCGTCATCAAAGTGAGTGACGGTGATGTAGCTGATCACCTCTGCCATCTCCATCAAAGTCAATTACATGATGCGACTACCTTTGAGGTCATTAAGATTTCTTTCTCCTTCCTGGAAAATAACGGCGGATGCAATCAAAACTTGCCTTCCGCCAGGGGGGAAGGAAGAATGCCTGGAGCTCGTCAACCGATCGATACTTTCAGGGCGGCTACAAAGAAAAATATATATGTACCTACTAGTATTTGTTGGAGAAGAAGAAAGACGATTGATAATGTCAGTCGACCTCCGCGACGACGAACCGCGTGACTTTTGGCGTCGATGACATCCGTGATTGTCTCGTGATATCGTCCATTAGCCTCTAGGCTTCTTCCTTCTTCTTTTTCAAGACAGATCTCTAGAAAATGATTTGGGCCGCGGGTTCAGTCCAGTCGGATGCCGTCCGTCGACCAGATCGTCAGTTCACGGTGCGTCTTTTTCTGTGTTTTGTGTTTCTATGAATAGCCAACAACAACAACAACATCCCTGGGGGCGTCGTACCCCATGAAAAAGGGGGGTTGTTGCCCTATCAAGTCTAGTGGAATTTCCCTTTAGTTTTGATTGGGGTTGTGTGTGGAGAGACACAACGGATTTTAATGACCAACTCGGGGTCGTTGGAAGGCCAAAAAGAAGAGAAAATCCAGTTGTCGGCGGCAGCGTCGTCGTAGCCGGATCGATCCGAATCCACCACGCTTTATAGCCACAGAGCTCGTTTCTCTTTCCACTCCCCTGAACCGTCCAAACCCATCCAGTTGGATGCGGATCCATCTCCTACTACTACAACCCCTCGCCCATCTAGATGGATCCTCATCCGGAAAGACCCTCCCTTCCTTCTCTCTTTTTTTAAAAGGAAAACTCGGATCCGACAAATCGATTTGAAAGAAAATGTTATTTTCTTCAACAGAAGATAATTGGACAGTGTTTATTTTTTTCTTTCCACCGTATTTTAGAAGCCGACGACATCTTCTTCTACGAGTTTTTTTGGAACGTTTCCAAATTGGCCTCCGTCCGTCTCTGGAAAGATCCCGCTTTATCAGCTCGGCACTCGATCGTCAAGGCAACAACAAAGTAAGTCGCTTGTTAACGTCATCCCAACGTGCCAGACTTTCAAGTGGATAGGGGGGCCACCCCTTGGTTGGGAATATTCAATCAGGTGAAAACCTCCCCCCACCAAAAGGGGAGGCGTCCCAGTGGAATGATTAGGCCCCCTTTAATGTCATTGTGTAGTAGCCGATTCAATAGGAGTTGTTGGGTCTCTATAAACAAGTGGTCAAATTCAACTGTACACTGTTACTGTTGTTGTGTATTCCCAGTGATGCTGCGTTGCCGTGACGACAGTAATCGGAATCGATCGACGTCGCTTTTGAACGTATATACCGAGGGATCAACAAGAGAGAAAACGAGGTGGTCCATCCATCTGGGGTTGTGGGATTTCACGTGTTTTCGGAGCTGCTGAGCTCTTTCGTATCGCAACTTGTTGGATTTTCCGACCAATCAAAGATGGTTGTCGTCGTCGTCGCCCACTTTCAACCGGTTCTCTCATCCGTGTCGCGTCATCCGCCGGATATATACACTCCCTACTCTTATACTGCTGCTGCCCGTTACGTCTATTGCTGGGCGACACACGACGCGTGTAATTCAATATTGACGGCCGCGCTAGACGGACGGAACACGACACCTTTTGCTCACATTTATTTTATTGCCCTTTTCTTTTCCCAAACGAAACTTTTCTCAAGAAGAAAAGAGATGTTCTTTCTTTCTTCTTCACTGAAATGTTGACACACGCCGAGAGGACGCTGAGAGATGGCGCGTCTGGGTGTGTCCCCATCAAAAAGAAAACACAACGACGGACGCGAAAAAATTTCCAACTTTGTTTGAAAAAAGGACAAAAGAGAAAAAGCCATATTATCTCTCTCTCTCTATATGTATATTTACATAACGTACGGTTTCTCCTCTACAACTACGGGGGTGGGCCGTGTGATGCAATCTGCCGGATGCGGTCAACCAGATCGCTCCACTACTACCCAACAACGAAAAAATGAATATTTTCTGACTCCCAGGAAGTCCAGGGAAAGTGTTGTTGTTGTTGTTGCGCGTGACTTTGTGTGTTAATTCAGTCGGTACGTGTTGTGGCATTACGGCCGTCGCATTTTAGATCCCGTCCGCCATGAAATTCAATTGGGGAACAAAAAAGGGGGCGGGTTTCGTGTTGGAGGGGAGAAAGAAAGAAAAGAAATTCTTCGGTTCATTGGACAAAAGTTGGGCCCAACAAATATTGACCGGGTCGCCATCCTGGCGCAAAAATACACAAGCACAGCTCTCTGCCGTCTTGTCGATCGATCGATTGATAAGCTTCGAGTCAATAATGCTCACACAGACTCTGTGCGTCCCTTTCTGATAAGATCTTTCTCTCTCTTTCGACGACTAGCAGCAGCAAATGGCGTCTCTCTGCGCAATCTACAAAGTCAATATTAGCTTCAGAAAGAGCTGCTCCGGTCCCCTTCTTTTTTCAGGAGAACTCGGCTGTTGAGAAAAGAAAAAACTTTGGTACGTATCGTTTTCGAGTGGAAAAATAATCCAGCGAAACGAGTCGAGGACTAGGACGACGACGACACGAAAAGGTAGAGAGATACGGAAATGATACTCGATCTGCCCTTAACGCCTCCCTAGTTCACCTCCCTCCTCGTATTTATTCGAAAATTCCCGCGCGATACTAGCGCCACCGCTCAAATGCCAGCTTCCTCTCTAGATGATCCGCCCTCTGGCGTTTCCCCCCCCACCACCCAAAGGCCATAGGGTAGGAGGAGGAAGAGAGAGGAAAACTGTTTTCAGTCGCCCACCCGCCTCCGACCAGACCGGACGTTCTGTTGTCGTCGTCGTCGTCGTTTCTCTTTTCTTTTCCTCGTTCGGCTGAAACTGGCGCCCCGTTTTCTATTTGAAAAAGGGGAAACACAAACAACACTCTGTGGCACACACGGGAAAAGAAAAAAAGTTTGTCGAGTCATTAAGAGAGAAGGCAAGCACACGGCCATGTTTTCACCTCGGTGACGGAGAGAAACGCGTGTTTTCTTCTTCTTCTTTTGATCTCCCAGTGCGTTTTTCTCTGCTTCGGCCACAGTGTTGTTATTTGGTGGAGGTCGGTGGCGTATTGTTTTTCTTTTGGTTTGAAGTGAGGCAAGTGCGTTTCCCAATGGCGGCGACAATCAGCCGCGTCACGTGATATCACATCGTCGTCGTCCCGTCGTTATCTTTTTTCTGCTGCGCTGCGATAGCGACCGAAAAGCCCAGAGACAACTCGGCCCCGTTTAGTGTCTCTGACATCCCACACCAGTGTGCCCACCCGTGACGGAACAACAACAATCCAACAACCAAACAGAAAAAGACTTGTGTGTCCAAGATGGAGATGCTCAATTCCTTAAACATTTTAGCCGGCAAGATCTCACCGCAAAATCACGAAGAAGGTCAAAACGGTTCGGCCGATCATTCGCCATCGGGAAGGTATATATAAATACGTAGCCAAAACTTTTACTTTTGTTCGTTATCTTATCGCCACTTTGGCATCAATCACGAGTAGCACAGCACACAGAACAGACCTCGTGTGAAAATGGCCGAATGTCGGGCCATCGGTGGGGTCCCTGCCAGATGGCCCTCCACCCTATTCTCCCTCTCCCTCTCTTTCGTGTTTTTGAATTGACGATTTTCTTTTTTTTCCTTCCTGTGCACACGCACAGCATCCGATCGATGCGGTCCAATTTGTTTCCGGTCTACTAGAGAAGAAAAAGAAGGAAAAAAGTTGTTGTCGATCGATGGTCGAGTGGAATGCAAGTCCGAGAGTTTTTCTTCGGTGGTGATGTAATTGGATTCAACGGGGTATCTGATGACGGCAGAGGGCGCGCGGATATGCCAGATTGAATGACCAATGCCTTTCCCGCATCAATTATTCCCCCCTCCCTCCGTTCGTTCCCGAAATTGCCCAGCTCTAAGCTTTACTGAGAGAGAGAGCAACAGGAAATTTGTCTAGAATCAACAAACGCAACAAATTTAGAGCTAGCGAGTCAACACTAGCAGCAGCAGCAACGTGCAGGATCTGCTGGTGTATACACAAACCGACGACGCAACGGAACGGTCTTTGTTCTTCTAAACACGAGCCAGAGAGAGAAATTGCCGCTGTCTTGTTTGTTGACATTGTGCAGTGGGGGTGCAGGTGACTGATTTTCTTCTTTTCTTTTCTTCACAGGATGAATGGACGCGTTGCCGACCAGCCCGATCCCGACGCCATCAAAATGTTTGTCGGCCAAATTCCGCGATCCATGGACGAGAACGATTTACGGAAAATGTTTGAAGAATACGGCCAAGTCCACCAGGTCAACGTCCTCCGTGACAAAATATCCGGCCAGAGTAAAGGTGCCTAGTCTTTCTTCTTCTTTATATCGACTGCATGATTGAGAAGCCGTAGAACAACATCACGCAAAGACAATTGGATCGTTGGCCACCAGACAACAACGAAAAAGCGTTTCGACGACGTGTCGGACGTGATTCGAATCCTTCGAGTCAGCATCAGCCAGTACCTGATCTTTTGTCTTGGGTATTTATTATTCCAAAAGAGAGAGAGATGGAGGGGGACTAGTACTACGCTAAGCGACGACTGGGGGCGGCCAAAAATATATAGACGGACGTAAGAGAGCAAAGCAAAAAGGGGAGAATGTCGGTGATGGTGGTGGCTGGATGCCAGTTTTGGGGCCCCTTTTGCGTCTGGATCGCTCCATGAGCTATTTCGGTGTTCCAGTCTCTCTCTCCTACCGTCGTTCAACATTTCCTCTCTTTGCCCGTTTGGCAGCGCTCGGCCGCCGCGTCAGGCAGAAAAAGATGAAAAAAAAAGGGCCAACGAGCTACTTCCGCATTGGAGATCCATTTGGCTCCCTCTCTGATGCCCATATAGTCGCAGCGGCAGGTATAGAATTAACTTCCGGTTCTTTGTGTCCCGAGGAGAGACGAAAGAGAAAAAAGAGAAAAGAATATATAGACTATAGCATAGTAGATCTTGTAAGGGACGACGGACTGCCGACTCGCTCTACACGTCTCGTCAATTTCCCAAGCGGCAAATCTGATTGCCTTTGGCCTCCCCTTTTTCTTCCTTCTGACGATATCTTGGTAGTAGCACGTGCTAGCCGGACCGCACCAAATTGAAGCGACGTGTAATGCGACTAGACTTTTATTTGGTCCATTAAACTATCGATTGATGATCTCTCTCCCGGCTAGGAGGAAAAGAGATTTATTTCTAGAAGAACTTGGAAGAAGAAGACAAGAGGAGCCCGTAACGAGACCGCCAAGAGTGTGCGGAGAAAGACGCGTGATTAGCTCTCGTCTGCCGTCCGTCGCCATAGTGACGACGTCTTTGTCGCCTCCACAGTCGTCGACATCCCTTCCGTAATTGCACCGCGACGCTAAGAAATTCGAAACTCTCCAACTCTCTGTGATGAAATCACCACGGCAACGCTGCCGTTTTTAATGAAGTAGCGACGTCGTCTGCTAGGACGGGAGGGAAAAAAAAAGTCAGAAATGGCCATGCGGAACGTCATCGTCTCTTTATCGATTTTTCAGTCGCGTCGATGATGACAATCCCCTCGGCTGCTGCCTAGGAGGAGGAGGAGGCGACGGAAGTTGACGGATCCAATCTCTTTATATAGGCGCCCTCCCTCCATTCCTACCCTTATACTACTGGTCGTCGTCGTCGTCGGGAGCCCCGCGCGGATCTTATCGATCCATCGACCCTCCCACTCTCCGGGAGCTCCGAACCAACAGCTGGGCTGTCGAGTGTGAGCCTCTTTGTCTCTCTCTTCTACTTCTCTTGCACAGTCTCAATCGATTCGAATCAATCCGCCGTCCACTCTACTCCTCGACGCATTCCGGCCTCATTTATCGACTTGTCGCTTTCCGTTTGACGCGAATAATTGAACAGCGTCCAACAGGATCGATCCCTCCACAACTCGAATGGATCAAAAGCAGAGACGCCATTTCCCAGTCATCCGACCAACGACGACGACGACTACATCTCTTTTGATTAAGGCAGAAGAGGAGGAGGAGTAACTTTGCGACTCCCCCGAGGCGTATTAAGCGCGCCTGATTCTTTTTGACTCTCTGCCCCGACGTTGCCATAGCGACCGCCGCCCCGCGTTTCCCCTTAACTCAAAAACCTCAATCTCATTTTCATCTCTGTTGATGCTCTTTTGGCAGGTTGTTGTTTCGTGACGTTCTACAAGAGGAAAGACGCCCTTCAAGCCCAAAACGACATGCACAACATTAAAACGCTGAGCGGGGTGAGTTTTTCTTTCCTGTTTCGAAATTTGCCTAATGAAGCGACGACGACAGCGGCCAACTAGGCAGCGAGCCAAGAGTTTGTTTCGTCGACGACAAGAGACTAATCTGAAATCGGCGCGGAAGCGTAACAGACGAAATGATTGGATTAAGCGGTGGCGCTGGGCTTTAATGGGCGACTGACAGGTGGGCCACTGTAGGGAGGAGCCAATAGAGAAACTTAGTCTCCGTCTCTGTCGTCGTCGTGCCTATGTATATATAACGAGATAAGAAGATGCTGCTAGGGCCAACAGAGATCGATATTGGGCTGCTGCTGCCTACTTTAGCCGCGCTTATTGATTTATTTATCATCAAGAAAGTGTGTGCGGCTTGGGGGGAGAAGATCGCGGGGTGGATCTGCTTATATCATCATGATTTACGACCGAGACTCTTGGCTCATGGCGTCTCTTTCTTTCTCCCTCGCGATCCTTTTTAGATGCACCATCCAATCCAGATGAAACCGGCCGACAGCGAGAATCGCAACGGTACTGTATACTACTAGGCAATCTCTTTAATTGAAACCCACATTTCATCCGCTTTGCTCTCTTTCTTGTACAGAAAGGAAACTCTTTGTGGGCATGTTGTCGAAAAAGATCAGCGAGAACGACGTGCGCATCATGTTCAGCGCCTACGGATCCATTGAAGAGTGCACCGTCCTCCGAGACAACAACAACATCAGTCGAGGTCTCGATCCCTTTCTTTGACTCCGTTTTTTTTAGCACCACCATCTAGCTGTCGTTTGACTAACTACCACACGTTGATTCTCTATATATATTATCTCTATGTGAAACAAACGAACGATGGTGGGTGATTGGTCTTTGTTGTCTTTCTCTCTCTACCATCCAATTATGCAGGCTGTGCTTTTGTGACGTTCACGTCGCGTCAGTCCGCCGTCACTGCCATCAAGACGATGCATCACTCACAAACGATGGAGGTGTGTAAGTCCCCCCCTGGCTCTCACGTCACGCCGAAACGCACTAACTCCGTGTTCCGTGTTTCTTCGTGGCTTTTCCGTTTTTCTTTCTGTCCGGTCGGAATGTCCACTAACAATTAGTATTCAATCATAAAAAACAGGGATGTTCTTCGCCGATGGTCGTCAAATTCGCCGATACCCAGAAGGAAAAGGACCAGAAAAGGATCCACCAAGTGTCGACGACGACCAACATTTGGGGCGGACTGGGCATCAACAATTTGCCTCCGCAATACCTCACGGTAATTGTAAATGGCCGATGACTATTCCATTAGATGGACGACGTTGTTCAATTTTGGTTGGAAAAAATCAAGGGATTGCCGTCGAATGGGAGCGGCAACTTGTCGCAATTAAGCGGACTCAACGCTCTTGGCGTCCAGCAACTCCTGGCCGCCTCGTCGCAGAATTCTCTGGCCAACACCCAAGCCGCTCTGCAGAGCCTGGCCAATTTACAGAGCCAAGCTGGACTCGGTTTGAGTGGCAACGGCAGTCCCGGCTCGGCCGCCGATTTGAATTCCGCATCCGGTCTCAGTTTAGCCGCTTTGGCCAATTTCAACAGTCAAAACATCTTTGGCTCTCTTGGTAGTATTATTATCCCCACGTCCTAATCCTCATTTCAATCTCATTAACGTCTTTCTCTTATTTTCCTATACCGTAGACATCAACGCCATGAACATGCAGAATTTGGCCGCTTTGGCCGCCATCGCCAGTAACGGCAACGGTGGATTACCATCACTCGGTTCAGGTGCGTCTCGAATGTTTTTTTTCGTCTTTGGGGATATCTTTTCTTCTGATGCACTGGTGCATGTTTTTATATACATGATGGTTGCGGGTTTTTCGGTATCTCTGCCTGCATTTTTTTGATCTCTATTGATTCATCTTATTTGTACATATATATTTATACGGACGTATATTGGGTGTGTGGTGTGCTATGGTGCCTGCAAAAAAAAAATTCCCAAATTCTTCCCCCAATAAAAAAAAATATATCCCTGTGCAGCTTTTTCGCACGGAGACGTCATTGTACCCGTGACGGCTTCACCGGGCCATTGGGCTCCAGTTGTCGGTAAGTTTGTTTTTTGTATCTTTTATTTTTTCGGTTATTTCTTTCTTTCTGCTTGACACTGACTGCATCCTTTCGGCTTGTTTATTTCTGGGCAACAAAGAGAAATGATCAATTTTTTTTTTGTAACTAAATGTCGGTCGGGTAGAGCAAATGCTTCCATGTAATCCTCTTCGTGACAAACGGCCCTCCCCCCAAAAGAAAGAAGAAAATTGTGCACGCGCTCCACTCGGTTGATCCTTTTAGATTGATCTCCATCGTAGTAGAAGAATGCCAAGCTCCTCTTTGTGTTTTCGCTGTTTTTTTATTTGTCGCATGGATGGTATCTTTGATGGAAGAAACAAAAAGACGCAAGAGAACAAATATCCTCGTATTATGACAGGATCGGCTGCTGCTGCGGCGCAGGCCAACAATTCCATCGGCCATCAACTGGCCGGTTTGGTGCAGTCGCAAACGTGTCCGTCGACGCAACAACAACAACAACAGCAGACGAGTCAGCAGCAGCAACGAGGCGCTGCGGCCACAACGGCCATCAACGGACTGGGAACGTCGGCGGCTGCCGCTGCGGCCGCTGCCGGCCTAGAAGCCCTGGCCAACGCATACACGGCCGGCATTCAACAGTTTACCACAGGTGCCCCTCACACCGAAACTGGACATTTTAAACAAAATTGATCATTTCTCTTCATTGCAATATCACGCGGGCTTTTCAACCGTCCTCGTCCTAATAATCGGCCACTTGGCAACAACGAATCTAAACGTCTATTTAAATCTTTTCTCGACAGCATTTCCCAATTTCGCTGGAGCCGGCCAAGTGATGAATGGAGGCAGTGGCGGCGGAAGTGTCAGTCCGTTAGGAGGAAGCGGCAGCGTCACTGGCAGCGGATTGCGCCAACAGGAAGGGCCAGAAGGAGCCAACCTGTTCATTTATCACCTGCCCCAGGAATTTGGAGACACGGACCTCGGCCAGGCCTTTTCACCCTTTGGCAACATCCTATCGGCCAAAGTCTTTATCGACAAACAGACCAATCTCTCCAAATGTTTCGGTTCGTCCGTCTGCTTTTGTTTCTTATTATCAATCGCTAATTTTCTAATTATTTCGGAACAGGTTTCGTGTCGTACGACAACCCGATGAGCTCGCAGGCAGCCATCCAGGCCATGAACGGCTTCCAGATCGGCACCAAACGGCTCAAAGTCCAGCTGAAACGTTCCAAAGACGCCTCAAAACCTTATTAAAAATAAGAGGCCAACGAATATGTGACACACAAACTTTTTACAAAGAAAAACTGTTTTTTTACGACCCCCTTAAAAACGGGAAACACACAAAACGACGTCCCCCTTGGTAGTAAGTGGTTTTCTACTCTCTCTATTATTATTATTCAAAATCATTCGAAAGCAGCTATGTATTTTTTACTAAAAAACTAAAAGAGACGGCCCTAGTCATCACGTACATCTTGCATAGCCCCACATATCATGTGATCGATATCGACGGTGCTCTTTTTCTTAAATTCTTACAAAAACAAAAAATTCATTTACCTTCTATGAAGGTTTGAAAAACAACTTATATATATATATTGGCCATATTTTTCTTGATTTAAAAATTAAAAAATCGAAAGTCGCAAATTCTCTCTCTCAGGGCATTTGAGGAGTTTGTTGTGTCATTGTCGTCCGCGTCCTCGTCTCAATTTTTTACCGTTTTTTCTTTCAGGTCCTTGTTGTGTCCGTGTCCGTGCACTTTCACCAATCCTCCTCCGTTGTTCAAATCACACCACTACACTGTCAGTTCGTGTCTCCTAAACAAAAAAACAAATGTCCTGTCCACCGCCCGTCTCGTCCATCTAGACCGTGAAAACAACATCGGGGAAGGGGGCACTTTTTTTTTTCGTTTTTTTATTTTTATTTTTACGTGTTGATTGTTATGTTGACATAATTATTCTATTAGAGATAAAGAGAGAGATAAGCTACTACTATTTCATGTTTTTCACCCCAGCCGGGCGAAATTATGTCTGTATCGATTTGTCGTGTCTTACGTTTTTCTTTTTGTTTTTGTTTTCGATGTTGATGTCGTCGACATGGATGTAGTGATCAGCTAGTCCCACGCGAAATGTCTTTTTCAATTCTTTAAAAAAAAAATTGGACCCCATTATTTTCTCTCTTCCGTCGCACACCTGAGCTTTTCCCGTACAGGTGGCAAACATTTTTTTTTTAATTTTTGGGTGTCGACCGGACAACCTCATGTGCCTTTTTTTGATGAAGGAAATTGTTTTACAGTGACGCACACTAGTCATAATAGAGAAAAGAAAAAGCCAATTTACCACAAGTATGCCAACAAACCCCTTCGTGCGGGAGCAGGATTCAACGGACAGAGAGAAAATTCATTTCGGGGCCCATTTTTCTTTGACATTCTTTGATTTTCTTAGTGTCTAGCGCCATATCCCTTTGAAAAAAAAAGAAAAAAAATAGTTTCTGTTTTTCTCGAGTGTCGATTCCGATGTTTTCAGTGTTTTGTCTCGCAAAAAAAAAAAATCATGTGTTGTCGACGGGCACGTGATCTCGTTCTTTTGTCGGTTTTACTTAAAGAGGATAACTTGCGTGCCAATTTTTGACGACGCTACTTAAAAGAAATGTCGCGCCGATTGTCCTATTTTTCAAAGAAAAACAAAAAGCGGCAAAAGTGTCGGAAGCACTTGGTGTAGTCATGTTTGTAGTATTATCATTTTTTCTTTTGCAGTTGACAAAACAACACTTTAGAGGTTCCTCCTGTGCTGTGAGAGAGAATTTTCGGGTTGTAATCGATTTCATTCTTTTTTTGTCGATGGTTTGGACAATTCTTTTTCTTTTATTTTGGATTTTTATTTTATACACCTCGTCCCTACAAAAGATTTCATTTTCAACACATACACAAAAATTGTTGTTTTGATGCGATTCGGTGAAACACTTGATGCGTTTCAGCATATCTTTATTTCGATTGTTTTTTTTCTTTGTTTTTTTTTTATTCCCTTTCTCCCGAATGATGGCAGCCAAGTGAAACAGTTAATACAATATTTTAAATTAGCAAAATCCACTCGTTTTATTTAGATATACGATGACGCATCTTAATGACTAGACACAATTCGGAGTGAAAACCAACTACAAACACTTAACTTTTTCGTCTTACTTTGACAGCATGAAATATTTTTGTTGTTTAACCCAACATTTTCATGACGATGCATTTTAAAACGTGAAATTCTGAAAACATCGTCAAACGCCGAATTAATGACAACTGGCAACATGGCATTTTTTGGAATTGAACGAGGAAACGAAAAAATGGCGGCAGGAGGAAAACGTGTTTCTTGCGGTCTTGATTTCGTCTCTCCATCAGATATTACAAATGCCCTTCAAATTGCCACTGAAGCCAAGTAATTTTCAATTTCGATTCCCTGAATTTTTGATACCAGAAAGTTGATTTTCACACCTGTTGGCTGTCGCGTGGTCCCGAAACTGAAACCCTTTTTCGTGCAGGTATGATTTCGCTTCGCTGCCCATCGCTCACCCAAGACATAAGCGAGATTTCTCCAATGCCAATCCAGAACCACGCCGTCTTACCGCTTTCACTCGAGCTGATCTTATACTCAACAGTTCAGGTACGAATTAATTTTGAAATCATAAATTTATAAAACACTTATTGGTTTTGGCATTAGACTGGAGTACTCTGATTGTTGGAAAAATTTCTCCACATATCGATTTGGATCATGAAGACAAGATACTCAGGCAAGAGTCTGAAAAGATGCTCGAACAAGAGTTGTCCTTTGCGGGCCATTTGGGTCTCCCAGCTGTTATGGTCCCCTTGAGAAAGAAAAACACAAACTTTGCCAGAGTATTGCATAATAAAGTGTTGGCAGTGCCTTCTAATCAGGTAAACTCACTATTACATGGTTTCCTGTTGAAAAGATAAAACTGTAGACATTACAAAAAAACAGGCCAGGTATCATGTTTGGCTGCACCTGCCCATGATTTCCTCGAAAAATGAATCTAGTCAGTTTGAACGTGATGTGGGAGATGATGAAGAGGTTGATGACACCTGGCAGTGGTGGAACAACTTTCGCTGCACTGCAAACTTTGAGAAGAAACTTTCTTTGGCTCTGGAACTGACGGCCGATCTGCCCGACGCTGAAGTTCTCGACCGTTGGCTGGGCGAACCCATCAAAGCACTTGTTGTTCCAACCCATTTATTTATGACCAACAAGAAAGGTTTCCCTGTCCTCGCCAAAGCCCACCAAGTAGCTATTCAGAGATTTTTGCGTCAAAAAGCCCAAATTCTCATCAGCGGAGCTCAGCGCCATCAACACTACAAGCATTACCAGCAGTACATGGATCATTTGTGGCAAGTAAGGGATGACATTCACCAATTGCATCCAATTTTCCCCTAACGTTCTGTTGCAATTTTCTAGGTCGGCTACGAAGCCGATCCGCTCATGCAATTTGCTCAAGGATACGAAGATTTTCTGCAGTTTCCTCTTCAACCTCTGATGGACAATCTCGAATCTCAGACCTATGAGGTATTTGAGAAGGATCCTGTCAAGTACACTGAATATCAGAGAGCCATGTATTTGGCTATTCTTGATAAAATCAGTCTGGAGGAAAAGGACACTAAAGTGATGTGAGTTTTTCTACTTCATCAATTAAGACCATTAACCTAAATTCAAATTGCAATAGAACTTTGATGGTGGTTGGAGCCGGACGTGGTCCATTGGTTCGCGCGGCTCTAGCGGCTGCCGAGAAAGCAGATAGGAAAATTCGCGTGTACGCGGTGGAGAAGAATCCCAACGCCATCGTCACGTAAATTATCATTTAATATCCTCAAGTAAAGACGATTGATACAGTTTATTTTAAATAAAGGCTTCAATGTCTCGCCGACGAAGAGTGGGGAGATAAAGTGACCATCGTTTCGTGCGACATGCGTGATTGGGATGCACCTGAAAAGGCAGATATCCTCGTTTCAGAGCTGCTAGGTTCATTTGGTGATAATGAACTCTCACCCGAATGTCTCGACGGTGCCCAGAAATTCCTCAAAGGTCAGCCACATAATTTAAAAGCCTTATTGCTAATGTAGACTAAACGAAACTGTAATTTATAGATGACGGCATCAGCATTCCGTCCAGCTACACTTCCTTCCTGGGTCCAATCCAGTCTTCCAAGTTGTACAATGAAGTGAGGTCTTGTCGGGAGCGAGACAAACCTTACTACACTTCGTTCGAGATGTCGTATGTTGTCCATTTCCGCAATAGGACAGAATTAGCCGAACCTCAAGCCTTATTTACCTTTACCCATCCGAATCGAGGTGAGGAAAACTTATATTTATATTTTTCTTAAATATTAAAAAAAAATGATTTGTTTGTAGATACACCAATCGACAATAGCCGATACGAAGTGCGTCGCTTCCCGATCAAATGCGATTCCATGCTACATGGTTTCGCCGGCTATTTTGAGACGGTTCTCTACAAAGACGTGATGCTCTCCATCAACCCCAATACACATTCACCCGGAATGTTCAGCTGGTTCCCTGTTCTCTTCCCTCTTCAGACTCCGATCAACCTGAAAAAGGTAAATTTCTTTTGTATTTTTGTCTTCAGAATCGGTTGTGATTGACTTGTTCAACAGGGAGACGTCCTTGAAACGCACTTTTGGCGTTGCGTCAATCGCACTCACGTCTGGTACGAATGGTGCGTGACTAAACCCTTCGCCAGTGCCATCCACAACCCATTGGGACGTTCACACAACATTGGCCTCTAACTTGTTTTTTTCCGCAACATTGTTAACACAGATTCCACTCATTTCTAATTCTACCCATATTATTGGGCACAGAATACAAGGATAGTTCAAATGTTCAATTTTCAGTTCAACTAGTTTATTTGTGAATTGGGATGGATCATTCAGATTTTTCAGGTACAGATTGTGATATCCAGTCCAAGTAGGGCTGATTTCCTTGTAGAATCTAAGTAAAGGTTTTAATGTATACAGAGAACTAAAATACTTGTTTGATTAAAAATTTACCTCAGTAGATATAACTTCACAAACTTGATAAGGGTGGTGTGCTCTAGAGTAAATGGATTGAAAAATCAAGGGTACTAATACTATTTAGGTAGCTCTAAATAATTTGTAAGGTAAGATTTACTTGACATATTGAGTTAGCTCTGGGAGTCTGGAAGTTCTAGTTTTCACCATCTTAATATTGAAAAAGAAAATTAGCTCTGAAAAAGAAAACAGCCAGATTCTATTATTACCATTAAGACTTCTGCATCTTCATTGAGTTTCCCTTCCCAACTATACCTGTTAAAAAGAAAAAGGGAGGTCAAAATCTAAAGAGGATTAAACTTTCTGAAATGATTCTTACACAGAAATGATCTTGGGGATGATGTTAACACAGGCAGCCAGTTTTTCAGTAACAAGCCCACTACAAGGATTCAAATTTCAAATTCTCATATTTTCAAAAGAGCAATAAATCAACGAAACAAACCGGGCAATATTTTTGGCCACTTCTTCATCAGGTGCTGTGATGAACGCCATAGAATGCATCCTTGCTGCAGGGAGACTGGAATTGAAAATGAGCTTTGGAAGGTTACGAGTCAAAACGTCCAAAAACAGGATTGTCATAACCACTCGACGTGTCAGTCGCGCCACAGAAGACCATGTAGGCCTGCAACGTAAACCTAAAACCAGAATTTTCCTTTTTTGAATCTCTAATTTCCGCACGGAAAGGTTCCAAGCAGACGAATCGAAGCGCCAAAAGCCGTCTGCTAGTAAGCTATCGATCACTAGTAAAGCAAAACATTGACTTTTCTTTGACAGCGGCGTTTACACCCACTTACACCAGGAAAATGACCAGAAATTCTCCTGAACCAGACGCAGGTCGTTTGCCCGAAAACTTGGACGAAAATCATTCAGATGACTTGAATCATGGCACCTTAACTGAAAGGTATCATTTGAAAGCTTTTAGCCTACATGTTATTCTGTACAGTTGTTTTCTTGCTGATGTAGAGATCTGACAGAAGGGGAAGACGTCGAAGAACCCCAAATTGGAGATAACGGCTATGAATTACTGCCAACTTCCCTTTGTGAAAATGAGGATGAAGAAGATGATTCTGATGAAATAGAATTTGGGTTCACCACATTTGATGGGCAGGAATTCCAGACAAGAACAAGTCACAACTATCATACCCTTTTGGCCGCAGTTGATACACCCACAACATCAGCTGCTAGTTGCAATGAAAAGCCCACCATTCCATTAGATACCAACCAAATTGAAACCATTAAATCGATCATGTCAAAAGTAACACTCCCAAGCACAGCCATTCCTGTTTGGGCCCATTCTGTGTCTGACGAACAACTTAAAAAAGTAGTAGAAGAGAAAGCAGGGAAAGGAACTGATGAGAACTGGGCGGTATTTGAATAAGTTTTATTTAAATGTTTGATTTATTATCATGAGTGATTAATAAAATTCTGGTCTTGCATTAATGTGTCTTTGATAGCAGTTTCTCTGTGAGAATCTGGTGGGGGCAGGAAGCCAGGTGTGATGCAAAAGAACACGGTAGTTGAATCAGTGTCCATTAGAGCCAAAGTTAGCCTATAAAGGCAATCGGTTTTCAGTTATTTTCAGTACAAGTCTTTTGAAGGATGTTTCTTACTTTTTTGCTTCATGTTTTTGTAGAATATAATCTTGAATGGTTGAAATCCGGCTCATTGACAGAGTTTCATCTGCTGCTACCGGGACAAAAATGTCTTGATTTTCTGACAAAGTTCCTGAGAGATATACCATATCCAATTCTGCCACTTGATGAACTTTCAAATCTTCTACAGCCCTAACTATAAAAAAGGTTTTTTATTTAAAATTGGAACCCACACAAAAGAATAAAACATTACCAAATACCAGCTCCTTGCAAAGTTGAAGAACCAAGGCTTTTTGTTTGGATGATTTGAATGTCATATGCTCCAACACTTCCATTACGGAACAATCCATAGAGAGAAACCCAAAAGGGATTACAAGTCAATAGAAAATTACGGTTTATAGAACCTCTAATGTCAATAACAATATACTTATTTAAAGGACCAGGTAAGACCGCCAGACCTTTTAGACGTGACAGACGAAAATAAAATAACGTGGCAACCATAAAACAAACGAAGCGCGCATCTCGCATATTTTGAAAAAGAAGAAATACCGGGCAATACTTTTGTTTCTGCTTTTGTTCAACTACTACTCATTTACTTGTATTACTTCATTAGATCGTTTTTAGAATATGCATGCGCTTAGCGCTTCCCATGGCAGCAATTTATATTACCCGATTATTTTAAACAGTCTGCCAGCAATGGGAAATCGCTTTAAAAATTTTCGTGACATTTTTTTTCTACTGCATTTATTATGGCAAAAGCGTGCCGCTTTGGAAGGTAGCCTTAGGGTTTCTGTAATTATTTTGGTTCACGTGTGCATAAATTTAAGAATATTTATGTGAATTATTAAGTTTTAATTATGTGAAATTGTGCGCCGCTGGGGGCGCTAAGTCGGGGTCTTGGGTTTGAATGGGGCGAACGCAATAACAAATTTTAAGTGAGTATGGTAAGGGTTGATGAAAGTTAGCTTTGTCTTGTGACACACGTTGCTGATATAGGACTGGCAGAGAAAGAGGAGTCACTAAAAATGAATTTTGAAATTAAGACAAGGTGCCGGTGGGGAAGGGGATGCTAGAAACTCGAAGGGGAGACCGGACCAATATTGGACAGGTTTTCCATCATTGGACAGTTTGAATAAAAAGGTAAATATCATATAATATAAAATTCTAGTCAATGAACTTTATCAATCTGCTGGTTATTGACAAATTTCATTGGATAGATTTGAAAACGCAATGCGAAAAACGAAAATGCACACTTTCAAAGTACGAATATTTGAGGAAAAGTGCGAATGATTGTACTTTGAAAGTGTGCATGTTACCATTTCTTCATTAGATTTTCAACTTGTTCCAACGCATTTTGATGCAGATTCGTATTAAGTACAACATGCAATTAAAATTTAAGAACATTTAACACTATTTAAGGAGAATTCTTACTTTACAAATTCGTAATGTGCAAACATTACCAACAATTTTTTGTAAAGTATGACAACATTTTTGTCGAACAAAATGTTTGTGCTGTACAACATTTTTTTGAACATTCATGTAAAAGTCGCTACGGCGATCTCGAATTTACATAAATCAAATTTTTTAACCCATTTTTTTATATTCGCACAATCCCAGCTGGAATTACGAAAATCGTGCAACGATTACGTGCAACGATAAAAAATGAATGTTTGTTATGAATTCGTGAAATTCGATTTTCCCCTCAGCTCCCGGTCTCGGGAGATGAGCGAATCGTAGAGAAAATACCGCTATACCTTCATTTCTTACCCCTCTCTAAACGCAAATAAAGGAAAGGGTTGCGACAGCCTTAGGGGGGAGGAAGAGGGGTATTTTCCTTAGGATTTACTTATCACTGTCGTCCGAACACAAATCGGCAAAAAATGTAAAACAGTAAACCGATATGAGTTTATTCGAAAAATTTGAATTGATAATAGAAAATAGAGGAATGGGCATCCATGGTTAAAAAATAAAATCCCTATCTCTTACAGGTAAAACGGGGGCACTCGGTAAACTTCGGAAAATGCCCAACCTTTGTACGGGCCCGCGTTCGATTTCGAATAATTGTTTTTCCCTGGTAGATAATTTGTTATCTACAACAGCTAAAATTTTCATACGTCTAACTCTAATTTTACAAGGAGGGGAATTTTTCTCCTCCCGTCCGGATTCTCTCTCCGCCTTATGGGGCGGGGAGTTTTTTTCGAATTATTGACGTGCCTTCTGTAGTTTGTCGAAAAAAGACTATCACAGTTCTTCTAATGGCCATAACTTTTAAAATCGGAAATACAACCAGGGACTGTTACAATATTAAAAAAGAGGAAGTTAATAGGATCATTTCTTCAAGTGAAAGCTCTATATCAGTTAGAGAAAAATACCCTAATCCTTCTTATGGCCAAAACATTGAAAATCAGATATACAACCAACGTCTGTCACAATATTATTGAAGACAGAGTTAATCTTAGTATGACCTAGCGTTCTGCGTTTGTAAAACCTTCTAGCGTCCTTCGTTCGTTAGATATTGCAGTTGGAAGCTCTCTATCAGTTTTAGAAAAATTGCGTAGTCCTTCTTATGACCATAATTTTTTAAATCGGAAATACAACCAAAGTCTGTTACAATATTATTGAACAAGGAGTTAATAGGATCATTTTGAGTCTTAGTATGGCCTTCTAGCGTCGTGCATTTGTCAGATAATTTAGTTGGAAGCTCTGTATCATTTTGAGAAAAATACTGTAGTCCTTCTTATGGCCAAAATTTGTTAAATCGGAAATACAACCAAAGTCTGTAACAATATTATTGAACAAGAAGTTAATAGGATCATATTAAGATTTTGTACGACCTTCTAGCGTCCTTCGTTCGTCAGATATTGCAGTTGGAAGCTCTCTATCAGTTTTAGAAAAATTGCGTAGTCCTTCTTATGGCCAAAACTTTTTAAATCGGAAATACAACCAACGTCTGTTACAAAATTATTGAAGAAGGAGTAGGATCATTTTGAGTCTTAGTATGATCTTCTAGCGTCGTAGGTTTGTCAGATAATCCAGTTTGAAGCTCTGTATCATTTTGAGAAAAATACCGTAGTCATTCCTATGACCATAATTTTTTAAATCGGAAAAACAACCAAAGTATGTTACAATATTATTGAAGAAGGAGTTAATAGGATCATATTGAGAGTTTTTACGACCTTCAAGCGTCCTTCGTTCGTCAGATAATCCAGTTGGAAGCTCTATCAGTTTTAGAAAAATTGCGTAGTCCTTCTTATGGCCATAACTTTTTTAAATTGAAAATACAACCAAAGTCTGTTACAATATTATTGAACAAGGAGTTAATAGGATCATATTGAGAGTTTGTATGACCTTTTAGCGTTCCCCGTTCGTCAGATTATCAAGTTGGAAGCTCTGTATACTTTTGAGAAAAATACCGTCGTCCTTCTTATGGCCCTTATTTTTTAAATCGGAAATACAACCAAAGTGTATTACAATAAGATAGCCAAGCAAGCTTTTCAGCTCGCCTCCTGGATAGTCGTAAGCCAGTAAAAACTGTCTTAATTGACAAATCCGGGATTGAAGACAAATAAATCGATAAGTAAAAGTCGCCGGAGAGAAAAATCGATAAGTAAAAGTCGCCGAACAAATCGATTGGTAAGTGGAACCGCTATCACCGCGATTTCCACCCCCAAAACAGCCTGAAGGTTAGAGTTGACAGTCATCCCTGCCAGAGACCGCCCACTGACCTTGTTTTAGACGTTTTTCGTTAATTGCGGGAGTAAAAATTAAAGTATGGTCATTTTTGCGATGCGAGTCGCATCGCATGATTTTTCTACATTTTTTAAGATCAATGTCACATTGATGTGACGTGTAACACCTGAGCTAGGCCGCGAGACAGACAGACAGAGTGACACGGCTTTTTTTTCTGGCTGGCTAGCTTATTGGCTTCGCCCTACGGGCTCGCAATTATTGAAAAAGGAGTTAATAGGATCATATTGAGAGTTTGTACGACCTTCTAGCGAACTTCGTTCGTCAGATTATCAAGTTGGAAGATCTGTATCATTATGAGAAAAATACCGTAGTCCTTCTTATGGCCATAATTTTTTAAATCGGAAATACAACCAAAGTCTATTACAATATTATTGAAAAAGGAGTTAATAGGATCATATTGAGAGTTTTTACGACCTTCTAGCGTCCTTCGTTCGTCAGATTATCAAGTTGGAAGCTCTGTATACTTTTGAGAAAAATACCGTCGTCCTTCTTATGGCCATAATTTTTTAAATCGGAAATACAACCAAAGTGTATTACAATATTATTGAAAAAGGAGTTAATAGGATCATTTTGAGTTTTAGTAAGACCTTCTAGCGTCCTTCGTTCGTCAGATTATCAAGTTGGAAGCTCTGTATCATTTTGAGAAAAATACCGTAGTCCTTCTTATGGCCATAATTTTTTTAATCGGAAATACAACCAAAGTCTGTTACAATATTATTTAAAAAAGAGTTAATAGGATCATATTGAGAGCTTGTACGACCTTCTAGCGAACTTCGTTCGTCAGATTATCAAGTTGGAAGATCTGTATCATTTTGAGAAAAATACCGTAGTCCTTCCTATGGCCATAATTTTTTAAATTGAAAATACAACCAAAGTCTGTTACAATATTATTGAACAAGGAGTTAATAGGATCATATTGAGAGTTTTTACGACCTTCTAGCGTCCTTCGTTCGTCAGATTATCAAGTTGGAAGCTCTGTATACTTTTGAGAAAAATACCGTCGTCCTTCTTATGGCCATAATTTTTTAAATCGGAAATACAACCAAAGTGTATTACAATATTATTGAAAAAGGAGTTAATAGGATCATTTTGAGTTTTAGTAAGACCTTCTAGCGTCCTCCGTTCGTCAGATTATCAAGTTGGAAGTTCTGTATCATTTTGAGAAAAATACCGTCGTCCTTCTTATGGCCATAATTTTTTAAATCGGAAATACAACCAAAGTGTATTACAATATTATTGAAAAAGGAATTAATAGGATCATTTTGAGTCTTAGTAAGACCTTCTAGCGTCCTTCGTTCGTCAGATTATCAAGTTGGAAGCTCTGTATCATTTTGAGAAAAATACCGTAGTCCTTCTTATGGCCATAATTTTTTTAATCGGAAATACAACCAAAGTCTGTTACAATATTATTTAAAAAAGAGTTAATAGGATCATATTGAGAGCTTGTACGACCTTCTAGCGTCCTTCGTTCGTCAGATTATCAAGTTGGAAGATCTGTATCATTTTGAGAAAAATACCGTAGTCCTTCCTATGGCCATAATTTTTTAAATTGAAAATACAACCAAAGTCTGTTACAATATTATTGAACAAGGAGTTAATAGGATCATATTGAGAGTTTGTATGACCTTTTAGCGTCCCCCGTTCGTCAGATTATCAAGTTGGAAGCTCTGTATACTTTTGAGAAAAATACCGTAGTCCTTCCTATGGCCATAATTTTTTAAATCGGAAATACAACCAAAGTGTATTACAATATTATTGAACAAGGAGTTAATAGGATCATATTGAGAGTTTGTACGACCTTCTAGCGTCCTTCGTTCGTCAGATTATCAAGTTGGAAGCTCTGTATACTTTTGAGAAAAATACCGTCGTCCTTCTTATGGCCATAATTTTTTAAATCGGAAATACAACCAAAGTGTATTACAATATTATTGAAAAAGGAGTTAATAGGATCATTTTGAGTTTTAGTAAGACCTTCTAGCGTCCTCCGTTCGTCAGATTATCAAGTTGGAAGTTCTGTATCATTTTGAGAAAAATACCGTCGTCCTTCTTATGGCCATAATTTTTTAAATCGGAAATACAACCAAAGTGTATTACAATATTATTGAAAAAGGAGTTAATAGGATCATTTTGAGTCTTAGTAAGACCTTCTAGCGTCCTTCGTTCGTCAGATTATCAAGTTGGAAGCTCTGTATCATTTTGAGAAAAATACCGTAGTCCTTCTTATGGCCATAATTTTTTTAATCGGAAATACAACCAAAGTCTGTTACAATATTATTTAAAAAAGAGTTAATAGGATCATATTGAGAGCTTGTACGACCTTCTAGCGTCCTTCGTTCGTCAGATTATCAAGTTGGAAGATCTGTATCATTTTGAGAAAAATACCGTAGTCCTTCCTATGGCCATAATTTTTTAAATTGAAAATACAACCAAAGTCTGTTACAATATTATTGAACAAGGAGTTAATAGGATCATATTGAGAGTTTGTATGACCTTTTAGCGTCCCCCGTTCGTCAGATTATCAAGTTGGAAGCTCTGTATACTTTTGAGAAAAATACCGTAGTCCTTCTTATGGCCCTAATTTTTTAAATCGGAAATACAACCAAAGTGTATTACAATATTATTGAACAAGGAGTTAATAGGATCATATTGAGAGTTTGTACGACCTTCTAGCGTCCTTCGTTCGTCAGATTATCAAGTTGGAAGCTCTGTATCATTTTGAGAAAAATACCGTAGTCCTTCTTATGGCCATAATTTTTTAAATCGGAAATACAACCAAAGTCTGTTACAATATTATTGAAGAAGGAGTTAATAGGATCATATTGAGAGTTTGTACGACCTTCTAGCGTCCTTTGTTCGTCAGATATTGCAGTTGGAAGCTCTCTATCAGTTTTAGAAAAATTGCGTAGTCCTTCTTATGGCCACAACTTTTTAAATCGGAAATACAACCAACGTCTGTTACAAAATTATTGAAGAAGGAGTAGGATCATTTTGAGTCTTAGTATGACCTTCTAGCGTCGTAGGTTTGTCAGACAATCCAGTTGAAAGCTCCATATCAGTTTGAGCTCTCTTAACCAGTTTTTCCTCAAATACAGAGGAAAAGGTAGTAGAGAACGGCAATACAAATGCAGCACGAGAATCTGCATTAAAAACTATACTTAGTCGTGCTGTTTCTAAGGAATTTCATTTTTTGACGAAGATCGCACTTTTTTCCATACTTCCTATTTTTGCGAATTTTGTCGATTTCTGAAATTTTTCCCAAAAATACAAGATTTTAATGAAAAATGTCCCGTAGATTACGAAAATCGTCATCATTTTAATGAGAGATGCCGTTTATGGGGTGAAAAAAAAATTGTGTAGTTCGTTGAAAATAGACTATCACAGTTCTTCTTATGGCCAAAACTTTGAAAATTGGATATACAACCAACGTCTCTTACAATATTATTGAAGAAGGAGTTAATAGGATCATTTTAAGTCTTAGTATGACCTTCTAGCGTCTTGCGTTTGTCAGATAATCCAGTTGAAAGCTCTATATCAGTTTGAGCTCCATTGTTGAGCTCCAAATTCGTACATAATCGCATTTTGATGATACTTTTTAATTTAAAAAAAATTCTCTTTATCGTAATTTTCAGCATATAAAGAAGCTAGAATGTATTCAGTATGTATTTTTTATTAATAAAAATCACATTTAACAATTAACTGTAGCTTTGTATTTTCAAACTCGTATACTTAAAAAACGGGAAATGCAGAATTCGTATTGGTCCATTTCACGGCGGGATTTATGAACGTATAAACTATCGCCCCAAAATTCTGTAAAACCATTCTGGTAATTTTTATTTGGAAAAATAGACAATTGGAAAAGAGATATGGATTATAAAACAGCTCAACTAATAAATGGTATAGGGTCAAATTCTTATAAATCAGCTCAGTCAAAACTTCTCAACGGAATTTCTTCTTCATATGTGTATTTGACAAGATAGGCCTACTTTGATTGATCAGTACACGAGATTAGACGGAATATTGCGAAAAAGTTTAGAATTGTACCAAAAAATTTCGTATGCATTATATCCCAACCAATTCTTGTCGTCGATGACTTTCCACTCAAAAGACCATGGATTTGGTTTAGAATCGAACCGAACGAATCCATAGTCCTCGAGTGACTTGAGTACTTTGATGCGTTGTCGAATTTCATCCAAAGTGCTATCATCACGGATCAGGTGTATTTCTACCCCCAACTGTCTCACTCGGTCCATCATCCCAGAGGCGAGGATTTGCGGCAAAACAATCCATTCGGAATATTCAATATCAATCTTGAGATAGTCGATGATTTTTCCTTCATGTTTAAGCAAATTATAGTAAATGGAGTCAAGAGACTTCATGGTCCAGTTTGTCTTGGAGTCTATATGCCACGTCTCGTCGCGATCACCAAGCCCCAAATTGTAAAAATGTATTTTGGAGGTATGGTTGTGGTTTGTGGCGTTCATCGATGGGTCGAAGGCGTAGACGCGACATCCAAACGCTTCCATGGCTTCGTCAAAAGACCATTCGTTGTTAATGCCGAACGAATAAACCAAGCATTCACTGAATTTTTTTGTTACGACAGGCCACGCCCCACTGGCCCGTTCCGGCCGGACAAGTGGATCGAGACAAACGGCCTTTTGCCCATCCAACCCGACCGTAAAAACAACACTGCCACCAAAATCGTGAGAAAGATTGCATGATGTGCTGTTGGTTCTTTTTAAATATTTAACTATTTGTTTTAAAGTTAGATCTTCAAGTAGTTGAACTCTCCAGTCGATCGCATCGTGGCAGCTTCCTTGATCTTCTACAGCACTATTCGAGAATTCTGGGAACACTTGCAATTTAAATGATTTGTCGGCATTAAGAAGGACAATAGTAACTATTGACAGGATCCCAGGCAACAAAAGAATGAATTTGAAAAGATATCGCGCTCTAAGTGTAAGCACTCTTCTAGAGATCATTTTTACCCCGCCGTAATGCGCAACTTATCTACGTCCCTTCTTTTTAATAATGTGAAGCAAAGACTACTTGCCTGTTTGCTTGCGGCTCGTCTCAACGATGCTGAGAGACTGCGATGAAATTGTTGCATTCAACCTACGATAAAGCCTGATAATGCCTCACACCTCAGACAAGTTTTTACGCAAGTGTTAGGTACAAGCTTTCTACTGCCTCCCTGTCTGAGTATTTGGCGCTAATACTTCGATCAGGATCAAGGTAGACGGTATTTTGTCCTGGAAATTTCTAAGGATTGTTAAACATGATTTCATGGATATCGTGATGGGCTAATTTACCCACATGAAGTATTGCAGAATTTCGTTGGCCTTAACTGTATCGGCGTTCGAAATCCTGCCTCAATAAAAAGAAGCGTAGTTGTATTAAACAGTCTTCAATTTGATACCGTATACCGTATTTTTACTTAATGTTTAGATAAAACTTTGATTTACAAGTATCATACAATTAAATTGCTCTTCTGACATTTTATGAATATAGTTTTTTTTTCAATATAGTTTTTGTTCCAAAGACTCCCCAACGTCCCGTTCCAGCGCGCATAGATCGATCATACAGCAGCGATTTGAATATCGGTAGGCCTATTACAAACCATAAAGATGACCACTCCAATGCCGGTATGCCAGTTTAATTGTATGCCTACTTAAACTAACTCTACTTAATAAAATAAAACAAAAGTTAGTTACCAATAAATATACACATCACGTTTGAACTTGACTGTATACAGATGTGGCGTTTATACCGAGCGCATCACCAACGTGCTATACATTTAAACTTTCTTCGGGAAGCATGCCCTAACCCAGCTACATTTCTTTGTAGAGCACATTACATTTTAAAAAACTTGATCGTGTTACGAATATGTCTTTAAAAAAGTTTTGAGTTTCTGGTTGCATAACCTGTTCTTGTTAAATCTAATATGTAGCCTTGGTTTTTTTTTCTTCATTGTTGTATACATAATCTTCCATCAGATTGTGTAATGGGATTTCCTTCAAAAATGATGTATTAGTACCGCCGGACCTATCCCAAGTCTGAAAAGATGACTGCCGACGTTCCGTTTCAAAGTCTGTCTGTCTGTCTGAGGAAAACGCGGACCTTGACTCTACCGACTCTACTAAACTGAAGGTCAGGCAGCATAGACGAGCAGCTCGTGTTATTGCTCTGCCAACTTTTTATTCACCCGTACGGAGGGAACAGATTTTCTGTTCTTATTGCGCAAGAACCAGTTTTTTTACATATGATGTAATCTTCCTGCTGGCAGACGATGTCACGATGAATGTCTCACGAGAGAAAATCCTAACATGGTATAAGTTATCAGTTCCCATTTTTGAGTGAAAAGGTTTACAACCTACACTCTGCGTCTGTTTGTACATGCAACGACGTCCACAAACCACAATTGACTACATTAGATGTAGATCTAATTAAATTTTAATGATTTAAGGTGACTGTTACAGTTGTCTGATTATTCATCTTATTTGAGCTAAGAGGACCTGTTTTATTTTTTTTTTTCCTCTTTTTGAAATGTTTGGTATAACTACTTGCTAGATCTAAAGCATACACGAAGAGCCTGGATCATCAAATCAGTGATCATGGTGGTGATTTTGATGATCCCTCCTTTGCGTTGGAACAGCCAACAAGATATGCTACCTCCCCCGAGTAGGCGAGGCCATCTACAAAGGAACTCGCGTCTGTTCTCAGTTGCTAAAAAGTAGCCTACAAACGCAGTCCCGATTTACCTCTCTTCGAGGTAAGACCGAAGATAAGACTCCTTAAACAAATAGAAAATATACAACATACATAAAGTGAGAGAATGGGCCGCAAAATTGGTTTTGATAATAGGCATTGTGTCATACGGGCGGCTGCTGTAGTGTTAGGGATGATGGGGGTTATTGTTTTCCTAATGGAAGCCAAGTCACTCAATAGGCTCATCCCACCAACTGCCTCAGTTTCATTTAAAAGAAGTTGTCACGAACCAATAGACTGGAATATTCATCGTATCCAAGATTTAACTTTGGAAAAAATAATCGAATACGTGGAATGGACAAACAGCACTTCGTGTCGTCTCACTCACCATTTGGGAGGTCACGCACACGTTGACGGTGTGGACGGACAAAAGGCCGTTTGCATGGATCCATCCATCAGGCCTGAGAAGGACAGTGAATGTTTGGTCTACTCTTTCGGAATCAGCAACGACTGGACATTTGATGAAGCCATGGAACAAATGGGATGCCGCATCTACTCATTCGATCCGTCAATGAATGTTGAAAACCACAATCACAGTTCTAAAATACATTTCTTTAATTTAGGGCTGGGCGATCGTGACGAAAGATGGAACAAAAATCCAAACATGAACTGGACAATAAAATCGCTTGATTCCATCTACTTTAATTTTTTGAAACACGAAGGAAGGATCATAGACTACCTTAAAATTGATATTGAAAATTCCGAATGGTTAGTCTTACCTCAGATACTCTCTTCTGGTATGATGGATCGTGTAAGACAATTAGGATTAGAAATCCATCTTCCAGAACGAAGTGGTCTTGAAGAATTTCGGAAATACATCGCAATACTTAAGTCTATGGAAGACTACGGAATGATTCGCTTCGACTCGAAATACAATCCGTGGTCCTTTAACTGGAACGTCGCCGTCGACTGGGAAGGATACAACGCCTACGAAATTGTTTGGTTCAATTCCAAACTTCTTCGAACCGCCGCAGCTATTACTCCAAGTTGAATCATCATTTCCTCTGAAGAGTAGAACCCCGAAATGCGGCATGACAATCCTTTTAACAAGTCAAAACACTGGAAGGAAATCATGTTTGAGATATAATTTTAAAAAGCGAGACATAATAATAAGCCAATAAAAGGAAATACAAATACTGTTTGGAATTAAGTGTATTTATAATTAGAACTTGAATAACTGTAGCTACAGTAATTCAAGTTAACAGCAATTGGAAATATTCCAATGTATGAAAATAAATTGCCACTTCAATAGAAAGTAGAAATGCCATAACCGGTGATAATCTAGTTTTTTTATGGCAAAAGATCAACAAGGCTTACGAGGCAACAGTTGAGACTCTTGGATTATTCAATCCTTTTTCAGTGCCTTGATAGAGAGGTCAATTAGTAGCTTAAGCTAAAATCACTTACTCCCCTTGAAACAAAATATGTCACTTACATTTGGCGTATACAGTCTAAGGGTGGAACACTCCAGCCGCGCTCGAAGGGAAGCGTCAGCAGTGCTCTTAAAAAAACTGAAGTCCCGTTGCGAGCTGGAAGGACTTCCAAAAGGTGAAACAGTAGGGGAAGGTGGGGTTGGTTGGGACACTTTTCGTTTTTTCCTCATAACTCGCTTATTTCTTAACAAAATCCAAAAATTTTCGGGAATTGTGTTCTTCTTGGTTGCCCCCCCCCTTTCCGGTATTTTTTCATTTTTTTCGTTTCCTAAATTGGCCCGCTACGATTTTTCAAAATTTCCCAAAATTTAGGGGCGGAGCCAACAGCGAAGGGTAAAATGGGACAGAGGACGGGGTTTGAAGGAGATAGGGCACAAATACTTAACAATAATTTATTTGAAATTTATATTATAAAAGGTTTTTATTAGTTCATTAAAGTTCATTAAACAGATAACTGATATCGCACAAGATGCGCATACGAAGCCCTATTCGATGGAACACCGTATTTTTTTTACCAATTTTTTAGCGAAAAACAACTTTTGACTATAACTCTCAAAATAATGATCGAAACTTAAAAATTTTTTTGCGTGAAATGTACATCATTCTAATGAATAACATATATTTTTCTTAGATTTTTCTTAAGATATTTACTATTTTTTATGCCCCTGTCCCACTCAACCCCATGTCCCAACCAACCCCACCCTCCCCTATAGTTGCGGTCTTTTACTGACTAGAGCACAGTTTCGATTAACGAGTGAACTTATCGAGATAGGCTACACGAATTGGATGCATTCGTTCCTTCTTTTTTGCGAGTTTTTTTGGTTGTGAAATTGTACTGACCAACTGGAACTGACTGCAAAAGTTTGAACAAAAATAACATGCCATGATGCCAACCAATAATACAAGCAATATCAGACTAACTAACCAATAAATATTTGTGGGCAGGATACTAAACGCAATTGGTTTGGGGAAATTTCCTGATCCTCCCACTTACTGCCCGTTGATTGTGATAATTCCTCCTTTGAGGAGGAACAATAGCATGCACACCATCAATGATTCAGGTATAGATAGTAAAGAAGAAAAAAGTCAGGAAAACCAATTGAAAGACGCCCCATGCACTACCTTCGTACAAATTATCCCGGTATGAAATATAGACAACGCATTTTGATGGGTAGAATAAAGACCGATAAAGACTAGCCGGAAGAAAAATAGAAATTAGAGGGTTTGATCCACAAAAAAGGTACCTCCCCGAATGGACTGGGCCATCAATACGGAGATTTGCAGCTGCGGCTTTTAAATAGTTCTAACCCAGCCGCGAGCTACTTTGCTTCGTTTTTTCCCTCAAATTGACATTATGGGTTCGTATACTCGGCTTGGTAAGCACTAGCAGTAATTACGCATTAACTATGTATAATGTATGGATATGCGCTTCCAGGCGCTTTTTCTTCTTAGTAGTCTAGAGTATACGGTTTTGAACGCCGATACGCCGTATAACGCGTCCAATCGTCAGTCGTAGTTGTTATAGGTCATGCTTAGCATTATTGTCCCCATGAATATATCCCTATGCTTGCCGGTGTCTAGCTATTCGAGTGTAACTCTATAGTTGTGCAAGATAACTAAAAAAGGAGGAAAACTATCAAACATAACAAGTAGGTATGAACTGATAGCGTACTTGCAAGTATAAACTTGAAACTCTTGAAATAAATAAAGCCAGCAAGGCAGCAAATGGCCAAATGCCGAATACGGCGCACAACCACAATTGTGCGCTAGGTTGCTGAACCCTATTGGTGACGTTTAACATTTTGACGTTGGAAGTTTTTCGTCTGCTGTCTGCTTGTAATACAAGAATCCAAATTCCAAGGCTTCCAAGCGTTTGCAAGGGGTGATTACATACCCTTCATTTCTGGACTGTTCCAGACGCTAGTCGTTTGGTGTCATAAACAATTTCTTACAAAAATGCGGCGAACTTTGTTACTACTGTGTCTAATTGGTATCGTGGCAGCCATACCAAAACCAAATAAAACTAGAGTTAAAGATGAGGTACTTCAATTTTCATTTTCTAACATATTAGAATATTAGATGTATGTATACTTAAATGTTTCTTTCTTGAACTCATAGCCCTTAAGCAGCCATAAACATTTTGAAAATGAGGAACACAATGCTGACTATGATCATGAAGCTTTTTTGGGTGATGAAGCTAAAGCATTTGACCAACTATCTCCAGAAGAAAGCAAAGAGCGTTTAGGGTATGTAAAGACGTTTGGCTTGCATTTTCAGTTTTCCAAAGTTCATGAGGAATTTTTTAAATCCAGGAAAATTGTGGACAAAATTGACCGTGATGTTGATGGTAAAATTTCCAAGGAAGAACTGAAATCATGGATTCAGTACACTCAAAGAAGATACATTATGGAAGATGTTGACCGCCAATGGAAAGCTCACAATCCTGACAACAAAGGGTCCATTACATGGGAAGAGTACAAGAAAATGGTCTACGGTTTCATGGATGACATGGAGCCCTCTGAGTTGGAGAATAATGCTGATGAAGGATTCTCATACAAGGACATGATTCGACGAGACCAGCGCCGATGGGGTATTGCCGATACTAATGGCGATCATGCCCTTGACAAGGTATTTAGCGAAAGGCCGAAAGTGATCAGTAAAAATTAGAGAATTTAGTCAACTGGGTTGTTGGTTGCAGGAGGAATTTACAAACTTTTTACACCCGGAAGACGCGCCACACATGAAGGAAATTGTCGTGGTCGAAACTATGGAAGATATAGACAAAGATAAAGACGGCTTCATCTCACTAGAGGAGTACATCGGCGATATGTACAGGGGAGCAAATGGTGAAGATGAGCCTGATTGGGTCAGAAACGAGCGTGAGCAATTTCAAAATTACCGCGATAAGAACAAAGACGGACGCATGGACACTGATGAGGTATGGGGATGATTTGTTTCACGAAGAATACTCACTTATATAATTTTATTTGTCCGATAGGTGAAGCAGTGGATCATCCCACCGGATTTCGATCATTCAGAGGCCGAGGCCAAGCATCTCGTTCAAGAGTCGGACGCCGACGGCGATGGCCAACTGACGAAAGATGAGATAATCAACAAATACGATCTCTTTGTAGGTTCTCAGGCTACGGATTTCGGTGAGGCTCTCAACCGACACGATGAATTTTAATCGAGAAAGTCCCTCACATTGATTAAAGACAGCATTCTCACTGACTTTACATCACTGCCAAGCCGTTTGTTTCCTCTTCATCGAGCTTTGCCTTTTATATCTCTTCTTTTTTGTCTTCTAAACAAAATTAGAGCGAATCATTTATAATGTGTGCCAAATCTATATATGCGCACCTCAACCAGTGCCTCTTTTACTTATTGTCAACGTACTGGAAGTGTTTTCTAATGTTCTACTATTTCATAACTCAAGCGCTTATATTCCTCTTTTCATGAAACTTGTTCTATCACGTTGATTTCGTTAGCATTATCAATCGCAGCTTCAGAAAAAGTGACCACGAGTGCGATATGTTTGTAATTGTGTCTTTTCTGTAGTCAATTAAACTATTTTCTAATCATATTTTTGTATGAAGAAAGAAATGGCTCAAGCGTAAGGTGGGAAATCGAGTAGATTTTTATTCTTTTTCATCAATATCACGACTTTAAAAAGTTCGTGAAAGCTTTGAACTTTTTTCGGTAAGGTTTCTTTTCTTTTTGCCTCTTTTCTTTTGTACCGTAACTCGACATCAACTCGTACATTTATCATGTGTAAAACAAAGTAAATTCCAACTTTTCTACCGCCTCCAGGAGCGTTCTTCGTCTTCGTCGTCTTCCTCGTAGTTTAACAAATCATCCAGCCCCTGTCGATCATAGAAAGAAATGTAAAACATTGAAATATTTTAGGTCATTAGAAGAAGTAATCAGAAAATATTGTCAAACCTCGTTCTCCTCTTCATCGTCCTCTTCAGCACTAGCAGACCCATCATTCCTAGTGGCGTTCGGGTCGTCTTCTTCCTCGGCAGCGACGTGATCCTTGACTTTGGGGACGGAACCGGGTGGCATGTGCCAACTGACTGTCAGGCTGGCGCCAGTGAAGTTGCGCCCTTGGGCCAACGCCATTTCGGCGTCCTTCCGAGACTTGTAACGGATTGTCAATGCCGGGAAATCTTCATCCACGTGGTAGTCGACCACTTCACCGAAATTCTACGATAACAAACGAGTCAATTAAATTAGATCACAAAAGAAACCAAGCCTAAGGTAAACATACAGCGAAATGGGCTAAAATATCGCCCTGTTGGTGGATTTCAAAACCAGTGGCTTTCAATTGGGTTGGTCTGCGATCAACTGACACGTGCGGAGCAACGTAGTATCCACCTCGGCCCCTGTTGGATCATAAAATTTGCATTAAATGAACTGAAAAAATAAGAACAAATAAGAACTAACCTTCCACGAGCTGAAACTCTTGTGGCCAAGCCACGTCCTCTACCTCGAAGAGGACCCCTGGAGCTGATTCTGGCTCCACGTCGAATACTCGGATGGCCTCGATGCGATTGGGTAATAATCGAGTTCAGTTCTTGAACTCGACGTTGTAGCTCGGTCGTGTCCGATCCTTCCATCTGCTTCTGGTAAAGCTCAATCTCGACATCGAGTATCTCTTTCTTGGCCTCTTCGGGAGTTTTGACTGGAAGAGACGGGGCAGCAGGGGCAGTGGGACTCGGAGTTTCCTTCATGGCCGTGTGCTGAAGATCTTTTTTCAGCTTTTCGATCGTCTCCTGAAGATTTCGGACTGTTTGCATCACAGCGGCTCGTTCGTCCGTCTTGATCGTGCTCTTGTTCTTTTCCAATCGTTCAATCAACACTCTTTGTTGTTGCAGCTGTTTGTCTAGTAGCTCTTGCTTGCGCCGTTGCAGATCCACCTGCAGCTTCGTCGCCTCCTGTTAATACATCAGTAAAATAATATCATACATTAAATACTATTACTAAGTCTATTTAAAGGTATTAATTCAGCTTATACCCTCTTTTGCTCTTCTTGCTTCTTTTTCAGCGCTTCTTTGGCTGCCAATATCTCCTGACTCCTTTTGATGGCCGCAACGGCCTTCTCTCTTTCCTTCTCCTTGGCTTCCGAAGCTTCTTTCAAGGCGGCTTCGTCGACTATGGGAGGCGGGGCTTGGGATTGAGTTAGCACTCTTTGAGGATGTCCACCACTGCCACCCAATCGTTCCCTAATGGGAACTTTAGAGCTGGGTGGCACATTCTCCTGCTTACCCTTCATTTCTGGCGAACTGCTCTCTTTGTTGTGCCAAAACACTTTGATGAAGCGATTATTCAGGACGGCCTCGGTACTCCGGTAGGCCGCTTGGGCCTCGGCGTGAGAAGAGAAGGTCACTAGAGCACCTTCCGAATCTCCGTTGTACGACACCTGCAGGTTGACTATCTTGCCGAACTTGCTAAAGTGGTTGTTGAGGACTGATATGTTGTTCAGTCCTCGAGGAATCTTTTTCACTTCCAGGCAGCAATTCGTTGGATCAAAACGACGTTGCGCTGGTTGGCCGTGACCTTGTCCGGCCGACTGCTGTTGTTGTTGCTGCTGTTGCTGCGATGGTGGATTGCCCAAGCGGTTGTAATCAAAGTGACTCTTCTTTATAAGATGTCCATCCTGAATGGAAAGAAAAGCAAGAAAAATGTAAAACTTTTTCAGTGTAATAAATTAATGGGCTATTACGGCATCAAGTCCAGCTTCTCGAACGCTTCTCTTTGAACCGGTCTCAATTCCTTCCTCGGCGGTAGGGACGTTAATCAGTTCTCTTGGAGGCGGAGCCGGACCCAACAGACCCATCGGAGGTGGGCCCCGAGGTGGTAAAGGTCCTCGCATTCTCATATGCGGTGGTGGTGGACGATGATGAGCCGGATGACCAAATGGTGGAGGTGGACCTAGTGGTCGCAAACCGACCAGTCCTGGTGGGCCGCCTAGTGGCGGTGGCGGCCAACTGATGCCGGGAGCATCTGGATTGTATGGCTCTCCTAAACACCGAAAGCCCAAAGTTATTTCTATAACAAGAACATTGTTGACATCTCCATCAAATATGAAATTACCAGATGGGGGCAGACTAGGAGGTGGTCCGCGAAGATGAGGAGGCGGACCCACGGGTAGCGGCCCAGGGGGAGCAGCTCCTCCGGCCCCCACTTGAGGCGGCGGTCGGTTGTAATTCAGCATGGATGAAAGCTCGACATCTTCCAAGACAACTGGATCTGCACCGTGGTCGTACGGACAGAGATCGCCGCGCATGCAGTAGCCTTTCTCATCATAATCACGGCAGCGAAACTTTTGGCGGTCGAGAGCAGCTGCAGGAGGGGCCACTACGACGCTCTGAATGGCGGCAACCGCGGCGACAGCGGGAACTGCAACAACTGCGGGATCGGTTGGGACCAAAACCGGAAGAGGCGCAACGTTTTCCAACACCAAAGGAGGTGGAGGGACCGGAGAGCGTGCACGTCGAGAACTGCGAGGGCTCCGTGAAGATCGCCGAGGAGGCAAAGGCGAACGGGACCGCCTTCGGTCTGATCTTCGGTTCACTGGACTTCTATTCCTATTTCGGCGGTCGTCCCACGTGCTGCGTCCACCTCTGTCGCGTGTTGATCGATCACGCGACCTAGAACGTCGCGGGCGATCCCTATCACGATCGCGACTGCGGGACCTGGATCGAGACCTAGGGCTCCACGATCTCCTCTTGGTCCGATCAGATTTCTTGGTCCGCGAATCGGTTGTGGCCGAAGAGGCGGGAACAGCAACAGAAGGTGGCACCGGAACGTTAGACGTTGGTGGAATGACTAAGTTTTGGCCATTGGTAACGCCTGTACTGGCTGGTTCGGTGGTAGATTCCGATTTGGCCGATGGAGGCTCAGGGTTTGACTGCAGGTACGATTTGGTCTCCAAAGTGATGAATAGTTTGTCAACAAACCCTTTTGTCTCCTGCTGCAAAAATACATCCAGTTGATCACACATGGCTCCACGCAATTCAGATTCTGGCTTTTCCTTTTTCGCCAAAGCAAGGACATATTTGGCGAGGGCTGCAGGGTCTGCATCACACCTATAAAATAATATCTTATGAATGAACAAATTTAACTTGGAAGTGTACTGAAGTTACTTACAACGGAGCCAGAACAGCTGTGAGCCACGATTTCAAAGCTTCAGGGTTCTCAATGATCATTTCCAATGATTTGGCACTGCAAAGAGAATCAAAGAAATAAGAATGGTTAATATATTAAAAATTGCTTTTGTCTGCTCTTAGTAGAAGAAGAAAGTAACTTCAATGTAAACAATCTTAAATAAATATGATAAATGACTTTATGACTAAAAAATAATTGAAATATCTAGTTGTGCCTGTGCCATAGTGTGAGAAGATTCAATTACAATGACTTCAATCGTAGGTTAAATTTAAGAAATGTTTAGTCTCATAAGAAAACAACTTCCTTAAACAATATAGATGTGCCCACCTGTGCAGTAATGAAAAGGAGAGTTTAAAGAGGGCTCACTTTAACAGAAAAGTCGAAAACTGGAGGCACTCGGCTTTTTTTTATGTCGGGTCAACTAAACGTGTCACTTTATTTGTCAAATATATGTTGTATGTGAAACAACAAGAAGTTCCAATAAAGAAAAGACGAAATTAACGGTTGTAACAGAGTAGGAGGTCCATGAATGAGGTCAGATTAGGGCAAAAAATCAGCAGCAACCATGGAAAACTCTCTCTCTTTCTCCAACAGCCAAAAGTCCAAGTGGAGTCGTCTCCCAAACTATCGTGCAATCGAGTACGATTGTGTTCGATCGTTTTCATGAGTTTTCGATTTACATTTAATAATAGCGGAATAATAAGTATTTTTGACTCTATTAGCTATAGATTGAGAAAGCTTTAGGATTTGTAGTATAATTAAACTTGAGAAAAAATTCCAAAAAGATTTTTACAAACCTGTTTTTGATGCGCTATTTTGTACCGCTATTGGTTGTGGCGCTGCTTGATGGACCGCATGTCCTAGCAGACGACAATTAGTAGAGTAGAGCTGTAGAGTGTAGTGTAGACAGTAGAAGTGTAGAGTTAGAGTAGACGACGTAGCCTTTGACCATGAAGTCCATGATATCTTATAAGATATAAGATTATGATATCCATATCCATGATATACTTCATGCTTTGACTAACAAGTTAGGTCTTTAGGTAGCTCTGCAGGCTGATTCCCTCTGATTGTCTGTAACACTCTGTAGGTAGGTAGTACTAGTACCCGTACCTAGTTGAATAGTACCCTTAGCCCATAGTGGGCTACCCTATAGTAGCAGAAAGTAGACTAGTATAAATGTGCATGTGCCCTTTTACATTGACTACAACCACTACAAGTGCAACATTAGCAAGCTAGTCCGTGAGCCAACAATATAACGTAGTCAAACAACTATCGCTATCGTGATTACATTAGTCTAAGGTTTTCCGGGTGTGATTAAAAAAGAAAACGCTTCAATTGGCCGTCATATACTGTTTAAGGGCGGAGTCGAAAGTGTGGAGAGATGACTTGTACACTGTGGAATCCACTTTTAGTTAAATGTAGTGACTAACTGCGCTCAAATGGCCCCTATCAGAAAGTTTTTAGAGTTGAGAACGAGGTTGAGAACGTCTATCCAAATCATTGTATTATTTACAGGTATCATGGCGATGATTTTCTTCAGTAATTCAAAGATGTCAATTAGTCTGCGGAGAGTGATACCAATGTTCCGTGTGCAAGGAAACAGCCACCAAGTAACTGATTGGAAAATTCAAAAGGCCGAGAATATGACGATGGAACAAATCGTCGAATACTTGCAATTGTAAATTGTCCGATCGAGCGCAGCGAGAGAAGGACAATTGTAATTATTTGTCAAATGAAGTGAAGACATTAACTGTAGTGTTGACCTTGTTTATTTAGCTATTCTCAGCCTCCAAAACCAAAGTTTCGAGGCAACGCCCCCCAATATAGGACCTCAGGCCTTTTTTAGAGAGGGGTAACTTTAATTAAACCATCGAACTAACTTCCTCTTCCTTTTCCACCACGGGCACCGTTTCCAAATCCGCGGCCCGGATTGCCAAATCTGGTTGGTGTAAAAAGAAAAAACGCACATTAGAATAACATAAACAGGGGGTGGGGTGGGTGGAGAATAAGACAGTTAATGTCTTCACTTCATTTGACAAATAATTACAATTGTCCTTCTCTCGCTGCGCTCGATCGGACAATTTACAATTATGTGTAAATTTCGATCGACATTAACTGTAGTGACTTTAAAGCATAAAAAGCAAGGAATGGAATGGTAATGCCTTAGATGGGTGAAGCTTCCTGCGTCAAAACTGAAGCCCCAACGCTACCTAATGAATCCACACCTGGATCACGTCGGTAAAACTTGGCAAAGGTCGACTCTTTGGCCCAATGGCCTTGTTTCAATATAGCCTGGATACAAATTCCCGCTGATGCCGCCTTCGATGCAGCTGCCCCCCTGGTCGAATGGGCCGAAAATATAGCCGTGTCAACACCGGCTTCTTTTAACTGGTCTTTCAGCCAACGACTGATAGTGGAGCTCGTCACTGGCTTAAATGGTTTGGTGGAACCGATAAAGAGTTGGTGATTGTTAACAGCATTGCGGACAGTAGCCGTATTCAAAATATAAGCTTTCAGACAAGCTACGGGACAAATAGACACGTTCTCTCGCCAGGCCGGCACCGAAATTCTTTGTAAAGGGCCGGTGTGCTGTGACTTCCTGAGTTTACCCAACGTAAAAGAAGCTTCTAAGTCGGATATGATAATGGAATCCGCTTGGATTGATGCTAATTCCGCACAACGGAGAAGGGTCGTTAGGGCCAAGAGCATGACCGTCTTTCTTGCTAGCTGGAGTCTTGAGAGAGTTCTTTGAGCAGTCCCGTCGAAAAAATTCAACACCACAGAGGGGTTCCAGGTCGAAGAGTATTTAGGGGACGAAGGGCGAATATTAAACATACCCCTCATCAATTGCACTACCAATGGATGTTTGCCCACATCCGGGCGACTTCTTGGGCGGGTGGCCGCGAGGTTCTAAAATGAAATAGTAGTTGAGTATGGTGTTGTAGGTCTACTTACTCCGTACTTGAGTTTGAAATTTTAACGACATGATTAGGTGTGGGTGTGATGTGCGACGATTCGCCTTGTAGTCGAGTATACTAAACCTAGTGAAGTGAATAGTAGGCTACCAATAGTAGTAATGAGTAGTACCTGTAGTAGGTATACAGTAAAGTGGGGCTACTTTGAACTGGCGGGGCTACTTTGAACAGCTAAACGGGCATAGGTAGAGTAAATTTTTTTTTCACAGTTATATAAGGGTAACATTAGAAGACTTTTGCATAAAAAAATTTTGTCTAGCTCTTAATCAATAGCCCACACCTCACGTTTTAACGCGTGTTCAAAGTAGCGCCTAATTCCCGGTTTTTTAAATCCCATAAGAATAACACAGTGTTCAAAGTAGCCCCATACTACTTTGAACACCTCTTACACACATGCCAATAAAATTTTTTCTACAAAAAATCTGGAGATGGGATGGATACAGGCGGATTCGTTGCGTTTTTAGCTAAGAACGCTTTTTTTTGGTTTCTTCTACCTAGTATATTACTCGAGTTATTTTTAAAAAACCGTAAAAAAAAGTCGTGTTTTGTTCAAAGTAGCCCCACTTTACGGTACTGTCGGCACTGTATGTCTATGTGATGATACTACAGCTAGTATTCTCAATAGCCTATCACCGTCGAGATTCGTATAGCCAAAGGGTTTCAAGCAGGTTTCAAGATAAAAGAGGATAGGATCTAAAAAATGTAATACGCCTCGAATGATGGGACATTATGTTCATAGGTGGAGTCAAAATTCTGGAAGAGGGATTTGTAAAATTTTGAATCTGCCCTTGGTTGAATGTAGTGTAGGCTAACTCGTAATTTCTACGGCGAGTCAAGTTCCAAGTAATGACTTTCTTAAATCGCGGCGCGCTATTAGCTAGACTGCAAATGGCCCCTATCAGAAAGCTATTGGGACTGAGAACGTCTCTCCAAATCGCTGTGATGCTGTAAAAGACAAAAGAAGTACCCGCTGTGGCTTTTCTATGTATTGGAGAAGGAAAGCATTCGATTTAGCTCAAAACAGACTCGTTTATAACCTGCTAGTCTATTGAATAAGACAAGGATCAGTGAAAGTTGATCCTATTAACTTTGGATGCGGATGCGGCCATCTCCTTTTCACCATTAAATAAAGCATTTCATCGCCCAGCATTCCAGGCGTTCTCTCGCTCGTCGGTGCATTGCAAGAGACAACAATCGAAAGAGGCATGTCGATTGCATTTGACGGCGATCTTCAGACTTGGTCCACGTCTCCTCTCATGCAGTCGTTCTCTCATAAGCCAATCGACATTCTTGCGCGCGTCGCGTCGCGTGATCAACAGCAGCAGCGCATCCAGTATACTCGTCATCCCTGCGTATATAAACGCCCGGGACTCACCAAGGGCAAGTGAGATGACCCCTTGAAAGAGTCTACTTAGTGCCGCTTCTACTACTAGTCTTTGATTGATATAGACAATGTTCATTTTGATAGCCATTTTCTTAACGGGGTTTATCCATTTTCCAGTCGACGGTTGGCCAATGAGTGAACGATCCAAATGGAACCATTTTAACCTTCAAAATGGTTTCGAAAAAGCTTCCGAATCGGCCAACGACCATCATCACAGACATCGGCACATCAACAAGCGATCTGTCTCTAATAGTGAATTCGAAAACAGCCGCCAGCACCAACGTCATCCATTAGCTTATTCGCTAACTTTGGATCCCGATTCGAAATTTCGACTTAATTGGACTCCTGATTTCCAACGACAAGAAATTCACTTCCGCGTTGATATCAGCGGTTCTTCACCTCAGTCGTGGTTCGCTTTGGGATTCTCAGATCGTGGAGATTTTGCCGGAGCCGATCTTTGTGTTGCTTGGGAAGATTGGAAAGGAGCTTTCATCATCCAGGTATTATTAAGATCAGTTTAATTTTAATATTATTTACTTTCCAAATGTTATGATAATGTGAGTGCCTTAAATGTGTTTATATTTTGTATGCGGACTAAAGGATGCCCATGCTGATCCGTCGGGAGTGCTACACGTTGACGGGCACGACGACTGCCACCGGGCATCTTACAAGCGGCGAAGTGACGGCAGCGCTTCCTTCGAGTTCATCCGCTCTTTCGATACTTGCCACGAGGAGGATTATCTCATCGAAGATGGAACTGTTCACGTCGTCTACGCTTCGGGCCCCGGTCCACTTTATCGGTCCGTCATTATTTGTTGATTTGTTTTTCTTGCTAGCTAATCCTCTTATATGAGCTACTTGACTTGTTCGTGCAGGATCGATGGAGTCGCACCATCCAAAGATGACGTCGGATTTCAGCGGACTCGCTTACTCAAACCTCCAGCAGCTGTCCGAAAGCATCCGAAACCCGACGACATACGTCCTTTATTGATTGCCAATGTCCAATTGAACGTTCCAGCCCAAGAAACAACTTATTGGTGCCGTGTCGTACGTCTACCCCAACATTTCATCCGTAAACATCACGTCCTTCAGGTAAATAACTATTGAATTTTGCACTAATTTATTAACTAAATGAATTTAAAATTATAATAGTTTGAAGCAGCCATTGAAGAAGGTCGTGAGTCTATCGTCCACCATATGGAAGTATTCCACTGCGAAGCGCCATCAGATGTAACAATTCCGGAATATCGTGGTCCGTGCACCGATCCAAATCGACCTGAAGCTACTCGCGTCTGTAAACGCGTCTTGGCAGCCTGGGCATATGGTGCTGGCCCATTTGTCTACCCTCCTGTAAGAATGTTTTATGATATTTTTCTTAAGAATTTGATGTTTTTATAAAATAAAAACTACTACTCCTAATTTTAGGAAGCTGGATTACCTATTGGTGGACCAGATTTCAGTCCGTATGTTATGTTGGAAGTTCACTACAACAATCCCACCTTGAAAGGAGGTAAGCACATTATAATTACAAAATATTTGTTTAACCTAAGTTAACCATTGTAATTTGATCCTAATAGATTGGGTAGATTCTTCGGGAGTGCGTTTGTGGTACACAAGTCACTTACGCCAATATGACGCTGGTGTTATGGAACTCGGCTTAGAGTACACGGACAAAATGGCCATTCCACCCGGACAGGATTCTTTTACACTGACGGGCTACTGTTTGCCGCAATGCACTGCAGTGGTAAGTCTCTATACTTTAAGAATGCACAATAATTATGACTTCAAAATCATTTATATTTTCTCCAAGTAGAGTTTACCTCGAACGGGAATTACTATTTTTGGCTCCCAGCTCCATACTCATTTGCTGGGCTACAGAGTAGTGACGCAACACTTTCGCGGTGTCGTTGAATTACCCGAATTGGATCGCGACAATCATTACAGTACACACTATCAAGAAATTCGTTTGTTGGCCAATCCAGTTCACGTTTTCCCGGTATTTTTGTTTTTAGTTAAATTGAAATATTTCGACTTGAACTTTTTTTTTTAATGTTATTTTTCGAAAGGGAGATGCTTTGTTGACAACTTGTTGGTTCGACACAATGGATAAGGTCAACGTATCATTGGGTGGCTTCTCCATTTCGGACGAAATGTGCGTCAATTATGTCCACTATTTCCCTCGCATCGACCTGGAAGTCTGCAAGAGTTCCGTCAGCTGGGAAGCCCTTCGCAACTATTTCAAATTCGAAAATGAGTTGGTTTCATTTGCCTTTCTCTTAATTTTCTCTTTTAGTAAATGCATTTTCTATTTATTAGATGGGACAATCAAGCCACTAGTCCAGCCAATGGAGTCTCTGACAATTACCATTCCATTGAGTGGACTCAACTAAGGGCGACAACGCTTCACGACTATTATTCTGTGGCACCCATTTCAATGCAGTGCAATCAGTCTAGTGGTGAACGGTTCCCGGGCAACTGGGAAGGGCTTCCATCACCTGGGTTACCTGCTCCGTTAGCCGAACTTGCATCCAACTTGACGCGATGCAATTTAAAACATGGTGACACTAATGCGAAAGAAGCGGGAGGAGGCGAATATGTTCCCGAGTAACGTGGAATGCAAAGAAGTAATAACGAATGAACACAAAAAAAAATTTACGTAGTGCGAAAAATTTTGTCGACAGAAAATTAGAAAAAAAATATACGGAACACTGAAATTGATTTTGCTCACTGCCATTTTATATTTTTCCCAAATTTGATTTTTCATTTTTCTTTAAGTTAATGTAAATGTTGTTTACGAAAAAAGATACCAGACTAAACCTGCTATCTTTTATAAACATCTCCACAAGTGAGAACTTATCCACTTATATTTTGGGATTCAGAATCGAATTGCGCGCCGAAACCTGTATGCAGTTTGCAGTGTTACTCCGTTGCATTAGATGGCGAAACTTGAAAGGCGGTTTTAAATTTAAAAATTGAATTCTCTGAAATTTCACAATTTTTTTAATTTACTTAATTTAAAAAAGGAAAATTTATAGAAATTAATTTTTCATATTAAATATGTCATCAAATATTTAGGTAATTATACCATGAAAGGACACGATTTTGACTTGGCAACTTGCACCGGGTCACGTGTTCACTTGCAGTCGGCCATTTTCAGGACGGATAAAAGTTGAAGAAGCAAGATGTACCGGTGCCGGCAAGTAGTCTCGCAATGTTCGTCCTCGGTCAAGTCGAACTTGGGACAAAGCACACGAGGAACTAGAAATGCTGGTAAGTTTGTCCATTTCATTTAATGTAGTTTTCCTTTTATTCTTTGTCCATGTTGGGATTGTTTGCCGAGACCTCTTGGCGATCTGGCTAGAAAACTGATGTAGTATGTAATGTTTCATTTGATTAGGCCAAAGTACAACGAGGCGATACGCTTCTGATCACGGCTATGAAAGAACTCCCGTCCAGAGACCAGCCACCTTTAACGACATGCCTACTCCCAAAGGTTCCTGGGCCCAAGAGCATGCCCGCAACCAATCCAAGTACAACATGCACCTGGCAGCTGGCTTGGCTTTCACTGGCATCACACTATTTACGGTAAATTATTCATCTATTCAACTTTTGTCATGTATCGCAGACTTTAATCCTTTGGTCTACAGGGATACCAATCTGGTTCATTTTACTTGAACTACAAGCCTGACTTGAAGGCTACTAAAGTAAATGTACTGACCCATGAACAAGTCCGACTGAATGCTGAGAAGGCTGCTCAAGCTGCTATTGAGGAACCTGTTCCAGAGCCTGAAGATATTGCCCCGGCTACTTTTGAAGCTGTACCTGAGACACCAGCTGAAGTAGTAGCTGTTCCAGAGGCTGTGTCTGAAGTTGAAGCTGATGTTGCTGCTGTTCCAGAAGCAGTTGCTGCTCCAGAGGCTGTTGCGGAAGCAGCTGCTGTTGAATCAGGACCCTCTGATCCCTCAGAAGGTGAAGTTCAGTCTGAAGCTACAGTGAGTGATTTAACTGTAGAGGTTGAGGTTGTTGCTGTTACTGAATCAGAACCAGTAGCATTATCAGAAGTTAAATAATTGTTAGAATCATAGTTAAAAGAATGGATGAACTTGAACTTAAAGTGCCACATCTATTCAGTCCAACATAGTCTATAAAATTGCCAGAATTTCTAGCCCATTGCCCATAAATTAAAAAAAACAAAAGAAGCTATTTGTTTGTACATTTGAGTTTAAATTGGCCAACTGCAGATCAAAAATGTAGGTTGTGACTAATCTGATGCAAAATGAGATGTGAGGTGTTGGTGAAATCTTTATTGTATTTTGACCAATTAGAACCAATACATTTTCAAGGGAAGTGAAGTTGTTTGATTCTGCCAAAAAAATCCCTTTCTTCTGTTCCAATAGTAAGTATTTTAATTCCTTTTTTCCCTTTCTTTTTAGCAGTAGCTGCATCAACATCAGTTGGAGGGTTGGAGTTACCGGTACATGTTCCCTATCTGCTGATCGGGGCTGGTACATCGTCATTTGCTGCTTTTCGTGCCATCAAGTCTCGGGATCCTAAAGCAAAGGTAACCTAACAAGATCGAATAATTTTTTTGTACGCATGCTCATTTTTATACCCTTTAAAGGTACTAGTAATTGGAGAAGAAAATCACCTACCTTACATGAGGCCTCCCCTTTCGAAAGAGCTATGGTTCAGTGACGATCCAGAAGTGCCAAACAAACTTCGTTTTAAGCAGTGGAACGGCAAGGAACGGAGGTATGTCGCCATTTCAATTTGTTATTTTAATATTAATCTCACTAACAGTATTATGCAGTCTCTTCTTCGAACAGGACGAGTTTTACTGCAACCCTACAGAATTGAACACCAAGGAAAACGGTGGCGTTGCTGTCGTCCGTGGTCATCGTGTAGTCAAATTAGATATCGTTGGCCGTAAAGCTGTACTGGACAACGGACTAACCGTCACTTACGATAAATGTCTCATTGCCACAGGTTGGTTTCATTTTCTGCTGGTTAAATATTTTATTCTCTATGATTACACCCCTATGGAATGTTGAACAACGATGATTGTTTCCTGCTAGATAGTATCTGAGAGAATTGAAAAGGCCAATGATTTTGTTGGTTTATTTGGAAATATCTTTGGGGTTAACGAATTCATTTTTGTCTTTAGGTGGCAAGCCCAAGTCTTTGCCATCACTGAGCAGTGCACCAGAAAACGTGTTGGAGCACGTTACCCTATTCCGAAACATCGATGATTTCCGGCGACTAGAGTCCGTTTCGCGCCAAGTAAAGTCCATCACAATTATTGGTGGTGGTTTCCTTGGTAGTGAACTTGCCTGCGCTCTCGGTAGAAGAGGTAAGGCTCTCGGTGTGTCACTATCATAAGTTCTCGTCTAATTACGTTAACCTTTTTTTTTTAGCCAAAAGCAATGGATTGGAAGTTGTCCAAATTTTTCCGGAGGAAGGCAATATGGGCCGAGTTCTACCAAAATACCTCAGTCAATGGACTACCGAGAAGGTCAAGGCGGAAGGCGTTCAGGTTGTTCCTAAGAGTCATGTGCAGGGCGCTAGCATGGAAGATGACAAAGTCGTATTGACTTTGGCCGATGGCAATAAGGTTCGTTTTACGATTTCTTTTTCCTTCGATTACAAGATCTGGAAGGTTTAATTCATTCATATTTTTTGTAATGTAGATTAAAACAGACCACGTTGTTGTTGCGGTTGGTCTAGACGCCAACACGGATTTGGCCGCCGCTTCTGGACTGGAAGTAGACCCGACCTTTGGCGGATATCGAGTCAACGCCGAACTCGAAGCACGTTCTAATGTCTGGGTGGTAAGTGCAGTAACCGACATTCTATTATTTTCTTTTACTACCGCTCATGATTACACCATTATCAACGTTGAACTCAGTGAGAAGTTGTGCTAGATAGTATCTGAAGCTCTTAAAAAGAAATTTCCTGAAGTTTATGTAACGTATTTTATTATTACAGTAACCAATTTTTGTGTTTCAGGCGGGAGATGCTGCCTGTTTTTACGACATTAAATTGGGCCGTCGTCGTGTGGAACACCACGACCACGCTGTTGTTTCGGGACGGTTGGCCGGAGAGAACATGACCGGTGCTGGTAAACCTTACTGGCATCAGTCTATGTTCTGGTCCGACTTGGGACCTCAAGTTGGCTATGAAGCCATTGGAATTGTCGATGCTGCATTAGAAACCATGGCTGTTTTTGCCAAATCGACCGCTGCCGACACTCCAAAGGCTGTAGTAGAAGCTACTGGCGAGGGTGTCCGATCGGAGATGGAGAACGTATGTTTCTAGAGTTAGCTTACTTATTCAGTATGATGCGCTAACCCATCCCGTGGATCATTGTAGGCTGCCACAGAGGCATCGACTTTGAAAGAGTCCAACAAGCTCCATGCACCAATCAAGGGCGAGGACTATGGCAAAGGAATTATTTTTTACACAAGGAATGACGTTGTGGTCGGCATGGTACTTTGGAACGTCTTTAACAAGATTCCCGTTGCCCGAAGAGTGAGTCAAAATTCAACAATTGTCGCGTTCACTGAGAACTAAGATTCTTTTTTTAAAATTCAGATTCTGAGGGAAGGAGTGACAACGGATAAGCTCGCAGAAGCAGCCAAGCTATTTAATTTACACGAATGAGCCTGCAAAAGTTTCCTGGTTGTTATTACCTTTGAGCCTGCCAGTGTATAGGGAGATCCTATCGATATCGTTTCAAAGTGTTTAATCCCTTGTTTTCCCCTTCGGTATTTTGTCGGAGAACAAATCTACACTTGTTGACAGTGGCGATAGTAAATGGCGGTTCTATGTACAATTACATTTAATGAACGAAAAATACAGTTAGTCAAGTTCTAACAATTTCTGTGTCATATGAAAATGATTTTATTTCGATACATTTGACTGAGTAAACATTAGGTTGTCTTAAACAAGATATCCTTCCAATATTTTGATTTGTTAAAATGGAGTGCGTGGTTCATTCTCTTTTCAATGGTTGGAGATATCCGATCGGAAGTAGATATGACGGGTCGTAGAAGTTTGGAGTTGAACCAAACAATTTCGTAAGCATTATATCCTTCCCAGTCGACGGCGACATTCCATTCAAGTGACCAAGGGTTGTATTTCGAATCGAAACGAACGAGTCCGTAGTCTTCGAGAGACTTGAGTACTCTGATGCGTTTTCGAAATTCTTGCACTCCATCTTGTTCTGGAAGATGAACTTCCAACCCTAGTTGTCTTACTCGGTCCATCATGCCAGAGGAGAGAATTTGAGGTAAGACAATCCATTCGGAGTGTTCGATATCAATTTTAAGGTAATCTATTATTTTTCCTTCATGTCTCAACAGATTAAAGTAGATGGAATCGAGCGACCTTATTGTCCAGTTCATGTTTGGATTTTTGTTCCATCTTTCGTCACGATCGCCCAGCCCTAAATTAAAGAAATGTATTTTAGAACTGTGATTGTGGTTTTCAACATTCATTGACGGATCGAATGAGTAGATGCGGCATCCCATTTGTTCCATGGCTTCATCAAATGTCCAGTCGTTGCTGATTCCGAAAGAGTAGACCAAACATTCACTGTCCTTCTCAGGCCTGATGGATGGATCCATGCAAACGGCCTTTTGTCCGTCCACACCGTCAACGTGTGCGTGACCTCCCAAATGGTGAGTGAGACGACACGAAGTGCTGTTTGTCCATTCCACGTATTCGATTATTTTTTCCAAAGTTAAATCCTCAACGCGATGAACACTCCAATCTATCGGTTCACAGCATCGGCAGCTTCGATTTAATCCTATTGAAGCAGTTGACGGGATAAGTCCATTGATTGTCTTGCCTTCCATTACAAAAACTATTAGCCCTGTCATCCCTAACACCAAAGTAGCCGCCCGTATGGCACGATGTTTCTTCTGTTTTAAATCTCTTTTGTGACCCATTTTCACTTCGGGTAATGGTCTAAATTCAAGATTTTTGGGCGTCTTAAGCTCTTGCTCTAAGTCTTCTCTCGAAGAGAGGTAGCTCGAGACTGAGTTAGTAGATTTTGTAGAAGCCACAGACCAGACTTATGAAAGTTTCCGTCTTAGTATCATAGTCCATTCGAGGAGGTATCATCTTTTTTCATGGATTTTTCATGGGTCATTTTTTGATAGAAATTTTGACAGAAAAAGGGTCTTCCATTTTTTAAAATCCGCCCACCCAATTTCCTTGTAGGCTACTTTGGGGTACTGTAGCTTTAAACAATTGACATGCATCATAGTTTTCTTATTTCCACAACTTACTTCATGAACTTTACTACTCATATGCATTGAGATACGATGCCATTTTGGTTTCGTTCTATCCAGCAGATGGCATGACTGTAACCCGCGCCGTGGCGCAGGAAGGTACCCGAAGGGTTTCTTCACCTCATTTTTTTTTTTTTTGCTTTTATGGTAATTGTGTCTGTAATAAAGTTAATTCGGTAAAAATTTCTGGCTTTCTTAACATTGTAAATTTGTAATACTGTATCTAGTGCTGTTTGCGCGTTGTACATGCGCTCAACACAAAAACTTGCCGAATATAGCTGTAGGTCTGATATTAAACTTCCTTACGTAAATATGAGGGTTAGTCGCCGCCTATTCGTAATACTAATTTTACGTATTGAAAGCTACTATTAAAAGAAAAGTCTAGGGGTCGGCCACTGTTCGAATTCAATACGTCCTTCAAGAACGACCTGGAGAGAGTCTGAAAGGACCATAGGGAGTTAATTGATGGCATCTTTGCATTATACCCGAAACACGCAAACAGTTTTAGTACATACTGAACTGACCAAACGAAGAAAGTGAATAAATAGTATGCTTTCAAAAGTTCGGAAATAATAGAATGAAACGCAAGGCACATTTGACACGATGAGATCCCCCGACAAGACATACATATTCAACGAAGAAGACATGAATTTTCCATTAATGTCTTGAAAGATTTAAAATACCAACGCTTAAAATAAGTTGGTTGATCAATCGCTTTACAATTTTCCGAATCAAAGATGGGTAGACAGTTTCATTGAATTGTTCGAATTCTCCGTCAACACGCCCAACAATGTTATTGGACTATTACTTTATGAGTGAGAAAGATTGTTTGATTCCTATAGTAGGCTACTATAATCTTGTATCTTGGACAACATGTGCTATGATTCGTCGGCTTATTTGGCCTCATAGTTGCGTAGTGCGGCGATGAGTATATCCTGGATCATAATATTAACACGTGCTAACACCAACAGAACCGCCGGCATAAACAGCAAAAACAAAATTGTGTTCAGAAACTCTTTCCTTCCTTCTTGCCCACTGTAACCATACACATTAAAAAAAATTCCGCCATCAGTGCTTGAAGGGCCGGGTCCCAGTTAAAATACTGAGAGACCCTGGATAGCAATAGACGCAACAAGACAATGGTCATCACAAGTAGAAGTAAAGATTAGGAAACATTAGGAAAGAAAACTAGAAAATTCCCACTTGCACCCCGTACCTTTGTGCTGCGGAATCTCGCAGAGAGAATATACATACATGGGACCATTAGAGCATGTATGTATCCTGTGCGAGATATTATTATGTGTATTTATGCAATTAATGTGACCCAGTATAGGTTTGCCGATTACTTTAAGCGTTAATCGGATTAAATTTTTACCTTTTCCGATTACGGTTAAACAAATGTAAGAGTTGTATGCGTGGTAAGCGTGGTGCACCCCATGCTGATCACATTTGAAAATCAATGTAATTGTTTTTATAGTGATGACTGCCATCTCAATTATCTAATACCAGAACCAGAAAAACCCCAACATACCGTCGTCATCATAAAAACAGCAAAAAAGTAATTGTCTTCGTCCCAACCTTTTCACTTTCGTCTTTGCCCATTTTTACAGTAAAAGATTTTAAATTACAAATTCCGCCGTTGCTTAAAGTTTAAATACTAAAGGACCACAGGTAGTCGTAACGATGAGATGAAAGCCATGCATTATAAGCAAAAGGGTTGGATTTTTGATTTTTTATTGATTTTTCAGGGTTGGATTTTTGTCGAACTAGGCTAATGGCGATTAGCAGGCTGCATTATAGTTTTGTCGTTATTGAGGAGTACCTAAATATTTCTACCTTGAATAGGCCTAATATGTATTAACTGATTTATTACAAACAAACTTCTAAAATAATTATCGTATTTTGCTTAACAGTAAGGAAAATGAAGACAGGTTTTCTTAATTAAGTGTCGCTCGTACAGCCAAGCTACGGTTTAAAAACGTTTGTAGACGTAGGTTTGTATTTTGTAACTTGTGTAGCGTATTGAATTACATGCTGTCCTAGTGCAAAAAATCGCAAGTAACAAAAATATTTTATGTAAAAAATGAAAACAAAACTAATATCCATGTAGCCTACCGCATGTAGTTAAATACGCTGATTTCGAAAATCAAAATGCTTTTTTTCTCTGATTGTTACTTTACAAGTTATGGAATTAACCGTTTTCGAAGGTGTCCATCTATCGGGTGCACCGTACAACAGAGCGACGTAGAAAATGTTGTACAGAAACCCTTCGGGTAATTTATCCAGGTGTAGGCTATAGGCTACAGGGGGATCTGTGGATAATATCGATCGGTGGAACATAATACAATTTCCACCCTGCGACAATTGTGGAAAGCGTATGACATCATCATCTGTTCGTTTCGGTTTCTCTGATTTTTGAAAAACATCGTTCTTTTCATTGTTTGGTCAGAGTCATAGAAGCCTGGTTGCTCCTCTAGGCTGTTCCCCCCTTGTTTTGGGACTACCCTTCTCGCGGACCAAACTCCGCAGAAAAAAACGGTGTGTCCAAGGCGGGGTTTATTTTTCCTCCAGCTAAAAAGCGCCATCAACCGAACCAATCATCGCGGTCAAATTTGTAAGCCTTCTCGTGATTCGTTAGTCAACGTATGGTAGGCATCAGGCTATTTGGGAATCCCTTTGGGTAGTGTGGCACACGCCCTCCAGACTGCTCTTCTTCGCTGGAGCATTTGCGGAGTTTGGTCCGCATGAGGGATAGCCCCAAAGCAAGGGGGGAACAGCCTAGAGGAGGAACCAGGGTTCTATGACTCTGGTTTAGTATGTTACCTTTATTAGAAAGGGTGGAGGAAAATACTAAAAAAAGTGTAGACATGATACAAGCACAAATTCGAGCACGTTCAAGCATCAAGGAAAAAAGTATCTTAACCCCAAATTATTCTCCTGACTGTCACTATTTTAAGCAACTCAAGCTCAGTCAGCAGGAAATCAGCTGAAGTTCATGCGCTTTAAATTGGCTTTCAAGACGATTATAGCTCTCGAAACTAGAATTGTGAATATTATATGTTATTTTACTTTTCCTCCATGGATTTTTTCGAATCGAAAGAAAATACTAAAAAACTGCAGTATTACGATTCATTCTATAATAGTAATTCAAATAATTGGGCGACTATTTTACTGTGTCTGGCTTGTATGACTCGCTAAGATCTAATCAATATTACCGAAGGACTTAAAGTTTTGTGCGCTAGATGTCTTTGTTTCCTAGCTTTCCTAGACTTGGAACCCAACGTCTTTAATAGGGCTTTACTTTCTTGGGGTTGCACTCCAAACTACGTAACTAATACTAAACAAATTTTGTCTATAATTCTGAAATTCCCTACTCATAAAATACGTCGATTTTTTCCCATTTAAATAGACTTTAATTTTAAATTCTGCGTAAGACTTGAGAGCAAAACTAGATTGTGATTAGGAGAACTACATTATGCCCGTAATAGAGCTGGGGTTCGTTAAGTGACAGTGCAGAAAAGCACGGTCTCGGGACCAGCCGCGGGGGCTAAATTAGTCACGTGATCTTTTTTTGACCAATACGTGCCTAGCATAGGGGATAATCCTGAATTTTCGATTTTTTTCTAAATACGCTTAAAAAATAGAGAAAAAAATCAGAAATTTTTTCATATATAGGAGTTGGGGTCTTAGAAATTTTCCCACCGAGTTATTCAGCTCAAAAGTGGTGCCTAGGGATGGGCTTATGAAAAACGGAGGAGGCGCCTAAACTTGGGGGAGGAGACTAACATGGCAGATCCGATATACAAGCTCTTATGGGGGAAAGAGAGAAAATCTCAATTTTTAGATGCTCACCTTCAATTTTTGCATGTGAAGTGTTAAGAAAAATGATTCCTACAATATTTTGAATTTTTTGAAACCTTTTTGGTCTCTATAAAGTGTTTCTAGAAATTAATAATGAATTTAAATGATGAAAATGGGGTAAAATCGCGCTCATTCTCTTGCAAGAAGAGGCTACAGTGGTTTTCGCACATGGCAGTTAGTTTGTTTATCAGTTTGTTTTTCGTATTTTCAATTGATAAGCAAATACTAAATTGTTCAGTAATACAGAAACATTAAATTTAATCAAATAATTAGTATTTCGAAAAAAGAAAACCTTGAAATTATGTCAACAAATGAAACTCCCGTACGCGAACAGAAACCAAACGATGAAGCCTCTTCTGACAACATCAAAATAGCGGAATGTTCGTTAATTATTTACAGTACTTTTATCCAGTGTACATCGACCTATTTATACATAGAAAAATTCTAAATTTTTCAAAGTATGTTTTTGAAAATTTTGGTTGGAATAAGTTTAAACTAACATGCCCTAAATTCATTTTTCCTTCTTTTCTCCATAAGGCTGTGTATAGCCGATCTGCCATGTTCAAAATCCCAACCTCTGTGGGCGGAGCCTACAAAATCTTTGGAGTTAAATAACTCGGTGGGAAAATTTCTAAGACCCCAACTCCTATATATGAAAAAATTTCTGATTTTTTTCTCTATTTTTTAAGCGTATTTAGAAAAAAATCGAAAATTCAGGATTATCCCCTATTGGCACTTAACGAACCCCTGGAGTACATCCAGGGTTGCGAGACTTTCAAAAATGCGAAAATCTCGATCGCCTTTTTCGCAACCATGGCGGCCTATGGGAATTTTGCTTACTTCGGCTTACTGCGAGGGAAAATTAGGTTTAAGTCTAACTTTTCGAACGTTTCCCCAAACGTTTCACATGTCATTCGATAGTTAAGGATACAGGCTATTGTATGATTTCTGATTTTAAGCTTCAAATTGTCTTAGTTTTTTGTAAATTTCATTGAATTGGTCCGTCGTCTGCAGAGCCGTCATTAAAACGTCAAACACCAGAAAGAATTTGCGAAGAATGGCATTATCACCGAGTACGTGTTACTGGAAGTAACTGTTACGCGGTGTCATGGACAAAGCAGAATACAGACAAAACAGACAAGACAGGAATTTGCTCGCGCTTGAAAGCAAGCTGTGTCTGCCTTGCTTAGTTGGAGCTTCAAGATCGCTTGCTGACAACTGCATGTACAGCCAAAACGGCCCGCCATTCCTGCACGCTCAGACACATGCTGATAGTTAATGAGAATTTTAAATATATTTCTAACATTTGTCAGAAATGGAATTTTTCCTGTGTAAACATACGGGATAAGTTTTTTTTGAGCTGCAATTACAAAATCGTGATCAGGCAATTGGACACGATAGTCTACGTGCATCAACTTAGACATTTCCTTGTTAGCTGCAACCAATCCAATATTCACTTTAGCCTTGTCATCTTGTTTGGTCAGAAACTGGGAAACAGCATTGCCAATTTTCATAACTGGCATGCGATTTATTCATAAGATTGCATGCGACCAGAGCGATAGAGAATATGGTACATGATCTCCATGTTATAACTTCCCATAAGGCGGGTTCCCAAGAGTGGTAGAATGGCTTCCAAAAAATTCTACCCTTTACCCTTTAGCAGCGATGGGCAGTTTTAAAATCAGCCATATGCAAGAATTATATAACATCTACTATCGTTACCACCCCTGCTTTTTCCTCCCTACTGCCCCGTGCCCGTCGTCGCCCGTTGCCCGTTCTTCCATATTTAGTAATTTACAAAGACTCAGTTTGCCAGGGCGCTGCCTACCCCATTAATTTCAGTCACATCCTCACCGCCTTCATTTTTCTCTATATTTTCCTTTTACCCGTAGCTTCCAGTATTGCTCGTCGCTTTAAGTTTTTCTCGTTCTGCCCGCTTTTGGAACTTAAGGTCGAGTCTACAGTGTTTTCCTGTGCTTATTTTATGTCCGCTCTCTCCGAAATTTAACCCCGGCCGTCGCCCGCCCGGTTATAAAACCTACTCAAATTACAAAAAAACTACAAATTGGCCTATTCTTCTGTGATTTTTCTCGTGGTCCTCCTGTCTTTTTCTCCCTATATTATTTCCTTTTCCGTATAAGATGCTGTGCCTGCCACATTTGCCCGTTTAACCGCTGATATAATTGTTTTGTCCTTAGCCTGTTTTTCATTTTTCCCCCGTTACTGTCCGTCGCCTGTAGACTACTCTCCTGTCTGCTCTATCTGTCAGAAATATCAGAATCAATAAGCAGAACTTTCAGTTTGTTTGCCCGAGCTCTTTAACTTGTTAGCCGAAACTTATAACTATAGGCTACTTGACTTGGGGGAGTAAAATGAGCGTTGCTCCCTTATTTGCTTTTTGCTCCCCTCTTTCTTTTGAAACGTTTTGTTTCCAGTCACATCTCCCAAACGCGGGGACATCTAAGCTTCATTTTTGGACAGAACATAAAGCTGCCCAAGCTCTACGCGTACATATTAAAATAATTGGTATAGGAATTTTTTTGCAGCCGCTAGGAATTTTAACGCCGCCCTAAGGCCCCGTGTTAAAACCGGCAAAACAGGGGGGGGGGGTGTTCAAATACTTTGTGTGGGTACTGTATTATACTTGATTTTTTAGGTATCGATGTTAACCTACACTCTCAATTTTTTGCACTACTTAGGCCCTTAAGTAGGACGTAAGTAGGGCGTAAGTAGGAAACTGAAAGTCCCTACTTAGGGCCCTTGGTAGTACTTAAGTAGTATTAAGTTGTACGTAAGTAGTGCGTAAGTGGTACTAAGTAGTGAACTTTCATTTCCCTACTTAAGGCCCTCAAAAATTGAGAGTGTACTTAATTATGTTTCATAAACAAGTATGTTTAATTTTCAGAAATATCCCTGGCCTTTTTTTAAATATTTAACTGAATTGGTTGCTGCTGAGATCTCTCCAAAATCCCAGAAAGTGAAATCATCTGAATATCAATAGAAAATTGCAAAAGGAGAACAAAAAGGCTCCGCATTAAGTTTACTTTGAAATAAAGATTCACCTCGATTTCTCTGTCACTCCCGTAACACAATTACCAAGAGTTACCTCGCACTTTGTCTATGCAAACCGCATATGGTGCGAGGCGAATCGAGGACCGGGGAGACCAGGGGTCTCGCACCTCGAGCTCCTCCTGGACGACTCAATACGACTTGAACCCAATGTAGAGAATCCCAGCCTAGTCAGTTAGCATCTTTGCCTAAAAACGGAGTACTGGTGTGGTGGAGTCAACGGCGACAAGGGTATAGTCGTGGGTACGCCACGGTCTCTCCCATGGACAAATCGTTACTGCTCCATCCAAACAACTTTCCTATATTTGGAAAGGCCCTGATCGCTTATCACTCAATCTAACTTCTGTTTTGAATTTTGGGATTTGTTGTATTTTTTGCTATTGCTGTGGTACACCTGCCTCACTCGTATTCATTTACGCTTCTCGCAAACAGGGCTAGTGTGCGACTATTCTAATTATGTATTGCCATATACACATTCTTGCTATAAATAGACTACGAAGTAAATCCGTTTTTTCTTTACAAAAAAATTATTAGAAGTTACAGACATGATTGTAAGCAATTTGAGTACCAATTGAAAATACTACAATCCCTGGATGAATATAGTCATAACATTTGTAATATCCACTTGACCAACTTGACCCACTCGTGTCCTCACGAAGGTAACCCGACAAAGCGCAACTACGAATATATTCTTCTACAGCAGGACCGAATGAATCCCATATTGCTACCATGGTCCCCCTAATTTTAAACAGAGAATCAAAGTTAGTGATAAATTACTAAGTTCCTTTCATTATTAGAATTAATTTAGTGTGCACATCAAATTAACACAAGCACGCTTTTCAGCTTTTATAAATTGTTAAAACCACATCGTTAATTACATATTATAGCCTACTTCAAAGTTTGCTGGATGATGCCATTGTAGTCATTTAGTTTTTTCATGTTTACTTCGGGGCCCAAATGTGGTTTAATAGGGGATAAAATATCTAAAGTTGCTGTTTGTTGTATCCAAATAATCTGTTGCTGAGGGTGAGTAGCAACGTATTTGCTAAGCACGGGTAAAAAATCTTGTCGCATAATCTCTTCGAATGGCTTCGCAAGAAGGTAGGGATCAACCAGATGTAACATGTTATGCAGCGTAGATCCTAGTTACATTAGAAAATAAATTTTTGTCGTGTGTCTTGTTCTCACATTTGGTTTTTAATAATTCGGTATATTTTTTCTTAAGTTGTAAATTTATAACCTATGAATAGAAAATCAGGAACACTATCTGTCAAAGTAGTCCAGTGCCTCAAGTCGGCTATCAATGCGTTGTTGATAAGAGGTCTCCATCGGAAAGAGACTAAAAGATCATTCAAGAGTGGAAAACTAATATTCCAGTCACTGTGAAATCCGTACTTAGCACCGGGAACCGATCTGTGTGCTAGTTGTCGATCGTAATCTGGAAGCAACTTAAATAGTTAAATGAAATCAGATTAAACCCTGGAAAGCTCTAGCAGAATATGTAGGCCCTACTTACAAAATATGGCCGTTATTATTTTATTAACTATACAATATCGTAGCCTGCTACCTCGACAACAATCTTTTTGCATTTGTTAAATCACTTATAATTGAGAATTTACAGAAACCTTGCTTGTCACTGTATCCGTTCGATTGCTAACACTTTTCAGCTTCTGCTGTTTCGATTTCTCGGAAAAGGGAAAAATGGCTTGGAGTCATTTTGGAGGAAAAACACTCTCAATTTTTCGCACTACTTAGACCCTTAAGTAGGGCGTAAGTAGGGCGTAAGTAGGGCGTAAGTAGGAAACTGAAAGTCCCTACTTAGGGCCCTTGGTAGTACTTAAGTAGTATTATGTTGTACGTAAGTAGTGCGTAAGTGGTACTAAGTAGTGAACTTTCATTTCCCTACTTAAGGCCCTCAAAAATTGAGAGTGAACTCGCCGTTCCTGATTTACGTAAAAATCTACGAAGAGCTCTAGCACACTTCGTTGGCTGCAATTAATGCTAAACCCCTCTTTCCCTTTCTTACAAAGAGTTGGGCGTTTGAATAATTACAAAACAGTCAAACGGGCTACTCGTTACAAAATTTTGGCCATCTAGGGTCACCAATCAAAAAAATCAAATTTCATATGACGGTTAAATTTTAACCATTAAATTTTAGACCGTTTAGAAGCTACCCCTTTTTTCTATCAGAAACCAGGGTCCCTAGTGTTCGAATAATCCGAGTATACCTACTGTACATCGCAATATCCCTAAAAATTTTAAACTACATACGAAGTATGTAGTTGAATCCTATCCAAAAAATTATGGTGCATTTGGAATATAAAGCTTCATGAGAGGATGAAATTTCACAATAAAATATGTGATAGTTGTTTAGATAAACGTTAAAAACGAAAAAAGAGGTAAAAATCGTCCCCGTCCTCTCTAGAAATTGTTGTTGAGCCATCAACGCTAAAACAATTCAGTTTAGCTTTTATTTTTGTGCCGTGAGCCTGAGCCAAATGCATCAGTAGCATTTCATCATTTTGGGACTACAGGAAAGGATATTTAAAGCAATTTAATTGTATAGATTAGGAAAAAATGGAAACTAAAGAAAATGTCTTGGGGTTGATATTGCTCACCCTTCCCCATATTTTGTGAACACCATATTCTAGAAAATCCTCCTACTTTTTTTATTGCAAAGCAAATAAGACATAAAAAATTATTGTCTTGCTTGCACATTGTAGAACATTCATTAATCTACTTAACCCTGAGGGTTAATTACTTTAGTAATTTACCGCAGGTTGTTAAATTTCTATTCCCTTCCTCTATGGTTTCGACGGGGGGCTCGTGAGCTTCTTATTGCAATTTCATTGCCGCTTATTTTTATTATGAGTTTTTTAAATCTTTTAAAAGTAACTTTCAATCATTGAAATAATTAGTTACAAATCATTGCTTATTTTCAGTTACATAATTTCGGCTTATTACTAAGTTCTTATTTATATAAAATGATAAATAGAATTTGACAGTTGCTGCAAATGGAGGCTCGATAGACTCTTAAACGATTATACATATAAATCCTGGAATAAGTAAACTTTATTACTTTAACATTTTTCTAATGCATAGGCTAGTTAAATGTAAAACTCATTGGTCTTTTAAATTTTCATTTTGAACTTTCAATGTGTGATTTGGTAGGATTCAAGAATCGCCGTTTTTAAATTTGCGTCGGCTGCTGTGACGAGAGAGCTATTATTTTTTTGAATCGTTTTGACTGGAGATTTTTAGTAGGAATAGCAAATTAGGTTTTGTTTTATTTTACAAATTGAATGGAAACCTTATTAATTTAATAAACTATTTTCTTGCTCGAACCAGAAATATTTTACATGAAAGAAATGGGAACGAGTGGGGTGGCCGGGCGGGGGGCGGAGCCCCCCCACCGGACGACCCACGAAGGTCCCGCACTCAAATGCATAGCATTTTATGAAAGAAGGATCCAATTCCGTATTTATTTACGGACTCGAACAATTATTTATTAATCATTTCTTTTTATTCTTAATATTCATATGCTCTCTTAAAGTCTAATTGCTTGTTTTGCTATCATGTGAACCGTTACCCGAAGGATCGTCACCGAAGGGATCTTGTATCCATGTTCATTCTTAATTAATAATCAATATTTTCTCAATTGTGGTCGATTTTATAAAAGGCCTTTTTGGGGGAGAGGGTCAGCTTGGACACACTTTTTTGGTGAAAATGGGCCTGAATGAGGCCTTAGCTAGCGGAAGTCCGTCCTACTTAAATTGTTTTGACCAATGAAATTAACGCTCGTCTAGTTCTTCCTCTTCACTCATAACTTGATTTCTCTCAAAATCCAAAAGTTTTTCGAAATTTCTCTTTTCAAAGATTAATTGGTAAATGAATGAGATACCAGCTATATTTTAAGAGGTCTCTTTTTTATACTTTAATTGTTACTCAACATGTCCAATCTCGTACACCCCTTGTCCAAGGTCTCTCCTCCCAATTTTGTCCTCCTCTCCTACTTTTTTCCACTTCTTCTAAAATCAATTCCTCCTATAGTACTTAATGAATATCGTTGAAAAAATTCAAAAAGATTACACAAAGCACGTTTTACAATTCCTTATAATTTTATAATCTCTAAACAAACATTTCTTATGACAAAACTTTTTTTTCCCATTTGGGTCCGCTCTCTCCTACTATACAGCGACGGGTGAAAGATTCCTGACGCGATTTTCGTACTATGCGCTTTTACTTTACATCTACCGGTATTAGTTCTGTGATAAAGGGTATACCTATTTTCTTACCCTTCCCAATTGAACGAGGTCAGAAGGGGTGAGGGAATAGTTTCTTTAACGTAGGATAACTACGAGTCGGTACAAAATAAAAACAGCCACTTTTTTAATCCTGTCAGGAAACTTTCACCCGTTGCTGAATAAGAATATTCTTCTCCTCGTTTGTAAAACTGGGGACTAATGCGTAAGTCGAATTCAAAACAGATTTTGTTCGTATTCATCAAAAATATTCGTTATCAGATTCCTCAAGTATTTAAAATCTCGAATCTGGTAATACTCAGGGGATTTATTTATGTAGACCAGGGATTAATGAATTGAAAAAAATCTAATTAAATTGATAAACCAAACCTGAATGAAATTGAAATAATGATGACGGACAACAGAATCACCGACAAAGGCAATATGAACTGGTCGATTTTTTGTAATGGCCAGAGAATCAAGACAATCAACGGCATCTCCCATTTTATACTGCAGAAACTGGTAGTTGTCTATTAAAATTTTAGTTTTCTTTGTGACATTTCTGTTTGTTTGTTTTCTTTCTTTACTTTTATTGTTATTATAGCTTTTATTGGGTTTGCTTTCCATCATGTCCAGTTCTCTAGAACGGAAGTAGTTTCGGTTGAGGAATGCGTTGTTCCCTCGAAATTCAGATTTTGATAGAGATGGAAATATGGGCTTGCTGTTAAAGTTATTACTAGTTAGTCCTAATATAAATAAGTTCATAGCAGCTGCAAGAAGTAACCAGCCTTCTGGGACTCGTTTTGAGAACACTGTACGAAAAAATTCAAGTGAAATTACATACTTTTAATTGCACGTAGGGGAGACTGGGGTCAATTGTAACACGAGACAATTGTAACAAAAATCGTTTAGGTCATTTAAATTTACTCTAAAATTCTGAAATATTTATCATAAGACCATCTTATAAAGAAGAAATTTTGGTAATTTTTTCAAATAAATCAAACAAAAACTGTTGAAGTTATAAGAAAAAAACGTTTTTGACACCCAAAAGTAAAATTTTCGGTTCGTCAATTTTTTCTATTTTCCCTACTACAAAGTTCAAATTTGACGAAGTTTCTTACACCAAACGTTTTGTTATTATGTCCCTTATGCATTTTGGCAATTGATTTGTATAAAAATTAGAGGTATAAAGGAGTAAAAGTTAATTTAACGGGAAAGGTTCAGTGAGGGACGATTGTAACAGTCCAAATAATTTAGGAATAAAACAAGTCTACATCAGTTTTTCCACCCAGAAATGATGCAAAACATCATATTCTTCTGTTTGGATGCTAAAAGTTAGTATTTTTGCAGAAAGAACGAAAAATAATCCGGATTTAACGTTTTAAATGGGTGAGTCGTCAAGCGGAAGCTCTTATGGGAAATCCCACGTTACATTCGACCCCCACCCCTGTTACAATCGTCCCGACATGTGGGTACAATTGTAACAAAAAAGCATGTTCATTCTAGATTTTCTTACTCAATAACTATATAACTTTTATGTTCGATAAATTCAGAAAAGTTAGCCAAGATAATGAGCTATCCACTGAATTTTTTAAAAATTTGCAACTCTATTGCTAGCAGACGAAAAAAATTGAAGTATGTTTTTTGTTACAATTGACCCCAGTCTCCCCTACGTAGTTCTGATAATTCAACATATGAGAAACTGAATCCAAGTCGACACCTGAAACTAAGTAAAAAATTATTTCACACCAATTGAATGGGGAACTGTGTTGGGTAAAGGCAGTCCAGGTGAAGTACTACTGACAGTGTTCTTTGAGTCCAAAATCCAATTAACTTAAGATGATCACAAATATTACAAGTCTATTAAATCAATTTGCATCAGGATTGTAAACAAAAAAAGTTCAAACCATGGTAGTTGTTTCATTTTGATTTAATAGATCCTTGAGGGATTTACTAATCTTAACCAACCGGCGGTTACAGGGTCTTTAACGCAATATTAGGCTCCATCCCTCTCAGAGGGGCCCGGAATCTTTATTGTCACAATTTTCCTCCAATTCCAGACAAAAGCGTGTGAAATCATCAAATATTCTTTACAGGATTTGCGGCATTGGGTCATTTTTTTTATTTCGTCTCCCGTTTCCTTTTATATCATTTTTAAAATGAAAGTAGTTTTAAAAAAAGAGGAAAAAATTAGCTATTAACTACAAATTTTACGACATTTTAATTCGCAGTTTCAGTGCAATTTACAATCGAAATTTTGAGCCATTTCCCCCCGTGGTGAGGCAAGTTTGTCGCCGCGATGTAAATCAAATGGAACTACGTCCAATAGGGATTTTGGGTTCACTAACACGCCCACAAAACTAGTTTCCACTCTGGTTGCCCATCCTTTGGTCACAGAACAATGAAATTTTCCACATGTATTCCTTTAAAGTATATCTATCAACAAAAAAATTAGCTTTTGTCTTACATAAAAGTTATTAAGAAAAGAGCAATCGACCCCAGGACTAATAGCCTCACTCTCCCCTACAGTAGGCACACCAAGTATTTGAACACCCGAGAGAACCTTATTTAAAATCGTAGTTTTTGCTGGGCGCCAACTTCTCGAGTCTTTTCAAATTTATGTTTTTCTTTTTAATCCAAAGAACTCTTAAAGTTTAAACAAATCTAAATTTTATAAATGCAAAAATAATGATGGATGTCCTTCAAGAGCTGAAAATTTTTTCTTCATCTTTGAGTAACATTTTTCCCGTAGCTGTTTTTGTTTGGAAATATTTACGAGAAATGTAGGATGGGTTCGTGTGGGGTTGTTTGGGACAACAAGGCCGGGGATTTTGGGCTACTTACATTTTTATACATTTTTAAAAATATCAAATTCATTCTGTTTTTCTAAAATCATTCTAAGTTACCATAGGAGTACCGACGTTTTAGATGTCTCTTACTTTTTCTACCTAAAGCAAGACACGATATAAAAAACGGTTTTTGCTTTATTAAAAAGGTAGTTTTAAATAATATTTCGTTTTTCAACTTTTTAAGTAGGCCTAATTTTTTTTATTTTTTGTTCAATTAGTGAAAACAGAGAAAGCTTAATTTCCATTTACATTAACAATATTGTCCGTTTTCATTCATTGAAGAAAAAAGCCAAAATCACTTTAAATGAAATGAACAAATTTTTATTTTTTATTGCGGTAAATGTCCACTAAAGCAATTAGATTTATATTTCCAATAAAAACCGGACATTTTACGTAGATAGAACGTCCAAGTAAGATCACTGAATTGTCAAATTATGGTTCCAAAAGAACAACCAAATGACAAGAATGAAAATTATTACAATCTAAATTATTCAGCCCTTAGGCTACCTTAGTAGTGTTTTAGTGAATCGTACTAAACCTCTTAGTGGGTACTTAGTGTAGCCTACCTCTTTGATCTATTCACCAAAACACTAGTAGGCCCTGAAAAACTTAGAGTGCATATTAATGATTTAAAAAGACATCCGCGAGATCTTCTTAATTGCCGATAAACTCAGTGTTGGGGCATGAAGGCATTCCTTTTTTTTTCTAAAATTAAAATCTGTGACCAAATAAGCAATTATACAAAGACTTCGAAAGTTCTGTGATGTAGCTAATTTTTTCTCTATTTTTTAGAATTTGTCAGAAAATATATAAGTAACGGGAAAGATTTTATGAAGGAAAGAAAAATAAGTGAGCCAACTGGTACACCTCTCCCTAGTATTTTTTCCTCTTTCGAAGGATCCGACGGGGTTCTATTTCCTTATTCTACCTATTTATTATTAAAGGTTATACATTTGTAAGATGGCAACATTTACGTATTTCTAAGTAGTACTAACCCTATAAGTAATGCTACTTAGATTTGCAACTTCAGCTAAGTAGATCAAAAGCTGACCCGATGGGGAATGAGAGTGAAGTCAAGATTATATCTCAATTTTTGAGGGCCTTAAGTAGGGAAATGAAAGTTCACTACTTAGTACCACTTACGCACTACTTACGTACAACTTAATACAACTCAAGTACTACCAAGGGCCCTAAGTAGGGACTTCAGTTTCCTACTTACGCCCTACTTACGTCCTACTTAAGGGCCTAAGTAGTGCGAAAAATTGAGAGTGTTTTTCCTCCAAAATGTAATTATGAGTTACAAGTAGTTGAGTAGTTGGCATGAATAAACCCTCACGGTTGGACCTTCGGTCTGAGGAGTATATGAATCGTCAATCGAGGTACATTTTTTAAATATAACTATTACGGTTGGTTTCATGCTTGGGATCATAAAGGCAATTTAAAAATTATCTGTGACAATATAGCCATCCGTCACTTAATGGCATTTTGCGAGTTACATACGTATATATTTTTTCCTCGTCTGCCGATTGTAAAATATTCGAAACGTTCGTAGCCTATTTTCTACCGAATATCACGGCATTACTATGTATTAGATTAAATATGAGACTGTCCAAGTGTCCCCATCTTTGCACAAACATTTTTGCTGCGCGTGATGATATGTATGTGCGCTGTAAATAAGGCCCCCCCCCCAAAAAAAAAGTAAGAGCTGAAACGTTTATTATTCTAACGAATGGCATACTGTTTCATATTGTTACGTTCCTCTCAATAAGTTGAATCGGAAACTTTCAACTATAATTCACGAAATAGGCTACCGCAGCGAGAAAGCGCCTTGCAAATATTGTATTCTAGGAACTGTTCCTACGGGTTTTCCTCTCTCACAAGAAATTCCATTGAGATTTACCAGTTAAATTTACTTAGGGTTTTCCTATCGTGAATATATCATCAATTTAAAAAAAAATACTATAGTGTTTGGTAACGGGGGGCAGCTGGGGAAATTTCAAGCATGATAGCAGTTGCCGATTTTTGATAGGGCCTACCGTTTTGAATTCTATAGACTCCCAAAATTTGTTTTTCGGAGAAAATCGGTGGTTTTCTCCGAAAGCATAGCCTCGGGCGTAGGTCAAAGCCCTAGACGCAAAGGGGAATAAAGTTCTGCGCGAGTCCTGTTCGGGCTAGTGGCTAGTGCTGTCTTCCGTTGCATTAAAGACCGCTAGGCCTTCGGCCGGAGATGGGATAATGCTTTATTTAAATATGTCAGTCAGGCTAGTACTTTTTGAACGTTTGCAATGGAACAGTTATGCTACATTCGATTGTAGCTCAATTCGAATGTGGGTTACATATTTGCCTACCTTGGATTCAGTTGATCAGCTATCGAATAAAGCAATAAGGAGTTGTACATTAGATCATCAATAAATAAATTGACTTACTCATGAAAGACGATATTTAAAAGGATAAAAATTTGATTATTTAAAAATATTTCAAAACGCGTAGAATTAAAAATGTGGCCACTTCCAGACACATCCAAAGAACTCAAATGAAGTAAGGCAACTGTTTTCTAGTGAACTTCGTTTCAGTAGGCTAGTAGGCTACGCCTGAACAACGCTAATATATTTTGTCTTTCCTTCATAAAAATAGTAGACAAGTATGGGAATAGTAGGGCTTCTTTTTTATTGTTTCTTTAGAAGCTATACGTATCTACGCAGCTAAATATATTTTTGATTGATTCGGGCCGACGAATTGTCTCAGCACTCCGCACACGATCAACCAGGAAATTAAGCGTTAAAAATCATTAATTAATAAATATGCACAAGCTCCCTTCGGAACACAGCAGCGACTGCTTACTTAAATGTAAATACTTAAAAAAGGCCAGCAGGGGTACTTTCACGTTTTTTGTTACTTAAAATTTTTTCATACTTAAACCATTTTCCATACTTTACATTTTCAGTAGGTAACACAACCTACTTAACTTTCGCAGCGAAATAATTGAAAAAACGAATGAAATTAGGTTTACAATATGTAGCCTAACATATAATACCTTCGGGTTAAAATTTTTTCGGAAAACTATGCAATATATGTAGGTGTATGCTTAGGTTATGCCTATGCTTATGCCTATACTTATGCGGAAATGAAACCTAAGGAAAGTTATATATACCTAAAATATGCCCCCGTGTACCGAGATCGAGTACCACACACCATATTTTATCGTATTCAAGCTTGAGATTATTTTCTACTTTGTAAACTGCTGTGGTCAAGTGGTTAGAACGTTGCGCTCGCGTTCATACATATGAAAGCAGGTCAGACGTTCGATCCTGCGAGATGACATTTTCCCGAAAAATATTTAGAAAAAATGCCTTCCATGAAATCGAAACGAGGTGGTTAACATGAGTGGCCACAAAACATCTAACATAAATCGGATAATGATATGGATTAGAGACAAACGGTAGCAAATTAATAATTCGTCAAGACGGTAGCATCTCCTACAGTTTATGTTTTATAAGAGTAATCAGAATATGTAGTAGGCTACATTTAACAAATTACCGACGAAGGTCTTGACTTCACAATATCGTCTACCAATTGAGTGATGTATGCATCGGTTGAAGCATGAATCGTATGTTTTATTAATGGCTTTTTTTTTTTTAAATCCTTGACGCATGAAACATACGGTTTCTCACGACACATTAAACGTATATTACTATATAATAACTAATATTATAACGTACTCGAAAAAATGTTTAAAGGTTATCACCGAAATCGGTTAACGTACAGTCTTGCACGCCATCTAACATCCCGGCGGAAAACAAAATTTCTCGCATAAACGTTAGGAAAGCAAAATCACAATCGGTTAGGTCGGTTAAAATCGGTTATTAACGTACAAATCTTATTACGCCATCTAATAGCCTGCCGGAAAACTAAATTTTCTCATATAAGCGTTTGGAAACCTACCCTAGACCCATCCTTTTCCTTTCTCATTTGGAACCTACCCTAGACCCATCCCTTTCCTTTCTCAAGCCCCCCCAAAAGCCCAAAAAAAAAAAAAAAAAAAAAAAAAAAGGAAATCACGCCCTAATCGGGAACTTAATACCTTCGGTATATTCATAAGAATGAATATTACCCTCAGGGATTAAGTTTCTGTGCTATCCCTAATGTCGATTTCATGAAAAAATCAAATAAATATCAAATAAAAAGGAAATAAAGAATTGGAGTTGAAATCGTGACCTGTAGTGTCCCAGCCGCAGTCTCTAACCATTACTCCATAATCGACCTAAAACAATACGTTTTGACTTGGAAAACTATGAATTAGTTCCTTTGGACTTAAAAAAATTAAAATCATTGTGACGATAAGAATTGTGTGTTTAAATATTTGAACAACACAGATCTAGGAATTTTATCGAAATTTTTTTTTCAAAATTGTTCAACCATTTTGGACTTAGACATTTTTTGTGGAAATTCAATCTCTTAACGCAAGTTTTTAATTCATTGAATATCGGATATACATAATACAGAATAATCGAAGTTTTGTTTATTTTGATGCACATGTGTCCTACTAAAGTGTTTTCAATATTGTAGCTTATTTCATATAAACGAAATAACGTAAGATCAAAATAGCTTTCAAATAACGGTAAAAGTGTGTTTGTCACGGAGATTTCAACTAGTCGTTAAGTAGGGAGGTAGAAGAATAAGTGTGAAATTCTAACTTTAAGTAGCTTGGTATAAAATACTTAAAATATGTACCGACTTATTTTAAGGATTGGATACTTAAATTTGAAATAACATACTTAACTTGAGCCATGGCCTACTATATTTAGATGGCCGAACAACTTCCTATTCCCCAATGGTAACACTTTTTAGAAAAGTCCGGTGCTGAATCCCTCTGGTGGCCCCATTTAAAATGCATTGGTCCGCCAGAGGGATTCAGCACCGGACTTTTCTAAAAAGTGTTACCATTGGGGTATAGGGAGTACTTCGGCCATGTAAATATAGTAGGCCTTGCTTGAGCATAGCCCTAGAAAAGTAAGTATGGAACATACGGTCAAGTATCAAAAACTAGATTTCAGTATCAAGTGAAACATTTTAAGTGCGAATTTACAAAAACAATTAAGAAAATTTTCCTACTTAAATTTTCAGTAGTTTTAAGCTACTTAAATACCCTTAATTAAGTAGGCAATCGCTGCTGTGTAATCCCTTCGGTTGATACATATTATTAATATTTTAAGAATTTCAATTCTCTCTGAAATAATTAAGCCCCTGCCGTGGATATGCCAGAATCACGGGTTGCTACACAAAAAAAAGACAAGAGAAAATACTTTCGGGCGGGACTACTAAAAATGACTACTAAATACTACTAAAGCACTGCTATTGCACAACTAATTCCTTTGTTGCGAACTGGACGAGACTACTAAGAGCTTAGTAGACAGTTTTGTTTTTGGAGTGTATGGCACATCTTATTTTAATCACAAAACCAATTTTATTTCACAATCATGTATCGATGCCCCCAGTGATCGGAACGTCATTTTTGTGAGTAACGTCAACGTCGAATTTGACGGTAAACGTCAACAATACGTCAACCATGCTTCAAACATTTTTTAATTTCCGATTTTTAAGGCATTTGTTTCACATTTTGGGATGAATTTTTAAAAGAATAAGCAAGTAAAAAATTTCATAAAATGACGGTGACGATACAAGGATTTTTTCATTTGTATACGTAGAACGTCACCGTAAAACGTCACAATTTTTTTTGTTTTACGTCAACGTCGACGTCGACGTCAAATTTGACGTAACGTACTCGAATTTGACGATACGTCGCGTGTTGACGTCCCGATCACTGAAAGGAAGAAAGAATATATAGACTAAAGAAAGCAAGGGATACGCCTCGAGTTGCTTGTGCAACTCCAATATGAAATGTCCAGAAGGACCACAGTATGAAATATAATCTATAAGGGTAAACGGGGATAAGACAAGCAAGAAACAAGAAATATATATGCATACGTATAAACTCAATCTATACCTGGTAAAAGACCCATAAACGACCAAATGAGACAGAATGTCTGGTCGAGAACACAACAGACAGAGCTACAACATTCTAAGATAATAAAAGACATTATTAAAACTGATACATTTGACTACAAGAATAGTAATTACCAAATAGAGAGATTTTGCGGACGGACGGGCAAAACTCAAATGTAGCCCGAGAAAGAGAAAATAGAAAAATGCGCAAAAGCACATCCAGGCCTTCGCCACATGGCAAAACTCAAATGTAGCCCGAGAAAGAGAAAATAGAAAAATGCGCAAAAGCACATCCAGGCCTTCGCCACATTTAATTAGAGCAGACGAATCAATTACGCAAAAAAAACGAAAAAGGATAGAAAAAGAGGGAGCGGCGCCACTGTGGATATAATTGGGAGAAAACAAGCAAAATTACAGCCTAACCACTCCACCTACCGACCAGCTCCACCGGAACAATTCTTCAAACTGCTAAGTTAAGATAACTAGCATAGTTTGCAGGCGTGGCGATATACTTTTCTATGGATTCTAAGCTCTCGCAAAAAAGCAGACAATTATCTCTGCCCGTATTACAAAAATATCAACTCGTTCTTTATCTGTAACATGGTAGTGGAATACTCTCTAACTTACTAGTATCTTATAAGGTTATCCCTAGCACGAGATTTCTCCAAAACATGCTAGCAAACTTCTTACTAGTTACGCCCTAGTAATATAACTCACTTGCTACTGCTTAGATTTAGATCCATTCTAGTTTACTAAATAAGCGCCGCTGCTAGCTAAAAGCATTAAACATGAAAGTATTAACCCGGCATAGGAAAATTATGAGGGTAGGCAAAATAATTCTCAATGGAGCGTTTAAAAACTTTGATTTTATTTTTATTGCCCGTTTCCTTCATATACTGTTTTTTTTCCTAAGCTGAACACATTTTGAACATTTAGAAGATTTGATGCTCGCTTGTTTCAATCCCACTTGTCACTGGTGTCATTGAATCCGGGGGTGGTCGCCTTATTGACTGTGCTATTGACTTATGGACGGGGGCAAATCAAAGAGTGCAAAATTAGGATGCGAAAAGTAACGTAGATGAACAACAAAATAAATTGCTTTCAAATAGGAAAAACGGATGAAGCCTAGATACTGAAACTACCCGATTCCGTCTGCTTGTGTTCGAAGAAATGTCAAATTCGGAAAGCAGCAGGCTAAAATCCTGTTTGTTTGTTTATGTCCTGTTTGTGTCTGTTGTCCTGTTTATTTTTTCATGGAAAAGTACAGCCTTTCAACTTAAAATAACTTTTCATCCCTAGCTCAAAACCCTAGGGTTCCCAGAGAAAAAGAGATACGACACATGATAGGGAGGTACACCATGACACTTTTGCGAACGCCGTCTAGCGGCTAATGCCCGCCATGTGTTAAGAGATAGGGAAGTCTCAAGGGTGAGGGGTGGGAGTCCCCCGAGAATTCTCCCCTATCTTTTAACACTATAGGGCGCACTATATCATTAGCTGTCGTATCTCATTTTCTCTGAGGGTTCCTTTACTCAGGACATGCTCAGGATCAAAGAGAATTTTCCAACGCATACAACAAGCACAATATCCTATTGTTAATTTTACATTTTTATTGAAAAAAATACCTTGATACTTAGTTACGGACCACCTGTGACCTGGTCATCAAATCTTTCTTGCTTTTGATCGGACAGTCACACATACGTTGAGTGGGATGACAAAATTATTGTCACAAATCAAATAGGGTTGTTTTGGCCTATCCTGCTATCCACAGGAGGCGGGTGAGTGGGCATGTTTTAATATGTCTAACTATCCCTAAACAACGCTATTATGGCATGATCACTCTAAAGGATTTGATTATCTAAGAAACATAACTAACAAAATTCTCTGAGCATTTTACTTTTTTCTCTTTTAACCATTTTAGTTATTTAAGACCGTCTGTTTTGACTTCCCTTTTCTCGTACCGTTGCGCTTAAGCCATCTCTTAGATGAGTTAGATCTACTAAGATTCAGGCTACTAAAGACTGGCAAGGGTACTCTTGTCAACTTGCCATACTGAAAGAAAGAATTTAGGCTATAATAGACGGTTATCACCGTATTAACGATGATACGATCTATGAGTGATATAACGGTCCGATACAACACGTCATAACGGTATACGTGTAAAACAATGATTTCTAAAGACCTGTTTGTATTTTAGTATTTCTAGGTAATATCCAAGGGTCTCGAAGGTGGTTGGTCCACCCAACGTCCACAAAAATACGATTGTCCAAGTTAATCTGGACGAGTGCATGGACAGATTTTTTCATCTCTTTCCTCATTTACGCCCGACTTTTTTTGCCGCATCGGGCCCGCTTATTTGCACATTTCTCGGAATTAGTTGACTACAATTTTTACTTTTTACTGCTCTTTGCTGTGCTAACAATAGCCTAGTAAGATGTGTGTTGACGGGCCCCGCGTTCGGTTTGGCAAGAAAAAATGGAATGTGTTATGGGCAACGGGAGGAGAAGGCGGAAAAGGCTTGTTCTTTATGACCTATTACTGTGTAAAATGTATAAATTTTAAGACCCACAACGATTCAATTAGCACCTTCAGCTGTTATTATTTGTTTTGCGATTACACATAAAAGCCAATTACCAATCACATCCTTGTTACTTTGGAAATTCCACATCCGGTGATCGACCACGTTTTTAGTTTTTTTTACAATCCTTTCTTAAACCTCTTTTTTTCTTTATAATACTTTTAAGCTTGGTTTTATTTGTTAATTGAGGAATGACTGAGGAAAAGACTATCATAGTCAATGTGCAATTGGCTTATCCACCATTTTCAATCGAAAGAGTTCACCTGACTCAACAGATTTGGAGCAAATCACTAAAAGAATATGTAAAAAATTTGAAGAAGTTTGAGTTTTTAAACAATGTAAAGAAGTTTGAGTTTTAAACAATGTGAAGAAGTGCGAGTTTTTAAACATATGCAGAAGTTGGAATTTTGGTTGGAAAGTGGTGGAACTGAGCTTTCAGGAAAAACTCTAAGATCGTTGAAGTGTTTTGGGCAAAACATGTTCTTTAAGTGATTCAGTCGCACTCAAATGCTGTTGTGTGAAGTATATAATAGTAACGCACCCATTACTTCAAATCTTCTTCCCCATAAATTACCCTACCCAAAATTGGGGCACGGTTTGTTGAACCGTTCGCCAGAAATTAAACTACTAGATGTTTGTAATATGTGTTGGTTTACGAAATACAATGTTATTTCTGTACACAGCCAGTTGATTTCATTCAAAACAGCCTCAATCGAACAAGTTGAAAATTTCTCTTAACAAGTGTGCATTGAATCGTTCGTCAAATTATCATTAGTGTGGTCGCTAAAAATTTTTAGTGTCAAAACAACCATTGCCGTTGACGCCTCAATAATGGCTTTGTCCGGCGGAAAATAAGCCAACATTTTAAAATCATCTTGATGTAGCCTACTCTCGTTCAAAATGCACACAGCTAATCACAACAAACAGCTAAATAAATTAGATCAAAAACTTTAAATGAAACCAAACATTTGGTTCATTTCACCAAACATTGGTTTGCCCGTAAATTGCGCCAAGCGAGCGTAGATTTTTACTGTACCATCCTCCGTTTCAACCTCAGTTTCATTAGTTCTCAAGACTACTGTTTTTTCATCAATGATTTTGGAAAGTAAAATGTCTTGACCATCCTCATGTTTTAGGTCTTACGTATATCACATAGCAAGACAATGTATATTAAATAATAACGCGTTAAGTCTTGATATAATTAACGTATTACCCCATCACTTCTCCACACAATTTAAGTGGTGGCGGTTCGGTTCTCTCTTTTTGTTCACATTGGTGTTTAAAAAAAAAAATAAATTCTATAAGGTTAAAATTCCACTATTATGAACCAAAGGTGACCTTTTGTTTAACCCAGTTCGACCGAGACCGCCATAAAGAAATACAGTTTCTGACGGTCGGTCACGGTGTTTTCTGACGGTGGGTCATAAGGGTATCCTCCCCTATGCCATATCTTTTTTTTTTGTTTTAAAAGATTTGTAACTTGCGCATTGCCTTATTTGGTAGCCGCACGTAGACCGTGCATGGTCATTTAGCGAAATTGCCGGTCGCGAAGATTTCCTTGGCAACAGGAGAAAATTCGGGAAGATTTACAGTGACCTAGATCTGCATCATTATCCATTGTTGTCTAGTGTCCTATGTTCCTGCGATCCAGCGACCTCAGCGCCGCCTATAATTATATTTGCCTTATCGCTTGTATTTTCCCTTATTAGCGCCACCCCATTTGTCCTGTCACTCGTTAGTCGTCTGCTACTTTGCTTTCTTCAATGTGACATGTCCTTTCTTGCCTTCCTTTTACTTGTCGGCTCGGACGTGAGTTGTCTGGGCCGTTGTCTCTCTCTACTCTCGGTAATTGCATCTTTATATCTATTTATCCCTTACGTTATTTATTGCTTCTGTTTGCCTTACGTTCAACAGTGACGTTTCATTCCGCCACTATGGTGGCCGGTCACGTTGTCAACGGCTTTGTCTCTCTGGCTTGACTTTGCTGGAGCCAGTTCTTGCACGCCTGTCTCTTGTTCCTTCTTGGCCTCTCTCTTGGTGCAGTATTCAATTGTGTTATTCCTTGAAGTTCAGATTATAATCCTTCTTTGTCTATAGATATTTCTTGTCTCGTTCCTGCCTGCATGTGTGTGTGTGTGTCCCGTGTTGGTCTGTGAGGGCTTCTCCCATCACAGGTAGATTCTTCCTTCTCGTCTTGTGTGTTTCTATTTCTTTGCTCTAACCTTTCTTTGCTTATTAGATACCATATATTGTACTCGAGTTGTACAGCACTCACATGTGCTGTCCTAATACAGTAGATTGCAGCTACATTCCTACGTGACACTTTCTACATTGACCTTCTTCGCGAACTTTCGCAACTCTTTCGAGAAGCGGAAGTTCGCGAGTATAAAAGCCCGCCTCACTGTACGAGAGCGGCCGGGTCTTCGTCTTCTTCTTTTTGCCTTTACCAAGTTGTTCCTGTAGCAGTCTCGATCAAATACAAACAAATCTTAACGCGCTATATCACTGTTCTTATTTCAAACCACATAATAAAAACCTATTATAGATTGTTAAAATTCCACATCTATAAGAAGCATAAAAGCTTCTGTCACAATCAGCAATGTTGACCAAAATCTAAAGCTTCTGGTTAGAGAAAAACAATTGTTAAGTTATTGTCAGACTTATAAGAAGATAAACTATTTTTTTGAGCAATCCAAATATCTGTTTTAATTTGAAATTTCTTCAATAAAAATATATTGATTCCCGAGGAAATATATGAAGACACAGAATTTAACCGGCTACGCTTAGCTTGTGTTATTCGATTATCAGTCTTATATAAGGCCCTATAAGTACCAAAATTAGGTTTTATTTAGGAATCTTATATGAAATAAGACTTTACTAGCATTGGTACTAGTTTTTTGGCAAGTTTACAGCAAGGCAAAATACTATGAATACACATAGACGAAGATGTTAGAAAATATAAAGAAGTTTAGCAAAACGCCGACACAAAATACAAAATTATTAGGCCACGGACCAGATAACACTTTTTATTCATTCTTTGATAATATGTAGGCCAAGTAGGAGGAAATTAGCATAGAGATGGAAGTTTCAGGGAAAAGGTTTTGCTTGAATTTTAAGAAGACAATCGATGGTATTGTAAGATTGGCGTAGACAGCTTTGGTTAAGCGTGTGTATTGCTTCAGTACTCGGGACCGACTGACTACCGCCGGCAGACTACAAGAGGGAATGGGTTAATAAAGGGGCTGATCGTCTTACATACCTCCCCCCTTTCGCAGACCGGCGTCCTCGTCGGAGGGAGAAAATGCAAAGAACGATCTTACACTGCGTACTCCCTTGTCAATCCCCGGGCCGATGCCCACGTCATGACAAGGAGTACTACACAAACAAAAAGAGTATAAGGGAAAAGAAAACAAAAATTCACTACACTAACATTAAAAATTGTATAAGTAATTGATATTAAGAGGGGGGGGGGGTAGAAAAAGTATAAAAAGTGGAGGCAAGACTATTGAAGTCACTAGAGAAAATAGGCACAAAATGCATATATTATAGTATAATATTGGGAGAAATGCCGGATTTTCGAGAGTGGGAAGGTATGGGTAATCATAGGAACAGAATTAGGAGAAGGTGGTTTTTGCTCGTTTTCCTAGTAACATTATTTTAACAAATATTTGGAGGATTTTTATCTACCGGACTTCGAGGGGGTGAGAAAAAAAGAATTTGGATAGGATATATATATATATATATATATATATATCTGTAGGTATATATATATATTTTTTATATATATATATATATATTTTTATATATATATATATATATATATATATTTTATTTTATGTATATATATTTTTGGGTGGGGGAAGGGTGAAATCTAGATTTTGCTATAGCGTTCTGGAAAATGAATCTGAAAGGATCGGGTTTCTTATCAATGTTGTGTAGGATAAAGGGAAACATTGTCGTTGAATTTATCAACTTAAGACGAAACTACTGCGTGCATAGTCCCAAACGGTACGTAAACAATGCCGAAACGTTCATTACACTTAAGAGAGACTGCTAAGGAGGGTAAACTGGTGGATTGGTGTCGGATAACAATTGTCTTTCGTGCTTCAGGGCAGTCGCTAGGTCTCTGGTGCCACCCAAGGTAAAAGAGGTTCTTGTAATCTCAAAGTTATTAATTGGAAGTCAAACATACTTGTGTTGACAGATCACCTTAGACCTGCACATGGATATCTTTATTAATCTTTATTTGAGTTGCATGGGATAACTTAAACACCAAATAAGGAAGTATTTTAGTCCTAATAGAACACATGTAAATTACTTGCATACAAAGGTTTACAAAATTTATGAATAGCGCACAAGCTTGCTAATAATGCCCAGGCTTATATTGGTATTAACGTACGAAAAGAAGTAGAAGAAATTCATTGAAGATTAGTATAAGGAAAATTAATAGAATCTAAATAGTGTGAAGTTTCTGTCTTTAAGTGAGGGGACAGAGATCCTCACAGTTAATGGGTTATGCTATAATATAAACATGCTGTACATAAATGGAGCAACACGAAGAATAAGTGTTTTTTATACGTTTTTCTTTTTTGAACAAACACCGCTTCACTTATTAAATAGCCTAAAAAACGGAGATCTATTTCTCTGAAAATGTGCAATTTTCTCCGATTGGAATGCGAGTATTTGGAAAGAATGCATATTCTATAAAGGTAGGCCTAACGATTGACCCTCTAACTCACGTAGGCTAACATAAATTATGTTCAAAACGTAACTTCATGTGAGCCATATTTTACACTGATGTTGCAAATTAGAAAAGTTGCAAAACATGTTGACCACGGTCTAACAATCGATCAATGTCAGTATATTAAAAAAGACTAATATGTAATATTTCTTTTGGCTTATTAGTTTTCAAAAATCAACCAATTGTCAGTTTTAATAAGTTCAGATCAGTCCAAAACGGACCTCACCTTTTCATAATTTATGAACATCTTTTGCCAATTTTCAACACATATCAATCACTGTAATACCATAAACCACGTTTCAATTAATCTATTAACGACTTTGATTTAAGTAAAAATTGCGAGGTTTTAATTATATCTAGTGTATTGTTAACATTACTACATCCAAACTCCCACCTTTTATTGGGATCAAAATTTTACTTGATTTTTAATTAAATATATATTAACTTTTCTTTAAAATAAGAAAAATACTTGTTTTCAATGGGTTAATCATTCTCATTTTGGTTTTTAGATCCGTCATAAATGGAGGTCGTATCTATTAATTTGATGTTCATAATCACAGACTTAATAAGTTTAATTAAAATTATTTGCGTCACTGTGATGGTCCAATTGAAAAAATAAATCTTTTTTAATTCAAATATTTGTTTTTAATTGGGGTGATTCCAACTATGATAAAACTTACACAAGACTATAGGAATACTATTTTAAAAACTGGTGGGAAGTAGGAAAGAGATCGCGCTATTTACCCAAAACTATTCGTTTCTATAAACACTATCTTCTTATTACCTTATTATATAGGAAAATCCCTCCCCCTTTAAACATGAGGACTTGAGGAGTGAAGATAATTTGTATAGTCACCAATTGAAGGGGATCGTCATCACGATTGGATTGGTGTATTTGCGAAATTCGCCATCCAGTTTTAATTGCAACAAAACAAATTAATAACTCGGGGTTTTTCTGTATAATGACTGAAAAGGTGTAAACTACGCCCCCAAAAACATTTTAGTAATTAAATAATAGATAAATATTATTTTAAAACCAAAAAATGTATAAGTCAAAAATTGAACCCCCAAAAAGTTCGAATTTTGGTTTTACATAAATCCACCATTCCGAATACAACTTTCAAGACAAACAAAAATCTATTATTTGCTACATTATTGACTAATGTTTCCATCAAACAAAATTAAAACATCAATAAAAAAATGGAAACTATTTGCTAGTTTGCAGTTTTAATGGAGAGATTATTTTTGAGATCAGTTACAATCTATTTGGCAAGATTTTAACATAAATCTCAAGTTTATCTCTACAATAAAGTCAGCTTCAATATAAGATAACAATCTTCCAACATTAAGTAACCTAGTGGATTTTTTTGTTAGGAAGTCATGTTTTGTTAGTAGTCATAGCACGTTGTATGCTAACCGAAAGCTTGAACTAAACTGACGTATTTGTGATCTTTGGTTTTGGGTTGAACCATGTTCGATCCCCTAAGGCATATAGCGGTAAAGAAAAAGGCAAATTTCTCCAAACCTTACATCATTGGATGCAACCTTTTGAAATACAAAGCGCCACTATATTTCAGTTATACGCTTTCGGATGAGTCTACTATAAAGGTCTACTAAACAGCAGCGGTAAACTACTTAAAAGTGCGTAGATTACTGAAATTTCAGTAGCCTAATCTACGTAGCGGAGGTACGGGATAAATGTAACATTTGATGAATGTAACAAATTACTTTAAAAATAGTAAAAATAGTTTAAAAATTACGAAATAATTACTTGATATGCGCTTGTTAATGCCCTTTTATATTTCGCAACGTTGGTTGCTATGGCAACAAAACTACGTCTGCCATTTAAGAAAAAGTGATTTTCTACCCCACAATTTTTTTCACGGTGTCCAGTTGTTTAGTTTGTGCTAAGTGTAATTTCAGTGTAACAATTCCAGCCTTTCACTTTTTTAAATTGTCGACATCTCCTCTTTCGATTGGTTAGAGTGAAATGTGCCAAATTGAAAGTTTAAAGTGGTAAAAGTGTAATTGTAAAGTCAACCCCCGCGGCTGTGTAGATATAACAGGACTTTTTAAAAGTGTAAAGTCCTATCATATAAGTATTTTATGTACTAAAATGTGTGTATCTACTTGTTTTCTTCAATTTGATACCCTTAGATACCCATTTATTCTTATAGTTTTCAAGTAAAGTGTAAAAAACTGTTTCCGCCGGTTTTCGGCGTCTCTTATGGAGAATACACTGTGTGATTAAAAGTAACTAAAAACGGGATTTTACTTTCTATTTTATTGGTTATATTATAATGTTTTAAATGAGGGATTAATACCCTTACGAAAAAGTCTCATGAGAATCTCAATCTCAGTCCGAAAAATTGAGATTCTCCTGAGATTCTCTTTGATTTTCGCACGCGAATCTCAATTTGAGATTCTCACGTTTATCTCATGAGACTTTTTTGTAAGGGTAATGAATTAAAAATTAATTAATAATGAAATTTTATTGAAGGTAGCCAACATAATTGGCTATCTAAAACTATTTTTTGTCTGTCAAAACATTGAGTAGCGGTGGCGCTGCAAAATGAAAACCGCGGAGTGTTACAATCATACCGAACCTCCCCTACTTAAATGGCCGTTTAAGTGATACAACCCTACCGATTCACTTGATTTTAAGTAGAATTTCGGTAATCTACGCACTTTTAAGTAGTTTACCGCTGCTGTGTACGGGCCGTCAAATCACTAACAAAACACTACTTTTATAACAAAAATAATGTAGGCCCTATTACATTTGAAACTTCAACTTTTTATATTTGAAACCATTGCTATTAATGTTTGTGTTTAAACTTAGCGTTTTGATTTTGATAGCACATTAGTTTTAATGGATTCCTCGCAAATTTTAGTAAATTGTGAGTAAAAACACAAGCATTTCAGTTTCGCCACCGACTCTATAATAACATTTGTGTTAAGTTTTCTTTTTTTTTCCCGATTGAACTGTAAAATTGAATTAAATATATGCTAGTCATATAGTAAGAATAGCAATTTTACACATTTTATCCGATTTTTGGCATTTGAGTTTCGACCCTGGGGTCAATGACTGAACACTAGTCTACTTTTCAGAGAGAAAGTATCAAAAGCCTATTTCATTGTAGTTCTTAAAGTCAAATTTTATTTAAAAAATAAGAAAGCCGTCTTCTTTGCCGATCATGTTTTCGTTAAAATTTGTAAAGGATAGAACCGATATTCACATTTTGTAGTTGGTTAATTATACGTATATATTTTTTTTAAATTTGCCACCCTCATACACCCACCTGTCGTCGCTCCGCCTTAACAAGTGTATCGTCTTACACTATACACTATCTTCTTTTTCCATATTCCAAGGGGGATGAAAGCAGGAGGCCTTGTTTTTTCCTTAGCCTTAAGACTTAATAGATTGGAGAATTAATACTTAAAAGATGTTATACAATAAAACTTACACCCTAACAAAAAGGTAGCCACAAATACCAGACATAATGTATGCATGCAACTGGCGCCTTGAGAATAATGCTCGGATTTGTTTCTGTCTTTTTTTCAACATGTAGGCTAAAGCAAAAAAGTTATCGTATTTATTTGAGATTACACTCACATATTTTTATCCTCTTCGTAGCGAAATGAAAAGTATTTCGAAATACTCCGAAGGTACTCGAAAAGCTTCGAATACATTTTATTTCACTACGAAAGGGCTTTCGAAGACCACAAAAAATGAGAGTGCATACTGTGCATACAGTACAGTACAGTGCATACCAATCCCTCCTCCCGCGAGTTTTCGGTCTTATGTTTGATGACGAGACATCGTGTCCAAGTTAAACAAAAGTGCACGCACGGGAATAGATCACTACTGAAGTATTTCTTATAGAGAAACATCACAAGCCGAAACAGTGTCCAAGATGAGTTTGGTCTTTCTTAAACCATAATCAAACCATGTATGAATGACAGAATATTAATGGAAGTTTTAGGCTGATTATTTAAAGTAATACCTAATAGGTTTTTGTCCTATCCTCTTTCCCCTATTCAGGTTAAACCTGCTCTCCACCTTACCACATGCTGTGCCTTCAAAATGATGGATGAAGTTTCTTGGGAAACGAGAAAATGTATACCTGTGTAGAAAAGGCACTTTACAAGTGACTGACATTCTCATCATGAAAACATGAGTCCGTTTTAAAAAGCTAAATAACGAAACATGCGATGATTGATTGCTGGTGCTGTCCGACTGTCCGTCAACCAGAAGATCCTCAAAGAAGCACGGAAACAAGGATAAGAAATATGAAATATATGAAAAGAGAAGGGGAGAAGAAAATGTAAAAAAAAACAAAACAATCCATTAACCATAGTTGGCGGTATAGTTTCCTAATAAGATATCGGTTCTTTGAGCTTTTACTATATAAAGTTACAAGAAAGTTACTAAGTTTACACTAATCAACCAGTTTGAGTGTTCCTTACTTTGTTGAACATTCTTGGGAAGATTACTAACCACAAAAATAAAGACTTTTGCGAGTTTAATATTTATTTGATTAGATACGCCAATTGTCTTTATAAGATGAGTTATAACCGAAGTTGATATAGCCATACTCGAAATTCCTTGTACTCAAGTATTTAATAAAAAAGCGTATATTTAATAATAGCCTAATTGCGTAAATGTTGACTTTGACCCCGTTTAAAATTTGTTTCATTTTTGGAGTTGCCCAAAAATCATGCTGTTAGAAAATCCACTGTATAGAATCTTGTTTGATGAATGTCATCTTGTAAGATTGGTTACAAGAAAATGTATGAGGGCTGTCACTTTCCAAAGCGACCATTATATAGTTGTGTGCAATGAAAATGTACACTTATAAGAGTTCCTGTCAGAGAACTTTTTTCGTCCCGCTCTCGCAAGCGCGTTATACTTCCTATAGGAAGTATGTATTGAAGAGTGGACAATAGACCTGGTGGAAAAGTGGACAATAATGTTTTGCAGGTAATGAAACACTTTTGTCTATTCATTCGTGGACAACATTGAACTAATCAGGATAAAAGTAGAGAATGTTGAAAATGAAAAAGATTTTCCATTTTTTTTGGAGGGAAGTATTCTCTAGAAAAAGCGTCGTGGGATTTACCACAAGAGACTCCACTTGACGACTCACCCATTTAAACCGTTAAATATGGACTATTTTAAATTCTTTTTGCAAGTATGCCCATTTTTACATTCAATTAGAAGAATATGCTGTTTTGCATCGTTCTGGGTGCAAAAAATTATTTAGACATGTTTTTTCCTTTCCGCGACCAAAACAATTTTTGTTACAATTGCCCCAGTCACCCCTACTTAGTCCCTAAGAATTGCCTAAGTATTACAAAGTACACAGTGGCGTTTTTCCTACTGAAAAGTGCCACTGTGTACTGCTAAGTGTCGATCTGCAAATCAGTACTTAACCCCTTTCCGATAGTCTATAGTAGTATAGTGTGTCATTTTCGATTTAATAAGTGCGGAGCATGGGAATGTCTACATTGCTAAATAATCATTGAAAAAGTATACAAAACAGACAAAATATATATTAGTAATAGCTTAGCTGATGATATCAAAACACGTCATAGAATGTCGCTGCTCAAGTGTCTGCTCGACAAGTATCCCAATTTGCTCCAAGTATAATTTGTTTTTCTCGTCATAAGAGATCCATTCTATAAATGGACAAGTTTTAATATTCTACACCTAATAGCTACAAACATGAAGTCGAAAGGACTACTATACCGGTATTTTAGTTGAGTCGGATTTCATCTCTCAATCTAATATAAAGTGGAAGCTGCGTTATTCCTCTAAAAAGACACTACATAGGCCTAGTATAATTCTGCTCAGGCAGATGAGTGTAGGCGGTAGAAATGTACTAATTTGATTCCGGTCGCTAATAGCGCCTTGAAAACAAAAGCTCGCGGGATCAACGAAATAAAATAATCGTTATCTAGTTAGTTAAGAAATAAATTTATTTATTAATAGCCTATCTAATATGGATGGAAATACAATTATTTAGGATATTTGATACTAAATGTGAAATAACATACTTAACTTGAAGATAGCTCTAAAATGTAAGTAGGCTACAGAAAAACTTTCGAGTATATAAAAAACTAAATTTCAGTATCGAGTGAAATATTGTAGCCTAAGTGCGGAGTTACAAAAACAAGTAGGACAATTTTCCTACTTAAATTTTCAGTAGTGTTAAGTTACTGGAAAACTCTTAATTAAGTAGGCAATCAGCACTGATGAGTAATAATTGTAGTCCTAGGCTATAAACAATAGCCTTTGTAACATGTTTTACCCGATATTTTCGTTTGGTTTTTCGCCTGAAAAAATCAGAATATCCCATACCTCCCATAGCCTACATAGTAATAAGTGTGAATGTTTTGAATAAAATCCACTTATCAAGTTCACATGTGCGCATCCACTTGAAAAGCCAGGCCACTTGATAATCCGTCTTGAATGTCCCTACTTCCCATCCCCCCTTCCACACCCCCCTCCACCAATGCTAACAGATACACCAAGCGGACGCCCGGGAATCGCGTACCGGGCCCCTCACGAGGTAGTGGCTATACCGGCGGTCGTCGGCAGACGATCTTGAAGGTCCAACCAAGCCGGGCAGCTGACACTGCTTGCTTGCAAGCAAGCCTATAAGCCTATAAGCCCGGCCCCCGCCAGAACCGAGGCGTTCAGCAGGCCCAATTTCCACATCATGTTCTAATCTCACTGTAATTAATTTCATACTATCGCATGTATGTATATACTTTTTGTGTTATGCAAAATACATTCGGGCGGTACTCGATAAGGAGTTGACCCCAGTTTTAAAAAAAAATTAATTTAAAAGCTATAATCAGACTATAATCCTATAATAGTATGAAGGGAATCAGCTGAGACGGCAGTCTTGGTTGAGCTGCCGAAGTGGTAAACTGCGTGCTTGTTGACAGTCTCGATATCAACTAAAGCTTTGTAACCATCTGGCTAAATCATAAATGGGAGAATGCACTTGTTCAGAACTCTGTTTTGGATGATCAGCTCTGTTGTCGGAGTTGTTGTTATTCTATATTACGCATTTTACTCAGATAACTTTGACGTTTACAATCAGGCAGAACAATTGCAGCCACAGGTATCAGTTTTATAAGTACTAGCCTTATTACCTTAAGTCCCATTTTCACTTTAGCTAAATTGTTGGTTTCACTTATTCTCAGCCAATCAGGATTCGCCATTTAAGAGTTAATCAAGGCAGGAAGGATTAGACCCAAATGGGAAATAGAATTTTAGTGACTTGATATTTTCTTATGTAAATTAGCCTGTATGCATTTAACTATAGGATCTTACGATGTGCTGTATAGTTTAATAGCAGAAAACTGTGAAGAAAAATTGTTTCATCGATCAACGCGAAAACATTTGTGTTTATAAACACAAATGTTATTACTGAAAAATATTATAGTCATTATCTGGCTATAGTCAGAAATGTATAAAATACACTATTCCACATTTTAGGATCATTAGAAATGGCATTTAACATCATATGAAGAGGTGTCTGCAAGTAGGCTACCAAACAGAATGTTTGCAACTGCTGGGGCCTTGACAATATATTCCGTTTTTGTTTTAGTCATTTTGTGTCGTTTTAACTGTTTTTAAGATCAAATCTCTGTAGAATGAACATTGTGCCCCCTTCCATTGGGCATTTTTTTACAATAAAGACATTCAAAAATCAAATTGGCATTAATTAGATAATGGAAGAACGAATACCTGACATCGATCTTAGAGGTCCCAGTTGCCGGATATTATGTCTGGTATTTGCGAACTCCTCTTCTTAGGGTGAAATAAATGTCTTCGATAAATAAAAAAAAAATACTAAACAAAAATGCTTTAGCGTTGGAGACCTAACAAAATGCTTAACCTTCCCTTATTTCGTCAACGTCGCACTCTCATTCTTTGATTTTCACTCGAATGTTTTTCGTAGCGGATTAAAGAGTGCTTAGACCTAGTCTTCGAAGCAGCTTTTTAGCATTCGTATTAGCACTATTCACGAAAATTGTTTCAAGGCTGCTTTTCGCTATATGAAGAAACAGAATGAGAGTGCATTTTCTGGAGAAAACTTGCAAATAAGAAGTTTTTTGCATATTAGGTTTTTAGTTTGCCTACAAAAGGCAAATGGGCTTTGATTCCCCACATGTTGGCAATAAAAGGAGATTTCTGGTTTTCCTACATGATGGAGAATGCATTCGCCATAATGTTAGCCATGGCTAACATTTGTTGGAAGTAGAAAGGGAAAAACAGTTACGCGGCAGTTTGATTGTAATGTATGGGGATAGATACAATAATCCCTCCACTGTTGTGGTCCACCGTGGCTCCAAAGGCCTAGCGATAGTGGCTGATAGTGATGATACCCGCGCCACCTCATTCTCAGTGTTATTATTTTCATAAAACTATTACAATGTCTATTGTTATTAAAGTATCATACGCTATTCCTCTCTAGAAAATAGTTTTCAGCCATCAACGCAAAAACAATTCTAATTAGTTTCTGTTTTTGGACCGTAAACTTTTAGTCGGGCAAATTAGTTGCCATAAACTGAGCCAAATGTGTAAAAGTAGCATTTCCACGTTTTAGGACTATAAGTAAGGATATTTAACAAACAGTCCGCGAGTCAAGCAGGCCAAACTAGCAAGCTTCGTGTGATGTGTCTTTTCGTGGGTGTTCTTTAAAATGATCAAATTAAACAAATAGATAGCTTTTATTGTTTGTCAGGATGATACACATCGTTTAAAAGAAACCGCAATGTTCTATTCTTTGTAGTTTAGGAGATAATCACAATGTTTCAGAGAGGGTTTTCCACAAATGAAAATTTTTGACACAAAGAAAAAAATTTTTAGGATGGGTTAAAATCAAAAATAAAATAAGCGTTAGATAGCCCAAAATCTCATCTTTCATATTTACAATATTTACAATATTTTACGACGAATGGTTACAGAGCTAAAAAATAAATAAGAAATCCCTAGATTTTGCCGACATTAGTGCCCATCATCGAGTCACCCCTAGCCCGCCAGCTCAAAGGCCTGCAGGGGGGAAAGCGACTCGCTTTTGACTCGGTAATGGCCAGAAAAGTCGGCAAAATATAGGGACTTGCTAATTATTTTTTAGCTCCGTAACAGTAAGTCGTAAAATAAGTCAGGCAAATGAAAGTTAAAATCCTGGGCTATCTGATGCTTATTTTAATTTAATTTTTAACCTTCCCAAAAAATTTTTTTACTTGTGTCGAAAATGCCACAATATTCGAAAATTTTCAAAAATGATTTAACAAAATCCCAATTATCTCCTAAACTACAAGGAATAAAAAATCGCAGTTTGTCTTAATCATATTTTTTTGTCTTTGCGAACAAAATAAACTATCTAATCATAGTTTTTGATAGTTTTTACTAACATTGTAAAAAGTCGCATCACACCAACTCGGACTGCTTGACTCGTGGACTGCTTGTTTAAAAAATGCCATCGTCATATTAGCAAAAACTGAAATCTAAACAAAAATGTCTTGGCGTTGATGGCTGAACAAATTGCTCACCCTTCCCCCTTTTTTGTGAACACACTCTCATTCTGTTGAGGTCCTCGAAGGCTCTTCGTAACGAAATGAAGAGTGCTACGAAATGCTACGAAGCTACTTCAAAGAGCTTCGAAGTCGAAGCACTCTTCATTTCGCTACGTAGGGCCCCAAAAGAATGAGAGTGCACCATTTTCTAGAGAGTCTGCAATTATCACGAGAATTACTAAATCTGGGATTTTTCTTTTTCTTTATATGTAGGTGAACGAACTTTTTAGCCCTTCCTCGACATTGCAATTACAGCCAAACAAGATAATATTGTTTTGGACCAAATTTTTTGGGAAGGAGGATTTTATTTTTGGCAGAGGGAGGGCACCTTTTGCTAACTGCCAACACAACCAAAGATCGGCTTGCTTGGCAACATCGGATCGGGGCTTGTTAAATGATAGCGATGCTATCCTTTTTCACGGCCGCGACCTTAATCCCAATGACTTACCTCAGCCAGGTTGGAGGCTACCGCATCAACAATATATTTTTGTTCTTTACGAATCACCGATGAATACTGATCTGGATATGTTAAGTGACAAGTTTAGAAACTACTTTAACAGAACAATGACATACAGGCGTGATTCGGACATCGTTGATCTGGTGTCTGGTCGCATCAAGTGCAACAACACCTCAACTTCAAGGTCAACATGTCGTGATTTCCCATTGAGTGCGAGCACACAAGGCATTTTCAATTTCCAATCAGCACCGATCAAAATGGATTTATTTAAAAAAAATCGAACAATCGCTTGGTTCGTCTCAAATTGCTTTACTTACAGCAAACGTGAACAACTTGTCCACAATCTGGCACGTCACATTCCAGTAGACGTTTACGGCCAATGCTACAACAACAGTTGCCCAATAGGAGATGAAGACTGCAATTACATGCTTCGTCAATATTACCGTTTCTATCTTAGTTTCGAAAACTCTTTGTGTCCAGATTATGTGACGGAAAAGGTGTATCGAGCAATGGTTTATGACACGGTGCCAGTAGTTTTTGGGGGAGCAGATTACTCTCTTTTTCTTCCGGTTGGATCCTACGTTAATGCAATGGATTTTGACAGTCCACTAGAGTTAGCAAATTATCTGAAGAAACTGATGGTAGATGACAATCTCTATTTAAGTTACTTTCTATGGAAAGAACAGTACGTTGTCCAAACTCCTTCTTTAGACGGCGTGTGTCGACTTTGTTATTTTCTCAGCGACCAGCATGCCACCAAACAGAAGACTTATTCGGATATTGAAGCGTGGTGGTCTGGTCGAATTAGCAATCAAACATGTTTTCCTCCACCCACATCGCTAGTTGCACAAGTGTAAATGTAATATTTTGTTTCTTCTGAGTACACAATCATTTTTGTTGTCAGCCTAAATATAGGCCTAGTTTACTTAAAATTAAGTTCGAATTAGTTGTACCCAAGAAAATAATGGAAAATTTAGATTCTTTTGACTGTTACACGACGGGTGAAAGTTTCATGACGCGAAATTTTCACTATGCACTTTTATGTGACACCAGTTCGTAGTGCGTAATTCGAATGAAGAAATTCCGCAGCGCGTATGCCATGTTATATAGGCGGTATTTAAAAGCAACTGGTGGCCATTCAAGAGCCTCGAATGATTTTGGAGGTAGAGGTGTTTGTCAACAAGCAAACAACATGGCCGATAGATGGGGAAAAGACTAGTTATTGTTTCGCAATTCTGAGATAAAGGATCACAGTTGTTCCCAGAGGATGGTAACAACAAGGTCACCGTAGAAATTTACCTTGAAACTGATATAGGCCTATCACCGTATGTATAATGGTATTATACATATATACATAATACGATATATATATGCCGTCGTCTGTTCTTGGTTTGTTTTGTAAAAACCATGGCGACGAATAATTTGCAGCCAAGGGTTATGAAATATCAAGAAGACAAGAACGAGACAAAATTTTCTTGTTGCTGCTTTATAATTCGCATTATTTAAACACCAATTAAGCGTCTATTGTCAATGTAAGACAAATAGGAAATATATATAGTTACAAATTAAGAATCCTATTAATCATTCGCCAACTTTGCTACATTCGCGAACTTTGCTGGAAGTAAAGCCATTCACTTAAATGGCAAGAAAAAATAATGTAACACTAAATTGAAAATTTAGTTTTTTAACTACATCGATCATCGACTTCAGAAATCCGTGTATGCTGAATGGAGCTCTCGCGCTTTTGGTTCTTCGTGTAAGTAGCCTATACACTTGTGTCTAATGAAACATTTTTTAGAAAGGGGGAGGGTAAGATTGAAAAGGGGCTAGGTTACCAAATTGTAAGGGTGTTACCCTAGCCGCTCCAAGGAGTACTTGTGCGTAGTGTACTTATACATCTGGATCAGACCCTTTTAAAGGCAGCAGTAGGGGGAGGTATCTGACCTTGATGTGAGTACACTACACATATGGTATTTTACAATGCGGCAACGCGAATTTCTGGGGTACCAACAAAATAAGGCCGGCTAGGCGGCCACCCACTAGGAGGACTAAGATCTGCCCCCGTCATCTAGGAAAGGTGACGTTAAGTATGGGCCTTTATCAGTTCGTAATTTTTACCCCGAAATGCAGACTTGCTGCACTGTAATATACCGTGTTGAACAGCCCTATGTGTTTAACCAGATTTTTGTGCTGACCATATAATTTGTTATATCATAATTTGCGCAAACAGTAATTAAATAGTTGTGGAAATTATTGTTAAACTTACACAGCAGCGGTAAACTACTTAAAAGTGCGTAGATTATTGAAATTTCAGTAATCTACGTACTTAAATGACCGTTTAAGTGGTACAACCCTACCGATTCACTTGATTTTAAGTAGAATTTCAGTAATCTACGCACTTTTAAGTAGTTTACCGCTGCTGTGTACATCTACACGCAGGGGCTATTGGTGGACAGAATTCCATACAAGGAAAATATCACCCAATCAGACACAAAAGAGCAATTGCCTAGGGTATATCTTGAAGAAATAAACACTCTTACTAGGTAAGAACGCTCGCCCAATTCGTCAGTAGCAGACAAAGAAAAACTTCTCTTTCTTTCAAAATTTGTGTTAACATAGTCCATCCTGCACATCGAGGAGTGAAAACTAGATGTCCTCGTTTCACCTAGGAATATTTTGACTGTAAATCCAGTTTTCAATTAAAAGTAAGATATGGATAATATTTGAAAATATGTCACAGACCTTAAAATAATCTTGGTTAGCCCTATATGGCACAAATTGTGCCAAAGATATTATATTTCTATGTTCAGACCCTGGTAATCGCGCCCTTCACAAATTAAATAGGCAGAAACCTACTTTTTCGTTCAGCCCAGAGTTGATTTACACACAAAAGTTATTTTTTGAATATCTAATATGTAACCTCAATCTTTTTTCTGAGTTATTAAATGTTTCTACTACTGGATTGCTTTGTTATCCTCGGTCACAAATTTGTACGATGAGCATTAAAAATGATATTCTAGTTTTAGGCCGAATTGAGTTCTTCATTCTTCGAATCAGATTACGGAAAAGATTTGAAACTAAGATTGATTTACTAATATCTACAAGTTGGAAACGTCGACTTTCTTATTTAAAGTTAATACTGTGGACACTGAAAGTTTGCACCATGTTCGCCTAAGCAAATTTGCAGGTAATGTCATTTTTTTTTTCAGTGGTAGGTGCAAGATACCTGGTCCGGAGGCGAAGAAAAATTATAGTTACACTTCCTATTCTGTTCTTTTTCTTACACTGTATCATGATGCAACTTTTTGAAAGGCGTCTGCAAGTCTTATGCATCAACAAAAATGTATCAGTTTTTTCTCCAGTTGCTGACGGCCTAGTTATGAGGCCAAATTTTCAGCCCATCGAATGGATTTCATACGACGATGCAAAACAAATTAAAATGGATCAGCGCATCTTCTTTCATGAGACAAGTGGTAGAACTGATTTGAGCCTAATGCAATGTTGTGCCATAGAATCAGCAGCAAAAAATAATCCTAATCGACCTGTTCAGCTATTTCTAAGATCGTCAAAAAATTGCCCAATTCACTCTGTGGAATCGTTTGAATCAAAATTCCTACTAAACCCACCATGGCTAGAAGTTCTTTCCTTGTATCCCAATATAAAAGTAGTTTTAGTCAACGAAGTACAGTATTTTTCTGGGACACCCCTCGAAAACTGGTACAACAGGGGGGAATGGCGTAAAAGTCAATATGAAATTGCCCATCTGTCCGACTACATTCGAATACTAACGCTGTACAAGGGGGGTGGTTTGTATTTAGATATGGACATCTTGACAGTTAAAGCTTTAGAAGACGATATTTTTCAAAACTTTTTGGTGTACGGCAATGCTGACATGAATGAAATTAGCAACGGGGCAATGCACATGAAAAAGGGACATTGGTTGCCACAAGAAATTATGGATCTAATCGCAAACGAATACGATCCAGAATCATATGTATATCATGGACCTGACGCCGTTAGTGAAGTTATGAATCGCATGTGCGGTCTCATAGCAGGAATTCCAAAGACAAATCAGTGCAAGGACGTACGAATGCTATCTGATGAATTCTTTTACCCCATCCCTTCAATTTTCTCACACGTGCTGTTTCAGGAAAATGACAACGATGATGCACTGCTGAGTAAAATTAGAAACAGTTTCGGAGTCCATTTATGGCATTCTATTTCCCGATTACATAAGCCCCTGCATATAAACTCAAATCAAACTATAGCTGCCCTTGCACGTCAGCATTGCCCACTCACTGTCGCCAGGGCCTCGGATTTTTATTCTCTCTAGCACAGCCTAAGAATAAGAGGTTTCCGCAAATGCTATAGACAGAATGTCTGGCAACTGGGGCTTTGACAATAATGTCCGTTTTTGTTTTTGCCATTTTGTGTCCCAACTTTTCTTTAAATCAAATTTTGGTAGAATGAACATTGTGCCCCCTTCCATTGGTCACATTTTGCAATAGCCTTAAGAAATTCAAAATTCAAATAGTCATTTATCAGAAAATGTCAAAACGGAAACCTGACATTGATCCTAGAGGTCCCAGTTGCCGGACATTATGTCTGGTATTTGCAAACACCTCTTCTTAGAGTGTTCGATAAATTCAGGAAAGTTATTTATTTTTTAAACCAAATTTCTTTTCTAGCAGACGGAAAACATTAAAATCTTTTGATTATTAGCCTAAAATCAACCCCAATCTTTCTTACTAACTAAAAAAATAAAAGAAAATTCGGTTGACTAACATTTTTCATAACTATATAAGCATAATTATGTTTAATATAACTACAAGTATATATAGACTAGCCTATATATAAAATATTTGAGATAAATATATTGACTAAAAATCTGAAAATAAAGCATTCGTATTTAATTTGATCTTCAATTGTCCATTCGTAGCTGAAAATTTTAGGTTCGAAAAGTTGTTTCAATGCAAGTAGGCTCTTTGTATTTATTATATTAGCTTACTGTAAGCCGACGTTGACAATATGTAGCCTAAAATATCTCGCCTTTCTCACAAATTCTAAAAAATAGAGAAAAAAATTAGCTACACGTACCACAGATCTTTCGAAGTCTTATTGGTAGTGCTTATTTGGTCACAGGTTTTAATTTTAGAAAACAAAAACGTAATGCCATCATGCCCCGACACGGGGAACTTTGCCACAGGGGTAGGGGTAGGTTGGCCCAGTGTTATTCTTATATATGGCCTTATCAGGAAAAGACTAGACAAATTTAAAATGCATTTTTTAAAGCAACCAACACGATCAGAGCCTTTTAAACAAGAAAAACATAATCATCATCATTTTTACATCATTCTACGTACAGTAGGCACGTCAATTATTCGAAAAAACTCCCCGCCCCATAAGGCGGCGAGAGGATCCGGGCGGGAGGAGAAAAATTCCCCTCCTTGTAAAATTAGAGTTAGACGTATGAAAAAAAACTGAGGTAGATAACAAAATTATCTACCAGGGAAAAAATTGCCAAGCATGTGCTAATTGCGCATCACTACTTAAATTAGCGATCAATAATTATTCGAAATCGATCGCGGGCCCGTACAAAGGGTGGGCATTTGCCGAATTTTACCGAGTGCCCCCGTTTTACCCGTAAGAGATAGAAATTTTATTTTTTAACCATGTATGCCCATTCCCCTATTTTATATTATATACAAATTTCAAATTTTTCCGATTAACTTATCATATCGGTTTACTGTTTTACATTTTTTGCCAATTTGTGTTCGGACTGGGGCGATGAGTAAATCTTAGGGAAAATAGCCCTCTGCCTTCCCCCCTAAGGCTGTCGCAACCCTTTCCTTTACTTGCGATTAGGGAGGGGTAAGAAAGGTAGGCAGAGGGCTATTGAAGTTATTGCTATTAAGTTGTTACTGTAAAGTTCATAAGAAATAAAAATTTCAGCTGTTATTTTTTGTCGTAAAATTTTTTTTGAAAATTTTGAAAAGCCATTAGCTAGGACAGGCTAGCGGGCAATTTCTAATAAATCTGGTGCGTACTGTATCTAACACATTTTTTAAAATTTTGTAACTTTATTGCTATCAGACGGAAAAAATTGACATATTTTTTTAAACAATTGATCCCAGTCCCCTACTTAATAGAATTAGTAGGCTAATAGAATTTCATCGTCAGAACAGCAAAAAAAAAATTAAACGCATTTGTTCATAGTGTTATTGGCGACTGAACAAAATACTTAGGCTAGCCATCCCTTATTTCGTGAACCAACTAGATCTACTACCCGGTTTTGTCTACTTTGATATTCTACTTCCTTTAAAATCTCTAACTTACTTGTCGATAACTAAGTATAGGTATGTAATACTTAATAATATTCTTGCTTACTATGATGAACTGACTGAAACTTGAAGCCAACTGTTATCATAAATACCTTTTATTTCATGCTACCTGTAACAAAATACGTCCCTGGATGTTTTGGTTGGTGTTGGAAAAGGACAACAGAGTACGTTAAGGGAAGAGGCAGGAGAGAAAGAGATAGAAGGAGAAGAAGAGAGAGGGGAGCTTTTCTTCGTCTCATGCGCCCAGCTTTTGGTGTGCATATGATAGATGCTCGGTCTACAATTGGCTCATTCCATTCAAGACAGAGTCGCTTGATGGCACGATCTTCCCACTTCCTTGGTTAAGAAAAACTAAAATTCTACAGCCAATTATAGTTACTTCCATTAAAATTGTTAATTCTCCTTGCTTATACCTAGTTTTCTTCAACTTTCATCGTTGCTGATGCTACTAATGGAATGAGATTTATAGTATAGGCCTATACTTATGGTGAATTTTTAAAACTAATAAACCAGTAAGCTTTTTTTAATTAATACGAATGATGCGATTGCATTTGTACAATTTCAGGCCATCTTAAGCTCTACCTATCACCGAAAATATTCTATATAAGTAAGTTTCAGTAAAATTTAGTTGTATACCCAGCTAATATAACCACCCATTAAAAAAACATTTCTACACAGTAAGATTGGCAGTCACTACGCATACAAAGCTAGTTAACGTAAAAGATTTGTGATACTAAAGCCAGTGTAATAGACCAATAAAAAACAAACAAAAGAAAATGTTTAAAGATTGGAAAACTTTTCTGAAGTATGGCGTTGCCTTCTTTTTGGGAAACATGGTGAACCGTTTATTTATATTGCCACGTGTCTGTAGTAGTATGGATTCTAGTCTAAAGTTTGTACGCGAGCTTTCTTTTTCTGAAAACAAAGACCATCAATTCCCTTTAACGTCCACCGTCTTGAGAAAAAGAGGTCGTATTCTTTGTTGGATTCCCATTACTCCTAAATTCCATTGGAAGGCCCAGTTGATCAAAGAAACATGGGGTAGACGATGCGACAAACTTTTGTTTATGAGTTCATCCCAAGGTATGTAGACGCAATCATAGCAATTATATAACTAAGCAAAGCCATAAGTATTTGAGAGGCCACAGTTTTAATTCAAAACTGCATTTCGTTACCGGAAGACATAATTTTGCCTGACGCCGTTGTTTTGTCGCTGAATGACACATATGGTAATCTTTGGGGGAAAACTCAAGAGTCTCTAAAACATATCTATCACCATCATCTAAATGAAGCGGATTGGTTCTACAAAGCAGACACTGACACGTAAAAAATTTACGATTCATTACGTGAGCAAGAAAAGACCCTACGTTTAAACTGAAAATAAATGTCACAGATACACCGTGATGGAAAATATGCATGAAATGCTCTCATCGTTCAACTCGTCCAAGCCACTTTATTTAGGATTCAGGTCTCGAATTCCAGACACAAATAAAACATTTGTTAATGGGGGACCTGGGTATGTTTTAACAAAAGAGGCTATCCGTCGATTCGTTGAAATAGCACTCGTTAAAATGTACTCCTCTGCCACAATCCTTGCATTTGAAAATACTACTACAAATCCATGCATTGTGGGTCCAGTGGGGTCCGAGGATATTAATTTAGGTAAGAAAAAATAGTTTATTGAGCCAACGTACAAATAACAATGTATTAAAATATATAACTTACCTGCTTTTTTCAAAGGCATTTGCCTGACAAGTTTAAAAGTGACAGCAGAAGATACCCGTGACCAATATGGAGGTAATCGATTCATGCCATTTAATTTAGAAGAAATGATATCAGGATATGTTTTGGAATATCAAAACTGGGCTATTTATCCTCTTAAATTGGCAAGTAGCATTTATTAAGGCAAATATAGGACTCTCTAGAAAATGGTGTTCAGCCATCAACGCTAAAACAATAATGTTTAGTTTTTGTTTTTTGACCGTAAACTTTTAGTCGGGCAAATTAATTGCCATAAACTGAGCCAAATGTGTAAAAGTAGCATTTCCAAGTTTTAGGACTAATTGAAAGGATATTTAAAGCAATGCTATCGTTACATTAGCAAAGAATGAAATCTAAACAAAAATGTTGATGGCTGAACAAATTGCTCACCCTTTCCCATATTTTGTGAACATCATTTTCTAGAGAGGAACTCATGCGTTTCATCGCTAAAAATTGTACTTTCACATTTATGCTGTTGATTTCTTTTGTTGATTATCCCATTAGGACATGAAATGCTGTTCGTCAAGTGCAGTCGCATTTCATTACGTCGAAGCCCATGATTTGAAAGTGTATGAATATCTTATCTATAAACTAAAACTGTACAAATAAAACTAAACATTAGATTTTACTGTTAAAAATCAAAACCGTGGAATTTGTTACATCAGAATTTTTCCGACACTTCCCAAAAATCGTAAACTAAAAAGATCTTGGCAGCAATTTTAACAGTGTTGTCACGTTGAGAAATGCTAAAGAGTCTCATTGAATGTTGAATAATCGTAATAAAGTAGGAAAAATCCCCACCAGTACATTTGGAATACAGTAATCCTATTATTGATTCAAGACAGAAATGTTTTCGGTTTTTTTTCAATTTTTTTGTTGGGCCTTATTTTGCTTTTTGTTATTGTTTTGCACCGTGTGATTGTCGTTAAGTTAATAATAACCTGGAGAAAAAAAAAACAATTTAAGAGTTAGCCTACAGCTTCATTTACAGATAAAACTCAAAAACCAAAGGGTTTGCAGCTATCATTTGTGTATGAGCATGTTAGCAGTTTTTGAATGGATTAGAATGATTTCAACATATCTATAAACGTGTATTTTTAAATAACATTTTGAAAAATAAATAGTTTTTTCGCCAGGGTACACCATTTTTTTGCAACGCACCGCAACATTAGGCCTATTCTCTTTAGTTTAGGAAATTATCTACTTTTTCTGAGAGGGACACTACAAAAGTTTATAATAAATTTAAGTGGGAATTACAAAATAAAATAAAATAAACTTCATCAGGTAGGCCAGTGTCTTGGCTTTCTTACTTCTCTCTAGAAAATGGTGTTCACAAAATATGGGGAAGGGTGAGCAATTTGTTCAGCCATCAACGCCAAGACATTTTTGTTTAGTTTTCATTTCTTGCTAACATAACGATGGAATTGCTTTAAATATCTTCTCTTATAGTTCCAAAATGTGTAAATGCTAATTCTGCACATTTGGCTCAATTTTTGGCAATTAATTTGCCCTATTAAAAGTTTACGGTCCAAAAACAAAAACTTAACAGAATTGTTTTAGCGTTGATGGCTGAACAGCATTTTCTAGAGAGTTTGAAATTGCATCATTTTATATCAAACGGTTGACGAAGCTAAGAACTAAATATACGAAATTTATGTTTTTTGGGCCCTTATTTCAGCGGAATCTGGCTTTTTCCCGACGGAATCGAATTGGGAAGAATCGCAATCATTTTTGACTCGATAATGGCTGGAAATTTTGGTGATTAATAGGGTCTTCTTTGTTGCTTGGCCGTGTTTCATTGGTCCGCTTTGAAATGGTCATAAACAGGTGTATGTTCTAAAGAACAATGATTTGTTCTAATATTCAATATTTGTTAAAGAGGACGAAATAGGAGAAAAAATGTTCTGTTTTTCTCTTCATTTTTGAAGTAATTAAAAGGGTCGGGAGGGTTACGACCGCCGTTGTGTACCTAACCTCTGATACTGTACTCTCCCTTCTGCTTTGAATCAAGATCGCTACCAGAGTTGAGTATATGCCTACTACAGACACACCTACTAATAGACTACTATGCTACAAGCACTCCTTAGGGCGGTGAAGGTTACATACCCTTACAACGTGGGACTCCACCCGCTTTGCTTTGCCTTGCTCCTCCCTCCCCCATACGAGGGTCAATATCATCTATACAGTTTGGCCACACCCCTTACTTTTACAAGACTAAACGCACCATTCAGCTTCCTTTTCTGTTTGCCTATAGATCGCTACGCCCCTCTTTATTCTAGTTAATAAGTCTGTACTTAAAGCTTCAGTTCTCACATTTTATTGAGTCAGTGTGCTTTTTGCCGTATAACTCGATCCTCGAGTGCTTCCTAATTTGTTAGTTAGTTTTTTTTTTATTATGAGCACCATCCCCAAAAGTGTTGTCAATACAAAACGCTTCAGTTAACCGGAAACACCACGCACTTTCTTTTCAATTTACCAACAAAACTTCGATTAAACTAAAAAATAACAATTGTGGAATCAAATATATGTGAGAACTCGCGTAGAGTGGTTTTTAAGGTATAACGACGCATGGTAGGCTAAATATTTTGTATGGTATCGTATTATAGGTATATTCTTATTTTCGATAATATCTTATACTGTTTTCGAGAATATAGAACTTGAACAATTTTTAAGTAGGAAAAAGTCAGTAGCCAAATCACCGCCATCCATTTCGTCTTCAACTCAATAGCCTATAGAAACACTTTCACCAAAGACAAATGACTATTGACCATTTAAAAAAAAGAATTTAAATACTAAAGATATATAGTATTTATTTGAACTCTAATTACGATAGATCTATATAATTAAATCGCAACCCTCGTACAATAACTGAAAGAAGGGCCGAAGAGTAGAAAAACGAGTGAAACTAGTAAGGCCATTAGTAGCCTAATATGTAGCCCGAAAGTTATTACTTTATTGTCATGTCGGTAAAAGAAATCATTTCCTCATGTTGATTATTTTCACCATTCTTATTAACGTATGTAAAACAAATTAGGTCTACACTCTATAGAAACTGAAGGCTTAGTAATGAACCTTACGAGGTTACTAAGGACCCTAGTAAACCAAACAGTTTTTATAGAGTGTAGGTGTAACATTGCTGGGTGCTCGAGCAGCTATATACTTCTTATTTGAGTAATTTATGTTGTTTCATTTTCATGTTATTTATAGGTAAACAATAAATGTTTAAAACATTTTACACCATTGAAAATAAAGCGCTATATTGAAAATACGCCATAGGAAAATGAAAATTGGCTTCCTTCTTGTATCTGCAGCAAAAATCATCTGAACATCGTTTTCGACGGAATAATTTTTAAGCAATGAATTATGGCTTAATGAAATCAGCAACTTATATGAATGATGGCAATTATTTTTTTTAAATCTTACCCCAACAAAATTCAGACAATTTTTTCGTACATATTTCTATTTTTTATTGGACATAATATGGTTATGAACGGTGGTACTCCAGTACTATTAGGGGTTTCTACTGAAAAGGATTGGGTAGTATATTCTATTAACTGGACTCAGAAGCGGACTACAAATTTAAAGTCTGCAAGATGAGTCACCCAACCTTCGGAAGTGCCAAGCACCGTCTGGTCTCATTACAACTATCCGCTTTGATTATCGCCAATGTCATCGTCTATAGTCAACGTCATTTTATTAGAGATCAATCTGGACAAGGGTTTGCCTAAGTCTCTCTGGAATAAGGGAGAAGGATAGCTTTAGGATATTTGAGAAAGCTATACAACTCTTATTAAACACTCACCCCATAACAATATTAAATACGGAACCTCAAATTATGTTTAGTTTTTATAACTTATCTTCCTTATCCTTCTCTCTCAAAGCTCTCACCCTAAGAAGGGGATGTCCGTAAATACCAGACAATTTGTCGAGGGCCCAGTGGCCAGACAGCAAATGTCCGGTTTTGTTTTGGCAATTTGCTACATTATACTAAGTTACATTCCGAATGTTTTAGATTCAAGATTTGAACATGTGTACGATGCACAAAGTTCATTTTGAAAAAATTTAAAAACGTTGTCAAATGTTTACGTAAATGTAAAAAAACAGAAACGGGCGTTTACATCAAGGGCCCAGTTGCCAGACATGCCGTCGGGTATTTACGGACATCCCTTCTTAGGGTGCTCTGATCATTGTGTTCCGTTGTTTTCAATTCAATTATGATTTAAACCGTTAACAAAAGATGAATGAAATGTTCTTCACAAGTTCTTTCAAATCAACAGAACATATTTTGATTGTGTTTTGTGTCATAGCCCGCGTACACTAAAAAATAGGTTATATCTAATATGTATATAGTGAATGGAATTCGCCTGCTGTTGGCTCTTGCATACCTTTGTGATGATGGACAATAAGATCGGGATAAGGATTCCCAGCATAAAAGATAAAAGGTGTGGCATGCACTTTTGCCGTCAAGATAGTATCCAACTTGTGACAACTTGTAGCCTCTTGCTCATTAAGAAGTTTTTAAAGTACCACGTAACACGAAAAATTGTCGAACAAAATAATAAATTTGCGAGATACACTCTCTAAATTGACATGCCTTGACATTGACAGGCCGTTATGTAGCGTTTTGTAGAATAAGGTGGAGGGATCAGCTGTTAATATTCTTTCCGATTTATTCTGGGTTTATACCCCTTAAATCTGAGAAAACTAGAAACGGGGTTAAAACCCTGTAAATTTTGGGGTTAGGAACCCAAATATTTAGAAGCTCGAAAATAAATTTTAAAAAAATACTAAAACAGATATAAATTTTTTGATTTTTTTAAATCACTGTCTTCAAAAGCAAACCGGGTTGACTGTCTTTGTTGGGTTGAGAAGTAGGCTATAGATGATATTATGTCATGATTATGTCATTTGCTGGAATCGGACCCATTATCATTTGATTGTTCACTCAGTAGGTATCCCCCTTATCTACTGAGCTACTGCTAACTTAAAATATTTTATCATCAAATATTTGTTACTTTAGGAATTAAGTCACAGAATTGTAAATTTTGACTGTGTGTCATTTCTGACGCATATATACTAGGGCTATTAGTGATGAGAATAAACGTAAACTGCATGCGTTTTCTACATATACCCAAGCACCAGAGCTGATGCTTTGACCTAACTAAGAAAGTAATTTGATTAGATCCCGCAAATTACGGGGACAACCCGAAAAATACGGGCCTCTCCAAAAAATATGGGTTGGCTCATTTTTTTCCGGGGATTAGAGTATCATATTTTTCGTTCCTCAATTAACTGTGATACTAAGCCTACTTAGCGGATATAAGGAGGCTAGTCATCCAAACGACTAATATACATATTCATACTTTTACACTACTCTCTAAGAAATACTGTACAGTGAATGGAGCTCGCGCGCTTTTGGTTGTTTGTTTAAGTAGACACATGTGTCTAATGAAACAAAGGACCAAAAGCGCGCGAGCTCCATTCGCCGTACAGTATTTTTTAGAGAGTACTCTAGTAGAGATTAACCTCCCAGTAAAAAAACATATACAGCCAAAAAGATTTAGTGAGTACACGTTTCAAGAAATATTAGATAATTTTCTCTTTTTTGTGAAAATAAAGTTCATAAAGAGAAACTTATATTTGAGGTCATAAAAAAGTTTAAATCATACACATTTTCTTCATAACGTAAAACTGGACTTCTGTCTTAAGGTACTCTCTAAAAAATACTGTACGGTGAATGGAGCTCGCGCGCTTTTGGTTCTTTGTTTAAGTAGACACATCCTAGGGACGGATTTTCTTACAAATTCGTGATCTTTCGTCTGTTTTTTCTCCCCCACCCCACTGACGTGGGCTTCAAAGGAAGTTAAAATTCCATTATTTGGTGTTCTCTCCCTTTTGTTTTCAATCCGTTCCCCATATCAGCTAGGGAACTTAAAATATTTAAGCTGTCATGTGTGAGCTACCAAACCAACATTCAATAAACTATTTGGGATTATCTCTTATTATTTCATTTGCGGATAAATATTAATAATATAAATTGCCTGAAAAAAGTAAAGGATTTGTAATTAAAAATGGTATTAAATTATAAGCCCCCCCCCCAAAAAAAAAACAAACAAATAAAATCATGTATGATGAATATTTATAACAAACTTGAAGATTAAAATAGTTGTAGGCTAGATCCTAGGATAGATCTAGCCATATCATTGTGATCCTAGGCTAGATCTGAAGCGGTGTAGTGCAATATATCACTACACGACTGAGTCCGCAAGTGCAATCCCAGCAGCCGCCAAAGTTGTTACGGCTACAAGCTCTTTGCATTTTAGCAACTATTATTTCTCGCCCTTTATCCTCTTTCTAAAGTTGCATATCTTTTTTCTAATTTCGAAAGCAAAGGAAAACCTAAAACATTATTTTCTCTTTTTTGATTTCGGATATTAGAAATATATTATGTTTGCATTTTTAAAAAACATACATTAGTCATAACTTCCAATCCCAAAACATATATGATTCGAAAAGAGCGAACATATTTCTTTGAGAGACCCAGTTTCTAAGCCCTATAGCTATTATCTTCTGCTATTCCTTATAAGTTTTTAGTGTCCAGCAATGCTGACGGGGCACCATCAATGCATCGTGATTAATTGTCTGAAAGCGCTAGGTGGTCCTACCAGCACTTAGGATAGGTTCACATTAGACACAGGCCTAAGTTTAAAGACGAAACTAGTTTTTTAGGAAATCTCAAATAGAGTTAAGGTTTTGATTTATGTCTTAAAGCCTAATAATTATTCCCACTTAAGCTAAAATGTTGGTTAACCTGTATTCATCAATAATAAAAAAAACTGTATTCATCCCATTATAAATGTCGAAATTACCTATAGCTTCAGGTTATCAAATATGGAAATTTGTGTCCATAAGTAACCAATATTGCATTACTAGGTTCTGACGAGTTTGGGACCATGTAGCCTACAATTGTGTATAAGCTTTGTAGGCTAATAGGCCTACGTAATAAACTAATACTTACTTTTCTTACGAAAAAACCGAAGTGCGTGATGATATCTCTTCAAATTTCTTAATGAAAGTAAGAAAATTAGGGGGCGTATCCGGGCATATGCGAGTGCATAAATTAGAAAAAGTAATATTCTACTGAAAGACTCCTTTTTACTACAATTTTTTCTTGAAATTTCCCCTAGGCCAAACAGGATAAAAAGGTCAAAAGGGACGTACTCAAAGTGGGAGTGATTTTAGATGTGACCTTTAATTACTTTGAAATGCCATATTCTATTCTGGAGAGTGTTCAGAATTAAAAAAAGAATTCTAATAAGATTACTAAATCAGAAAGTCCCCTTTTATGTTTGAAAATCTAGACATGTATGAGCCTTTTTTCGGACAATTTTCCAAAAAGCCGACGGACAAATATGTCCATTAGAAAGTTATTATATTCCGTAGAGAAAGAAGTTAGGAAAACTGGATCAACACCTCTCTTTACAAGAAATGGAAAGTTGAAGAAACTTCCGGTCGAACTGAGGACTGAGACAGAGCTCCAATCGTTCAGAAAGGGTCTTATAAGCGATGTCTGTTCAATTCTGTGTAATTCATGTACCCCTATTCACAATTTAACTTTGAGCATATACCCGAAAGTGTCATTAGAACTGTTACCATGGATAATGCGCTATATAAATCTACCAATACAATACAATTCAACACAAATACTGTATATTGAATGGAGCTCGCGTATATTTGGTCCTTTTTGTTTCATTAGTTAGTGTTTTATGAGGTGTCTTGAGCAGTTTCAAATTACGTCCAATAATAGGTTAATAAATACTAAAAATCAGTTTGTGCTATAATCGTTTGAAGCAAAGCAGATTTAATTTCCGCTATATGAAAATGAAATTTCACATTGTTAATATCTTATACAAAAGGATCATTATAATAGGTCTACTTAAAGTATAAGCTGGGCAAAAATTTCCAATAAATTTTATAAGCCTCAGAGACTTAGATATTAACTAAAACATAAAATTTTTCATCAAAGTTAAAATAGAGAATTAAAGTTTATAAATATTGAAAAACGACGCACCACTGCGTAATAAACTCTGGTCAATCCTTAATCAAGTAGGCTACACGTTAGTATCTGCAGGCAGTAGCTGCTGCACACAAGTTAATTCATGAGAAAATACATTGAGGCACTTCAGTATGCGTCGAAGATCACAGTGGAAAGATGCGTTTTGAACACAGTTCATCCTTTATTAAGGTGTGCTCAGCAGTGCAATGGGGAAAGCTCAGAATTTTGTTAATTCTGTTAATATCTTTAAGTACTGCAATTTACTTAACCCTAACTGTAATAGGACACAACAGTCTAGATACAAAGAAAGTTTCTATTCATGGAATCCGTTGGTTTTATAGATCAAAAATGAATTATCTATTGCCGTCATCGAAAACGTGTAACGAAAAAGCCGCACAGGTAAAGGATGATTGTAACTCTTGCCTACTTTTATTTTCAGTAGAATCTGAGTTATATTTATTAAGCTTTTGCAGCAAACTTAAATGGGATTAACGGAAAATGATAGTCAGTTAAGCATAAGTAAAATAAACATAATATAATAATGTGGAATATTTTTGTCAAATCACCCTAAGAAGAGGTGTCCGCAAATACCAGATAGAAAGTCTGGCAACTGGGGCCTTGACAATAAAATCTCTTCGTTGGCACTGTAACTGGTAAAAATTTCAAATTTTTGTTCAAAATTGAAACCGTGAAAATACCCGTTTTCCCCCCTTTTTCTGCCCCGCGGCCTAGTTTTTGGCTTGAAGGTCAGGCAAAAAGGGGGAAAACCGGGTGTTTTCACGGGTGTTTTCACGTCGACAGTCCTATAGACAATGACAGACCTATAGACGATGACAGTCCTATAGACAATAGACGTCGATCCTATTAGGATCGATGTCAGTTTTTCGATCGTTTTGGGGCCTGGGACTGGGACTGGAGCCTCTACAGAGGCCCCAGTTGCCGGACATCATGTCTGGCATTTGCAGACACCTCTTCTTAGGGTCTTATGTTGGTCGGAGGATTTTAAACTACGTTATTACGTGGTAAATTTCACTTATCGCCTTACGTTAGGCTTTTTTTTAACGTAGTGCAGTAACACCGTAACTGAAAAAGTTTCAGATTTTTAATACATAAACCGACTGAAATAAGGTTTCAAACTTATACGCAATTACGTATCGCAAGTAGCCTATCTTGGAGGGAGGTTTCATTTGTTCTGTTCTGCTAGCAATTAGCCCAACATCATCAATAACACATTAGTTTCCTATATACATTTTGTTGAAACAAAATTTTGAAGTATTTAAATGAAAGATGAGCTTTGGTTTATTTCTTCATTAAAATGCAAAGCCAAAAAAACCGATAAGACAAAATATCCCTGAAATTAATCGAATAGCCACTTAATAAGGATTTTTTTTCCTACTCATTGTTGTGCTGTGCCAAATATAAAGATAGCAACGTTTAGAGTATAAACGACATGAGGAAAAAAGTTTCGGAATAATTAAATGGGTTTGCAGTACTATTGCATCTGCAGTGTTCATGCTGTCATGTTCATGAAGTGAGAACAGAGGATGGAACCAAAAACGGCGACTCCATATATAGGGGAGGTATGGTATAAATGTAACAGTTCGAGCTTTTGATTTTGCAACGCCACCACTACGCAATGTTTTGAGAAACAAAAAATATTTTTAGAGAGCCAACTCTCTAAAAAATATGTCTGGTGAATGGAGCTCGCGCGCTTTTGGTCCTTTGTTTGAGTATACACTTGTGTCTAATTAAACAAAGGACCCAAGCGCGCGAGCTCCATTCACCAGACACTATTTTTTAGAGAGAATTATGTTGGCTACCTTCAATAAAATGTTCATTTTTATTCAAAACATTAGTACAAGTACAACCAAAAAAATTGAAAGTAAAATCACTTTTTTTGTTACTTTTAATCAACTGCACCCTAAGAAGGCATGTCCGTAAATACCCGACGGCATGTCTGGCAACTGGGCCCTTGATGTAAACGCCCGTTTCTGTTTTTTTACATTTACGTAAACATTTGACAACGTTTTTAAATTTTTTCAAAATGAACTTTGTGCATCGTACACATGTTCAAATCTTGAATCTAAAACATTCGGAATGTAACTTAGTATAATGTAGCAAATTGCCAAAACAAAACCGGACATTTGCTGTCTGGCCACTGGGCCCTCGACAAATTGTCTGGTATTTACGGACATCCCTTCTTAGGGTGTGGGTTGAATAAAAGAAGGCTAACACCGTGCATTCTCCATAAGAGAAGCCGAAAGCCGGCGGAAACGGTTTTTAACACTTAAAACGAAAACTATCATGATAAATGGGCATTAGTGGGTATCAAATTGAAGAAAACAAGTAGATACACACATTTTAGTACATGAAATACTTATTTGATACGATTTTAGACTTTTTACAAGCCCTGTTACATCTACCCAGCCGTGGGGGTTGACTTTACAATTACACTTTTACCACTTTAAACTTTCGATTTGGCACATTTCACTGTAACCAATCGAAAGAGGAGATGTCCACAATTTAAAAAAGTGAAAGGCTGGAATTCTTTCACGAAAATTACACTCAGCACAAACTAAACAACGGGACACTGTGAAAAAAATTTGGGGGTAGAAAATCACTTTTTCTTAAATAGCAGACGAAGTTTTGTTGCCATAGCAACGAACGTTGCGAAATATGAAAGGGCATTAAAAAGCGCATATTGAGTAATTATTTCATAATTTTAAAGTTACTTTTACTATTTTTAAAGTCATTTGTTACATTCATCAAATGTTACATTTATCCCATACCTCCCCTACTGAATATCGTCTACATAGGAATAATAGATATTGTAGTGTCAAGCTCAATACCTTTTGTAAATGCGCATGTATGGGTCAAGACTTGAAGCTTGCCTAAAAAACTTAATTTCCTTAAAATCTCTTTTAATTTAGGAAGTGACAACTCATGACGATATGGACCAGCAGTCGAAAACAAATCTGAAAATAATTCTTTACTGGAATTCGTGGAATCCATATATGGGAAATCAACCATTGATTGATGGTCTTTGTCCAACAACAGCTTGTCTTTTTACCTCTGATCATTCTCTTTTAAACTACAGTGATGTTGTTCTTTTTTTTACCACGAATGAAACGACACTCGGTAGTCCATTCCCTACCTATCGTCTGCCCCATCAGCGGTTTGTCTTTGCTTCACACAACACTCCACAAAGTTTCATAAGCGAGAAACATGATTTCCAGTCTTTATTTAATGACAATCGTACTAGGTTTGATTTTTTTAATTGGACAATGACATATCGTTGGGATTCCGATTTAGTAATACGCCTTTCAATGAGTGTTGTTGCCTCTTCTTTATTTCATCATTCACAATTTCATCAAACAAAGAAAGATTCGAAAAATGTGTCGCCTCTACGTTGGATGAAGAGACCATCAAAGATGGCGCGTATTATTTCACGCGTTGGTTCCAAAAAAAAGCTAGTTGCCTGGTTTCCCAAAAGTTGTATTACTTCTACTCGGAGGGAGTACTTTGTCCAGCAGCTTACTCAGTACATTCCTGTTGACGTATATGGGAAGTGTGGTAACTTGTCTTGCGGTTCGGACTGTTCTGAAGCTCGTTTTAAGGAAATTTGCAGGGAATACAAGTTTTATCTAGCATTTGAAGAGTTTTGGTGCCCAGATTACGTGACGGAAGAATTTTACAATGCACTCGATTGTGACACTGTGCCGGTCGTGTTAGGAGGCGCTGACTATGACAGCCTTGGGCCTCCCCATTCGTTCATCAATGCACTAGATTTTCCTTCAATAAAGTCTTTAGCCGAGTACCTTTTGTTTTTGGACCAGAATCAAGAACTATACGCAAAATATTTTAGTTGGAAGAGAACTTACCAAATTGTCTTTCAGAACTTTGAAGTTTGGTGTGATTTGTGTCGCATGTCTCACGATGATACTTTACCGAACAAAGTTTACCATGACATTAAACAGTGGTGGGTTGATGACGGGAAATGTGAAAATGATTCTTCTTTGTATTTCTAATTGTTCCATAGCCAATTGATGACGAAAAAAAGAACCTAGGAGGACTTGTATATCTCAAGCTTTATTTGTTTATTCTGTGCGTTTCTTATTTCATTATTTTGTATGTCTTTAGTCTCATAAGAATATTACCCACAGACTCAATATACCCTAATGCCCTGATGATGATTGTTTCATATATTGTTATGTCATACTACTCCCTGGTAAAAATGTTCAGTTTTTTTGCGGACAATATTGACCAGAAACCCCGTTCAGGGCATATATTTCCACGTATTTCCTGGACATATATTTCTACTTTAACAAGCATTCCGCGAGTCAACCAGGCAATATGCATAGGATACGGATTTTACGAAATTTTTTGCTTGATCGAATTTCACAAATAATTAGATATTCTTGTTTGCTAGGGTAATACAAATGGATTAAAATAAGTTTCACGACTGAATTCTCAATAGTTTAAGAGATAATTGCGTTTTCGCAATCCATTTTCCAAATTTTTTCATATTCTAGCATGCTTTCGACACAAGTAAAAAAATTTTCAGGGTGGGTTAAAAATACTTAAGAAAATAGCTCTTTGTCTTGGCTATTTTAACCCAAAATTACAGTACTGTATATTTTATACCGTTCAGTTGTTAAAAATTGAATGCTAAATCACTATCTTACGCCGATAATTCTTGTAATTTCGAATCCAAAGCGGGGTGCCAGTCAGACCGAAGCGCTTCGGGGGGACTACAAAACATGTTTTTTCGAAAATTGATTTGGTCTGCTATCGGTTTTCTCTCCCTCACCTCTTTTCCCTCATGTTTGAAGGGCTTTGGACCGACTGGCAACCCGATTTTGACTCGGAAATGGCAAGAAATTTCTGCCTAAACTAGTGATTCAGTATTTATTGATAGCAACAGGATTGTACAATGTAGGCCTATAACATTGTAGCTTTAGGGAAAGATAGCCAAGACATAGAGGTATCGAATACAATTTTTTAAATAATTTATAACCTATCCTGAAAAATTTTTTACTTGTGTCGAAATATATGAAAAATTTGAAATGTGTTCCAGAAAAATTGAAATATCTCTTAAATTACAAGGAATTTAAAGCTGCGAATAGTTGGTAAAGAACTTTAATAAGCTGGCGATCCTGAAAAGCTATTTGTATAGGGTGTGTGCTATGCACAGATGTTTTTTATTTCACTTTTTTGTGACCCAAATTGAACTCTAGGCGACCCAACAGAACACAACGCTGTTGGAAATATTGTTCCCTAATGTAACTATGTTTTGTTGTGATTTGCTTATTCTTTTCAGCAATCCTCCAGGAAATGCGTGCCCAACAACGCAAAGACGAGCAGAGTTCAACACTGTTTCTTCGAATTACTCATGTCAAAATTTTATTTTCATTTTTATGACTATAAGCTATGCCTGTTTGAGAGATTTGTTAAAATACACTTTTTTTTTTGTTTCAATTACTTGTTTTGAGATTCATGCACGCTTACTAGAATCTAGTCTACCGAATAAGTCAGTAGGAAAGAAACAAGGAGTACTGAATAGATCAGTGGTGGTTCGGTAATCCTACTGAATTTGTAAGTAAGCGGGTGAGAAAAGTACTGAAAGGTTCAGTAAGAATGAGATAATTATACTTAATTAATCAGTAGGTTTTGTTTAGTACTGAATAATTCAGTAGTTGCAGGCTATACCGTTTGGGAAACTGCTGAATGTTCAGTAGTCTAAACCGACTGAATGCGTTAAGTATCGAATCCCGACTAAGTAGTTTTCAAACAAAGTAGTTTTTCTGTGATTAAGTAGTCTGCCAAAATTAAGTAGCATTAAGATGACTACTTGTAAGTAGTTTACCGCCACTGTGTGGTATTTACGGACATCCCTTCTTAGGGTGCGGTTTAAATGGGTGAGTTGTCACGCGGGAGCTCTTATTTTGACAACTTAAATTATTAACATTTACTAAACATTGATTCGGATATTGTTTCAAAAATGTCGATTTTATCCTCGCAATAATATCACATCCTGAGTTTATCTTGCCTGAAGGATGAAAATGAAAATTTGAAGGCTCGTCAGTATTTGTCTTCTCGAATCGCACGCACCGATTCTTTTTCAGCGAAATGATATGGCCCTGAAAATTCACTCGCATGACTGGTAAAAATTTACAATGCAACTCCCATAATTACTACTTGCCGTCAGTAGTATACTACTTGAGTAATATACTACATACGGCACACTAACGGGACAGCGTTGGAAATAGGGGTTTTGGGTGGGGAGATTACTACTTAATATTACTACTAGGATTACTACTAGAAAATACTATTGGGGAATTACTACTAAAATTACTACTAGGGAAATCGAAATCAAGCAGAGTAGTGTACTACCACATGGACTCAGTATTTTGGGTTGTAGACCGCAACCAGAATCTATGAATAGACAAAAAGTAGCTATAAGACTCGTGTAGTCCAGGTATACTTAACATCTCCAAAAATAAATGACTATGAAATGAAGGAACTTAATTACAACAGTACAATTACAATAAATGGAAACAATTTTAGAAATTCAATCTTCAAATATTTTACAAATTGATTAGTATTTAAAAATTTCTAGATAAAGGCAATATAGAGAATAAGAGTATTTTGAGATTTTACCTTACCAATAATGGGAAAATTTATCCAAAAAACACAAAATCTGGATAGCCTACAAAGCGATGTCCACTTAACACTCAGCCGCCAAGCACATTAAACAGTAATGAATTATGAATAGCAGGCAATTTTTTGACCATGTTGCCAGGTTTTTTAAATATTCATACATGGAGAGCGGAACAAATCCGCACGACCACACATGAACAACAATTGCCGTCGATCAAATTTGACTAAAAAATAAATAACAACTAAATGTAAGGCATGTAAATTTAAATTTAAATTTAAAATAATTTAATATTAATAACTAGGGCTTCACTTCGCTTGCGGGGGCCTTCGGCAAATCAAATTGAATAGTCTTGATACCTCCGAATTTAAAATCTGCAAAGCAAATTAAAACATTTTCCGATTTTAGACTCCTTATTCCGCTTTATTCCCGGCACATTACCTCCTGTTTGAATTCGAACAATGTTTTTTGGCTGACGCGCAACCTGCGCGCAACGCATTGCAACGGCACGCGAAACGACCTGGGGACGCAGCACTATACGCCGTTCGCATAGTGACAAAGATTTGCGCAGGGATGTATTTCAGGTTTTATGTCGGGGTAGGGGTATTGTGTGTCCGGCAAATTACATCCGACATCATGTCAATAATGATTTATTCGGATTTATTTAATCTTGATCATTAATCCGTTTAACCTCTAACTATGTAATGCACAAATTATGCGCAAAGGGCTTTTGTATAGACAAGCATTCAAGGAGTTGGGTGACGATTTGTAGCAATCCCCCTTTGCTGCATCATGAGTGCTACATTCTGTTGTTCTATACAGTTATGACTAGCCTACATAGAAGGCAACGACAAACTTCCACAATGTTTTTGCCCTGACTTATGTCTTACAATCTTAAGTTTGGATTGGTAGGCTCATCAAAATCAAGTTTGGTTATGTTCTTTTTTTATAGTGAGCTATGTTTGTAGAGAGTATAAATAATATAATGAATTAATTTTTAACGTTAAAGTCCTACATAACCATACTAAATTTGATGAACCTACCAATCTAACTCTGTAAGTAAGACTGTAAGATATAAGTAAGGGCAAAAATATTGTGGAAGTTTGTCGTATAGGTATGGCTAGTCTATCTCACCACAGTAATGGGGCTAAGCGATATGCCCAAATGTTTCAAACCAAAAGTAGAGTGTACACATAAAATTGCAATCACTTGCAATACTGATACTTAAAAACACTTGTGCTTAGAGTTACCAGGTTTGTATTCTCTTATTCGAACAATTTGAGGAGGGTTTGAGCAATATTACTTTTAACTCTTTTTTAGTTTGTGTTACACTACACGATACAAAATTGTAATCAAAGGGCAGCTACAGGAAACAGTTTTCTGTAATACTTTTACTATGTGAAGAGTATATAAGAATGGGCTCAATAACTGAAGAAAATTCTTTTCGTTTGTTTACAAACGGTAACACAAACAAAGTTCTCTCAAGAAAGCCGTCTGCCGAATACTACAGTACACTCAAAACACCGATTTGACGACACAGTGGTATACCTATGCCCTACAATTTCGCTATTTCAGACGGCGGTTTGGGGATACTGAATACACAGGCAGAAAGGCTTCAGACATCGAAAGATGCCGTTTAGTACACCCGATCACACTATCGATGGATATATCGGACTGAGGGCCAATGAAATTGGGGGATTTGGGTCACGTGGAGTACTTTAGCTCCGCCTCTTCCATAAAGACTGCTGGGGAGAGTTTTTTTCTCGGGAACTTTTATTGAAGCCCTCGGCAAAGGCTAAAGCCTTTTGCCTCAGGGATTAACCTCCTATTTTAACTACATGACGCTGCATGGCCACAAAATTAACAATGCGCGGCTTAGAAATTTTAATACCTACACAACAACTAGTAATAATTATTATGAAAAAATTTGAATTTGTTTTAAACTAACGGGACCTATCCAAAAATAACTTACGCAACTAATTATCAAACTCTTTTTTTATACTACATAGCGCAGCGCTTAGTCCAAACTATGATACTTACGAAAAACCACTAAAGAAATTAAATAACCATGACACATCAAAAATTCTTTATATTGGGATTAGAATCCTATCTAATCAAGATAGAAATCTATTACGCATTCATTGTGGCATTGTAGAGCTCTGCAAAGTGATTCAAACAAACGCATTTAAAGAAGCCAAGAAATCGCGCGTAAAACCTTAGTGACCCAGCTAGCATAGCATATTGGTCATATGTTGGGGAAATAAAATTTACCGACAAAAAATTTATTGGGAAAATAGTTGGAACGAATATTTCCCCAAATAATTTTTGCACCAAAATTTATTGGTTTCCGATAAAATTTAAAACACGGAATAATATTTCTCCAATAGAATTGGTAAACCATTTAATTAATTTGCCATAGGAGTAACTTCACAGCTCTTTCTATTTAGTAGTAAGTATTGACGAATTCGGGAATCGAACCCGAGAGCTCTGACATATGAGTCGGACGTTCATCCTATTTGGCTACCTGAGTTGCTTTAAGATAATATCGACCAACTAGTGGTTTTTTTAAAGGTGAGCTACTTATACGAATCCTCCTGACAGCGTATTACTTGTCACAGAGAGGGCCGCGGTCGTCCAGATAATAAGAAAAAAGTGTAATTTGTTTATAAATTTGTTCCCTATTCGATATTTTCAAAATAAGAATTATTGAATCACTGAGAGTTTTATTTTTGAATGTGACTTTTAAGTGCTCCGTCAATCGCGTTTAATATCGCGGATAAATTTTGATTCTCAAATTGCAATTGCTTTATAAAACCAAATCATAAGGATATTCAAATATTGAAAAATTGAAAAAAAAACTGTATGCTTATAGTGGAATGCGTGTTCCACATTACTCTGATGTCCAGATTTCTTAGATTCAAGTCCCATGAATAACAAAAAAATATTTGGAGGATAATTAAATGCGTAATACACGATCTACGTGGATGGATCACGATGGATCGACAAAGATATATAATTGTCCAATATTGGAAAAATATTTATAATTATGATAGACATCAAAAGAGGGTAACAAATTGGGGGAAACATTACGACAAAAATTATAGGTAGATTGGACGTATCAGATAAACTTGAGTTTGAGAATTTTGGCCAAAATTATGGGTCCAGTTTTACTCCAATTAGTTGATTGTTGGCCCAATGATATTCTTGGGGGGAAACATTTTCCCAATAAAGGCATGCTAGCTGGGGATATATTAACACTCAAATTTTTTAAATACGCCTATTAATATTTGTAAAAAATATATTCAAAAAAATTATCTACAAATAAATAACGGTATCGTTTATTCACTTTTATTTTAAGAAATACAATAAGTAAAGAATTTCATATACAAACGAATATACCAGCCATCGTTAACATGACAACATCGGGAAATTAGAAACAAAACATTGTTGAGTAAAGTGTTGTGAAGTGAGGTTGTTGCTACAGCCACTTACTACCAACTTTGATACTATTCATTTCCCTTTCCTATTCATCAATCAAAGAAGTAATTTTAGAAGTAAATACATTTAAGTAATATCCTTAGTAATATAATCGAAAGTCGCCTGGTAAACTTTAGCCCGTATGACTTCAACGAGGTTACCTCTCCATGTCTGATGTCTCCAAGCAAGGATGAAATAAAAGAAAAAATTCGAAGTTTGAAAATTCAGTTTGCAATAACTCTTTCCACTATACACTTTATATTTGGCAACGTTTTGATGGTCATGTGGCTTTTAATGCCTGTTAAGAAAAAAAGAACTTACAGAACTTCGAGAGTTAATTGGATTTAAAATATGTGGGTAGGGTCGTCACCGTCGTGTACGCTGTTACACAGGTTCCTTCCCTCCAAATTATTTAGTAAATTTGTTCGACACTAATTGTGTATGTAAGAACTTGTATTCAGCGGTTTCTAGCAACATGGGATAAGGAAGAGAGAGAAAAAGAAAAAGTAAAAAAGAAAACCGGATGACGTCAATAAGCCTCCGTGCGAAGTGGGTATACCACATAACATCGGATCTTTTTTCGCTCTCGCTTAGTTAACATGACTAAATCGTCGAGTAAATCTCGAGCTTCTAGTTCAAGCTCAAGCTCCGATTCTGATTCGTCCTCTAGCTCCGCTGGTAGTGACTTCAGTATCAGCAGTTTCTCCAACATCCAGAAAGCCAAGCCCAGAAAGTTTGATTTCAAGAAACGTCGCACCGACAACCTCGTGGATCGTGAAGAGGATCAACGAGAAGAACGTTAAGGCCGCAGGAGAAGCTTTGAAGCCTCTACTGAAAGCTGGGAAGAAGTTTCCAGGAGCGGACCTTTTCTCTAATCCCAAACTGGACGATTCTCTTTATTCAGCCCTCAATAACACCGTCCGCTATTCTTCCGCCTCCGTCGCCAACATCGACCCTCAAGAGAAAATTTACAGGAAACAGACGGACCTGGTTTTGGACATGGCCAAGCCCCTTTTGTTTCTGGCTTCTCGTGCTGACAAGAAGAAGAAATATCGCGTCGGTCACTGTGTCTCAAAGTCTCTTCTGATGCTCTGGTCTCACTTCTTTCGAGTATTACTTCTGCCAGACGGCTCAACATTATGTCACATCAGATTAGCTTCATAGTTAAAAGGTAAGTTCATCAATATTACCATCATTCATTAGCTGAATGTGTTTAAGCGTATTTGTCAGTGAGATTGTCTGCGAGCCAGTCCCAATGGATTGGCTCCCTCAGACCAGCATCACATGTTATTAATTAAGAGAAGACAATATCCTTGAGTTGAAATCAAAAGTTAATTTTGCCCTGTGAGAGAAGAATCAACAAACGTAGTATAGAAGTGGTGGCTACCACACACGTTGGCATCGCGATATCGACAACGACTGTTTAAATTTCTACTTCCAAAGCCAAGGAAAGCCTCTCCTCTCTGAAGCTGAGAAAAAATAAGCTGTGATACGTGATTTAAGAAAGTAAATGTAATGAAAACATTGTTGTCGCGTATACCAACAGTACAGATATCTTCTATAGAGAGAGACGGGCTTGTAGGCCCGGGGGGAAGTAGCCATATTTTAAATAACTTCCGTTAAATTTGCATTTAGAAGCCATAAATTTCATACCTAATAGAAAGAGACAATGCGCACATTTTGAAAAACAATCCATGCTTCTACAATACCCACCCAAATAAGTGGAAAGATCGCCGTTTTTCTGCGCTTTACCTTCTATTTATTTTTAATTTTTGAAAATAGGGTCGGTTTTCACCGTTTACCACGGGAATGACTGGCGCTACTAGGGAGAAATTTTCCAGCATTCCGAATATGTGAACGAGCGTTTTTCTAAGAGACCTATGGTCACTGATTAAAATGATTTATTATTTGAAAAGAACTTGCGAAGGTTACTTAATACAAATTTTTTCATAGGCCTATCACATAATGATAAGTCAGGAAAAATTGTTAAAATTCATGGAAAACGCCTTAAGCGCCCATGTTGAACGCGCGGAAAAACGGCGATCCTTCCACTTATTTGGGTGGGTACTGTACGTTCAATGGTTAAATATTTATGTGAAAATAAATATTATTCGGCCTTTATTTTGTTTGCCCTACTTTTTTGTATTTCGGTATCTTTTTTCCTTTAGTCAAGTTTAGAAAAAATGTATCTGTTTATTGCTTATAAGGCTCTGATCATGTTAGTTGCTTTATATATATATATGCATTTAAAATTTTTCTAGTCTTTTCGTTATAAAGCCCGATAGGAATAACACTGGGCCAATCTACCCCTACCCCTGTGGTAAAGTGCCCCGCGTCGGAGCATGATGGCATTCCGTTTTTGTTTTCTAAATTTCAAATCTGTCACCAGCAAATAAGCAATTATTTGAAGACTTCAAAAATCTGTGGTGTAGCTAATTTTTTCTCTATTTTTTAGAGTTTGTCATAAAGAAATATAAATAAGTAACAGAAAAAAATTTGCGAAAGAAAGAAAAATTAGTGAGCCAACGGGTACAGGTACACCTCTCTTCTACACAATTTAAGAAACAAATACAATTAGTAGGAATCAGAAAAGAAAGTGTTTTTCGTTTGCTACCGTATGTGGACAGTGTTCCCCTAAGAGGATCGAAAACATTGTATCGTAATGTAGGCTATTATTGAGGGGTTTCAGTTGTTTCAATAAGAATTCTAATGACTCCCATTTCATTAGCACAGCATCATGTGACTTAATTGACATTTCTACGAATGGTTGCAACAAGTCCTTATGGCTGTTTTTTAGTATCGATTGCCAAAAGGAGTCATGAAGAGATAGATAAACTTCCTGTTCACTTAACAATCGAACATCCAAACATCTGTTTTTATTATTGCTTATTCCTCCGCAGACACCTATCATGGCATTTTCTAAGGCTTCAGCAAAGGGATCAAACATTGGTTTGTTGGGTTCGTAATTCTGAAGGTTAAACATTAGAATATCAATCAAGTGATGCCCGTGGATCAAATGAATAGCTTCATCTAATATAAGGGTTGCTGATCTGGTTATTGATTTCTTAATTCGTTGCACAATAAAGTTGTTCCACTTCGGTTTTCTCAGTGATTTGATGGTGATGACATTGTTTATATCTAAATAAATGCCACCTCCTCTAAAAAGAGATACAGCCCGAATGTAATCGGACAAGCAATTGTTTCTGTTTGGAAAATTTTTCCATTTTCCGAAAGTGTACCAGCTGTTCAAAACCGTATCGTTGAAATATTCGTCTTCATTAAAATAGATCACTTCTACGTTTGGATAATATTGCAATACAATAAGCCATGGAGAGCTGGTGTTCGGCCTTTTTTCTAAGTCCAATTTTTGTTGCATGAAAAGTTGAATTGGGCGATCGGGGTTGTGCCTGGCAGCCGATTCCAACGCGCAACTCTGCCTTACGTTAAGTTCACCATATCCTGTCACTTCGTGCATGAATATCCGTCGGCTGTCGATTGCTCTTAGTTCATCTAGTCTCCAACGTACAATCCGTACATCCTTTTGTGTGTCTTGTGCTATTTCACACAATGTGCTATGTTGAGAGATGTCAATATTTTCGAAATTTTCCAACTGTCGATTGATTGGATTAAACGTAGTTAACCAAAGGTGACAGCACACAGCAAATGCTCCAATAGAGTTAATGATGACAATACAGAGAATCCCTCGACTGATGCCAAGTTTTCTTGAAAGCTAAAATTAGAAGTATATGAAAAATGTGTTTAGTTTTTCTGTAAGCTAAAATATTGTCTAAAGTAAAAATAAATTACAAATCTGGTTCTCAAAAAGAGACCTCTTACTCTCTTTTAAATATGGGTTAGGGTAAAATAAAAAGTACCCTTCGCCACAGTACTACTGGTGTATGCAAAATAAAAGTGAACCCTTTTTTATTCTGTCAGAAAACTTTAATATACACGTAGTTGTATACGGCAACCTTTTAATACTAAACAATTCTATTGTAGAGTATTGTACACTTTTGAAAAAGCTCAAAGAAATTGGCTCTATCCTGGCACTTTGTGTAAGCACCCGATTCACATTCTCTAAATAAATATTGTATATGAATGGAGCTTGCGCGCTTTTGGTCCTTTGTTTCATTAAACACGAATGTATTTTAAAACGAAGGACCAAAGGCACGCGAGCTCCATTTACTACTTATTTGTAAAAATGTCTACTATTTTGCGGACAATATTGATCAGAAACCCCGTTTAGGACATATTCACCCACGTATTACCTGGGCATATATTTCCATTTTCTCCAAGTAAATGGATAAAAATTTCCTTTTTTCTTTCTTTTCTTTTCGTTTTGCTATCTAAGCTTAACATAACGCGATTATCTCTGATAACCACCATTCATGTTTTTAATTTAATTCATTTTTTAAAGTCATGTATAATATGTAGGACAAAAGTGTCTACTCCGGTAATACAACCATGAACGTTCCGTGTCATACTCTCTACGAAATACTCCCATTTTTATTGTGGACAATATGTTGAACGGCCGTTACGGACCTATATGTGTCCATGATTATTGGACACACAGCAGCGCGGTAAACTACTTAAAAGTGCGTGGATTACTGAAATTTTAGTAATGTACGTACTTAAAATGACCGTTTAAAGGCGCGTTTTGGCGATCATTTATTGAGTTTCGTAGTTTAATTGAGTAGCTCAATGGGCATTTTGGTGTCGACTTTGTTGAACTAGTTGAGGTCAACTAGCATTTTGGTGGTGACAGGGCTCAATTGGACTCAGTTGAGCTAGCCTTAGTTCAACAAAATCGTCCAAAAGCTCAATGGTGGTAAAAAGCACTATTGAGCTTTTCCATTGAGCTATTGAGCTAGATCACACCCCCAATTATTCAGTTGAATTAAATAGTTGAACTGAAGACTCAGTTTGGGTCATTTTGGCGACATTTTCTTACTTTATTAAACTAACAGCCCAACTGAATAATTTTCGCAAAAACGCGCCTTAAGTGTCACAACCCTACTGATTCACTTGATTTTAAGCTTAAAATCAAATGAAATTCTACTATTAGAATTTCAGTAATCTACTCACTTTTAAGTAGTTTACCGGTGTTGTGTAACCAACAAAAAAACAAGTATTGCCCAAAAGTTAGTCGGATTTAGACAAATATGTCTATAATTTTTTGGACAATCAATGCCGAATAGCCAATAACTCCGTTTAACTTGTATGTCCACAAAAAAATGGACAAACTTTGTAGAGAGTACGTCAGATTCCTAACCATTGAGCTGTTACTATTTGTATATTCAACGCTCGCAGTACACTCTCATTTTTTGGACTCTTCGAAGACCTTTTCGAAGCGAATTGAACGGTTGCTTCGATGAAGATCTTGGAATTACCTTCGGTGTATTTCGAAGCACTTTTCATTTTGCTTCGAAGAGGAAATTATAAAATGTGAGTGCAAAATCAATACTTTCTCCGTAGACATCATAGTTTTCCCAGTATCCAATGTAAACACTTTTTTCAGGCTTATTTTTTTCAAGTCCCATAGAAAGAGGTAGAGCATGAGGGAGGGCAAGCTATTCTCGACGCGAGCTCTGAACTCTCTAAAAAGTGATGTTCACAAAATAGGGTGAAAGGTAAACATTTTGTTCGCCACCGACCCTAAAACATTTTTGTTTAGTTTCTATGTTTTGTCGATTTGACCAGTGTTTCTGAATTCGAAATATTTTTCAATTAATACAACTCAAATTCAAAATTTTAATTGAATTCAAAATTTGCGAAAAAGCTAAAAAGTCAAATATATTTTGAATTTAATTTAAATTTTAAAGAAAAGACTGAAATTAACTAAAACTCTAAGATTTAAGTGCACTGTACTAAAAAGTGAAATTTTTATTTTTACGTCATTTACTTGTTTCTTTTTAATTCTTTGGAATGAACGTTTTGCAAGCTATGCAAAACGTCATTGAATTGAATTTTATTTCAAATTTCGGGTTTCTATTTATTTGTGAAATTGATTGAGAATTTGAAGATTTCATAAATTTCTGCCTTTTTTGAATTGTTCTTTCAAATTCAGCAATTCAAAAGAAATGTTAGAATAGATTCTAAGAAAACGGAAGTTTGAAAATAGTTGAAAATTAAATTTTTACTATTTACTATTATAAAGAGTTTATTCCAGGATAGTAATTAATGGAAATAAATTAAAACGTCGTATCTTTTAGGCTAAGCCTCTAAGGTCTCTTTTAAAATTATGACCAAATATTTTGTTTTTCTTTTTTTCGCATTATTATAAAATGTACTACAATAAACTACAGCATCAACAAACTAAGCTATTAAACAGTATTACACGTATTTCACTTTCATTATTATTAACAACATACCATACTTTCGGCTCTGGACTGCCAAACAAAACGAAACCTAGGTAATTCTTGCTGGAGAGATGGTGATCGGAGAAGCTATGTACGTAATACTGGCTGTACTATAATACAATGGTTTTCAGGCTTTTAAAATTTTCCCGCCCTACAAAGTTTGGCCCGAAATGAAGCGATGAGAGCAAACAAATTAAATTAGTGCTGAAAGATAATGTAAATGAACAACAAATATGTTAAAGTATATTTGATTGAAAAAAACTTATAATTAATAATCGTAGAAAATTGAAGAAATCGCGCTAACGCGCCAGCCCTTCGTTTCATTTGGAAGAAAATATGTTTTGTAAGCTTTATAGTTATGGCCAACAGTTGTTGTAAAACTTATGACTTTTACAAATTTTCAGGGGAAAACTAAATTTTTTCGAAACTTTTTTCTATTATCTCACTTATCTCCTCAATATATTTAGAATGTTCTTTCCGTTTTGAATTCTTTCGGCATTTCGTAAAGAGTTACCTCATCTTAATTGCTTAGTTTTTGTTTTGATTTTTAGTGCCCTCTAGTGGCGGTTTTAACACTACGTAGTAGTTCTGTGTTGTAATATTGGACCCTTTTCCATTTAGGTTTTTGTTTTGATGTTAATGATATGAGTATTTCTAATTATTAAATGGCCATAGACAATTGTCCATATTTCCTATGTATGATGTTTGTTTTGTTAATTAGTTTCTTATTTTCCTGATTTTCTACCGCCCCCTCGAATTTTGCCATAGCCATCTGTCGGTGGAAAAATGAACTAAACATTAAATGTTTCAAAGTCGCAATGGGGGGAAAGTCACTTCCTTCTTGTCGGTCCGGTAAATCGGTAGAAGCCCTCGGTTACCACCTAAAGGTGGGAGACACTCGGGGATTTAAAAAAACCTATGACACGAAAATCTCATTCCATACGCAAGTGATCCCTTATTCCACACTCATCTTCTCCTATCAAACTTTTTGCAGTCTACTTTTTTAAAGAGGATGCTACTTTCACGGAAGTATAGAACCAATAATAGTTGATTCAATTTACACTAGAGGAGCACCTAGTATACTATTTAAAAAGTAGGTAAAATGTGTGCTTATCAAAAATGAACGTTAGGGGAGACCGGGGCTGGTTGGGAACAATTTCTGGAAACGACTTTAATTTTTTTATTACTTTTTAAAAAAAGACGACTGACCAACGTTCTTCAATCTATAAGAAAGCCTGTTCTTTCCTCTTTTAGAATATGTTTTTGAATATCGTTTTTAGTAAGTGGGCGTCTTATACTGCAGTTTTTAATTAAATGGCCCTTGATTGGCAAACAAGAAAAATAGCCCGGGGTTGCATGGGACAGATCACTAAAGTGAAAATTTGTTACTGTTAATTTACAATTTGACAGAAACGAAGATAGCCATTCGACTGAAAATAAAATACTCTACTGAATTATATGTAAAATTAAGGGGAAAGGAAAGATCAAAGTTGCTAAATAACTCGAAAACTTTATTTCTTGTTTAAATCCCCGAATTTGGTTGTGGGAGTTGATTCCCCCACCCACTGGGTAGGAAAATTCTGTCCCAAACAACCCCGGGCATGCTGTCCCAAACAATCACAAACAAAGAGATTCTGTATTCCCTGAAATTGTGTGAAAACGAAGACAGATAGGAGAAAAACTGTTAACCAACAAGAAAGAAGAAGAAATTTCCTGTACAATCGCACATCTTTTTAGTTTTTTTAATTTTTTCAATGTTGACTTTATTGAGATTTAAAAATTGCGAGTTTTTGGGTAAAAATGGAAAAAACATATTTTTTGTTCTATCTCCCTTAATACTGGTTACTTTTTAATAAAATTTGTAGTCAAGGTGTGCCATGCTATTTTCCTTATCTGGTTAAAAAATAAAAAAAATTAAAGAATCAGGAACATGGTCACAACTGCGATGTCCCACCTTGCCCCTGTCCCAGCCAGCCTCGCGCGGTCTCCCCTACTAAACGTTAGTACACACTTAACTACTAGCTATTGCCTCTTTTCATTTGAAAGCTTGTTACATTTCACTTATTCTATAGTAGAATATAATACTAAGAAATTAGCTATGTGGTGGAAAAACTTGAGGTGAGCGACGAAGATAGTCAAGCGGATCTTTTCTACTCTATTAGAATAAGTGTAAGTCAGTCAAAATGACTGAAGCCTAAAACGAATTTTGTTTAGGGTTTAACCCTTATGTCTGATGTGAACTATGCTTGAATCATCTTTTAATATATGATAAAGTTTCATCTTTATTCTCAGCAAAATTCAATCTGATTGCTTCGAAAATCTAAGATAGTATAATCTTGCAAAAACCAAATTTAAACAAACTTTTTACACGTTATCCTAGATGAGGGTCAACTTGAATTATTCGAAAATGGGCAAAAGTTCTCGAACGTTATTACTATAGGTGGTTAGGCTAAGAGTAAGCCGTTGCTGTTGCAAAATAAAGTTAAATGTTTCATGTTTCCATGTTTTGCTAGAAGAAGTTGCAATATAAGCTATTATGAAATTTTGGTTGATAGTATTAGGCACCATAAACCGCGATTAAGGTTTCATTTCAATTGCTTGTTAATAATAACCTTGGTTTTCCCCATCAAATACCTAACCAATAATAATCTAAACTACCAGCTTCAATATTCTGAAACAGTTTCTTAATCCCCCCCCCCCAAAAAAAAATATTTTCATTCAAATTATGATAACGTTCACGCACAACTCTACATAATGTTGTTGGCATATTCTGACTGGCAACAGTAAGGAGTAAACTTCGGTGAATGACTTTTTTTTTCATTAGCAAATCGAGTGGTCATGGAGGATGTGTGATGTTACCGAAGAATAACTTGGGAAACTTGTAGAACGACTTGACTCACCCAATTGTATTGCAAGTCGGTCTGACGTGACCGTCCTCGAGCAGAACTGTGTGATAACTGCCCATCCATTCGACGAGTCTGCGACTCTTGACGGGGGATGAACAGACTGATGTTGCTGGGCAAAGAGAGTCGTAAATTCGGTGCGAAGTAGCACAGCGTTTGGGGGGAGGACGCCGCCGAGGCGTACGCCTGGCATGGGGGGAGAAGGGCAATCTCCTGGGAGGGGGTGAGCAGACTAGGAAAAGGAAAAAATTGTGAGAAATTTAATTTTTAGGGCACTTAAATTGAAATTTTGGCATGGCTTGAGTGTCCAGGAAAACGTCTGCCATCAGATTGAAGGCCAAATAGGGTTGTTGCATGAACACGGGATTAGGTTAAGATAGCCTATATATAATTAAACGTAGGGGCGGACACTGAGGTCAATTGCAACAAAAAACATACTATAATTTTTCGTCTGATAGAAATAAAATTACAAATTTTACACTGTTAATCTTCGTTCCGATTTTTTCGGGGTCCGTACCCCTTAGATCTGAGTAAACTAGAAACGGGGTTAAAACTCTGTAAATTTTGGGGCCAAAACCCTAAAAAAGATTTTTGGGGTCAAAACCACAAAATTTACAGAGTATTTTAACCCCGTTTCTAGTTTACTCAGATCTAAGGGGTACGGACCCCGAAAAAATCGGAACGAAGATTAACAGTGTAAAAAAATACGGCGGATAGATATTATCTTGACTTACTTTTCTGAATTTATGGAACATGAAAGTTAAATAGTTATTACCTATTTAGGCTAGTTTAAAAATCTAGAATTATCTTGCTTTTTTGTTAAAATCGCACCTACATGTCGGGACGAAAGTAACAGGGGTGGGGGTCGAATGTAACGTGGGATTTCCCATTTGCTAGAACTATCCAAGTTTTAGGGTTTAGGAAAAAACTAAAGACTTTCAACCAAGGATTGCTGTTGTCATTAAGACAACTTATGATAACAAATAGTAAAAACACACCTCTTAATTATTTCTCTTAAGGGACGTTCCATATATATGGATTAAAAATCGGACAACTTACCCCAAGTGAAGTAAGTTTATTACTTCTCACTGATAAACATTAAATTACGATAAACTTACTGTTCCTTACTTTTATTGATGTTTTACTTAGAGAAAAAAAATTTTAGGGAACGTTCTTCCAATCATAGTTATGCACTCTAATTCCTTTAGGGTCTTCGAAGGAAGTTGAGGGAGCGTTCGGAGTATCCTTCGAAGCATTGTAATGCATTGTAATGCTTTTATTTTAAATGATCGTTTGTTTTTATCTAGAATGCTCGGATTGCTCTGATTCTGTCATGGATCGTTGTACAGTTGAAACTCTCTTCCTACTTGTGTGTTATCCTACTTCATGGGCTCTTACAAGTCCACGTGCAGCATCAACTAAAAGGTACTTTTATTTTAAATGAAGTCTATGCTTTTGCATTATTTCATTATCTGAATGTTTTCACTTGTGTATTGGCCCCCTAGTCGTTCAACCTTCAAATGTGTTTCCGATACAAAATGGTTGTGGCTAACATTTTGGTTTTTGCCTGGATTTTGCTGGCCATCAAATTCACATATTGATTTGTAAACATGTTTCCTGCTTTATTTACAAAATAATTTCCTCAGATATTTGAATTCATGAGTTCTGAACCCTATCACCAAAAAGCAACATGCATCGGGATGTGCATGTAGGTACAGTGATGTTCGAAGTTACGTTTCTTGAACCAATTGTTCAATCCATATGTTTAAAATTTTTTCTTTGTTAGATTTCTGATTTCATCAGGCATGTGTATGCCTCTCAACAAAACAATTGAACTGGTGGTGATTAAAACACAGGTATTGGCCATCTAAAAATTAATCATGAGGGTCCAGCTGTCCACCAGCATGCAAGTGTGTGTAAATCTATTCTGGTTTCTCTAGTCTCTCTTATTTATTTCTAGGTAGGCGTTTATGAGCCTTACAACTACGTAGACATCCTTCTTTCTCTGAAAATGGGAACTCTCAACGAATTTGCTGAAAAAGGGATTGCCAGAAATAAGATGTTGAGATTTGTAAGACTTTTTCCAAAAAGCCGTTAAATTGATGGAAACATTTGATGCAACCGAACCCAATAACTTCATACATTTTAAGTTTTTTTTATATTTTGCTTTTGTCTTCTAGATCCCCTCGTAATGGCTAGGAAAAGGGAAAACACGGACTCTCTCTTTAGTGTAAGTGATTAAATTAGGTATTTGTAATCGAATTCATTAATAACACGAGATTCTCTCTAATTTCTATAGAACAAACAAAGCAATACGTCATTTGCTGTAGACTGATGGAGAAGAACACGTTTACAAAACCATATTCGTCGTAGACTCAAGGATGCTATACCCACCAATCGTGATCATTTGTGTTGTTTTTATCAGATCTTTTTTGTACATTATTTGCGCATGATTGTTGGATGCATGTTTTGTAACCATATCTGATGATTGCCTTTATCATAATACAAGTTTAACTGAATCATCTAACTCAATTGCAAGCGTTTTTGGTCGATCTATTCTGGGCTATGCTGTAGCAGTAGCTGCAGCTGTAGGCGACCGGGGAAAGCCGGTTTCGTAGACCCATCTACGAATGTGCCACGAATGAGTGCTAAGAGTGAGTGCTACGAATGGTCGTAGTGGGGTCCTCGAACATACCTCTTCCAGCTTCGAAGTATTACCTCTACGAGGCACTCTTCATTTCGCTACGAGTTCGAAGTAGCTTCGAGGACCCAAAAGGAATGAGAATGTGATGCTATCCAAGATTTCTAGCCTCCATTGCTGTACAAGGATAGCTCTACTTCGTGATGGTCTGTTGGCTAAATTAAATGCCAGGTATTCCAAGATGGTTGTTTCATATAGTGTTGGTTAGTTAACTAAAAAATTACTAAATAATCGCTAGTTTTGGACGAAACTTCGTGTTGTTAACTAAACTAAACTAAACTACACTCTCATTTTTTGGACTCTTCGAAGACCCTTTCGAAGCGAAATGAAAAGTGCTTCGAAGCTCTTCGAAGTACCTTCGGTGTATTTCGAAGCACTTTTCATTTCGCTTCGAAGAGGATTAAAGAATGTGAGTGTAGCGCCCTTCCCCCTAAAACCATTACAAACTAAAATTAGTTTTCTCTTGGTCGGAAAAAATTTCATATTTTATCTCAAAAACTATAATGTTTTATAGTTTTCGCCGAATGCCCAGCAAGAAATTAAGAAAGGAGATTCTGCTCTAGAATTTATGTGGCATGCATAAAGAAAATAGGCTAGTAGAGGCCAAACTAACGTAGGCTAATCTCCGAATTTGTCAAACTCAAATTATACAGGGCTCGTAACACATAAGCCAGCCGCAGAAAAGCCCGCTAAGAAATATGTTCGCTTTTTCGAGACATATATGTATCGAAATCCGCATGACAACATATATGTTTAAAACAAGCGAACTTTTTTTTCAAAAATCCGAATCCAAAAATGGGGAAATAATGTTTCGTTTTTTCTTTTGCTTTAAAAATGAAAAAAAACGTGTTAACCTTCAACTGAAGGGGGGAGGGTGAGAAAAGACAAAGTTCGACAAAAAGGTTAAAATGCGATCCGTTATTAGAAAAAACTCACTTTCTTTGAGGCCGAACACTCACATTTTTTGGACTCTTCGAAGACCCTTTCGAAGCGAAATGAAAAGTACTTCGAAGCTCTTCGATGTACCTTCGGTGTACTTCGAAGCACTTTTCATTTCGCTTCGAAGAGGATTAAAAAATGTCAGTGAAGTATGTGGGATGGGGGTAAAAAGGCAGAGAAAAGATCACGAACTTATGAAAAAAGCCGTCTCTACCTTTCTACCTACTCAAGTCCAGTTTTACTGTAGGAAAGACGAAATGAAACAATATTTTTCATTTCACCTTTTTCCTTGACCTTGATAGTAAATTCCTTTTTTGTGAACTTTAATTTCACAAAACGAGAAGAAAATGTCAAAGAAAATGGAAAATGGATGAAAAATGTTTCAAGAAAATTTTTCGTATATGTGGCATGTACTGTATACAGTACATAGGCCTACATATACATGTAGCTACCTACACAACACCTATGCTCCTTAAACACAGCTCCCGCATTATATGACCAGCAAACATTACTTCTTGGTCCTCTTTTGAACCAATAATTTACCAAGAAAATTTTCTTTGTCCAATATTTCCCCAATGAAGGGCCTTTATTCTTGCTGGCTGGGTAGATGGCACGAGATAAATAGTATAACGATTCTTATACACTCTCATTTTTTGGCTCTTCGAAGACCCTTGCGAAGCGAAATAAAAAGTGCTTCGAAGTGCTTCGAAGTACCTTCCGTGTATTTCGAAGCACCTTTCATTTCGCTTCGAATAGGATTTAAAAAATGTGAGTGTAGTATTATTCCAACGAAAGTCTATACCTAAAATTGAGTTCATTTGTCGGAAATTTCTAATATATCAAATTCCATAAAGTTCAAATGTTTGAATATTGAGATCAATTGTCGACCCGGCCCCCTGAGTTCATTTGTCGAGTGGGTTCAAATGTTTTGTCATTTGTGTTGTAGGCTAATATGTGTGCGTAGCATGCTTTTGCGAGTCGGTAACAACGACCGTACCACATCTGAATGATCCAGAATGACGATTTAGAATTTTGTCGATTCAAATCAAGTCTCTTAAATCTATTAACTTCTTCATCATACGAGTATGCAGCAATACACCCAATGCATTACATATTATAAGTGTCTTATTCTGTATAGTTATGGCCATTATGGGCTCAAACAATATTCATGTATATTTTTTTCTCTCTTATGCACCCGTTTCTTTGATCATGGGCCTGTACCCGAGGGATTGTTACCGATGGGATCTTGTTACACATAAGCCTTTATTGATTTTGAATATTGGACCTTGAAAGCAATCAATAGAGAAAATTGAATCTTATGACAAAATTACCCCAGTTGATGCACTATTGATGCGGCTATTACCACTAGGACTATTCATATTACTGCTGTGTATTTATTTCACATTTTCAAGATTTGGCGTTACATCCACTAAAATATGTGTGTAAAGTGATTTGAATTCTAATTTTTTCCTCTTGTATCTAATGTCAGAAAGTCCATCAAACTTCATTCGATATGGACCTTCTTTAAATAAAAGATATCGGTCTGGATTGGGTTTTTGTTGATGGTGATAAATAGTTCTGTAACGGGCTAAATGGACGAGAGAGGGTTGGTCGTTGAACGAACGCATCACAGTAATATTATGCAGTTTCACGCGTCTGCGCAAATCATCATCCTCTGATCCCCAACCCCAATATATGTTTGAGAAGCCATTAACAAGTTTGAAATCATTAGCTGTAAAAGCAGTGACTCCTCCGAAATATTCAGCCATCAACGGACTAAAAATGTAAAGAAAATCATACTGTTTGAGTTCAAAACTAATATCATAACATTCCGTTACAAATCACTTTTGTTTATTATCTACGTAGGCTACATAACCGTGGAAACCTTAATTACTTACTCTTTTAAACTTTCTAAGTCCTCCTCATCAAAGAGAAATGCCATTTGTCGAGACATTCCATCTTCAGGGCACACATAGGCGTTGTGGTCATCCTCCGGTAACATATCAACATCATGAAAAATATAACATCGATCCTGCTCTTGAAACATTTTACTTTCCAAAAAGCCAATGTTTAGTAACATTCCACGGTTGAAACTCGAAGTGCCTGTTGCGAAAACGTATTATGAAAAAAAATATTCTTTCAAATTGAAAGATATTTTATTAAAATAAATTAGAGCCTATAGGTTTTTTTAGAACATCCTAGTCCTAATGAAAAGAAAATGAACGAATGAATTTATGATTTTTATTTATTACTACTACTAACCGCTTTGTTCCACAATAATTATTATGTAATCAAGCTGTTGCCTCTGTAGAAACGGGTGCATGTAGTGCAAAAAAATTATTAAATGGTCCTCCCTTTTTCTGAAGGGTACAACGATAGTCACTTTGTTTCGTGAACGGCAATGTTTTGGCTGGAATTTTCCTCCTTCCTTTAGACCAGCTTTTCTCATCCTTAACTCAAATGAACTTTCGTTGTCTTGAAACAAATTCTCTGCTTCCTCTTCAGTGATGTTATTTCTCCCAACTTCCATGAATAAAAATGTGACTTAATTATATTAATATAGAATTATGAGCCAAACATGATAGAAATCGTTTTGGTTATCTAGATTATCTCTGAGGGATTTAGTTATCTAAATAAACCGAAGGTTTAGGGGTCTTTAACGCAATAGGCTCCGCCCTCTATGAGGATCCCCAAAATTTATTGTTGCCAATTTCCACCAACAGAAGATAAGAACGTGATAAATTACCAAATATTCTACATAATATTGGAATTCATGCACTCTCATTTTTTAGACTCTTCGAAGAGGATTAAAAAATGTGAGTGTGAAGTTATGTAATGACAAAGCTAGGAATTAAGGTTAAGCACCTTTTTAAACAATAAAATGTCAAACCTTTTGACCTTTATGCCTTTTTAAATCTAAAATAAGACGAAAAAAGCGGCTTTTCTAATTGTTTTTTTTTTTAATTTAAATCAAGGTGCGTTAGTAAAACAGTAAAAATAATTAATTTTCTAAACACAGGATGAATAAGGGAAAAAACTCATTCTGTGATTACATCTACGAATCATCTAGTTATATAGAATTTACATTGTTAATATGCAATTGATTAAATTTATTTCAAAAATTTCGACGTGGTAGGCCTAACATAAATTTCGAAGGCCCCCAAGGAGCTTTATTTTCAAATATTTCAGAAAGAGTATAAATATAAACATATTGAACTTTCCCGGACCCTTCTCTCTAAAAAATAGTGTATAGTGAATAGAGCTCCCGCACTTTTGGTTCTTTGTTTGAGTATACACTTGTGTCTAATGAATAAACAAAGGACAAAAAGCGAACTTTTTCGGTTCGTTAAAGAGTAATGCAAAAAACATGGTATAGGGATCAATTTGCATAACTTCAAGAAGTATTCAAAAGATGCCAGTGATTCTTTTCGATGCATCCTTATTCTCTGAGGAACCTAGGAGGGTCTTTCATAACAAAACGAAGAGTGCTTTGAAACTATTAAAACTTCGTAAGTTCAGTTCAGCACGTGCCAGAAACGCCCCTATTGGTTGGAAAAAGATCATGGGACTAATTGGCGGGTCACCAAAGTGTCGAAAAAGAAAAGAAAAAGTAAAATTCAGTAGTTTTAAATGTATTAAACTACTGAATTATTGTTCATTTTCAGTAAGGAAATTTAGGAGGCTGGCACTTTTCAGTAGGCAAACGCCGCTGTGAACGAAGATTTTATAAGTTTCGGTTATGTCAAAAGATGCTTTGAAAGTATTCACTTTTATTAGAAGATAATGCCGTAGGAATTTTATGGATGAACCCACTTACTACTAAACCTGTAGCAGCATTACCTATACCGGGAAAAGTTGGCACATAATTATATTAGTTCCTCAAGGATTGTTTTACATTTAAAAACTTGGTTTAAGATTGAAAAAAAGTCTATCATGTAATTTTTTTTATTATTAAAAAATATTATAAACAGCTAGGACGCCTGGGATTTATTTAGGAAATAAAAGAAAGTAAGTTAACTGATTGTGCGTGAAACACATTACTCTTATCTCACGGAACTCTCGTGACACCATTCCGCATACACCATAAACGTTGCGCAAATGGTGCAATGTGCATCTTTTTTTATTGCTTTCAAGACAACTTAATGGATAACTCTTACCTAAAAATGGTGAAATTAGAGGACATAGAGGTAATAGTGTCTTCCGAGAATTTTTTGAAGATGATTGATGAAAACTAGACTTTGGCCTATCGGTCACAGTCATAAACTCTTTTTCTGTTAAATTGCCGAGATGTTGCTTATTATCACGTGTAATATCTTCGGTAAATTTCTTTATTATCGTTACTTTGTGTTTCACTTGACTGTGACTTTCCATAACCGGAGTATTTTTTTCAATAGGAAAAAAACTCCGACTAAAAATATTACAAAGTTCAGCTAACAAAATTAACACTAAAATACCAAATAATCCCTTTAGTCGTGTGATGAATGTGGTTGCCATGGCCGCACTGGTCGTTTTAATTTTATAGCATCTTTGTTTTCAGAAATACTAAAAATACTTCCAAATTTTATTTTCAGTATTACACTCTCGAAGACCCTTTCGAAACGAAATGAAAGATACTTTGAAGCTCTTCGAAGTACCTTCGGTGAATTTCGAAGCACTTTTCATTTCGCTTCGAAGAGGATAAAAAAATGTGAGTGAGGACTAAATCGGTTATCTTATAAGAGAATCGATTTAGCCCTAGTAGAACACCAATAGTTCTAATCATAGTTCATGCTAAGAAGAGGTGCCAGCAAATACCAGACAGAATTAAAGTCTGGCAACTGGCCTTCACAATAAAGCCTTTTGATTTAGCCATTTTGTCTCTCTAAAAAATAGGGTCTGGTGAATTGGAACTCGCGCGCTTTTGGTCCTTTGTTTGAGTAGCCTATACACTTGTGTCTAATGAAACAGCTTTTGGTCCTTTGTTTGAGTATACACGTGTGTCTAATGAAATAAATGTAGTCTTCCATATAGGAATTGACCCTTGAAAGTCAAATTTCCAAAATTACTCTTACAGGCATTATGATCAGTGTTGTCAATCTCAATTGTAAAACCTATTTAGATCAAAATCAGATCGAGTTGTAAAAAGTTGACAAAATCAGATCATAAATCAGATTAGATCACCTACTAGATCTTGATTTAAATCGCAAAGATGAGATCACATGACTAACCGATTTAAACTTTAAATCCGATTCCCGATTTGAATCGCATTTCAAATCAGATCATATAAGGCTCATACTCATTACATTCATTTATCCAGTTTCGTGTATAAATATATGCAGATATTTACCACTGAAAGGTTTTCAACGGGTGTTTTACTGTTTTAGTGCTTAAAGGTCTGACATTTGACACTTGACAGTTGAAATACTCAATCCAGTGCAATGTTAAGCCCATAAATAGGTAAGGTAACAATGATTTGAGCTCACGCATCTGTTATCATAACAAGTTTTAGAGTTTGAGGCAATTTCGTTACCAATCATGAGGATATTCAGCAAAGAGAAATTGTTGTTTACAGCACTGACGGTTTTACGTTTACTTATTTTTCATACGAAAAAGCCGGATGTTGGAAACCCATGTATGGATAGGCCTATCTTTTCTAAAAGTTCTATCATGCAACAAAACATGAACAGCACAGGTTTCCGAAACACGATTCGTAAACTCCATAAAAATCTGTCAGTGTGGACACCTCGCAATACCTGCGCGAGCGTGTCTGGTAGGGGACAGTCTATTGGAACGCGCATGTAGAAGACAGCGTTACGGTGATCTTGATCCATAAATGTGATTTATTCAAGAATGAATCATATCAAAATCGCCAAACTGGTACGCGATTTAAATCAAAATCGCAATCATCACACAGTGGCGGTGAACTATTTACTTTAAGAGTAGAAAAGTTTGATTCAGTGGCACTTGGCAACTGAATTTTTAAGTAGGAGCATGATTGTACTTAACTAGAAGGAAAGCTACTAAAAATATGAAGAATCACGCTGAAACTCGTTTCCTTTGGCTACTGAATCTTTTACTTCCTAAAAATAGTTCAAGAGTACTAAGTAATTCAGCATCAAAGGATTGGCTACTGACTCGTTCAAGACTTTTTTAAGTAGGAAACATGTTCGTAAAGTAGGAATGACTGTTATAAGTGTGATAATTATCGAGCAATTTCAAAGTATGTTAAGCTAGGTTCACACCGGTCATAAGAAATCTAAAAACATTCGTTTAAGTACGTTTTACTTGTTTTAAACAAATTTTGGTGTGAATGGACCTTACTTAAGAGTTGGGCCATAAAATTTAAAACAACCTCAAAACACGTTTAAGAGGCTTAAAGCAGCTTTTTTGCATAGTGGATAAGTTGACTCTGGAGGCAACTTATGCAAGTACGTTCGTTAATAAAATTTTACTCAACAAATTTTTTGACTTGTTAAGGACTATGACCGGTGTGAACCTAGCTTTATTTACGCTACTGATTCATCGGAAAACTACTTAAAATAGTATAAAATACTTAAACGGAATACCCCCCGCCCCCAAACAATTCAGTAGGCTAGCTTAAGATTTTACCGCCTATATTGCTACTGATTATCAGCATGTTCTCAATTCATCAGCGCTAACAAATATTTTTATCACCCTATTGCATGCGCTTATAATGCTGCTGCTGATGTAAACAGATACTATATTATTCCCAAAACCTTAAATTGAAACAGGAACAACAATTTTCTCAGGCCTGAATGTTTATTTCAATGACATGGCGACCTTTTAGATCAATATACGATTTACATCATGTGGTAATAATTGGGTACAATGTGATGTTGGTTTTTACATTAAAACATTGAAGAGGAACTGAAACTTGAGAAGGGAAGAGGTCTCTAAAAAATACTGTACGGTAAATGGAGCTCGCGCGCTTTTGGCTCTTTGTTTAAGTATACACATGTGTCTAATGAAACAAAGGACCGAAAACGCCCGAGCTCCATTTACCGTACAGTATTTTTTAGAGAGTACTATTATTGAGTGAATGAACTTGTATTACAATTTTTAAAAGGAGAATGGAAATGAACAATGAATGAAAAATAATCATAAGCATAACACAATGTTTCCAAATGTTCCATTAGTGTAACAATGTCGTTGTCGAATAACAAAATGTCCCAAATTTTCCAGAACCCGGGAATTGTTCGAAGGTACTTAACGTTTTTAGAAATATAGAGTTCTTCCAGCACAGTCGCCCACTAATTTTTATAGTATCGATTGATAAAGCGAACATTTTATCTGTGTATGCTGATATTGGCAAGGCATAATTTAACGCTGTAAAAAGATGAGCCCAAAATCGATAACAATTTTTACTTTTTGGATTAGACAGCTTTGAGTAATCACTAACGGCAACCATAGCCATTTCAAAGTAATCGGAGTTTCCGCACGAACGATTATTTAATCCTACAAGTTTTTGATGGTGCGTTGCCATCGTATAAGGGACGTTTCTAATATTACAATTTCTCCGCATGACTTTTTTAAATGGTGCAATTTTGGGGGTCATATCTGTAACACCAGAAATTACGAGGCACACCAAAAAGGTGAATTTGACGTGTTATATGCAACAATGAATGGAGTTTAGGTGTGATAGTCTGTCCGTCCAATTGTACTTTACGATACAAAACGACAAAGGTAGCGTTATGTCTTTCAATCGCACTCTCAACTTCCAGAAGGTCAGTATCGTTAAAAGAGTAGCATTTTAGCGAAGCGCATATCTCGAGAAGAAGTATAATATGGATTCTCATTAAAACTACAATAATTCCCGAGAAAAAGTAATAACATTTCAGCAAGGCAACTCATTTCCGAAGAAGAATAAGAAAACTTCTTTCCTTCTCTTACTTCATCAGGCCTTATGCGAAGAGGGCGAGTAAACTGACATGTCGGATTGAGTAGTGCTAAAAAGTTATTTATTTGGTCAAATGAAACTGTTTTGTTTAATAACGATGACTTCCAAAAACAAACGGGTCTCCAAATTCAAAGCACCTTTGCCGACTACGTGCATGTAGTCATGAGGAAACATAATTTTGGGATCAAATTTTGACAGAGAATTTAAAAAAACATCGCCGATTTATCCCATATTTACTTTTCAATTCATTCCGGTATTTTTGTGTTATGTCGTCCGGATCGGAAATTTCTTCAAGTTGTTGTTCATGAGTGTCTTTTGTCCTCAAAATACACAGAGACTCTGAATGAATAACGTCCTGAGCCTTACTTATATGACAAATACGGCAGGGACTGGATGCACTTGCAGTTTCTTTAAAACCACCCAGATAATTGGACGCTAACATGTCCCCAACTAAATTGCCTATGAGACCACGCCAAATCCGGTCATTCTCGCGAATCGTCATGGTGATACCATTTCGAAACTGCTCCATATCATTCAAGAAAGGTTGCAAGATTTTATCCACATCATGTGTTTTAAGCAATTTTGAGTGAGCACATCTCAACAGATGAATGCTTCGTAGGCTAGAACGGTATTGTGAACGAAGGCTGAATAAGTCAGTGTGTTGGTGAGAAAACGACTGAATTAATCAGTGTTAATAAGTAAATTTTACTGAACTAGTCAGTAGATTGGGAAACACATAGTACTTAATTATTTGGTTTAAAAATCTGTAAATCAATGAACAATTCAGTACAGCCTACTGATAAAAGAATACTGAGTTCTCTTTAACTTACTGAACGTATTAAGTACAAAAAAATGATTAAGTAGGATTCAAACTAAGTAGTTCTTATGGGATTAAGTAGGTTATATTTGAAAAACTAAATGTCAATAATATGCCTACTTGTAAGTAGTTTACCGCCTTAGTGCACTCTGAAAGGCGATTTAAATCGCACCTGATCTTGACAACATTGAAAACCAATTCTTAAAGACGTAAGATAGTTATTCTTAACAAGCAGTCCGCGAGTCAAGCAGGCCAAAATAGCAGGCTTCGCGTGATGTGTCTGTTCGTGGGTGTTCTTTTAAATGGTCAAATGAAACAAATAAATAGTTTTTATTGTTTGCCAGGATGATACAAATCGTTTCAAAGAAACCGCAAGGTTCTATTCCTCATAGTTAAGGAGATAACCATGATTTTTTAAAGAGTGTTTTCCAAAAATGAAAATTTTCAACACAAGTAAAAAAATTTTCAGGGTGGGTAAGAATCAAAAATAAAATAAGCACCAGATAGCCCAGAATCTAATCTTTCATCTGCCTAACTTTCAATATTTTACGACTTACTGTTACGGAGCTAAAAAATGAAAAGCAAATCCCAATATTTTTCCGACATTACTGCCCATCATCGAGTCGCCCCTAGCCCGCCGACTCAAAGGCCTTCAGGGGGGAAACCCGAGTCGCCTTGGACTCGACTATGGCCAGAAATGTCGGCAAAATATAGGGACTTGCTATTTATTTTTTAGCTCGGTAACCGTTGGTCGTAAAATATTGTAAGTTAGGCAAATGAAAGATGAGATTTTGGGCTATCTGACCCTTATTTTATTTTTGATTTTAAGCCACCCTGAAAATTTTTTTACTTGTGTCGAAAATTTCACAATATTTACAAATTTTCCAAAATGATTTTACAAAAACGCGATTATCTCCTCAACTACAAGTAGCACAATAATGCGGTTTGTCTGAATCGATTTTTCTTGGCGTTACAAACAAAATGAACTATCTAATCATAGTTTTTATTAGTTTTTATTAACATTGTAAAAAGTCACATCACACGAACTCGGACTGCTTGACTCGCGGACTGCTTGTTAATAGTAACAAGTTGCTTTCAAAAGAGGAAGCGTATTAAGTCGTCAGTTATTTTAAGTTTTTCTCTTAATTATTTACGTAATTTATTTACGTAATTCTCTTAATATGGCGGCAACCACTTAACGACCAATATCTCTCTAGAAAATGGTGTTCACAAAATAAGGGGAAGGGTGAGCAATTTGTTCAGCCATCAACGCCAAGACATTTTTGTTTAGATTTCACTTTTTGCTGATTTAGCGATGGCATTGCTTTAAATATCCTTTCTAATAGTCCCATAATGTGTAAATGCTACTTATGCACATTTGGCTCAGTTTTTGGCAATTAATTTGCCCGATTTAAGGTTTACGGTCCAAAAACAAAAACTAAACAGAATTGTTTTAGCGTTGATGGCTGAACACCATTTTCTAGAGAGATCATTCCTTTAAAAAATGTTGACAAGTAGGCCTGTAGCCCTGTACACTCTAAATTTGTATGCCGTAAGTAGCGTTTTGAATCGTACTAAGCCTCTTTGTACATTATAAGTAGCGGTTGCACAGCAGCCTGAAATTTTGCGATGCTTTGAAATTTAAAAAACAGTTTGTCCACACAGAGTGAACAAAATTATTTTTGATTAAGGAAACCTTTCCCTCAGCAACTATTGCTTGTTCCGGTTTGAAAAATGGAGGATGAAAGTTAAGAAATGAGATGAGAAAAAATTATCATTTAACAAGCAGTCCTCGAGTCAAGCAGTCCGAGTTGGTGTGATGTGACTTTTTACAATGTTAGTAAAAACTATCAAAAACTATTATTAGATAGTTCATTTTGTTCGCAAAGACAAAAAAATGTGATTAAGACTAACCACGATTTTTTATTCCTTGTAGTTTAGGAGATAATTGGGATTTTGTAAAATCATTTTTGAAAATTTTCGAATATTGTGGCATTTTCGACACAAGTAAAAAAAATTTTTGGGAAAGTTAAAAATTATATTAAAATAAGCATCAGATAGCCCAGGATTTTAACTTTCATTTGCCTGACTTACAATATTTTACGACTTACTGTTACGGAGCTAAAAAATAATTAGCAAGTCCCTATATTTTGCCGACTTTTCTGGCCATTGCCGAGTCAAAATCGAGTCGCTTTCCCCCCTGCAGGCCTTTGAGCTGGCGGGCTAGGGGCGACTCGATGATGGGCACTAATGTCGGCAAAATCTAGGGATTTCTTATTTATTTTTCAGCTCTGTAACCATTCGTCGTAAAATATTGTAAGTTAGGCATATGAAAGATGAGATTTTGGGCTATCTATCGCTTATTTTATTTTTGATTTTAACCCATCCTAAAAAATTTTTTCCTTGTGTCAAAAATTTTTATTTGTGGAAAACCCTCTCTGAAATATTGTGATTATCTCCTAAACTCCAAGGAATAGAACATTGCGGGTTTTTTTTAACGATGTGTATCATCCTGGCAAACAATAAAAGCTATCTATTTGTTTAATTTGATCATTTTAAAGAACACCCACGAAAAGACACATCACACGAAGCCTGCTATTTTGGCCTGCTTGACTCGCGGACTGCTTGTTAAATTATCATCTAACCATCACACCATCACTTGGTTTGATGATGTTTGGTGTGTAAATGTTGTTCTCCTCATTCTCATTAATCTTACAAAAAAGCAGAGGGAAACCATCCTATACAACCCGATCTCCCGACGGCAAACCCGATTTGGACTCGGAAATGGCAAGAAATTTCAGCATTAAGTAGTCATTCAGTATTTATTTTATAGTATCCGAACCGTAGGATTCTGCCATATTCGACCATTTTTAAGAAAATGAGAAAAATATATTTTCTAGGAATCTTCTTTTTTGGCCTGGTTGCCTCACGGATTGCTTGTTAATATTATAATTTTATAAAAAGAATAAAACTATACTTGTCCTCATCTGGTTTAGGGGTCTTCGAACTTTTTGCAGCGAAATGGAGGGACATCAGTATTACTTAGACCCTAATAAGTACTGCTCTGCAAATCAAATTTACTTAAGCCCAAAAGATCTAGTGTGTATAGACGGTTACTATTCTTGGTATACAAAGAACAACTATTTACATAAAAGTAGATGGATCATCTTTACAAAGTAGTCTTGATTTTTTCGTTCACAAGACTCGCGTTCGCGCGATAGACTGTCTTCATAACTTCCCGGCGTTATCGTGATAAAATAAACGTTGTGCATCTAGTAAAGCAATCGAAACCAGGTTCATCAGTTCATGAACTTTACACCATGGCCCATCCGAGGGTCCTAACTAGAACTTTGTGTTTTTTCACCTTTATTCTTATTTTTCTTTCTTTCGTTGTTTTTCGCAGTTTGTTTCTATTTTTTTTAAGTTGTGATAAGAATAATTTGGTGTTCTACAAAAACCCGTTACACCATAATTTCACCAAAATTAAAGTTACAAAGCCACCTAGTATTGATTCATCGTTAAGTAAAGGAAACTCGTCTATCTTATGTTCAGTGGTTTCACCTCTGCTAAGTAAGTCCTAAACATTGGCCATGTAGCCTATAATTTATTTGAAAAATTTAATCGCATCAAAACGTAACTGTGAAATAACGGTTTAACTTTGCGCTTGTATTATAGTGGGACTGATTGATGTCTCATCAGTGGTTCGTGCTATTCAGAAGGAATCTGAATATTCCGTAGAGTTACGAATGAGAGACATCGGGCTAAGAATGGGTGGTAGGTACAAACCAAGTGAATGCCGTTCACGTTACAAAATTGCCATCATTGTTCCGTACCGGCAAAGGCAGGATCATTTGACTATCTTCTTGCGTTATATGCATCCGTTTCTTCAACGACAGCAACTGGAGTACGCATTTTTCGTCGTGGAACAATCTGGTTAATTAAACATATGGTTACAGTTTAATAGAAGCAATAGATGGTATTCAGTATGGAGTCGCCACCGTCGATTTTAAAGGCTCCTCCTCCTGTTCTGGTCGGGAACAGGAAATAGCACAGGAACGGGAGTTTTTAGCATACCCTGACATGAAATTAGGGAAAAGCCTTAAGATATTGTGCTTGTGGAATGTGGTGAAAAATTCCCTTTAATCCTGAGTAAGGAACCCTAGGGTTTTGAGCTAGGGATGACAAGTTATCTTAAGTTTAAAGGCTGTAGGCCTACTTTTCCATGAAAAAAATCAAAACAAACAGGATTTTAGTCTGCTGCTTTCCGAATTTGACATTTCTTCGAACACAAGCAGACGGAATTCCGTTTGTTTTAATTTTTTATTCAAAAATTGCGATCACAAAATTTAAGATAACTAATTATCCCGAGCTCTAAACCCTAAGTCCCCTTACTCGGGAATAAAGATCCCCCAAGGAATTCGACAAGTCCAATAATATCTAACAGAATTAACAAGTCCAATAATAACTAACATAATTTTTTCAATTTCACGTCAGCAAAATGTCAAAAACTCCCGTTCCTGTGCTATCCCGACCAGAACGAGGGGAGGAGACCTGAAAATCGACGGTGGCGACTCCATACTGAGTACCATCTATAGGAGCCTGGGGTCAATTGTAACAAAAACCCTACTTCAATTTTTTTCGTCTGCTTCCAATTAAGTTATAAATTTACAAACAAATACGGTGGATAGCTTATTATCTTGGCTTAGGATACTTTTTTGAATTTATTGAACATAATAGTCACATAGTTATTTAGTAAAAGAATCTAAAACGATCATACTATTTTGTTACAATTGTACGGGGTTGGAAGTAACGTGGGATATATCATAAGAGCTCCCGCTGTACGACTCACCCATTTAAACCGGTAAATCTAAACTATTTTTCGTACTTTCTGGAAATATAGAAACTTTTAACATTCTATCAGAAGAATATGATGTTTTGCATCATTTCTGGGTGAAAAAACTGACTTAGGTTTGCTTTTCCCTAAATTACTGGGGCTGTTATACAATCGTACCACACTGAACCTTTCCCGTTAAATTAATTTTTACTCAAGAAAGAAATATTATGAATTTACACAAATCAATTGTAAAATGTGTAAGGGAAATAATAGCAAAATGTTTGATGTAAAAAACTTTATCAATTTGTTTTTTATGATAGGGAAAAAAGAAAAAATTGACGGCCCCAAACTTTTACTCTAGAGTGTCAAAAACGTTTTTAATGATAACTTGAAAGTTTTTTATTGATTTAGTAGAAAAATTACCAAATTGTCAGCTCAACGAAATGGCTTTATGTTAAATATTTCAGATTTTTTGAGCCATTTTTAATGATCAAAACGATTTTTGTTATACAATCTCTCTCGTGTTTCGTGTTACAATTGACCCCAGTTTCCCCTACTACATTTTCATAAATTACTAGGCCGTTAATAATGTTTGTTGAACACGAAAAGATAGGTAGGCCTACTAAACCGACTTCATGTAGTAAGAGGCTTAGTCCGTTAGTCGCACATATAAAAACGCTACTAACGGCAAGATTACTATAGCCTAATTTAGGATGCAGGCTTACAAAACGTTAAAACAGTTAAATTTAACAAATTAGTTGAAAGTACTTCCTATAACTTAAAGCGAGCCTAGGCCTACTATTTCAGTGCAATGCGATTAACGTCAATAGTTTCATATAGTTTTTCCAATTGTTTAAATAGAAACTAGGTTTTTTGCATGTAATAGAACGTCAATCAAGTCTGTCTATTTATTAATAATGTTTCTTTCTTTTCTTTTTTCCCAAATTTTTGCATAGAGTAGCTGGTTCGCTGTTTAATCGGGGGATGCTGATGAATATTGGTTTTAAAGAGGCTCAGTTTAACGAGACTTTCCAATGTTTCTTTTTTCACGACGTAGATTTCTTACCGGAAAATGATTACAACCTATATACATGTCCGGAAAATGGAATTCCTCGGCAAATGGCTTTTGTCATTGATATTTTTGACTACAAGTAAGATCGCACTTCTATTGTAAATAGCAACGTTTACTCAGCGTTACATTTTAATTCTCAGGCCTACGCCAATGGGCTACTTTGGAGGTGTTAGCACATTGACATCAGAGGATTTTAAAAAAATCAACGGGTTCTCAAATGTGTTTTGGGGATGGGGTGGTGAAGATGATGATTTATTCCAACGCATTCTATTTTACAATTTAACGGTAGTACATCCATTCGACCACCAGCCATCCCTTATGCACCAAGCGCGCTATAGGATGCTTGACCATAATGAAGCCAAACCAAATCCAGATCGAATGAAGTTAATCCAAGAAGGAAATAGCAGACTACAAATCGATGGGCTAAAAAATCTTAGTTATAAAGTAGTAAAGAGAGAATTTAAACTTCTTTATACTCATTTACTTGTAGACATTCAACAAAGTTTTAATTAGGCTATTACAAGATAAAGCCATCGGGCGCGCTTTCGGGAATTATGTTTACGCATCGTTATTTTTTAAATAAGTACGATTGTTGCTTGAGGCTTGATATATGTAGTATTGTTGACCTTGCTTACACAGTTTAAGCCAACGGTTTCATCGAAGACCTACGGATGATGGGTCACTACCCACGTCGAAAGGTTCAAACGAAGGCATGGCCGCCATGGTAACCTTGGTTGCACGACTCACACAGAAGACAAAGATAAAATCACTCACAATACACGATTTCGTGGGTCACAAACACAAAACACAATCTTCGTCGCCAAATGTAGTATTGTTGACCTTGCTTACTGTTAAGATGTCCTTGATATAATTAGACTAAAGTTAACCCGATCGGGCGTCCATGTTGTGAGCTCAATTTCTGTATTGTAACTAACTCTGGTTATACTTAATTATCACCAGCGTTGCCGTCCGGTAACAAAAGACACTACAGATATAGGCAGAAAGCCTAGTGTCAGCTTCTTTATGTGTAGGCCTACCATAATGCTCCGGGTTAGGTCTTTTGACAACTATCTCATGCAAGATATGGAAGGAATAACAACATAAATCTGTGATTTGCACTGGTTTTTGGTCCAGTATGTGTATATATATAAATCATCTCTACGGCCCGAACCAGTAACTTATCAAATGATCGTTTGAAATTTCATTCCTTAGTTCTCCTAGAAACTTCTGTGATATGAGTTTGAGAAGATATTATTTCTTGATAGGTATTCCAAAGGCCGTGAGTTATCGGCGACGTTTAATAGAACAAAAGTGTTACTAAACCTTGGTTTAAATGATAGTCGATACGATAACGAGTTGAGTAATCGAGCGATCGCTAATTTATTTTAATTGAGAGAAAGCACAGTATAGGCCCTAGGGGAGAGTGGGGCTATTAGTCCTGGGGGTCTATTGCTCTTTTCTTGATAACTTTCTTGTAACACAAAAGCTATGATTGGGAATTTTTTGCTGATAGATATACAGTAGGCACGTCAATTATTCGAAAAAACTCCCCGCCCCATAAGGCCGCGAGAGGATCCGGGCGGGAGGAGAAAAATTCCCTTCCTTGTAAAATTAGAGTTAGACGTATGAAAAAAAAAACTGAGGTAGATAACAAGATTATATACCAGGGAAAAAATTGCCAAGCATGTGCTAATTGCGCATCATTACTTAAATTAGCGATCAAAAATTATTCGAAATCGATCACGGGCCCGTGCAAAGGGTGGGCATTTGCCGAATTTTACCGAGTGCCCCCGTTTTACCCGTAAGAGATAGAAATTTTATTTTTTAACCATGTATGCCCATTCGCCTGTTTTATATTATATACAAATTTCAAATTTTTCCGATTAACTTATCATATGGGTTTACTGTTTTACATTTTTTGCCAATTTGTGTTCGGACTGGGGCGATGAGTAAATCTTAGGGAAAATACCCCTCTGCCTTCCCCCCTAAGGCTGTCGCAACCCTTTCCGTTACTTGCGATTAGGGAGGGGTAAGAAAGGTAGGCAGAGGGGTATTTTCCCTAAGATTTACTCATCGCCCCAGTCCGAACACAAATTGGCAAAAAATGTAAAACAGTAAACCCATATGATAAGTTAATCGGAAAAATTTGAAATTTGTATATAATATAAAACAGGCGAATGGGCATACATGGTTAAAAAATAAAATTTCTATCTCTTACGGGTAAAACGGGGGCACTCGGTAAAATTCGGCAAATGCCCACCCTTTGCACGGGCCCGCGATCGATTTCGAATAATTTTTGATCGCTAATTTAAGTAATGATGCGCAATTAGCACATGCTTGGCAATTTTTTCCCTGGTATATAATCTTGTTATCTACCTCAGTTTTTTTTTTCATACGTCTAACTCTAATTTTACAAGAAGGGGAATTTTTCTCCTCCCGCCCGGATCCTCTCGCGGCCTTATGGGGCGGGGAGTTTTTTCGAATAATTGACGTGCCTACTGTACTTTAAAGGAACACATGTAGAAAATTTCATTGTTCTGTGACCAAAGGATGGGCAGCTAGAGTGGAAACTAGTTTTGTAGGCGTGTTAGTGAACCCCAAATGCCCATGGGACGTAGTTCCATTTGATTTACATGGCGGCGGCAAACTTACCCCACCCCGGGGGGAGATGCTCAAAATTTCGATTGTAAATAGCACTGAAACTGTGAATTATAATGTCCACTCCACTCGCATGGCGCGATTGTGAAAAATTTAGTATGCGATGGCGCGCAATCAAATAAGACTGTTATGGGCCTTTTCGGAGTGTCAGGTGGACTAAATGCAGATTGTGTATCTGAATTTCTCATTCCTTCCGCCGCTTACGATCCTGAAGAAACCCAAGTGGAAACCAAAGAAGACATACCCAAAATACCGATGGACATCTCGACAAATGAAAACCAAAGTGACGACCACAAATGGGCTTTTTTGGATCCCAACCGCCCAGTCGATAAGTCAATTGTGGATATTATTAATAACCCAATGATTGGCCCTGTTGTACGTGATCCGAATGGCCAAATTGATCCTGCCCGAGCAAATGTTGATGGGTTTCAGAGTATTGAAACGATCCATGGATTGCTGGATTATTCTGTAGCGGATTTACATTACCTATCTGATAAAATTGAGGATTTAGCTGTGTTCTCGACGTTCGATGAAAGTATGGATATCGACCCCGACTACCAGAGAGATCTTTTGTCAATGGATTTTGACTTGGCTTTGGATGAACCAGTATTGGATCCCGGCTTTCATTCACTTCTTGATTCAACTGATCATCCTTTTTGGCCAGTCGGACCAACAGTAAGGGACCCGAACTGTCCTTCAGATGAGGCGAATAACGCAAACGATTCTAATCATGATGTTGAGTTGGTTAACTGTGGAACCTCTGAAGACGTCAAAAGAGAGGTTGGCGAAGCGACGAATGTTTTTGAGCATTTACTTGATGAAGATGAAACGATTTACTTTTTCATTGATGTCCCGAATTTAATTAAATGCGTTAGAAATTACATTTTCAACCGGAAGGACGTTCAAGTAACAATAGATTATTGGTTGAATCCTTATATAATCGTTGATGCGAGTTCTTTCTACCTTAGTTTAAAGGTCTTTCCGTTAGGTATGCCCATTTTGAACTACTTTACTTGACGGACCGAAAACTCAATGGGAACACTGATAAGCGTGTAGTCCCTAAATGGACAGATGCACATCTTTACCCAACGACATTTCAGAAAATGTCTGTCTCAAAAGCAGTTCAGGTAATAATCACTATATAATGTGGGCTGATAAATATATCTTGCAATAATCGTCCACATATCTGTCCTTATTGTAGCTTTACACGCATGTTTCCTACTCTTTCATTTGATATTTTCTAGGTATTATCTGGTAAAGCGGCTTCAGGATTCAACTTTTACCGAACCAAAATAAAAGAAACGATGGAGGATTTCAAAGGTAATGAATCCTAACTGAACTTAAAATGTTGTCAATCGTTAACCACTGATTAACAATTTAACAGAAACAGAGCATACGGAGTCCATGGTTACATTACTTAATGCGGCACTCGACGTAATGAATGGAAGAGAGATAAAAGATGGGATTACTTTATCTACGTGGAAAAAGGATAAAGCGGTATGTCAAAGCAGTAATTAAAACTTTGGCAGGATTGAACTAATTCATCGTACCTAATATAGATTCTGGAAGAACTATCCTTGAGGCTCTTTTTGAGACACAGCTATCTTTTATGAAGGATCCAGTGAAAAATATACCGTTTTTGGCTCCTACAACATTGTGCGCGATGAGATTAACGATAATGAGCACGATTGCTTTGGTGGATCATTTGTTAAAAAAAGAAAAATATGATTTCGTTCTTACGGAAAAATTTAACCAAGACTGCGTGGAGGTTGGTTATATTGTATTCATACCACATTACATGAAACCTATTAATGATCTTCGCTTTCCTGTTTATAGAGATTCTTTGGAATCATGCGGGCTGCTGGTGGAGGACAAGATCATCCGACAGTAGCAATACCATTTCAGCTATTGTTTAGAATGCTTTGCATGTATTATCCTATCAACTATCAAATCAAAAATGGTAATGTTGACGAGGGGAAGATGCGACTTCTGACATCGTACAAAGAGTGCATGTTAGAAAAATTTAAGGAAAACGTAAAAGAGGCTGCGGATCTAAGACAAGGGTTTCGAGAAATCCTTCAAGATGGAATTCAATTTACTGCAATAGAGTCTACTCTTGAGGACGATGTGACTATAGTGGAAAACGCTACTAATACGGCGGAGGCTACGCCCCATGTTGATGTGGGTACAGAGTTTGATAGCACAATTGAAGGTAGTACTGCAGGGGAGTCTATTCCCAACGTTTGTATGGCTGAAGCAGATAATGTTAGTCCTGAAGCGAAGTCTACTCCCGACGTTGATGTCGCTACAGCGAATAATTGTATAATATATGATTTTTGAGGAATTCTGCTCCATGCCAGGCAAGGTATGATCAAATGCAACGAATGTTGGAAGACCCCCTGCAGACCACAAAAGATAGATTGCCTAAGAAGTTTTTGAACAGTGGTTTGGTAGCCATACGAGACAGAGGAGGGTTGAAGTGGGGGACTGAAATGCTATTTGAAACCATAAAAGCCGTTGAACAAGTTCTTGATGAACATTTTGAATATGGGAATGGATATGTAAGGGATTCATTTGAACAAGTAATAGATAAATTAAAAGATCTCAAGTTGCCTCCAATTTGTTGCGACAAACATCGTTCCGTGTTAGTGCCAAAGTTGCTGCTTGAGTATATCGTAATGCGTTACCGTTTTAAAGGCCGACACTATAATAGTAATGAACTCAGTAACAAAACTGCCAAGCGTCACAGCAAAATGAAACAATCTAAACTAGTCTAAAACAATCAAAACTTAACTTGTGTGATAAAATTGTATGTGAATTACTCTTAAAATAATTAAAACCCGTGCAGTTTGTTGCATGAGAACCAGTGTGCAAAATTTGTATATGAAAAGTGGAAATAAACATGTACACAAAACTGGAATTTAAAACGAGTCAAAAACATCATCTGCTGTCCAAGCTGTCAGTCATCGTCAACTATAGGCGGAGTTTGGCAAAGTAGGCGAGAAAGAGATTTCATTGGCTGACAGCTTTTCGGAATATTTAAAAAATCATATTTCAAAACTTAGCTATCGTAAAAATCTTAAAGTTATCTTAAAAAAATATTTGATTTTTTTGCTCCAAATCTGCCGAGTACTAATGACATAGTCAATATAGTTTTAACACTGTCGAATAACCAAAATTTTGTCTCATAAGCAAAACACAGGGCGAGCCGTCGATCGGCCTTCTAAGGGGTACGCAACCCGGAACAAAGGGAGAATTGCAACCCTGCTACTTCGGACGATTTTTTAGTTGTTTGTTAGCCCTATCTCCCTCTCAGAGTTGCTCTACCTCTCTTTAATATAGCGTGCCTTGACACTGTGCGCCACTGCTATATAATATGTTGCCCGTTGGCGGCCGACGGGAGGTTTAATTAGCACAGTTGTCCGATTTACGACGGTTTAGTTGAAATTTTACAAGCTCTTGGCCCCTATTTATGTGGATAATATGAATTGATGTTTTAAAACATATGGTACTGGATAGGAATCGAACTAATACTGATCGCCTCTTGAACATGCTTTTCTCAGTGAGTCATGGCTCTAACCACTATACTAGCTAAGCCTCCACGAGTGTTTTGTATATGCCTCGTTGAATCATGAGAATCTCACTTATTGAAATGAATAGGCCTCTCGTCATTCAGTATTTGCCTAGTGAGAGGGTATAAAAATTGCTCATACCTTGAGTAAGGACCTTCAAAATATTAAGTTCCTACACCATTATCGTCCTTGTATCTAGTCTACGGTAGTCTTTTGACCCGGCACCACGATAATTCATATTGTGTTGCCCTAAATGGTTAGTTCTCTTCTACGAGTCGAAAGATTGATGGTTCGATCCTGACTAATACTTGAAAGACCCCGTCCCCGTCAATAATTGAGCCCTGGGGAACTCCGAAACGGATGTAGATCGTTTGGGACGAGGCATTGCCAATCTTCACAGCTTGAGTTCGGCCACGTATACGTGACGTATAGCTGGTTTACGTCCTACTTATAAGTAGGACGTACTTGTAAGTCCTACTTATAAGTAGGACGTAAACCAGCTAATAGCTGGGCCAGTCGTGGTCAATAGTGTCGAACGCGGCCGACAAGTCGAGAAGGACTAAAGCGGATCCGTTTCCATCGTCAGCAGCCCGTAGAAAATAACCCTTCCCGCCTTTCCATTTGTCACATAGAAAGCTGTTCCTGCCCCATTTTCATGTTTAATCTCTTCTATAATTGTTTTGTTCTTGGCCCGTTCTTAAATCTCAAACTGAATTGATCTTGTCAACATTGAATGTAAATTTTCGAATACGAAGGTAGGTTGTTATCTATTACCAAGAGCTTCAAAGCATTTTTTCTTAATATTTACTACAAAAGGCCCTTCAGAAATGAAAGTGTGTGGTTTTTCTAACTTAAGTTGAATACAAATTTCAATTAATCAGACAATTATTTATTCATTTATTCTAACTTTTTACTAGGCCTACTATTCCCGTTGGCAAATTCACCCCCGGATACTCCTTCAACGCGGAAAAACAGTATTTTAATTATAGAAACTTTTTTAATTATTAAAAATTAATTATCAAGAGAAAAATTTCGATAGGTGAATAGGGAAACAAAGATACCGAAACAAAGTCTAACTATAGAAAAAAAATTGAAGAATAATACAACTTTTTCTTTTTCAATACAAGATTCAAATTTTATTTAATATTTTCTAGTCGTCATAGCATTTCAGTGCAGATTCTTTGTAAAAAATGTGTCAGAACAAACGATATCTGGAGTAATCATTTTAAACCCTTGACCTTCCATGTATTCTTGAATAGCATCTTGACCCATATTTACCACTTCACCTCCACTATGTTCCACCACTAGCGTCTAATAGGATCAGGACATTAAAAAAATATAAACTTATTAGTTTCTTAGAAGAAATAAAAATGACTCAGCACCTTTATATCCACCCTGTCAAAAGGGATAGTTTTAAGAATCATGAGCTCGTGACCTTCAACGTCAAGGCTTAAAAAATCCACATTAGTTCTCTCCACGGCTAACAGTATGGAGTAAAGAGGGAAGCACTGCGTGGTGATAACTGTTCCTTTGCTGCTTGTTGTTCCAGTCCTATTTTTGTCTGGAATGACAACCCCCAAAATTTGCCCCAGAGCATAGTTCACTCGGAAGGAAACCTGGTGATATGCATTTTCAAATAAAATGTTATGTCTCAATAACGATTTCATTTAAGTCAGATGTAATACTATATCTTAATAATGCCTCTCATCAAACTAATAAAACTGTGTAAAGTGTAGATGATGATATACGTAATAAAAAAACTCCGAAAACATAGGGTGTGTGGTCGATGGTGTGACCTGATTCTGTTAAATAACTGTAAATAACAAAATTATCGAAAATATTGTCCTACATTTTACAGGAGCCTCTTTATGGGACGGCGATAGAATAAGGACGCGTCGATATCAGGACTAATGTCAAAACAGCACAAAAAATGTCCGAAACAAGTAAAAGGACTAAAATAATCGAATTCTCTTGGTTTTCAAGTCTTTACTGAATTCCAGTTTCGCTTGACAAAACATTATATTGACTTTGGCTTTAACATTAGCTTTTACCTGACTAAAAGATAAACTTACTTGAGTTGGATATGGTTTAGCACTAAGGCACACTGGCAGAGACCAAGATTTCCTTTTCCGAGATAGAAGGTTCTGGAAAATGTCCTGATCAGCCTCAATCAGGATTCCTGTCCAGTTCAAAAAACGTTCCATATATAGCGTGTTGGACATGTTTTCTCCATCTAAAGCACCGCATTCGATGAAAAAACCATTGGTCTGCGGATAATGATACGGAAATAAAATTGAGAACAAGAAAGTTAAATAGCAGCCTCTTAAAATACGATTACCAGACGATTCGGCTAGGCCGAATCGACCTCTTGGCCGAATCGGTGGCCGAAAAAATCCGACGATTCGGCCACATATATTTTGTCGATTCGGCCCCAAAATTTAAAAAAAAATAAAATTTAACAGAAAAGTAATGTGATTAAAGAAGGCTTTCCTATTCCCAGAATTTGTCAAAAATTTATAACAGTTCACTACAACTCCGGAATTCCGTATACAAATTCAGTCAATTTCCCACACAGGAAAGTTAAATTTCAATTGAAAAGTAACTTGGATTTCTAATGTAGCCAATCGAGTATATTGTTTTTGTTTCTCTTCTGTTCTGTGAATTTTTTAGCTGCTTTTTGTGATTATCGATGAAAAGACTTTACCTTTTCGTAATCATTCATGAAAAAAGGACGATTTCCTTTGATTGCAATTCTTTTCTTCCTTGTATTAGCCTTTGATTTAACGATTGAGAAGAGAAAACGAAAAAACTTATCATTCCGAACAGTGGAACCACTACCACCACCCCCCCCCCCCTGCTCACGCAGTGAGCGTATATTGTAAGGCAGCGCCACAAAATCGTAGTTGACTTTAATGGCATATATATATAGCACCGCTTGTAGGCGCAATTTAATTCATTGGCCGAATCAGTAGTGAATTTATTAAATTTTTTTGTTGCCGATTCGGCCAGGCCGAATCGGTTGGCCGAATCGTCTGGCCGAAAAATTTGGCCGAACCGTCTGGCAGCCTTAAAATACACTTTCACTTATTATGCTCTGCATAGCAGAATGAAAAGTGCTTTGAAATACTATACGCTTACTCTCTAAAAAGTGGTGTTCAGAAAATTTAAACATTTTGTTTCGCCACCGACCCTAAAACATTTATGTTTAGTTTTTGTTTTTTGTTTTTTGCCGATTTAACCATAAAATTGGATAAAATATACTTTTTCCTATAATGCTAAAAAATAAAAGCAAGTTCCTATATTTTTCCAACATGTCTGGCCACAGTCGAGTCCAAAGCCAAAACGACTCGGGTTTCCCCCCTGAAGGCCTTTGTGCAGGCGGGCTCGGGGCGACTCGATGTTGGGCAGTAATGTCGGCAAAATACAGGGACTTGCTATTTATTTTTTAGGTCCGTAACAGTTGGTCGTAAAATATTGTAAGTCAGGCAAATGAAAGATAACATCCTGGGCTATCGGGCGCTTATTTAAATTGTAATATTAACCAATCCTAGCAAAATTTTTACTTGTGTTGAAAATTTGAGATTTTGGAAAACCGTCTAATAAAAATCGTGAATATCTCCTGAACTATAAGGGATGAAACATTGAAGTTTCTTTTAAACGACTTAAATTATCCTGACGAACAGTATTATGTATCTATTTGTCCAATATTCCCATTTTTAAGAACACCTACGAAAAGACACACCCCACGAAACCCGCTGTTTTGGTCTCCTTGACTCGCGGACTGCTTGTTGTTGGGTCACAAAAATAATAAATATTATGAAAGTTACTTACTTTGTTGTGCAGAAGGTCGAGAATCACACTAGGTTGTCCCCATTCTGACGGTTCTTTTACTTTAGGGTAGTCTAGTTTTAAAGAGGTGCTCGGTGGCGCTGGACTTTTCAAGTAATGACGACGAATATATTCGATTACGCAAGGATGATCTTGCTGAAGGCGATTGCGGTTCATATATTCTAAACATAACCCAAATTATTTTATTAGTTCAAAAAAATTATATTCTTTTGGTAATATTTTCTTTAACGGGTATGAGTGTGTAAAATCATTGGAAAAATTAAGAAGTTACACAAGATGATTGTTACGATATTCGTTTTGTGTAAGCTAGCGTACTTTCGGTGAATATTGTTGCCTTAAAGCCAACAGGTCCTATACGGTTACTCTTTTTTTCACTTCCTTTTGTGTTGTTGAGTAGGTATGCATGAAAACCCCACTATCGTACAGAATCATGGAGCTATAGCAGTTACCAGCAGAGGGAAGGATGTGACAAGTTTTCCGTTCATTTCTATCCTCATCCATCACAAATTATGTAGGAAACTTGCCCAAAAATCAAAGAATTCCGTATTTATAAATTTGGGTACCATAAACAAATAATAAAGTTTTTCAAGGACAAAGAGGCTTAGGATAAAAAGTAACAGAGATGACTGAAACGAAAATCAGTTATCGATGTCAAATTAAAGTTTCATTATTTATCCCCATGTATATATTTTAAAAGTAAATTATTGGAAACGATTTTGAGTAACTATGAATTTTACATAGAATCTCAAGGCAAACTTAATTACCCAGCGTGCATTCTTTAGTCGGCCGCTCCATTGCATATAGATACTTTTCAGCATCTTCCAAAAGATTGTAGGGACCAGGAAGAGGGTCTTCATTTTCTTCCAATAAATTATGAGCTGGATCACTTGCGACACCAGAACGAACAACAGGAATGTTAGTTGATGTCACGAAATTCGCTAAATTTGCCACAACTTGCATTGCGTGTGATCTTGTGAACGATAACTGATATTGTTGTACGATAAGTAAAGCAATACACATCACGGTGAAAAGCCAAGGAGATAAGGAATAAATCCAACGATCACGCATGCTGGTTTCAGTTAGCTACATTTTGAATAACCAAACACAAAGGAATCGATGTATAATTATTAGTATACAAATTTTCAAAACATAATATTTATTCACAGTAGTTTGGAGCGAAATCTAAATTATTAAATAAAAATTATTAGTAGAAAAATTTTAATATTTTGTAACCATCAGTAAAATTAACTTAGGCTACATATATCAGCAAACTGTTGACAAGCTTTGGTAATAGTTTAAAAAATGCTGGTTTTCATTAGTTAAATATTAAATAACAAAAAAAAAGGACTATAATTATTAGTGTAGATATGACCGGGATCAACTGACTGGGTCAATTGTAACACGAGACAATTGTAACAAAAATCGTATTGGTCATTTAAAATGGTTTAAAAAATCTGGAATATTTAACATAAAAACATCCTGTTGAGTAAAAATTTACTAAATCAACTATTAAATCAATTTAAAACTTTTTAAGTTATCAGATAAAAACGTTTTTGGACACTCCAAAGTAAAATTTTGGGCTCGTAAATTTTTTCTATTTTCCCTACCATAAAGTCTGAATTGGACCAAGTTTTTTACACCAAACGTTTTGTTGTTATGTCCCTTACACATTTCTACAAAATTAGTAAAAATTAGTTTAACGGAATAGGTTCAGTGTGGGACGATTGTAACAGTTCAAAAAATTCAGGGAAAAAACAAGTCTAAATCAATTTTTGCACCCAAAATTGATGCAAAACATCATATTCTTCTGATAGAATGTTAAAAGTTTGTATATTTCTAGAAAGTACGAAAAATCGTACAGCGGGAGCTCTTATGATATATCCCACGTTACTTCCAACCCCCACCCTTGTTACAATCGTCCCAACATGTATTAGGTACAATTGTAACAAAATAGTATGATCATTTTAGATTCTTTTACTAAATAACTATGTGAGTAGATAACATATGCTTCTGTTTAAATGCTAAAAGTTGGCATACTTGCAGAACGAATGAAAAATAATCCAGATTTAACGGGTTAAATGGGTGAGTCGTCATGAAGCGGTAGCTCTTATGGGAAATCCCACTTTACATTCGACCCCCACCCCTGTTACAATCGTCCCCACATGTAGGTACAATTGTAACAAAAAAGCATGATCATTCTACATTTTTTTACTAAATAACTATGCTCCATAAATTCAAAAAAGTAAGCCAAGATAATAAGCTATCTACCACATTTTTTAAAAATTTTGTAACTTTATTGCTAGCAGACGAAAAAAATTGAAATATGTTTTTTGTTACAATTGACCACAGTCTCCCCTACAAATTTTAAAAATAAATAAATATTATTTACAGTGGTTTGGAGCGAAATCCATATGTTTAGATAAATAATTAGTATATAAATTCAAAAAATAAAATATTTATTCATGGTGTTTGGGGTGAAATCCAAATTATTAATTTTAAAGGTCCAAGAGTATTTTCAAACTATCGATCTCAGATTGTTATTTGAAGCATGTTCAAATCTACTTGGTTGTCAACAGTTTGAGTAAAACTAGAATTTTTAAGTTGTAAGTACACATATGGTCTTGTTGTCCAAAAGTGGTCCAACTTTGAGATTTTTACCTATGTACAGTATTTTTGGCATCTACTGCCCGCTTATTTATTCAAATCTATTACTTCACATTTATTTTATTTTGCCATGGTTAACAAAGTTCAATAAGGGCTATTGTGTGATCTGTAAAACCTGTCTCACTTTAGTTTGTCGTCGTACTGATTGAATCTTACAAAATTTGAAATACAACCTCAAATAGTTCATTTGACTTGCCAACTTATAAATATATGAAAGATTTTTGCTTCCCTACACGTTTTGACGATTGCAACGCGGGGTTAACGCGGGGAAGTATATAACAGCAATTTACACAATCCCCCAGACATGCTTAGGTGATTGTTACAAAAACTTGCTTATATTCGGTAATGTTTAACTTAGGCTACATATAGGCCTATCAACAAAATTTTTACCAGCTTTGATAATAATTTAAAGAAACAGAATAATATTTTTGGTGCAAACTAGCTCGAACGTCCATAATTTAAGATAACGCTATTAAAAATTATTGAAAAAGAAAATAAACTTATATTTAGAAATAAACATGTCTATATTTATCGAACCTGCTAGGAACTTCGTCTGTAGAACGAATGCTTTCAGAAAGACAAGTTCATTGCTGATATTTGTTTGGTACTCCATCTCACGCTCTTGTAGAATGAGTGTTGGGTGAGAACTAGTTTTGGGGGGTCTTCGAAGGGCCTTTCGTAGCGAAATGAAAAGTACTTTGAAACTCTTCGGAGTACCTTCGTAGCATTTCGAAGCACTCTTCATTTCGCTAAGAAGAGGATACAAAAATGTGAGTGTACTAGACCCTACACTCTCATTTTTTGTAGGTATTCGAAGTACGTATATGGTCTCTTATTTGATGTACCCTTCGAATACCTTTAGGGTCCTCGAAGCGTTCGATGATGGCTCCCCTAGTTCGATTACCGTATTCGAATTCGATTAACTGAAATATTCGAAGTTTTGTAGGCCATCTTCGAGTGCTAAGTAATTTCTTGTAGCCTATGCATCGAAAGCTTCGATGCATTAGGGAAATAACCGCTGAAGAGGAAGCTGATATATAACTCAGAGCTACCGGAATTTCACTAACTAACGTAACTCATGACAAAGATTGCGATTTTCGTATTTATAGTTTGTACCAATGCCGCATTATCAACTTTTGGGCCCCGGGCAAACTGGTAGTTTGCACAATTGGGCCCATTGTTAAGAATAAAATTGTGTTTTAATTCAATTTTTTTCTATTATTGAATTTTTTTGGCTCCGTCAACTGGTTGATGGTTCCCTTTTTAGCGTGGGTCCTTGGGCTATGGAACGCCAAATTATGGGACGCCAAATGACGACATAAAATAATACATGCCCTAGCTTCAGTTTTTCGTCTATTAATTTGAATTTTCCCCTCAAATAATACATATATTGTATACCAGTTTACTACACAATATGTACAAGTCACAATTTTACGAAATATTATATAGTAGACCAAATAATGTGCCGTATGTATTATACGTATTCTCACTCCCGCAAAAAATAATATATAGCATATAAGCCACCATCTAGCGTGCCCTTTTACCCCACTCAAAAAGGAAATCGGCCCCCCGAACCCGAACCGAACTTGTAGGTATGGTTGTAACAAAAAAGCATGGACATTCTAAATTATTTTACTAAATAGCTAAATAACTATTATGTTCGATAAATTCAGAAAAGTAAGCCAAGATAAAAAGCTATCCACCGCATTTTATTTTTATTTTTTATTTTATTACTATAGAACATATCTGTATTGCCTGGTATACGACAAACGTAAACAGAAGCGGTGGCTCTCTCACACCGGTGGCCTCACGACGTCTGCTTTTATTTCGTCTGCTTCTCTTATATGTAAAAACCCACTCAGCCACTCTCTCAAGCTGAGAGAAAAGAGCTTTACATACATAGGGAAGCAGACGAAATAAAACTTGGCGTTGTCGTGCATTATGCTTGACGGATACGGACAGTTCAGATATCTTCTTTAGCAGACGAAAAAATTGAAGTGTGTTTATTGGTACAATTCAGTCCCGCCTCCCCTAATACTTAAGCAATATACAAAGTTATCATAAGTAGTCGTTTCCAATTAGTTACTTAAAGTCAAAAAGATTTAGTTAGTATTGTACAGAATTAACCTAAGAAGAGGTGTCCATAAATACCAGATAGGGTAAAGCTGTGAACTCCAGACACTTTTTGGCCGATACGCTTCCTTATGGGAAACGTGTGCATAAAGGATCTTCAATTGTCGGACGTTTCCCATAAAAGTCGGACATTTCTGCATTTTTCGGACAGAGCTGATTTTAAAAAAATAATTATCTCATTCGATTCAGTTTTTGATTCTGAATAGAATTGCCGATGACATTACTGAGGGTGCAATAGAAATTTCCCAATAGAATTCGATTTACAAAACCCAAAACATTGGCCTGTCAAAACAAAACTTGTCTGCTAGCCTAAGTTCGATTGCCAAACAATATTTGTTTCTTTAACTGCGCCAAAACGGCTTCAAAAAAGATGAAAACATTGGGTATAAATGGATTCTTCATAAAATTATGCATCGATTGGTGTATACCCATTCTAGAAATTTGAAAATCAATAATTTCCTTGAAGGTGTCCGAAATTATTGGCTGTCAGTCCAAAAAACGCAGAATGACAGTTATTTAAAATTCCTGACAAAATACTAGAATTGGCCATTTACTACTTAAAAACTATACTTGCCGTTTTCGTTCGGCCTACTGTCCAACACACAGCTCAAAAACTTTGCCTGCAAGCGTAACTGTGAAATTCTATTTGTCATTTTCTAAGTCACTAGGAATTGTTATAAAATGCCCTTTAGCCCATTGGTGCGTTTTTGTGATTATTTCAATGTTCATTTATCGGATGTTATAAGAAACGCCTAGTTCAAATTCAAACACGAATGCAAAAAAATCGAATTTTTTGGCCAAAATTTGCAGAGTTTTTGTCCTGTCCGGATTTAAGAGCTTTACCCTATAATGTCTAGCAACTGGGGCCTTCACAATAAATTCTGCTTTTAATTGTTTTTGACGTTTTCTATCCTAACTGTTTTTAAGATCAAATTTCGGTAAAATGAACATTTCGCTCTATTCCTTTTGCCACATTTTACAACAAAGACATTTAAAATCAAACTGACATTCACTATAAAACGTCAAAACGGAAACCTAACATCGATCCTAAAGGCTTCAGTTGTCAGACATTATGTCTGGTATTTGCAGACACCTCTTCTTAGGGTGATATACTGTGCAGGACGGCCTCACAAAGTGAGACAAGTAGCGCGAGGGGGAGGCTGTCCCGCTTTGATAGCTTTACCTTTTAGTCCACTCCATAAGAAAAGTATTAGCGCGGTCCGGCAATTAATGGAATTATTAGGGAATAGGGACAGAATTGACGTCGGTGGTAAGGCGACCGGTTGCGGAATCTAGCTAATGTAAAAAGTCGATTATTACTTTTCGCAATTAGATAGGGAAGCAAAGAGTAATTCAACAAAGAAAAAACATGAGTGAACAAAGTAACAAATTAAAATTAGCCTACAACAAACAATAGACCGTACTTTTTCCGTATTTTCGTTTTTTTGCTTGATTTTGTAACTCTTTGTAATTATTAAAGGTGCCCACAAATAATAATAATAATAGTTACATATATTTGTAAGGCGCCTTTTTCATTGCATAGTCAAAGGCGCCCTTAAGCTCACAATCAGTGGATGATACAGTGTTTATGGGAAAACAATTTTAAACGTATAAGTCTTGTCGTCTTGAGTTGGGCTCAAAAGGAAGAAAGAGTAGGAGGAGAGCGAAGAGAGAGGGGGAGGGCGTTCCAAAATCTAGGTGCACAACAAGAGAAGGCTCGTTCACCCCATCGCTCCTTTCTTGCTGGCGGGACGACAAGCTAGAAAGTTCCAGGTCAAATCAAGGGAAAATTTTGCTTTTATACTTAGTTTAGAAGCAGCAATAATTCATTGATTAAATAATGGTAGACGGATGTTGCTTTTGGAAAAAAAGGATACTTTTACTTGTCCATTTGGATCACTACAATCTTTATCGTGATCGGAGCAAGAATCTTCGAATTAATGTGTACTGCGTAATGTTAAGGTATACAGTGCAACAATATAGACTTGGACATTTTGTTTGACATTTGCAGACAATTCTTATAGGGTGCAGCAAGGCCTTTTCATCGTAGCAAAACGAAAAGTACCTCGAAGATTTTCCGAGTACCTTTGAAATATTTTGAAGCACTTTTCATTTCGCTACGAAGAGGATAAAAAATGTTAGTGATACTAGGTTTGTTTCTTAAACTTGTATGTCTTCTGAATTTAAGCCACATTTAAAAAACCTATTAGCATAAAAACTGCATAAATAGGCTTACAGGTTTTCTTCAATGCAACTTCGTCGGTTTTGGATTCCATTGTGGAGCAAAGTTATGTGCCAACGAAAATTAACTGCATGATCCATCATTTAGAAACTACAAGAAACAGCAATAGGGAGAACGTTTACGAAGTTCAGTGTTTTCCCCTTTATTCTAGATTGCTTGCCCTTGGTAGAATTGACATGGATTATTTTGGCCTAGACGTTGAGGGGTCCGAATACAAGATTCTGGTAACTATCCCTTGGAATACACAAAGGTAAGACTATTCTTATTCTACTAAATACTAAGAAGGGGTGTCAAATAAGGTTTCTTAGAAATGATGGGAACTACACCTTAAGAAGGTGTGTCTGTAAGTACCTGCCGGTATGTCTGGCACATGGGCCTTTGGTGGAAATGCCCGTTTCGGTTTTGCCAATATACTTGTGAACTTTGCTCATTTAAAAAATATCAAAGTTTTCAAAGTATAAAATATTTAGATCTTAACATAGTATAAAGAAGTAAATTATGAAAACAAATCGGAAATTGCTGTCTGCTGACCACTTATCCCTTTACAAATGTATGGTATTTACAGAAATCCCTTCTTAGGGTCGGATTAATCTTCGCTTAAAAAGTTTAAAAAACTTCAATGGAAGCCCTGTCAATGACAGGCAAATAATAATTTAGGGGTAGATGGCTCCCTCGTCATAAGAAATTAACACATTCGTCACACTTACTCCTGAAACAAACCTTTATAACTACTTTAATATACTATATCGAAAACTTTTAGTAGTAGCCTACCTTAGTAGTAATAGTAGCCTAGCTCGGCTTTTTATGATGTCCTCGTTTTAATTTTTGTTGCTTTCGGATGAGACTTTAGAAGATATATATACTTTCAGTGTACAATCGTAGTAGAAGCGGGGTGCTCCCCCACACTGTGGCCTTGCAACAACATTGCTTTTATTTCGCCTGCTTTCCTATACACCCCCTCTCTCTCTATCTCAAGCTAAACGAGAAAAGAGTTTTTCATATACAGGGAAGCAGGTGAAGTAAAAGTGGCTTCACCCTAAGAAGAGGTGTTTGCAAATACCAAACATACCCAGCTAGCATAGCTTATTGGTCACATGTTGGGGAAATAAATTTTACCGACAAAAAATTTATTGGGAAAATAGTTGGAACGAATATTTCCCCAAATAATTTTTGCACCAAAATTATTGGTTTCGAATAAAATTAAAGACACGGAATAATATTTCTCCAATATAATTGGTAAAATTATTAATTAATTTTTCGTGGGATTAACGTCTTAGCTCTTTCGGTTTAGTAACAAGTTTTACAGGATACGGGAATCGAACACGAGAGCTCCGTCGTGTGAGTCAGGCATTTAACCTATTTGGCTACTCGAGTTAATTAATGGATATATCGACCCACTAGTAGTTGACTTGAATCGTATGTTCCAACAACAGTCCCATACAACACCAGGTGGTTCAAATGAAAGTATTTGAGTGCCCTTCACTAACTACTGGGCGCCCTCAATACTGAATTATGGTTACCAGTCCCATCCAGTCCATCCAACGTTAATAAGAGTTGAATTTGAAGGTTTTTTTAAAGGTAAGTTACGTATACGAATCCTCGTGACAGTGTATTACTTTTCATAGAGAGGGCCACGGTCGTCCCGATAATAAGGAAAAAGTGTAATTTGTTTATAAATTTGTTCCCTATTCCATATTTTCAAAATACAAATTATTGAACCACTGAGAGTTTTATTTTTAAACGTGAATTGAGCTCCGTTAATCCCGTTTTCTATCACGCATAAGTTTTGATCCTCAAATTTTAATTGCTATAGAAAACCAAATAATAAGGATATTCAAATATTTAAAAATTTAAAAAAAAAACTGTATGGTTATGGTGGCATGCAAGTTCCACCTTACTCTGATGACCAGATTTCTTAGATTCAAATCCCATGAATAACATAAAAATACTTGGAGTATAATTAAATGCGTAATACACGATCATGATGGATCGACAAAGATATATAATTGTCCAATATTGGAAATATATTTATAATAATTATAGGCATCAAAAGTGGGAAACAAATTGGGGAAATATTACAACAAAAATTATCGGGAGATTGGACGTATCAAATAAACTTGAGTTTGAGGATTTTGGCCAAAATTATGGGTCCAGTGTTACTCCAATAAGTTGATTGTTGGCCCCATAATATTCTTGGGGGGAAACATTTCCCCAATAAAGCCATGCTAGCTGGGATAATGTCCGGCAACTGGGGCCTCTAGGATCGATGTCAGGTTTCCATTTTGCCATTTTCCAATAAATGTCTATTTGAATTTAATAATATTTTATTGTAAAATTTGGCCAACGACTTCATTTTAAAAATAGTTGAGACACAAAATGGTAAAAACCAAAACGGACATTATTGTCAAAGCCCTGGTTGTCAGACTTTCTGCCTGCTATTTGCAGACATCTCTTCTTAGGGTGTTTGTCGTGGATTAAGCTTAACGTGCACTATCAGTAGCCTTCAGGTATCTTCTATAGTTATTGGGTAAAGTCTGTAAAGCCACCATTTTCTTAACATACGCTTAGATTTTCATTATTTTAATTTAGTTATTTCTAAAAACGTGTATTTCATGATCTTTTTTTTTGTATTCTTATATCAAAAAATGACAATTATTATAAAATTTTTTGGCGGAAATCGATTTTTTACAAGTTTTTTTAAACAATTTTATTTACAATCTAAATTAACTATCTTTACATCTTGAACTTTTGTTATTACCTCCCAAGTACTCCCTTACTTACTGATTACTGATTAACTAGATTCCCTAGATTGATGTGAAATACGATTTGGTGCCGCGTACAGTTTAAAATTTAATCCCTGAGGGTAATATACTTGTATATTTCCGAAGGCTCTAAAGTAAAATGCCGAGAATTCGTGTACAAGGGGGACGAGCATGTTACCCCACCCTTCAATGCTCTCCGACTTGGGCTTCCAGAGCCTTTATTCAAGTTCAGAAGTTCGCTATAGGCTTCTAAACCTTTCGACCGATTTCGTTCAAATTTTCGGTATAGACTTGGAGCTATTTGTCCCATCAATCAGCCGGCTTACTTTTCTGTAATATTATACTTTTTTTAATAGTTATATGCGTAATTAATTGTTTGGACTACAAATGCCACTTAGGACAACTACAGCAACGGGCTAGCAATACTATTTTGAGACTACTATTTCAAATCGTGGGCAGAAGTTTCCAACAATTGTTGGAATAATAACATTTGAACTAAGAAATTCCACCCTATATTGAGATTTGACATTTAACGTTCCCATCTGGAAAACTCTTTGGTGAATGGGAGTGTTCGCTTTAATTAAAACTTTCTCCAATTTAGTTATTGTAGACCAACAATATAGTAAATAGCATTAAAAAGTCTAATGAAAATAAAATGATGGCTGAAAGCCACCTTCTATTCCATTATTACTGATTCATGTCTAAACTCTTTGGGAACGGGGAACATATTTTTAACTAGCTATAACCATTGTTCAATACTATCTAAGAATTTAAATTCAGATGATTCCAGCTAATATTTAAAGAACAATATGTCTGCAAGATTAAGTCATAAGAGGATAAATAATTTAGCAGTCTTGATGTTAGATAGTCAACGGTCTCTGAAAAAGGTGATATGGTTTGGGAACGTTGGTTGTATAAATAAATCAAAGCTCAAACTTATGCAATGGAAGCCAAAAAGTGTAATAATAATTTAAACTAGTAAATTAAATTAAAACAGTAACACAAACTTCAAAAATTATGAATTAAGAACTAGCTGTACAGGCTTCAGCTTTGAGGGAACGGGGTCCAATTTTGGGAACAAATAAACAAAACCACAAATTTAAGGCTTTTTTTCCTAGAAAAGCAACATGAATAACAATCTGGCTTCAACTTCTGCTAAGATATAATACTTATTGGTATACTAATATTTGCATTACAGAATAACCAAAATGATAATTCAATTTCATTATGTTAAATATTCGAAAGAAATAAAACAATAAAGAAATATCTAAATATAGTATGTTGGGTAGGACGGGGGATACCTGTTTTGAAAGCGGCGTTTTTGGTAAAAACCATTCCGCTTAATTTCACTAATTCTAAAAGATCATTTTTAATTTAAACAATTGATTTTACTCATAATTGGTTTACGGTTTACTAATTGATTTTACGGTAGTATTATTGACGGATCACTCAATATGTGTTGGTGCTTTAAATGTATTGGATTCAAAGATCGTTTTTTGGTTCTTAATTACAAGTATTAGGTGACCGCGCGCATTTTCAAATTCGATGTTCATATTGTTGAACATCTTTACAAATTGGTTGTGTCTTACGATCTTCAAAAGGACAAAAGATGGAACAATTTTACTTGGAAGGTGGAAATGTGTAACTTAATTCCAATAATGAGGCTTGCGTCACCAAAATAATGTCTACACATCCATTTTCCACGTTCAATTTTATAATTTTTTACTGTTGAAACTAAGTCAAACGTTGCCAGTCAAATAAAACGTGTTTCTCGTCCACAACTTTGTTTTAAAGAAATTTCTGGTGTTTCTCGACACAAGACTTTACTCATATATTACGCCAAATTACACCAAAAAAACCCGAAGGAGTACCTGGACAGGGTCTTGTTTCCAAATAATATATATTCATTTCTTAATTACAGACATTGACAGTTAAATGGGACCACACTCCTGAAGGTGAAACTGCTATGACTATGTTAATGGAAAAAAAATAAATTCCTAAAGTTTGGTCTAATCGAAATGTCATTTTAGCGCGAAGTTGTTTATGTTCAAGATTTCCTATATGACTTAAGAGCGTGTGAAGAAATTTGTTCAGCAGCAGCTGCACTCTCAGTATTTTGGGGGTGTTGTAGGCCTCTACTATCTAGTACTGATTTTAAAATCAGTACTATTAGTACCAGTGACGGCACTAATAGAACACCCCCTGTTCTAATTCGCTTTAGTACTGGTTCAAAACGGGCGAGTACTAAATGTATTCTAATTCTTCGTATACCCCTTTCAACTATGCAAATCCTCCCCCCCCCACCTATATTCTTTCAGCTTATTGCTGGCCACGAATCAAATGTCAAAAATAAAGATCTGAATCGGGTCATTTATTTAACTTTTTTCATATTAATATCCAAATTACAAAAAAAGCGTCATCAAAAACGACATGTCGGGTAAGGTCAACTAAATTATGTCAAAACGAGATAACAAAAGGAAAACGATTGCGAAAAACGAAAACTTAACTATACCGGATATGACTTCTTAATGCGCTAACATAGGAGGGAGATTACATTTGGGGTTCACGGAGACTATCCAAGATCGCTCTAAATCCAGTAACAGAAGGAGTTTTAGACTTAATTTCAAATACACATTCATCGAAGAAACCATAAAACATGTTCAGATATTTATGGTAGTGCATGTTGAAAACAAAAAAAGAAGTGTGAAGATTTTTAAAAGCATCCACGAATTTGTTTCCACAAAAGATTAACTCCTTTCCACGATCAACCAATAGTTTACTGGACTCTCAATTGATCCGATGCAACACAAGAACGGCTGTTCTAAATGTTTACTTCGGCTCTCAACGAGTTCATTCAAGCTAGCGTTTTCCTATAAAAAATGTAATACCTGCAGCAATGAAATAAAATGTAATTAAAAACTTACTTTAACGAACATAATTAACCGCTCAGAGATTTCCCGAGTGTTGACCTTTCGTAGACTTCGAATATTGGGAGTCAATTTCAACAGCAAAAAAACTGCTTTTAACAGTCTTTTAGAGAAAAACATAAAAGATATAAGAAATATATCTTGACTGCTATAAACACCACCTTCGTACCATCAGGGCATTCGGGAATCGTTTCTTCTTTCTTTTCGGTTAATAGTATGATTTTGGACCGATAGCGATCCACAAACCCTTCATCAAACTGTTTACAATCTGGATACATCAATTTCATTTCAGCTTTAATCTGAAAACAAATGAGTAAAGTCATTACGTTCTCCAAATATTATGTACAAATTACTAATTAATCATGTTACGAAGGAGCCATTTTTAAAGTCCTTTAATCATGGATATTCTAATACCATGGCTGAAACCTCAGTTAAAGTTGTTTTGAACTGACTCTGACGATAACCAAAAGTCTGGAACATGTACTTCAACCAATAAACCTTAAAAATAACTTTTATAAGTTTACATAACCCTATAATGCTATAAAAAGGATACCTTTAAACGACATTCATATTTCATTAAAAGTCATGTCAACGCACGGACGTTTCTTTGGCTCTTTCTTGTTCTGTTTAGGCTTTTCTGACTGCTCACTTGATACAACACCTTGAAAGCGAACAAAACGAGGCGGGCTCAGTGAAGAGAGAGAAGCGCTCTTTTAAAAATAACCATCGATTTTCGTCGAAATTAAGCATTAAAAATCCCTCGTAGGTTTTATGTATGAAAGTCGTCGATGAAAAACCATAGATAAAGATAACATAAAATTCGGAGATAAATATTCGGGGACTATAAATCGATAGATAATAGGATTATTTATCACCACCACGTTTTTCACCTCGTACTTCTTCGGTGAGTTATTTTAACTCAGTCTTCATTGTAGAACTTCTAGAGTTCCATATTAAAGGGATTCATACATCATCTAGCAATCCGTGAAGGGAAAGACAGGTTTGTAATACGATTATAAATATATATCGGTCATGACTTTAAGCAGATCAGTCCTTAAGAACCATGGTTGTGTTACATTGCAATTTAAAACAAAATAACTTTGCAATTCGAAATCAAGTTCTGACGTACTATAAACTTATACAGGCAGAATTAAAAGCGCTTCCGTGTTCACTAAACGCAAATCAATATGCGTTTTATTGATTTTAATAGTATGGGTTACATCTAATTTTCTTGAACCCACTCGTACCCCTTGGCCGAAAAGCAGCCGTAGCTTATACACATCACAGAAGGCGAGACACCTAATTACTTGAAACATAACTTTAGCCATCTATTGAGCACCAAAAAAGCTTAAAAAACAAAAGATAGTTACCCCACCTCAAAACTCCCATCTATTGAGCAGTGCATAAACGAATTTTAACCTGGAATAAGCATTTGGAGCCCCCCTTCGACAATAGCCTCGGGGTCCCTTTGCGAAAAAGAGCACGGAAAACGAGCAAGGAAAACGAGCAAGGAAAACGACAAATGGCCCTTATACTTATACAGGAACTTAATACCTTCGGTATATTCATAAGAATGAATATTACCCTCAGGGATAAAAGGATGCTTAACAGCATTTAGAACACTGATGAACCAATTAGAAAAACTAAACCGTAGAAAATAGATAAATTATGAGTAAAAGCTTTTTTTTTATTCATAATCCAGCAGTTTTAGTTACACCCAATGGCGAGGGCACACGTGCGTGTTACTGTCATCATTAAAACCAGTGAGATGCCACAATGGAGCCACAACCTTCAAAGAATCAAAACGAACTAGCGCATTTTTTTATGGATAGTGAGGAACGAGCTCAAAAGCATGGAAATGATCAGAAAATAAAGAAGTTATTAACATAGTGACTTCTAAGCGTAGTTGCACGACACTTGATCGTTGGAAAGTGCGCGTTATAAATACAAATCTAATCTAATCTAATCTAAGCATAATTTACCATCTACCAAAAGAATTTTTTAACTTGTCCAAATTCTGGGTAATTAGATTGAGTCTCGAAACTATGTTTTAAAACTACAATTGATCCAGGACTATAGTACCAGCCACGAAATGTAACCCAACGAATGTCTTTTGCCAATTTTAAATGGAGGTCGTCAGAATTATAGCAGTTTAAATCAATAAGAGTTTTTGAAATCGGTCCCAAAGTTGGGTTTTCGTTGTGAAACATTGAATTCTCAATTAAAGAGTGACAGGTTTTGGTCTGTATGTGATAAGCCACTGACTTAGGAAAAATCTTTAAAATTCGTGGAAAACGCCATAAGCGCCCATGTTAAACTTAAACGCGCAAAAAACGGCGATCGTTCCACTAATTTGGGTGGGTACTGTATAACTTAATTAAGAACGTATTAACAAATAGCTTTAGTGTGGATGAGCCGTTAAGAACAACAATTTAACAGAATATTATTGACCAAAACAATTAATATTTGTACGAAACTGATGTATTTTAAAGATGGTATTCACGGCGCGTTGTATGATCCGGAGGAAAAACTGATACGGCGTCTCCACACACCACAGGAACGCCACCAAGAAATCATTTTCTTTGGGATCGACGAGAGGTTATCGTCCTTTTACCCATATTTTGTTCACAAAACAGTAGTAGACGAAATTCAATTCTTTACTGGTATCTCTCTAAAAAATGGTAGACTCCAGAACACTTTTGTTCAGTTTTTTTTATTTAAAAAAAGTTGGACTTATAATGCTATTTAAGAACCAGGTATTGAGTAAATCAGATCATAAGTCATGCATCCACAGTTAAGAACTAAATCTGGGATCGAATTTCTTTCATTTTGGCAGTTATATCTGGAAAATAAGAAAACTACTCACTAAATCTTTTTGGCTTTAAGTAACGAATTGGAAACGACTACTTAAGATTACTTAATATTACTTAAGTATATTACTTACACTCTAAGTAATTGTTTCCATTTCGTTACTTATCAATTACTTAGGCCCAAAAGATTTAGTGTGTAAACAACTGTGTTTAAAGGCTATGGCTAAACAACGTGTTTACTTTTGGCTTACACCATTTTGATGAGAGAGATATCCGTAAAAAGGATCCCGTCATATGCAAATTCATAACTATTGTGTGTATTATTCTTGATTATCATCTATAGCTAACGATTCATGGCTCCATATTTTTGTAGTTCATTATACATGAAAAAAAGAAATCTTCTAAACGCCTTAAAACTTGTTCAAGAATTTTGATGCTGATTTTTGTCCAAGTATCTATCGGCGACTAGAATATGTTGATTTTTCTGAAAAGGCTTCGAACTTTCCCATATCTCACCGAGAGAAACGCTATCTGCAAACCCTCTTTTTAGCATCTGCTTTGGTCCCGGAATTTCGAAAATTGCTTCGATTAGAAAAAAATGTTTATCTAAAATTCGCGGCTTTCGATTATAAAAATCAACAACTAGAGAGTTCTAGTTCTTTGCGCTTGGCTGAAAGAATGCCGAAAATACCCCCTTTTGTAAACTGAAGAATTTGCGTTTGAACAATTACGAGCTGGTCCGATAGTTTTGTTGAAAAAATCAGCAGCAAATTTAATCTACGGGTTGAAGTTTTAGATTATTTAGAAGATTTTGTTTTTCCCATAAGAAAGCAGAGGGCTCCTAGTGTTCTATAATAATTTTAGTACATACTGTATGAATGTCGTGACACCCTTTCTTTAAATGGGCCTCTTCTTTACGTCCATTAAAATCGGTAAAAATATGGGACAGTTTAGATGGTAACCACTGCATAAAATAAAAATAAAATATCCAAAATATCCACCACATCACAATTGCCCATACAAATAAATGGAACGTTCAAAAATATGTTGTACTATTGGATTCACATTCACCTCCATCCAGCATCCACCACTTTTTTATATCGTGATACACTTTTGGAGGCAGATTTTCATCGTGAGCCATTCGACATAATTCACACCATCCGTACATATCGGGAACAGAGACCTCGTAATCTTTTTTCCAATCAAAATAACTTGCATATAAACTTTCCGTTTCATTTAAAAACAAAAGGAAAGAAGCGAGTTCCTTAGGAGAACTAAAATTTCGAGCATTGATGAAAGAATTGGGTGGTGCGAAATGGTTGTAATCGGCACCCCCAAGTACGATGGGTACTGCATCGTAAAGAAAGGGTCGAATGAATTTTTCCGTTACATAATCAGGACACCAAGAATTCTCAAATGCCAAATAGAATTTATAATCTTTCCGCAACATTTCATCACAATTTGATGGGCAATCTTTTGCACAGCTTCCAAAGATGTCAATGTTAACATACTGACTTAGTTGACGGACGTACTCTTCACGTCTAATGGGCGTGGAACAGTGTCCTACAAACCAAGCAACCATTTTGGTTTTCCCCTGTATGAGCTTAGCGAAATGAGAAGGTATCGCTGTTGACAAAAACTTTACAGTTTGATTTTTTTTGTTACCGGCCCGAATCCTTTTGCTGTAATTGTAACGTTCTTTAATTATGCTATCGTTTCCAAAAACTTTTGAAACAAGAGAGCCATAGTAATCGCGCAGGAAGATATCGGAGTCACGTCTGTAGGTCATAGTCCAATTGAAATAATTATATCGAAACCGGTGATTCTCCATCAATTGTGATGCGGTGTTTTCTGGGGATTCAAAGTGATAAAACACAAATCGCTGATGTGGTTGACGATTCACAGGGAAATCTTCCAGGGTATCAAAATGAAGGACAATGACGTCACTCTTCTGGATTAATGACATATCAGTAGTGAAAAGGCACGATCTTATTGGACACTGTCCTTTGATGAGTGGTTCGTCGGCCATCCTAGGGTTCCACACGTTCCACATTAGAATGATTTTTAGTCCTGATACTGGTACGGAAGCCTGTGAATGATGCTTAAAAAAATTTGTAGGCTTGAATATGTACTGTTATGTACTTCCACTATATTAAAAATTTGAATTAGATTTATCCAGTAGCCACATAGCAGCTCATCGAAAACAAAATTTCAGTATTATGTTACAAATATCTTAAGTATGAGGTCAAAACTTCAATTTTCTATAATTTAAGCCAATAAGAAACCCCTATTTAAGTTGGCAACCACTTCTCTGCAGACACAATATGGATAAGGTTCGGGTTAAATGTATCGTTAATATAGATTGGGAGCATATGGGAAGGCAACAGAAGGACGTGTCCACGAAGGGCTAAAAGTTTCTGGTATTTTACTAGTGTCGTACTGGCAATGATTAGCATATATTTCTGATTATTTATTAAAAAGTTTAGCTATTTATCTCAAATATATCTTGTAAAATAAAATAAAATAGCAATAGGGAACAGACCTTCTGTGTAGGAGAAACAAAGTAAATGCTGGAGTTGACGAACGGAAGGGAATGGCGTGTAGAACGATTGTAACGGCTGTCAAGCACGTAGAACCACGTGTAAAACAAAATAAGTATGAACGTATAATAGATATAAGGAAATTTTTTAAATAATTTCCTCATTTTGTTCATTGAACTAAGATGAAAAGTTTCGAAATTTTCTTTTGTTGCACAAAATTACCAAGTTCTCAAACGTTGGTATGAAAGCCTTTCTCTGACAAAAGGTTTTGTGGGACTAGCCCAAATATTATTGTATACCAATGTTTTGGAGGCGGGCCGACTTTTTTCCCCAAGAAAACAGTCTCGTAAAATCACCAGATAAGATTGCCTTAGAACTCGGTGCATTCGTTATTATAGATGTCTGTAGGTACATTGTTATCAATCAAGCGTAATGCGCAACAACGCCACTATTATTCCGTCTGCTTCCCTGTATATGTAAAGAGTAAAGGCCTTTTTTCTCAGCTTGAGAAAGGGAGGGAGAGGGACATGACTAGGGAAGCAGACTAAATAAAAGCAAACGTTGTCGCGAGGCCACGGTGCATGGGAAGCAAAGCTTCTATTTTACTTGTCGTACATTACAGATATCTTCGACAGATGGTGTTCAGCTAGGCACGTGGTATGATCAGACCATTGTCATATATTATCTGGTTGCCCAGCTCTCTGTCCATAAGGAAATCTGTACTCCTATAATGATTCTGGGTTACTAGCCTGCACTCTGGTGGTGGAAGGGGAGAAGCACTTCCAAATCACTAAAAATATTGTTATAGTTCCAACATTAAACAAATCCCTAGCTAATTGATGTTTTTAGCGTTAATATTTTTACACCTATATACGGTCGACATAGAAGATTGCAACATAGTTATTTAGACAATTTGGGAGAGATTGTCTAAATAACTACTGTGTTATTTCCATTAATTAATGGAAACACAGTCTCATGCAACCATCTCTGGTCTCAACTCCTAATGGTTATAAGTCCTGGATTTCTCGTGTTATCTTGCGTTGTCACGTTTGACGTTTCTACCTGGTTCTGATTGTGGCCCATCAAGCTCATCAAACAGAGACCCAAGCAGCAAACATAATATATAGCTAGCCCGAACGTCAATGGAAAATGCCGATGCGTTTCCTTTACTAGGTTACTCACTTCACAGCGGCGATTTGGGTCCTGAAAATGAACTTGTTCAGTAGTATAAGCCTACTGAATCTTTGAAATAGGGACACAAAAAAATGAAATACTACTGAAAGTGCAAAAAACTGCTAATTAATACTAGCCTTCTGAAATCGGACTTTTTTCATAATTTAGACACTTTAAGTTGTCAGTTTCCTACTGAACATTTCTCTCCTCCTTAATCTTTAGAGGTATATTGAAGTTTAAGTAGGCTAAAAGTTTAAGTTGCATGGTATTTTTAAGAACTTCAGTGGTTATCCGGTACTGAAATATATCAAAAAATGAAAATATGAAAAATGAAATATTTTTCTCGCTCCATTCAAACGAACCAGTAAAGCGTTTACTCAAAAGTTCTTTGCCGAAACAATATCTATGATAAACATAATATAGAACTATGTTTTCTGTAAGCTATTCGATTTGCCGTGTAAAGACCTATATTGAATTACAAAAAAGAATTCAAGAAGCCAGGGATTTTGGTCTCTGGCATTCATTAACGAGTAGCCTAATGGTGTGAATCCAAAATATGGTTTCACATTTGAGCTGTGGCGTCGAAATTTAAATTTTAAAATTCTGATTTCATCTAATTGAGATAATTGTATTGCATTTAAGTAAATAACTGCATATAGCCTTCAGTATAGATCGATAATTAAGAACTTAACGTTTTTCCAACATCGACGTTGTTCGTCTGCTAAACAAACTTCAACCGGTTCTGGCTGGCAGCATGTGGAGATCCAAAGGTTTTATTCCGTCAAATTCGTTTTCTGGTGAGTTAGTGAGTTATACTTTATAGTTAAGTTGTTTTGAAATGAAAGTTGTGATCAATATCTTTTGAAGGAATCTATTCAGATTCAGGGGCACTGTAGTATCACAGACACCAAAACAGACTCTTTGTTACAAATGTAAGATTTGTTTTTCATTTTTTTGTACTGACCTTAGTTATAATCACTGATTCATACCTTCATTCTTCCTAGTTCATACATTTGTAGGAGCTGCAATACCCCTCTAGTATATGTGGTTCATGCGAGACCTTAGCTCACTAAACGGTGGCTTACATTTGGGAAGTGGAGAGCTTACATGGAAGAACGATGGTGGAGGAAAAGAAAAAAGTAGGCCTATAGACAACTTTACATAAAGGTATAGTATTTATAATTTATAAAGTTAATTTTGTGGTTACAGTTTTTAATTTATAGATGTTTTGTGTTTTGCAAGAACTGATTCCGCAAGCACCATGCCCATTTTGCCCACTTTGTCTGAAAGTTGACCGTTCTAGCCAATGCATTATATGGACTAGACAAAAAATTGTTTTTTGTATGCTACAGTTTCATCTGGGTTCAATTGTTATGTATGTAATGCTGAATTGCTGTTCATTAATACAAAATGTTAGGGCTGGAAATCCAAAAGACTTTGTTATTTTCTTGTTACGCAGCATCCTGGTTCGCCATGAATTATTCTTGTATACTTAAATTTTAAAAAGTCTCTATTAATCCCAACTGAAATTTTTAGGGAACCTCGAAAAAGTAGAATTTAAGTAGAATAAATTCTTTTAAGCATGATATTTATTTTAAGTAGGAAAACAATTAAGTAGGCTAAACTGCTTTGAAGTAGGCCTAGTTTGGCAATAGATAGGGTCTTTAAGTAGGATTGATTCATGTACCAAAATCGCTGCTGCTGTTTTGGTGTGTATGTGGAAGAACGTGGCTAGTAACCCTGCCTTGAGGCAAGAGATCATTCCTGGGGAAACTTTCAAGAATTTTCTTATGGGAGTTATGGATTATCATATGCACAAAGCTGGTCAGAAAGCTAATGTATGATCGCTTGGGATAGCGGGTTCGCACTATTCGCTCATAGCACAGCAAGTGAACAGCAATGTCGTTTCCTTTTCCGTGCCTTCGGATGGGGAGGGGAGCCCTCACTTGCCTAGAGAGCGAGTGCGAACCCCCCAAGCGAAATAAGGTGGAAACTGCGGAGAGCGATGCATAAAGGGGGGGACGCGGATCGGTTAAAAAAATATATATTTAGAGTTAGCCTATAAGATAAATTCAATTACAGTTAAATTTAGTCTTTAAAAAATAGAAAATTTTTAAATCAACCGCACAAGAGGGGTCAAAATCCCATAAAAAAATATTCCCACCCGTGAACGTAAATATTCGCCATTTCTCCTTTTTTTAAGCGCTCAAAGGACGGCCAGGGTGTGGCTAAAGCGTTAGCCAATGAGAGAAAAACGGGTTTTACTCCCGCTAGATCACGTTTGGTGATCTCGGCTCTGGCAATAGAAATGTTCAAATTTTTTAGCTCTGCAAGAATATGGTCTCAACCAAATTTCGATTTTTGGAACAACATCCCCTATTGTACATTCTAGTAGTGATTGTCTTAGTTGTCACTTAGTAGTCAATTTATAACAACTAACAAAGTATAGTTCAACTACTATTTTTAGTAGGCTAGATCTAACTAGTCGCCTTACAGATTCAATGTCAACTAGCGTCTTAGTAGACTGAAGTCCACCAAAATAACCTGTTCGTTGTTACTTGATACAACTTTTAAAAGTCCCAATCTGGCAGCTGTGTGTGCTCGCAACTCTTTTAGGGGTGCAAGAGATTCTCATGATTCTGAAATCAGTTTACACGGAGCCTAATGGGGGATTCTCGGCAAAGTGTACGAGATTCTTGTGATTCTGCACTCAATTAGCTGTCAGTTGCGACCCCCTCAACTGTTTAATTAAGGCGTAGTGTTGAAAAAATTCCTCTAGATAGAGCTCAACCTACACACAGTGGCGTTTTCCTTCCTGATGGAAAGAGGAACATTTTTCCTACTCATAACCTCTTATTAGTGCCATGCGACTTAAGGCCTTTTTTCCTACTTAATGCTTCTACCTACTTAAAAAACAACCATACTTTACACAATACCCCCTACTTAATTCTTACCCTACTTAAATTTTGCTATAACCTTCATAGAAAGTCTTACTACTTAAATCGTAGAAAAGGTACACATAAGAAAATATTCATTTGTAGAAATATTTATTGTATTTGTTTGATCATTCAAAACTCAACGGATTTTATTCTGATACAAAACATTTGACTATATGTAAAAGAGCAGACTAAACGATGCCAAAATCATAAAGGTCTTTCTTTTGGGGAGCATAATCCAAGTGGGGGCTGGAGAAGCCAAAGAACATCTTTTTCCCTAATCTATCTAAAAAATGTATCATACTTAACAAGATTTTTCATACTTACATAATCATCTTTTTCACAGATGTTAAGTGTGAAACTTTGATGCTGACAGTCTACACTCTAAGAAGGGATGTCCGTAAATACCGACGGCATGTCTGGCCACTGGGCCCTTGTTGTAAACTCCCGTTTCTGTTTTTTTACATTTACGTAAATATTTGACAATTTTTTAATTTTTTCAAAATGAACTTTGTGCATCGTACACATGTTCAAATCTTGAATCTAAAACATTCGGAATTTAACTTAGTATAATGTAGCAAATTGCCAAAACAAAACCGGACATTTGCTGTCTGGCCACTGGGCCCTTGACAAATATCTGGTATTTACGGACCTCCCTTCTTAGGGTGCCCTACTTGAAATTTATGTTCTCCCTACTTAATTTAAAGTTTTACATTAAAGTTAAGTAGAAAATATGTATTCAAGTAACTTAATTTACTTTTCCAGTAGGCTACATTCTCAAGCGGTTCTTTTCAAGTAGGATTCTGAACATGTTAAGTAGGATAATTGGATTTTAAGATAGGAATCCAAAATACTTAATAACCCGTTCAGTACTTTAAAACTACTGGAAAAAAACTTTTCAGTAGGGAAAACGCTGCTGTGCTAGTTTTTTCAGTTTCCCTGTCGTTGTTTATCTTGTAACGAACAGCGACCTCATTCCTTTGACCCAAGACTTTGCTACCTTCTATTATAGGCTACCTGTTAGTATATGTATAAGAACGCCAAATACGTTTTTGAGAGGACGCTTCATCAGTAAAACTCACGCAGTCTAGCAGTCGAATTCATTGCATCTGAAGAGAACTATTTATGTGTGGCAAAGTAAGTTTATTTTAAAAATTAGCCTTTTTGATGGGTACTCATTAATAAATCGTTCAACTAAATTAAATGCTACGTAAGCTGCTGGACCCCTTTGGTTTTTTCTGTAGTGGGTTTTTTACTTTGATACTGTAAAACAAAATTATTGGATTTGTAAAATTTTTTGTTTGGATTCCAAAATCAACATTCTTTCTTGTATAAAACGTGGTCCCTGCATGTATTAGACTAGTTGGTACTCAAGACCGTTTTTTTAAAGTTAAACGTCCTTTTATGGATTTACACAGGAAAATACAATACTGTAGAAAGGGTTACAAATAATTTCTTGTAACCGAGAACTTTTCAATGTAAGCAAAATATCTTCTGCAACTTTGAATCTTAGTTCCACAGCCAGGCCCCACTTAGGCAAAGGGGTCCAAAAGCCGTCCATAAGTCATTAGAAATTTACAATTAGGCTAATATAGTCTATAACTTGTAACTATTTGAATGTTTAACTTTCACCATATTTTTAATTAGAAAAAGGCAACCATGTGGTCTATAAGTCTCTTTATCCGGACTTGGATAGTTCGATATCCTTTTTTCATTCTGGCCGTAGTCTGCATTCTTCCAATTGCATGGAAAATCGTCTATGACAATTCCAATTTACAAGAGATGAATCAATTAGAGGTATAATTTAAATTAAGTTGGTGAAGAATCGTCGTAAGTGATGACCTCTAATTTTGTTTTAAAAATAGTTGATACTGTGATTAAACAGCTACACTCTCATTTTTTTTTTACTCTTCGAAGACTCTTTCGAAGCGAAATGAAAGGAAATGAAACTTCAAAGCTTTCGAAGTACCTTCGGTGTATTTCGAAGAAATTTTCATTTATCTTCGAAGAGGATAAAAAATGTGACTGTACCGTGATTAAACAATGGATTTTACGTTAGTAAAATGTAAATGAGATAATTATGAATGATATTAATATTTCAAATAATATATATGATTATTATTTTCTGAACATATTTATTCACAGCAGCGATTATATACTCGGTTAAGGATATATAAGTATCTTAAAACTACTGAAAATTTAAGTTTGAAAATCTTCCGACTTGATTTTGTAACTTCGTACTTAAACTCGATAACGAAAAATAGTTTTTATATTGAATCATGTATTCACATTTTCAATCCTCTTCGTACACTCTCAATTTTTAAGGGCCTTAAGTAGGGAAATGAAAGTTCACTACTTAGTACCACTTACGCACTACTTACGTACAACTTAATACAGCTTAAGTACTACCAAGGGCCCTAAGTAGGGACTTTCAGTTTCCTACTTACGCTCTACTTACGTCCTACTTAAGGGCCCAAGTAGTGCGAAAAATTGAGAGTGTAATGAAATTAAATATGCTCAAAATACACTGAACGTATTTTGAAGAGCTTAAAAGCACTTTTTATTTCGCTACGAACGGGTCATCGTATCGCCTAAAAATACTATGTATTTTCCTTACTTGCTTTTTTCTATTAATTCTTATTTCAGTAGATTATATACCAAGCTACTTAAATTTAGAAATGTTCACTGAATATATTATACCTTCCTACCTAAAGACAAGTTGAAAAGGATAATATAGCTAAAAATTCTAAAGTTGTGTTACTCAAATAAGAGTTAATCACATACAAAATTCATATTGTCACAAAGATTCTCGCGCGTTTTTAAGTCTAATGCGAAATAGTAAATGGTTGATCTATTATTCATATACCTTTAGTTTATAAGTCGCCTGTGGAGGAATGGTTAGACACTTAGACTGGCATGCGATTGGTCATGGTATCAATCCTAAGAATTTTATTTTCATTTCCATCAGAATGTGTTGGTGTAACCTGCTGAAAATGTCAAGTAGGCTATTGAAAAAGTTTAAAAGTGAACAGATTGAAAGCAACAAAAAACGTGATAGTATATCGGCCCCTGGCCTTTTTTAAGTAGGATACATTTAAGTAGAGGCCTAGGCAACCACTGTTATGAAGGATATACAGTACCAAAAATTATTCAAATGCGGGCCCATTCTCCTTGCCTATAAATTTTTGTTTTGCTGTAAAGATAATACAAAATGTATTTTTCGCCCCGTAATTACCTTTTTCAATACAACCTTGAGTGCTGGATGTCAACTTAAAGTGACACTTTCAATACCATCAGAAAACTTTTAACCATCATTGTATAAGAATAATTTTAGAATTATTGTTTTTTTTTTAAATTCAATTACTTTATTTTTGAAACCTTAAGAAGAAGTGTCGACAAATGCCAGACATAATGTCCGGCAAATGGGGCCTATAGGATCGATGTCAGGTTTCCGTTTTTCCATTTTCTACTGAATGCCAATTTCAATGTAAATATCTTCATTGTAAAACATTGCAAATGAAAGGGCGTGCCAAAAAGTGCCAAAAACGGAAATGAACTTAATTGTCAAGGCCCCAGTTGCCAGACATTCTATCTAGTATTTTCGGATACCTCGTCTTAGGATGAACTTTACGCCGACCAGCCTATTTCAATCAAGTCTGTTTGTTCAAGTGTAGGCTATACATAAAATCATACTAAAAGCAGTACGATAACAATATTGGCGGTTCAATGCATCGATAGTTTTATCATGTCGAGTATGTTTTCTAACAGTTTCGATGTTCACACATTCTTAATTAATCTTTTTGTATTTTGCTTCTACACAAAACAAGGTCACATTACAGCATTCTAGGTGCTGCAAAGAGAACCAGAAGGGAAGTAACGAATCAGTAGATATGTGTGGTCGGTCAGGCTGCCTTTGGCCTTGTAACTTCGAATCAGTCCCGAAATACGAACTCTTCAACATAACAGAAGAACAAGCATTCTTTCTCGAAACGTCAGAATCGCCATCCCTTAATTATCGTCAAGCGTGTGCTGTTGAATCGTTGATCTACCGTAATCCAAATTTGAAAGTAAATCTGCTGATGTTCAGCCAACATATGGATATCAACTCGGCGACTATGAAAACTCTTCATCATTATTACCCGAGCCTTCAAATAACCAAAATTAATCCTGCCGATTACATAATCGGCAGTCCTCTAGAGAAATGGTATTTTTGTACAAATTGGAAAAATGGTTCATATGCGGTGGTTCATTTAAGCGACGCTCTCCGTTTACTGAGTCTTTCAAAGTTTGGTGGTTACTATTTTGATCTTGATATAATTCACCTACGCCCAGTTACACCCCACAGAAATTTTGTTGTGAACGAAACTGAAGGCTTATTTGGGAATAGTGTAATTCACGCTGATTCTAAATATCGACGATTAATGCAGATGGCAGTTGAAGAATTTGCATCCACTTACAGGTATATATCTTTTTGAATGATCTTTTTAAATATGTATATTTCTTGTATAGATTATATTCACCCTTGTATTGGGTTGAAGGGGCAAAGTGAATAAGCGGTTGGGGGTACGAAAGTTATCGGAGTGTCACCCTCGCAGCTCTGAGGAATGCTTTTTCGTAGTATAGAAGAAATCTGAACTGTCCGTATCCGTCAAGTGTAATGCACAACAACGCTACTACTCAACTTTAGTACCGATCTTGATACAAGGCAAAAGGGGTAGTACCGACCTTTAGATGAGTATACTACGGGGAGGGGGTGCGGGTGATAATCCTACAACGTGGCATCTCATCCGCTTCGCTTTTCCCCTGGCCCCCCTCCATTTATTAATGGTGAATATCATCTAAGTTCATAGTAGCGCAAAATTAATCATCGTCATGGGCCACGTGACAGTTTTGATGACAACAATGAATTTTTTCAATGAAAATAATGTCGGTTCATAGTTGATAAAAATCAAACTAAAAGCCTTTTTCAGCTTACTTATTATATTATTATTATCAAACTTGGCTAAAAGATCAATTTTGGGTGCAGGGAGGGGAGACTGGGGTCAACTGTAACAAAAAACATACTTCAATATTTTGTCTGCTAGCAATAAAGCTACGCGCATAGCTTATTTTAGTTTAATTTTCTGAATTTATCGAACAAAAAAGTTACATAGTTATTTAGTAAGAAAATCTAGAATGATGAGGGCTTTTTGTTACAATTGTATCTACATGTCGGGACGATCGTAACAGGGGTGGGGGTCGGAAGTAACGTTTTATTTATTTGTAACGATTTCTCATAAGAGCTTCCGCTTGACAACTCACCCATTCATTTCATTCTTTCTGGAATTATGTCAACTTGTAACACTCAATCAGAAGAACATGACGTTTTGCATCATTTCTGGGTGCAAAAACTGATATAGACTTGTTATTTTCCAAGATTATTTGGACTGTTACAATCACCCCACACTAAACCTTTCCAGTTAAATTTGTTTTTTACTCTATTACATCTCTGATTTTTACAAAAGTCAATGGTAAAATGTTTAAAGGACATAATAAGAAAGTGTTTGGCGTAAAAGAGTTGGTTCATTTCGAAGTTTATGGTAAGGAAAATAGAAAAAGTTGACGACCCCAAAAATATTTTTTTCTGCTAACTTCAAAAGTTGTGAATTGATTTAGTTGAAAAAAATACCAAAATTTCTACTCAACACAATAGCTTTATGATCAATATTTCAGAGTTTTCGAGTTATTCTGAAATATTGAATTGATTTTTGTTACAATGAGGGTCTGTAACACTTTTTAGATATTTTTTTTATGCACACCAAAAAATAAAGTGAAAAATCTTGATTTTTTTTATTAAGGGTTCCCTATATCGAAAAAATTTATTTTCCGAGTTATTCAGCTTCAAAGTTGAAACCTTTTCCACGCCCACCAAATTAGTACCGTTCCCCTTTTGACGTCACTCTTTAGTAGGTGGAGCTCTGCCTCATGCTAAAGCTTATGGGAGCTCACTTTAACAATTTGAAAGTGTTACGTAGATTTTTTGCCTGGTTTTTGACTACACTAATTTTGAAGAGATTTTTACGCTGGATTTAACTAGATTTATTAAAAATTCGTAGCATTTTTTTAATAAGTGACAAAACCCGAAAAAAGGGGGGAAATGCCGTTGGGCACCTCGTTTCCCGCCAGGCTGCGAAGGGAAGCTGAAGTATACCCCGTCTACCCTACCTTTCCACAGTCGGATTCTAAAGTTCAAAACCATTTGTTTTTCAAGTTTTCGTCTAGTATTTGTACACATGGAGACAAAAAACAATTTCAAATGTTTTTGACGTTACTACTTAGACTCAAACATGATATATAACGAATGTAAACCAACGTCAAAAGAAAGAAGTGTCTCAGTCGACGGAGTATACTATTTCCTGACTATGACCCCCTCTCACGGCTTTTCGAGTACGCGATGCCCGACGGCATTTTCCCCCTTTTATCGGGTTTTGTGACTTATACAAAAATCGCAAGAAATAATTTTGAATCTCATTAAATCCAGCGTAAAAATCTCTACAAAATTAGTGTTATCAAAATTCAGGCAAAAAATCCGGGCGACTTACATAAATTGCCCAAAGTTAGCTGCCATAAGCTTTAACTTGGGGGAGAGCCCCTCCTACTAAAGAGTGACGTCGAAGGGGGACTGGTACCCTTTTTAGGAAAGCTCCACCCACGTCAACTTTGAAGCTGAATAACTCGCAAAATAAATTTTTTAGACATAGGACATCCTTAGTAAAAAAAAATCAAGATTTTTTGCTCGATTTTTTGGTATGTCTAAAAAAAATATCGAAAAAGTGTTACAGACCCTCATTGTCTCGTGTTACAATTGACCCCAGTCTCCCCTACGTTATTTAGAAGAAAAATCAAAGATTCATTCGCACAAAATTCCGTTTGAATTGAAGACCGCAGTCCTATCTTTCCTCTTGTTGGGTTGGGTTGGGTTAGTGTAGGTGACTTAGGTTCTCAGTTGAGATCCTTTATGCACCACCAGATGTCTTTGAGCGAATTAGGGTGAGGGGGAATTTGGAACGCTTGATTTACCCGGTGTTGTGTAGCGGGTTACATGTGGTGAGGTGATGTATGTGTGAGAATGGTGATTTATACCCAAGTAATTTTCGTCTGATCGTGTCATATGTTGTGGTCTGTAGACTACACCCCACCATTATAATGTGTAGCCGGATCAACAGTAGCAGGAATCGAACTCGGGACCACAGAGCACCTCCCCGTTGGCTGTGAGTGCCCTAGCCGACTAGCCCACCACCTCCTCCTCCTCTTGTTAAAAACAAGGAAAGGAGCAACCATCATAACAACTGACGAAAAGTGTCTCGCAGCAAGGGGTTCAACACAAATTCCAACAAAATAGATGGGAACATCACTTTAAAAAAAATAGAGAATGCACCCATTCTCATATTAGTCTGACATATTCTCGAGAATGAAGAAGGAATGAGCAAATAGGGGTAGGAAAACAGAGAATGTGAGTGAAAATGAGAGAAAAAAGGAGGAATTTGGGTATGAAAACGATTTTGAGAACATTCCAGCGTTTTGCGCTGCACCTTATGCGGTAAAACGTGGCATAAAACTATTACAAAAATAACAAACTAGCAGCCGAATTTCTCGACGACCGGGTTTGTTGATATTAGGCGAGAGTGATTAGTGGGAGAATCTGCCGCAGGCTAGTCGACTGGTCTTTTCGATATTTTCCTACCTCTACCCCTACCTTTGTCATTCTCATCTCCTTGCCTCAGATGCGAATTAAAGGTTTTTGAGAGAAGGTGACGGAAAAAGTGAACTTGTATTCCACGGTTGCCAAACACAACATTGGCACCTAAAGTTGCCCAAAGCCAAAGAAAAGAGACTTTTAGTGCTCGCTAAGGAAAGTACAGCAAAGAATAGAACAAAGGGCATTGAGAGATGAACAATTGACGTGGGATGGGTGAGAATAAGGAATATTCTTAAGCTAAGAAAAATAGGGCGTTTTCTAGTGGCAATAAGCCAATTTTATTCTAGAGAATTTAGTCGGAATTTGAGTGTCGAACATCCGCTGTCAAAAGATGGAGATGAGAGTGAAATAGTGTGGGTATAGAAAATACGATAATGAGAGAAACCTGAAAAACATTACAACTAACATCACAATCACAATAATATAAAACAGAATCTGAAAAAAACAAATGTCAGAAAAATGACGAAATCTATTTGAAACGTTTAATTTCTATTGTAATTTATAGTAATCCGATAAACGTAGCTGTCTTAAATAGATTCAGTTCGTTCTATAAAAATATCTTTTCATAAATAAATTGAAACTGTGAAATTTCCTGTTGAGAGGGTTTGATAAATGTAATCGATTAAACAAATTTTTAAAACTTCTAATATGAGGGTATTTTCTTACATTCCTTTAGAGGTGATGCTTGGGGATATAATGGACCGGATCTCTTGGTACGTGTTCTGCAAGAGTGGTGCAATGTTAACAACATTAGCATGATAACATCTGAACGCTGCGCGGGATTCCGTATTTTACCTCCACAATCATTCTTTCCATTCTATTGGTATGAGTGGGAAGAATTCTTTTATGAAACTCCGATTGACAAACTAAATTGGGGTAATGATGTTATTGCCGCTCATGTTTGGAACAAATTCAGTGCAGGGACACCAGCAAAAAAGAATTCTAACCAGCTTTACGTCCAAATGACTCGTTCTTCTTGTCCTCATATATACAATATCGCACCAGAACAATTTTGAAATTTTTACTTCGAGTTCGACCTTCCCCGGTGTATTGGTCTAAATAAAACTAAAGCGTTTGTTCTCCACACAGCACCCGGTGTTGCAAAGTCTAACTTTATTATTTCATTATTAGCGACCAGTAAATTGAAAGAACCCCTTTGTACTAGAACTTATGCGTTGCCCCCCCCCCTACGAAAATGAATCGCATCAGATCGGATCGGGTCAATCGCATTTTTGGACTGATTCTATGCGATCAATCTGATTTTGGATAAATCCCATCGAATCGGATCAGATCATAAGTGTTATGATGCGATTAATCATTGATAATCGGATCGTTTTGGGAAAAATAACTTATTGTATTGCGCAAATTGAATCGTAGCGTATCATATAAAATCACATCAAATCAGCCTCAAAGAAGAAATCTCACTTGATTTTTTTGTAAAAATTGCAAGTTTGGGCAATGTTTCACAAATAAGCTGTCGGCTGTTAAAGTTGACCGATTTGTGTACAAAGGATGGGGAAAAAAGGCCTGTTCTAATAAATACATTTCTTGCCTCTGCTTCTAGGGTTTTGTTGTTGGGATAAAACAAAAAAAACCACAATTAGATCTCGCCAAGACGAATTTAACGGCATCAGAAAAAAATTTTACCACTATTTTTGAGCCCACGGCGACGAAAAAAGAAACGCGAAAATAACATGGAGTGCAATGGGAATGCGCCCCGTGTACTTATAATTTGAGTGCCCACTGTATGCTAGTTATTGTTTACAGAGAAATTTTTACGATGGAGAATCGACCCGGGTTCTTCGTCCACAAGTTGCACCGGCCGCTTAGGACGGCTACAACTCCGATCGGAGCCGGACGATCCTCGTCAACCCCTAGGATTTTCATATAGCTCACGATTTATGGTCCAATCGTATCGAACTTCGTTTAGCGATGACACATGTGATAGGTGGAACTGTAATTCGCTTTTAAGCGCCGAGATTTAACGATGCATAAGACCATAGCATCCCGTGTCTCTGTTCGCTGTGGGATTTGGGACAGATCGGGAGGCCACTGCATATGCGCCGACAGAATCACATTTTTGAAGGCGGTTCTGATGTCACTGAACAAGCTACAATCGAATAAGAAGTGATGGATTGTTTCGTTGTCGGTCATACAGAAGGATAGCGCCGAATCATGTTTTCTTATTTTAGCCAGGAAGGCATTTAAGAATTATTGACCAGAGAGCACCTGGACCGTGGAAGATGGCAGTTGCCGCGTGGCTAGCACTGCGAAGAGAAGACGCTTTAAATTAGTATACTTATTCTTAATATGGTCTCTCCAGCTGAGCTTATCGTCCAAAACGAGGTCAATGTAGGAGCAGGTGCGGGAGGCGAATATAGGAGTATAGGCGAATTCATTTACCGTGATTGTAGAGGGGTTCGAATGGGGCAGTCTTCTACGGGAAAAGACCATGTAAATGGTTTTAGCAGCATTGAACGTTAGCTTCACTGACAGTCCCCAGGATAAAGCGAAGTCCGTCATGTGCTGGAGATTTGACCGGGCAATGTCAGGATCCGTATGCCACGTACAGAGTCGTCCGCGTATGCAATTATTTTATTAGCGAAAGGAAACTGGGTCGCAAACAGGCTATCGACCAGGATGTTCCAGAGAAAAGGTGATAGAAAACTTCCCTGATGACAACCGAGTTCAATCGTCGTTCTTAAAGTCGCGCCAGTGCAGGATAGATCTGCCGACCGTGATGATAAGAAGCTGCAAATCAGTTTGACTAGATAGAGGGGGAGCCCTTTTTCAGTAGGCCATGAAGGATCACCGGCTGCCACGTAGCGTCGAAAGCGCTTTTGATGTCCAGAAAGGCACAGCAGGTCATTACTTTTTTCTTTAAGTTGTCTTCAATGAGGGTCTGTAACACTTTTAGATATTTTTTTATGCACACCAAAAAATCGAGTGAAAAATCTTGATTTTTTAAAATTAAGGGTTCCCTATATCGAAAAAATTTATTTTCCGAGTTATTCAGCTTCAAAGTTGAAACCTTTTCCACGCCCACCAAATTGGTATCGTTCCCCTTTTGACGTCACTCTTTAGTAGGTGGAGCTCTGCCCCATGCTAAAGCTTATGGGAGCTCACTTTAACAATTTGTGAGTGTTACGTAGATTTTTTGCCTGAATTTTGACTACACTAATTTTGTAGAGATTTTTACGCTGGATTTAAATAGATTTATTAAAAATTCGTAGCATTTTTTCAAAAGTGACAAAACTCGAAAAAAGGGGGGGAATGCCGTTGGGCACCTCGTTTCCCGCCAGGCTACGAAGGGGAGCTGAAGTATACCCCGTCTACCCTACCTTTCCACAGTCGGATTCTAAAGTTCAAAACCATTTTTTTTGCAAGTTTTCGTCTAGTATTTGTACACATTGAGACAAAAAACATTATTCAAAAGTTTTTGACGTTACTACTTAGACTCAAACATGATATATAACGAATGTAAACAAACGTCAAAAGAAAGAAGTGCCTCAGTCGACGGAGTATACTATTTCCTGACTATGACCCCCTCTCACGGCTTTTCGAGTACGCGATGCCCGACGGCATTTTCCCCCTTTTTTCGGGCTTTGTGACTTATAAAAAAATCGCACGAAATAATTTTAAATCTCATTAAATCCAGCGTAAAAATCTCTACAAAATTAGTGTAGTCAAAATTCAGGCAAAAAATCTGGGCGACTTACATTAATTGCCAGAGTTAGCTGCCATAAGCTTTAACATGGGGTAGAGCCCCTCCTACTAAAGAGTGACGTCAAAGGGGGACCGTTAACCTTTTTGGGGAAGCTCCACCCACGTCAACTTTGAAGCTGAATAACTCGCAAAATAAATTTTTTAGACATAGGACATCCTTAGTAAATAAAAATCAAGATTTTTTGCTCGATTTTTTGGTGTGCATAAAAAAAATAACTAAAAAGTGTTACAGACCCTCATTAGGCTGACTAGAGTCGATCTGGCTGACTCAGTAGATCGCCCTGCGCGGAAACCATGTTAATTATCGCTGAACCAGGAAATGGGTTCCGATTCAGAGGCAGTTTTTATTAGCGTTTATTAGCGTTTTTTTAGCGTTAGAATATTTTTGACAATGAGCAGAGGATACTGATAGGTCGATATCAGCTCGGATCATCGTAGTGAGGTTTATTTTGTTTCCACAGAATTAACACTTTGGCAATTCCCCAATTTGCGGGGAAGTAAGAGGAAGCGAGACAGGCATTTAGAAGGGTTACGATATGATCGGATATTAACTGAGCAGAGCATTTCAAGCAGTCTGCGGGGCAGCCATCGATTCCTGGGGATTGATTTGGTTTGAGAGACTCAATAGCAGGTAGTACATCTGCCCTAGTGATCGGTTCAAACGACAAAAACGGTTTATTAACTTTAGAGAGGACATCTGCCTAAACAAATGGTGCGTTGGTGGGTTGGGAGGGACTTTGGGGAAGAACGAGCTTCCAAAGGCATCAAGCATTTTAAGTGGGTCGGGGCATGAGACGCCGTCAATTTTAATTAGTGGAGGGCACTGGCTTGAGGCGGTGTCGGCAATTTTTTTCAGGGAACCAAAGAGGTCGCCATTCAAGTTTTCTGAACAAAATTCTTTCCAGCTCTCCGCTCTCCGCTGGCGAACACGGAGCTGGTATAGCGATTTTATTTTGGAGTACGATTCGGTATTTTCAATAGACGGGAAATTACATTTGGCTTGGTTAGCCCTGCGGAGCTGGTGGCGAAGTGCCCACAACTCTTTGTTCCACCAGGGCATCTTAGCCTAAGCAGTGGAAGGATGTGAAGGTAGACGACTGTTGACCGCACAGGATTGCAGAGGGTTTATGAGGATAGAGGTGAAGTTGTCTATAGTTAAGATACAAGAGATAGAAAGGGGATCGAGGATAGGCAGATCACCAAGCTTTGCCTCCAGCAATGAGAGGAAATGCTCTGTTGAACATGACGAGAGTCGAGGAAACACAATAGGGCTACGCTGGGCACGACGTTGGCCTTCATGATAATTTACACTGAGTGCGAAGTAAATGAAAGGATAATAAGGAAGGGAGCTCGAATCATATTACATAACACTAAGACCCAAGGCATTACCGTAAGGATGTATTTATCCCTGAGGGTATAATATGCATTCTTATGAATATACCGAAGGTATTAAGTTCCCGTACCTTCCGGCGATTAGGGGCTCTAAAAGGTTTAATGCTAAAATTCGTTACGGCCTTGCTCAACAGATGGATTTGAGGGTTTTTTCGTTCATCTTTTGTTTTTCATAGTTTTTCCCTTCATAAGATGACGTGGACAATCGCTTGCAAATTTTTCACTCGTCTTTTGTTTTAGCCGCGTTTTCTCCCTCATTAGAGGGCGTGGACAATCACTTGCCCATTTTCCATCTGTCTTTTGTTTTAATAGTCTTAGTTTTTCGCCCATCTTTTATTTCACTTACTGATAGCAAGTAAAATTTGATAGATTTTATTGATATGTCGCTGCCCAGGATTGAACTCGTTTCTCCTTTTAATCAGGTGATGAGCGTTCGAAGCGTTATCGATATGGCTACCTAGGAACATTTACTATGAATTCAGAATCCTGTATAATATCTGGATTCTCTACTTAACTAAAACAGAAGTTGAGCCAGTAAACGAAGCAATGGTTATTTTAAAGGGGGATTGATTATATGTAGTTCTCCAAAAAACGACTCTCATTTTTAACCTCAAAATGAGATCCGCCCCTTGCTACCTAAAGACTGGGTATTGTTTTATCCCTCGCTCATTTACAGAGTAATTTAATCACGTAGATCTTAATCCCCGAGTGTCTCCCACCTTTAGGTGGGAACCGAGGGCTTCTACGGATTTATCGGACCGACAAGTAGGAAGTGACTTTCCCCCAAGTGCGACTTTGAAACATTTAATTTTTTAGTTAATTTTCCCACCAACAGATGGCTATGGCAAAATTCGAGGGGGCGGTAGAAAATCAGGAAAATAAGAAACTAATTCACAAAACAAACATCATACATAGGAAATATGGACAATTGTCTATGGCCATTTAATAATTAGAAATACTTATATCATTAACATCAAATCAAAAACTTAAATGGAAAAGGGTCCAATATTACAACACAGAACTACTACGTAGTGTTAAAATCTGCCACTAGAGGGCACTAAAAATCAAAATAAAAACTAAGCAAAAATTAGGTATCTCTTAACGAAAATGCCTGAAGAAATCAAAACAGAAATAACATTCTAAATATATTGAGGAGATAAGTGAGATAATAGTAAAAAAGTTTCGAAAAAACTTTAATTTCCCCTGAAAATTTTGTAATAGTCATACGTGTTTTACAATGACTGTAGGCCATAAGTTAAAAAAATTGTGTTCCAAATGACACGAAGGGCTGGCGCGTAAGAGCGATTTCATTGAAACCCATAAAATTAACGCTACAAAAATGGATTTAATCTTAATTGGCACTATTAAAAAGCCCCACATATATAGCCCGAAGGTTTCACCGAAGAGATCTTGTTATATGTTTTTGTTAGATTATTAAGATTACAAAATGAAATTAAGTGACAAGTTTATTTAAGCTACTTCACATAATACAAAAGCCACCAAAACTATAATGATTACAACTTTTCTCAATTGATATGAACCTGGATTTTAGGGGTTACATCAGCTTTAACTTGGTTTAGGAGGCCTCATCCCAACCAAATTTGGTATGGGACTAAGTTGAATCCGAATCGAACCATAAAGGACACAAACAGAAACTTTAACTGAATTAGAGTTAAAGATTGTATAGAAACCCGATATTGGTTTTAGTTTTCAAAGCCTGTTGAAATGTGAACCTAGCATATGTATATCAAATCAACCAAATCAAAATTTATCGTTTAAATGCTTACTATTATACCAAGCGATTTCGTATGCTAAGAATCCCGAAATATTTAGCTCTAAAAATTTTCCTGCGTTCCATGGATTGTATTTTGAGTCAAAACGAACCATTCCCATTAACTCAAGCGATCTTAAAATCTTTACCATTTTTCTATATATGTTTATTGGTTCATAAGGGGAAAGGTGAAATTCCACTCCTAATTGTCGAACGTTTGACAGCATGCCAGAACTCATTATGTTTGGCAGAACATCCCATTCGGACTGTTCAATATCCATTTTCAGGTAGTCAATTGCCACGTTGCCGTGATTTTCAGATAATTTATTGTAGATGTTGGATAACGAATGCATCTTCCAGTCCCCATACTCGCCATTATTATTTTCTTCTTGACCACTCAGCCCCCAATCATAAAAATGAATATGAGGGCGATAGTCATGATGTCCTAAACCTATCGATGGATCAAAAGCATAAACTTCGCAACCGTATTCTTCCATGGCCTGGTCAAATGACCAATCCTTGTCAATCCCAAATGAGTAAATAATACATTTTTTCGGTTGTGGTGCAATGTTTGCATCAATACAGATAGCTTTTTGCCCATCCAATCCAGATGGATTCTGCCTCATTAGGCCGCCAAAATCGTGCTTCAAATGGCAAGAGGAGCAATTGGTCCACATTAAATATTGCAATATCTGCGTGCCTGTTATTTTGTTAAAGTTGATCGTATCCCAAAAGGAACTATGATCCATATTTTCACTCTCTGGTTTTGTGAGGGTTTGAAATATCCTCTTAAGGTTGACAACTATTGTGTGATGTATGCTATTTTTTATTGCTATTATGTCGTAGCATATTAAAAAAATCAAACATCCAATCAGCAAGAAAGAAGCAAGAGACCACTTCTTGCGGTAAATCATTTTCCTGAAAATACAATATACAATAAAAACAAAATAAGTAACAAAATTACAAACATTAATATAATAGATATATGCAGCGGCCACGCATATTATTTGCACACGGGGCGCATTCCCATTGCAATCCGTCTTAGTCACGGCTCCCGATGAACAAAAAACCTATCTCGGCCGTATTTTTTTTTAAATAGCGACTTGGCCGTGTTTCAAGCTCTTTGGATTACTCTTCATTTTGAAATGCTCGTTATATACATGTATAATATATTAATATTAGTTTTATACAATACTTATACAATATACCATTTTAAAATCACAATGTGAGTATACTTCATTAGAAAAGAATTAATTTCTTCAAACCTAATTTTTTCATTTTTTATAAGAAAACGAAAATTGTCTACCATAAGGAAGTCTAAACAGAATATTTTGAAAAGAAACAAAGAACAAGGACATATCGAAAAGTAGCTGGCTCAGTTTAAAAACACCGTGTTCGAATAATTAACGATTCTACTTTTTATCCACTGATTTTATACATGCACTCTAAACGCAAAAAAATGTCGACTTAGTAATCTCTTCTAATAGGGAATTCACCTAATTTTTGTTAGACACACCAAAAAATAGAGAAAAAAAAACTAAAAATCTTTCAAAATCAATGTTTTAACCGAAAACTACGTATTTTCGTATATATTTAAGCTCAAAGTTCAGCTGGGGAGGAGCTACGTTAAAAACGGGGAGTGGCCTAACTTGTCTGCCGTGACGTCACATAGCAGATACACGTTGTCTGCTACTACGGTTTTTTATAGGAAATGCGAAAAATTTTCGTGTTTTCGTTAATTTTCTGCATGATAAAGGAACAAAACGTGATGTAATATGCCACTGAATCACAAGAGCATCTAGAATAATGCAGATTAACTCTATTGTGTTTGCTTAAACTCAAAGTACAGAGTAAAAATCGGTCGCCGTCGGTCGCCGTTCAGTGAAAATTTTTACTTTTTGAGTCAGTCAGTCGGTTTTAACAGCTGTGAGGAGCGTTTTATTTTCATAGAAGAAAACTGAAAAATATAAAACTAATATCCAAATATCTTGGCCTTTGTAAGTATTGATAACCCATTATGACAAATAGCCATTTGGTTGAGGTTTCGTGAAATGCGGTAAAAATATCTCACTCTATTTCATTTCGGTAACATTTACTCCTTGTTAACTCGTTATCAGGAGTTCTCAGAGTGTACGTTAGAAAACTATTCTGTCCTTTTTACTTGGGTAACTGATTTTCCGTAAGACCAAGGTCCCGATTACAGCGCTAAGACGCAACGACTTGTCTAAAGTTTTTGTCGTGTTTTCTCTATCCGGCTACGATTCCAACATAAAAAATGCTGTTATTTTGAGAATTCTTCCTTCTCATATTTTCGTTAAAATGGATGCGTCGAAAGTTCATAATATTTCAAGGCATTTCAAGATAGGAACATAAACTGTAATGGGCTGAAGTATTGAGTGCGTCGTCTGTATCTGCTATGTGACGTCACAGCAGACGAAATAGGCCACTCCCCATTTTTAAGAAGGAGGCGCATAATGGAAACTTTAAAGTTAAATATCTAAGTGGGGGATTTTTTTCGCTTAAAACTATGATTTCAAAAGATTTTTAGTTTTTTTTTCTCTTTTTTTTGATATGCTTTTTAAAAAAGTTTCGGTCAAAAGCGAATTCCCTATTCGCTACTAAGGAATTAGTAGTGCGGTTGTAGTGCTTAAGTAATCTTTAGTAGTCCTTTATAGTCGTCTCTTCCGTTTTGTTTTTAAAGTGTACTCTTTAAAAAATACTATATTAGGCCTATAGCGAATGGCACCCGCGAGTTTTGGTCCTTTGTTTCGGTATCCGGCTACTTGGGCTCGGACAACTGGGCCCGGACAACTGGGCTCCTAGACAATTGGGTCTAAGACAACTGGGCTCTGGACAATTGGGCCCAGTGACAACTGGCCTAAGCGTAATCTGGGCCCGCCAAAAAGGCAAAAACTAAAATAGATCCCAATGATCCCATACTGCCGATTTCAACATGACAAAACGATCAAACTTGAAAAATAGTGTTGAAAGAGATGGAAAAATTTCCTGATGAATGACCTTGAGTCCAAGTTACAATTTTTTTCAATTTCCGGTCAACTAGCAGACGGAAAAAAATAGTTAGTCATTAGTGCTTAGTGTACAGAGCAGTCCATAACCTCGTGTCATGGTTACTTCGTTTCTGATCTTTATTGGTGTTTGTTCTGAAAATTCCTTCTCAAATGGAAATAATATCCAGTCAACGTGGGCAGAAAAAATTCCTTTATCAAGGCTATGGCTATGTTGTCTCGATTGAAGACGAAGAAAAGGTATATTCCTACTTTTATTTCTTTCATTCTCCATCCTGTCTTGGGTGAAAGTTCCGTTTGACTGTTTATTTTGACGAGACCAATTAAGATAACTACATTTAAACTACATGTCGTAGATCGTGTGGAGGTGCGAAAAAAACGTATGAACTGCCCTGGTAGGCTACATGTTTCTTCTGATGGTAACATACTCCAAGAAACTGGCCATTGCGAAAACCACCACCCCGACCCCACTGCTGTCAAAGTGCAAAAAGTAAAGCATGCAATTAAACGAGCTTCCATCGAGACGCACAACAATCCTCAAGTTATTGTTGCTGAAGCTGTTGCTACTGCCTCAGAGCCCACTGCTGCTCGCTTGCCGGTAACTCGCTCTCTCAAACGAACGATTCGTCGTAAACGCCAAAAAGAACTTCCTGACCTGCAATTACCGAGAAATTTGGAAGAACTTTTTGTTCCAGAGACACTTAAACTAACCAGCAAAGGGGAGTCGTTCCTTCTTTTTGACAGTGGCCCAGAGACAGTTCCCAATCGCATTTTAATCTTTGGGACAGAACGAATGCTTGATGTTCTGTTTGAAGCAGATGAAGTATTTGGGGATGGAACTTTCAAAATCCCCCCCCCCGCCATTTTTTCACAACTCTACATCTTCAACGCGTATAAGGAAAACTCTTTTTTTACGTGCATTTACGCACTTCTACCAAACAAGACCCAGGCGACGTATGAAGCATTAATTGAAGCCCTTTGTGGTTTGCGCCCAGGAATGTTCAAACCCAAAGTCGTCATGTCTGATTTTGAGGCTGGATTCATTAACGCTGTCAAGAAAAAGCTACCTTAATGCCGAATGCCGAACAAAGCTACCTTAATGCCGAACAAAAGGCTTGCTATTTTCACCTGTGCCAAAATATTTTTCGCCATGTTCAGGAAAATCAGATTGTTTGTCAGTCCTATAGAGAAGACGAAGAGTTTGCTTTGAAAATTAAAATGATCGCTGCGTTGGCCTTCCTGCCTCTTGAAGATGTCGGTGCTGGATTTGAGTCTCTGTCTGATGTTATGCCACAAGAATACACACCAATTCTCGATTACTTTGAAGACACTTATGTTGGTCGACCAATACGACGACGTGCCAGAAGAGAACCTCTTTTCCCCTCTTCCCTTTGGAACATGCATGACCGCACTTTAAATGATCTTCCACGGACGAACAATGTTTCTGAAGGAGTTAACAATAGCCTAAATCATCTTGCGGGAGGAAGCAACCTAAATTTTTCAAACTTATTGAGGTTTTAAAAAAAATCAAGATTTGCAAGAACTGAAGCTCATTCAGCTAGAAGCTGGGGCAAATCCAGTTCCAAAGAAAAGCAAATATGCTCAGCTCGATGAACGTCTCAAGAAAACCGTTTTCAGTTACGAGAACCTTACTATTCCGGCTTTCCTCAAGCGAATTGCCATTAAATTTACTTTTTAACTTTTACGAACCCCTTTTTAATTTTCTTTTCACGTTCTGCCAGTTTTTTTACCCACAACTGCCATTTAATCAAGTTAATAAACTGGGATGCTCTTCTAATTTTTAGTTTCATCTTGATTTTATCAGCGCATCTCTGACTATTATCTGTCTACGGCAGAATGAAGTAAGAAGTTTTCGATTTTACGAGGGTAGGACCTATTTGAGTTTTTTGGTGGGCCCAGATTATGCCTAGGCCAGTTGTCGCTGTGCCCATTTGTCCAGAGCCCAGTTGTCGTACGCCCAATTGTCCAGGAGCCCAGTTGTCCAGGCCCAGTTGTCCGAGCCCAGTTGTCACGAGCCCAAGTAGCCGCAAATCCTTTGTTTCATTATACATGCTGTCGACTTAAACAAAGGACCAAAAGCGCGCGGACGCGGGTGCCATTCGCTATACATAATTTTTTAGAGAGTAGCAAAAAATAAAAAAAGTCCCCAGAAAGATCTCTTGCAAAGGAATAAAGAGCCTTCCATTTCGATGAAAAAAAATTGCGACGATTTTTCGGGCCACGGGCAAAAATTTAAATATATGAAAATAGCATGGGGTGCAATGGGGATGCCCCTCGTGCTTGATAAATAGATTGCGTGGCTACTGTAGATATAATATAAATATGTTGCATTTCAGGAAAGATAATTAGAGAGCTAACCATTTCACTATAGACTACTGAACTAAAAAATCTATTTTCTACTAAAAAATGTAGACCAACAATTAATAATTAACTTTACTACCATGATTTTATTTAGTTTTAATTTTTTAGATTGTTTCGTCTTTGATATAATAATTTAACAGAACTATTTGAGAATTAGTGTATTAAATCCCAGCTTTAAAATGAGATTCAATTAAGGTATTAAGTACTGACCTTTTCAAAACCTTGGAACAATTGGCCTGATGGAGATCTACGAACTTTTATATTCTTTGCATAGCAAACAAAAAATAGGAATTTCATAGCCTATATGAAATTTAAAAAAAGTTCTAACACATATCTAGGATAACCATGTCTAGGTTCAACCACACAGTCAAGGAGCCTGCGTTGAACTGAAGCACATTTATAGTATTTAGTGAACAGAATAAACATGTTTTTTCTTATCCCAACGCGATCGTAGCGTACCATGGGCTATGCATAGCGCGCGTGCAAGCATGTGTTTCAATAATTTGTTTTAAACGTAAAATCTAAAACTTAAACTTTGCTTGTTACTAACTTTTCGTATACGTTAAATTTGTTGGGGTTAAGTACTGATATGCAGAGTAGTACTTAGACCTTAAGTATTGCTTAAGTACTACTAAGTACTGCTAAGTGTCGATCTGCAAATCAGTACCTAACCCCGAAAAGATTTAGCGTGACGGACACTTTTACGGACATCATGCAGTTTTATTTATGGACATGAATGGTGTCTAATCGACCTTGTATAACCACGAATACCCCGGACAGATTTTATGCCTTTCGGTGGATGTTTCCAACTCTCTGTCCTTGGCCGCCGAATTCAAACCCAGCCCTTCTACTACATCACAAATATAATAAATATAACATATATTGAGTGAATGACACCATAGATACATTTAGTTTAAAAAAAAGTTTGCACAATTTTGTTAAGTGTTTTTATTGAACTGGTTTGTAACTAAACTTAGTTATTGCTATAACTGTAAGTACGCAAAATAAACACAAAACAGTCAGATTGGCAGCTGGCGGAGACTGAATTGGTTGGCTACCTATCACTCATTACAATGATTTATGAACAACATTACAACAATTGTTAATTCCATGTATGTTCCATGTTGCACACTCGGAACTCGTGCTTAAGTGGACAGACTTGGGTCCTGTGAGAGAGTGTGGCACAGAACACAACCAATTTTGTCGTTAAGAGTTTATGTTTAGAGATAGGTCCCCATACAATTCAGTTTCAGCATCAACATCCACTCCTAGTCGTTGCTTCAGGGAAGCTTGCAGGTTATATGGGCAGTTGCTTGAAGTCCTGAAGGACAATGGGTGTTCCAGCTTTGCCTAGTTAAAAGATTTTTTCTGCTGAATGTTTCTGATTCTAAACATATTCTGAATTTAATACCTTTGTGGTTGTTGGTTCTTCCTCTAAATGGTTATTGTTGTTCACTTCTCTTCTCTTCCTTTTGTCATCACAGTGCTGATGTTGGCTGGTCTACATGCATGAATTTCGATTGTTATTCCACTTACACTGTAATATACTAATTACTGTTCTTACCAACTAAAGTAGATGTTTTCGAATTGCACCAGTTTTCAGCTGCTATTGATGAAATAGAAAGAAAGTGTTCCCAATAATCCACAATTCAGCATGCGGCTTCGTCAAAATGGCGACTGCCCAAGCAAGAGTTGCTCATTCGTTCAGTGGTGGTTTTAGTACTTTAAACAAAGTAATTTCGTTGCCACCGTATTTTTCAAAGACAAAAATAACGTGACTTCCACCTGCACATCGTCCACCGTTCCAAAAGTTTATTTAAAAACGCTCCCAGCAACGACGGATGGGCGTGCTTTGCCTTCTTCACTCGCCACATTTTGATCCTCTCCTCCCAACTGATGTTTCTAGATACTTTCACTAGATAGCATTACACATCAAGCAAGATAAATAAGCCCCGCCTTCAAAACCTCTATTTTTCCAACCATTCGCCCTGCTCGAGGCTTTCCTTTCTAACAAGGGGGGAAATGCCTTGGTTGATCAACCAGTGTTCTATGACTCTGGTTAAATTTAGAAAAAAATATATTATAAGATACACAAATTATAGAGAATTTTCCGCTCTTTAACCTACTTTAATATAATATTTAATTTGATTTAATATCTTTGTTTTTTATAAAAAATAAAATTTAAACCCCCCTTCTGTTGGGGCTTCTTGGCCTGGCAACGTGGGGTCTGTTGGCCTTATGTAAGACACTTAGTCTGCTATGTCTTTTTCTAAGTTTTTTAAAAAAATTTTTACTTTTACGTAGAATGATGTAAAAATGATGATGATTCTGTTTATCTTGTTTAAAAGACTTTGATCGTGCTGGTTGCTTTCAAAAATGCATTTTGAATTTGTCTAGTACTTTTCTGATAAGGCCATAAGAATAACACTGGGCCAACCTACCCATACTCTCTAAAAAATACTGTACGGCGAATGGAGCTCGCGCGCTTTTGGTCCTTTGTTTCATTAGACACATGTGTCTACTTAAACAAAGTACCAAAAGCGCGCGAGCTCCATTCACTGTACAGTATTTCTTAGAGAGTACCCCTGTGGCAAAGTGCCCCGTGTGCCGTGTCGTGCCATGATGGCATTCCGTTTTTGTTTTTTAAAATTAAAATCTGTGACCAAATAAGCAATTATTCAAATACTTTGAAAGATCTATGGTGTAGCTTATTTTTTTCTCTTTTTTATAGAATTTTTCAGAAAAAAAAATTAGTAACGGGAATGATTTTGTGAAGGAAAGAAAAATAAGTGAGCCAACTGGTACACCTCTCTCCTATCAATAAAAAATTATCGAGATTTTTCTCTATTTTTATTGGTAATAAAAAAGTATCGTAACAGTGCTAACTTCCTCATTTCGTTACCTATTGATTAGCTACTTAGTTACGTATATATAAGTAGATTTTTCTGAGAGCAATCGTTTTTTACGCGTAAAGGGACGCATTTACACATATAGGAAAGAAACTGACAGAACTGAACGATCTGCCACATGGTACTAACACATGAACACCACGTGAACGCTAAGAGAACTTTTCCATCTATTCCACGGGTTTACAAAAATTACTCTAGGCCCTATAGCAGATACGTTGTAGTATTATAATAATAAACGCCACTGGTTCTAAATAATTTTATTCATGAAACCATTTAAAAATTCGCGAGCTTTTACAATACGTTTCGATTTCAAATTTTTAAGATCATTCAAAAGCTTACTATTGTACCAAGCAATCTCATAACCACGAGATCCCCATACGTTGAGCTTGTAGAATTCTTCAACAAACCACGGATTGTACTTTGAATCAAAGCGAACCATACCTGCCATCTCGAGCAATCTCAAAAGTTTAGCCCGTTCGCGGTATTCTTCAAGCGACTCATTATCGGGCAAATGAAACTCGATACCAAGTTGGCGGACTTTGGACAACATACCAGACTGAATGATCTGTGGTAAGACTTGCCATTCAGAGTACTCGATGTCCATTTTCAAATAGTCAATCACTCTTTTATTTCCATGTTGTGTAGATAGCAAATCGTAGATGGAAGAGAGTGGGAGGAACATAGTTGGCTCATTTATGTTTTCAGCATTTCTATAGTTTTCTTTCTTGTGGCTAATTCCCCAATTGTAAAAATGAATGCGAGAACTGTGGTTGCGCTTTTCACGTCCCATTTCTGTCGACGAATCGAAAGCAAACACCTCACAACCATAGCGCTCCATATGCTGATCAAAAGACCACTCTTTGTCGATGCCGAACGAGTAAATGAGACAAATGCCAGGTTGTGGTGCAACTTTCGGATCAAGGCAGATGGCCTTTTGTCCATCCAATCCTGATGGATTCTTCATCATTTTACCACCGAAATCGTGCACTAACTGGCAAGAGGAACGATTGGTCCACAGAAAGTATTGCAAGATCTGGACACCAGTTAGTTTTTCCGAATCTAAAACTTTATCCCAAAACGAAGACGAATCATGGTCTGAGCACGGTCCTTTGCTGTTTGAATTTATGTTCTCTGTCGTAATTGAAGATAAATCTTTTAAAACCTGTCGGTTATTAAATTGTTGGTCACTTAGCTTGAGTACTGAAAATACTATGGAGACAAATACAATGCTGGATGTCAACAAAAAGGAAGCAAACATCAATATTTGGTAGCTGAACTTCATGATTACCCGAGAAAAATAACACTATGATTGATGTAAATGGTAGTCAGCATAAATAAGGTAAAAAAGCCTGTATGAACTAGTAAATCAATGAGACAGAAGCACACAATTACCGCTATATGGGGAACGAAAAGGACAATTATATATATTGCTTATAAACCTTGAAAAAGTTCTTTAGCTGACCGTATAACAGAAATACACATTAGAAGATAACAATGTTTTTGAAGGTGCTGCAAGTAAATGTTGTGAACTTCTTCTGTATATTCACTATCGTACATTTGATTCTTATATCCGTTGACAGTTTTATATTTTTTTTTTCTTATGCCATCAGAACATGTTCCGTGATGTTTCGTTGAACTATAACAAAACTACTGTAGGAACAAGACACTCCTATACACGGACACCGCTAATGGATGATATTCTGCTTGTATGGGGGTAGCAAGAAAGAAAGCGAAGCGGCTGATGGATATGTTTTACATTTTCACTGCGACGAATAGGGGATAATCCTGAATTTTCGATTTTTTTCTAAATACGCTTAAAAAATAGAGAAAAAATCAGAAATTTTTTCATGTATAGGAGTTGGGGTCTTAGAAATTGTCCCACCGAGTTATTTAACTCCAAAGATTTTGTAGGCTCCGCCCACAGGGGTTGGGATTTTGAACATGGCAGATCGGCTATACACAGCCTTATGGAGAAAAGAAGGAAAAATGAATTTAGGGCATGTTAGTTTAAACTTATTCCAACCAAAATTTTCAAAAACATACTTTGAAAAATTTAGAATTTTTCTATGTATTAATAGGTCGATGTACACTGGCTAAAAGTACTGTAAATAATTAAGGAACATTCCGCTATTTTGATGTTGTCAGAAGAGGCTTCATCGTTTGGTTTCTGTTCCCATACGGGAGTTTCATTTGATGACATACACACTCAGTTTTTTGCACTACTTATTAGGTCCTTAAGTAGGACGTAAGTAGGGCGTAAGTAGGAAACTGGAAGTCCCTACTTAGGGCCCTTGGTAGTACTTAAGTAGTATTAAGTTGTACGTTAGTAGTGCGTAAGTGGTACTAAGTAGTGAACTTTCATTTCCCTACTTAAGGCCCTCAAAAATTGAGTGTAATTTCAAGGTTTTCTTTTTTTGAAATACTAATTATTTGATTAAATTTTATGTTTCTGTATTACTGAACAATTTATTATTTGTTTATCAATTGAAAATACGAAAAACAAACTGATAAACAAACTAACTGCCATTTGCGAAAACCACTGTAGCCTCTTCTTGCAAGAGAATGAGCGTGATTTTACCCCATTTTCATCATTTAAATTTATTATTAATATCTAGAAACACTTTATAGAGACCAAAAAGGTTTCAAAAAATTCAAAATATTATAGGAATCATTTTTCTTAACACTTCACATGCAAAAATTGAAGGTGAGTATCTAAAAATTGAGATTTTCTCTCTTTCCCCCATAAGAGCCTGTGTATCGGATCTGCCATGTTAGTCTCCTCCCCCAAGTTTAGGCGCCTCCTCCGTTTTTCGTAAGCCCATCCCTAGGCACCACTTTTGAGCTGAATAACTCGGTGGGAAAATTTCTAAGACCCCAACTCCTACATATGAAAAAATTTCTGATTTTTTTCTCTATTTTTTAAGCGTATTTAGAAAAAAATCGAAAATTCAGGATTATCCCCTATTAGCATCGTCCAATCCATCTGTACTGCACAACCAACAAGTTACGTCAGGAATACCAAATCTGTAGCCTATAGGCTAATGCCCTGTATTACAGCTTTGAGACAAGCTGGAATCGTTCAAGTGATGGCTAAAGACGAGCAGTTCGTGGGGAAATGTTATAAGTTACAAACATACTCCATGGATGGAGTTGATAAATATATTCACACTAAAAGTTTTGGACCTATAAGTAATTGATAAGTAACGAAATGGAAACAACTACTTAAGTAGGGCCTATAAGTAATACTTAATAACACATAACAATCTTAATCCCTGAGGTCTGAGGACGTAGTCCTGAGACGAAGGCCTAGCGGTCTTTAATTCAATGGAAGATCGCACTACCCCGTACAGCTATTAGGACTCGCGCAGAACTTTATTCCTCCGCCTGAGGCTACGCTTCTTAGAAAACCCTGGATTTTCTCAGAACACAGCAAACTTTGTGCGGCATACTAGTCGGAAACGGTCAATCCTATTAAAATTCTGCAACTGCTATCATTTTTGAAATTTCCTCGGCTGCCCCCCCCCCCCTTACCAAACACCATTATTATCGGATAACATTAAGTCAATATTGTTAGGTAACACTGAAACACTAAATGGTAACTAGCTTGTGGTCAACTCGGTATAGTACAAAAACTGATTTTCAAGGTTATACGTAGTGGATTTCTATGTATTGGTCATTAACAGGTTTCAAGGTACTGTTTGGTAGAAGATTAAGGAATATAAGAGGGAGGAGTAGATTACAGAAACATAATATATTGGGGAACAAACGGCAAGCATGTAGAGGTGACGTTCAGGAATATGTAAGTGGTCTTTTCCATACTGCTACTGGATATATATCCAGTATAGTGCCAAATCATGGAATCCACCTTAATAAAGCCCCTTGGGCACCTTCGGGATTTATGTTAACGCGTCGAAATTTTCGAAATAAATCTAATCAATCCCATATTTACAACGTAAATTTAATTTAACTAAATGAGTGCTACATGTAATCAAAGAATGGCTCGTTTTTTCTTTATTCCCCCAATTTCTAGAAATTAATTATTTTTTACTGTTTTACGAACGCACCCTGATTTCAATGTTTACAATAAACAAAAAACAAAAAAAAGTGGAATCAAAGATGGCCGCTTTTTTCGTCTTCTTTGAGATGGAAATAGCATAAATGTCAAAAAGGTTTGACATTTTATTGTGCAAAAAGGTGCTTAACGTTAATTAGTAGCTTTGTCATTACATAGTTAAATAAAATTTAATTCAATATAGAATATTTGGTAATTTATCACGTTCTCGTGAATTGGCGACAATAAAGCTTTGGGGGACCTCAGAGAGAGCGGAGCCTATCGCGTTAAAGACCCCTAAACCTTCGGTTGATTTTGATTACAAAATCCCTCAGGGATAATACTTTTAAAATAGCTTGATTCATCCTCAGACCGAAGGCCTAACCGTGAGGGTTTATAAAACAAAATTGTCTACTAAGCTCTTTGTAGTCTTGTCAAATCTGCTACTAAGGAATTAGTTGTGCGATAGTAGTGCTTTAGTAGTCTTTAATAGTCCTTTTTACGACGAACTGTATTTCAAAGATCGAGTATGTTTATTAGGGGAGGTATGGTATAATTGTAACACTTCGAGGTCTTTGATTTACAGCTCCACCGCTATGTAATCGTATGAACGGAGAAAAATATTTTTAGGAAGCCAATTATGTTGGCTAACTTCGATAAATTTTAGAACATTTTTAAAACCCTTTAAGTTTAATTTAAAAAATCAAAAGTAGAATCATTTTTTTTGTTACATTAACAAACCAGGTCGAATGAATGTAACACCGAGTATTCTCCATAAGAGACGCCAAAACCCGGCGGAAACGGGTTTTTACATTTTACATGAAAACTAAAGGAACGAACACACAACATGGGGGGTGATGAAAATAATAAGACAGAAAACGTGATCGATAACACGATGGAATTTTGTATCGTCAGTTTGAACCCCCGCACTGCTGATGGTAGATTAGATAATAGCCTGACTTTACCGATTGGTATGCTAAATCCAGTGGTCGGAATTATTCGGTCAGTGGATTCTCATCCAACCATCACTTCCTTTCCACATATAATCCGCTACGTTTCCCTCGGTGCCAGATTATCGTAGCTCATTAAGGGTGCCAATGTTGATAGTTGAGCAGATGAATATGTTGGTAACCTTAAAATGCCTTCAAAGGAGTGCTGAAGAATCTGACGTGGCAGCAATGAGCTTATATTATTAGGTATGAACTACTGACAAGTAGCCTGTTTTAAACCCCTTAATTTTGGCCAACCCCTTAATAGCAATAAAACTACTTAAATACAAGGCTACTTAATACCAATTGCATACCTAATTAATTCAGTAGGGAAAAGCTGCTTAGCATTCAGTAGGCCAGAAATAAAACATCTGAATGAATCAGTACTTGGTAACTCATGAATTTTTCAGTATTGTTGATACAAAAATACTGAATTCTTCAGTATAATTTTGCGCTTTCGATTGATGTTGTAAAGTAGCAGTTTGAAGATATGGCGTTAGGTGGTATTGAACCCAGAGCTGATTGACAAAAGTATAATTGTAGACGGGAGACTAACCAATTGAGCTATTAATTTACTGCGGTGAACAATTACGACTATGAGTTACAAAGACGTAGCCTATTCGTGAATTTCTTTCGAAGTCGATGAGACAAAGATAGAGTTGAGATATGTATGGGTTAACTGGAAAATGTTTCACTACTCATACCAGAAGTGTGACCACTGTGTTAGTCTGATTGTAATGCCAAAATTTGGAAACAAGTCGAAGTCCCAGAAACTCAAGTTACTGGGGACTTAGAATTTTGTGCAGGCTGTCGGAGAACTTAACTGTGGTAAAATCAGGTAAACTGCAGTTTTTTCTTAAATTCGTTATAAAGTTAAGTAAACTATGGTATTGAGTGTTCATCTATATATAGTTTTTTTGTCAAATTACTGTAGCAACTACAGTAAACTAGCCTACATATAAACTATAGTTTACAGAAGTTCATTTTCAGCTGGGTTTATTCAGTAGTTGTATGGAAAACTCTGAAATGGTTTTAACGTTACTTAAAAGTAGAGAAATAATGAAGAAGCCTTTTTAATATTAAGTAGTCTGAAATTTTAGTCTTGAAAGTTTTCATAAAAATAAAAACGTAAGTAGTTTTGCAACGTTAAAGATGTTTCCAAGCAATTCAGTAGACCTTTGAAAACTACATTCAGAGTTGATATTGTCCCACTTTAACGAAGTTTAACTACTTAATAAAGCCATTCTACACTACTTATACTAATAACTGATTCATTCAGTATCCTGCTGCAAAATTCAGTACTGTACTGAAAAAGTAAGTAGGATTGCATTTTAAGGAGTCTGCCATGATTTCAGTGGTCAAGTTTTGTCGGTTTCAGTAGAACGTAAGGGGTTTCAAATGAAATCAAGTAGGATTTCAATCTTACTAAAAAATTCAGGACTAATGAAAGCAAGTAGTTTACCGCCACTGTGTGTAACGAACATCGGGACCATCATTTTCCTTATCTAATAAGAGAGTTTCTGTGTAAACGCTATCATCTCAAAGCGTCTAAAAGAGATTCTATTAAAAGCATCTGCTGCAAAGTTCACCCTAAGAAGGGATGTCCGTATTAAGTATCATTCAGACTAGAGCTATTTTCTACGTTTCTACGTTATTACGTTTCTACGGTTTTTTTTTTAACGCGAAAAAGCTTACGTGAGTTTGTTCTTTTCAATTCACACTAGCGTAATTTTTATAAGCAAAGCTACACAAAAAAGAGGAGGCAACCTTTTTTAATGAATGTCAAGTTCAAAGAGCGAACTCTAGATGGTATCAAATCTTGTTTTTGTTCGTCTGCTAAATTCTAGCTAATGTCACTTTTTACAAAATGGACGAAGATTTTGATTATTTAGATTCTGATTACTTTATTGACGATTCTAGTTATTTTGAGGAGCCAGAAAATGTGCAGCGTGCCATATTTGCTCGTCAAAGTAAAAAATGGAAATCAAAAGTTGCTTGTAGTGTGGGGATAATAAATCACCGTAAAAAACGAAAGGATATTGCAATTAAACAGCAACGTAAAATAAATGAACACGTGAAGATGAAACTACAAGTCCTTGAAGAAGAAATAATTGTTCAAAAGAGAAAAGGAATCAAGAAGGAAATTTGTAAACAGAAGCCTCTTCGAACCACATTTTCTCACGTAGAAACTGTTTCTACGTTTCATTTCTTATCTTTAAATTGGTCCGGACCAATTCCAACGTAAGCTTTTTTATCTTGCGTTTTCGAGTTTTTACGTTTTTCGTTTTACGTGTTTCTACGTTTTTACGTGAAATTGTAGTGTGAACTAAATTTACGTAGAAACGTAATAACGCAGAAACGTAAAAAGGGTTTTTACGCTCTAGTCTGAATGAGGCATTAAATACCCGACGGCATGTCTGGCAACTGGGCCCTTGATGTAAACGCTCGTTTCTGTTTTTTTTACATTTACGTTAACATTTGACAATGTTTTTAAAGTTTTCAAAATGAACTTTGTGCATCGTACACATGTTCAAATCTTGAATCTAAAACATTCGGAATGTAACTTAGTATAATGTAGCAAACTGCCAAAACAAAACCGGACATTTGCTGTCTGGCCACTGGGCCCTCGACAAATTGTCTGGTATTAACGGACATCCCTTCTTAGGGTGTTAAAACTCAATATAATTGTCAAAACTTGCGTAATTTGAGTGAAACTGTGTTACCCGAAGGGTTTTACAAATATTTTATTTGCAGGGCGATTTTTCTGTTCATAATTCCCTCCCAAAAATAGACCAATAGGAATTCTGCAATTGCCCTTTTTTAGGTACACGAGTTTGAGAAAACCAAGCTACAGTTAAATGTTAAATGTGATTTTTTATTCATAACTGAATTGATTCTAGCTTTTGTAGGCTATATGCTGAAATTTACGATAAAGATAATTTTTTCTTAGTCTAAAAGTATCATGAAAATGCGAAAATGTAAGAATTTTCGTAAACAGTGGAAGTGCTAAAGTCGTCTGCTAGTCAGCTTTTAAAATATATATTTAAATACTTTTAAATACCTGATTTTCCCGACAAATAGAATTTCAGGATGTAAACATTGATTTGAATCACGGGGAATCGCAGGGACTTATATCCTCTTTACAACGCAGGTTAACGCTTGTTTGTTGGTAGGCTAGACGCTTGACAGATACGGTACCGATGGAATAGTCTCTAATTACGTATGTTTAATGCAAGGCTAACTAAGTGGAGTTGGGGAGCGAGTGGGGTAACCGGTGGGGGGCTCCGCCCCCCACCGGTTACCCCACATATTCTTAATTTATACACACCTGAACCAAACTAATTACAGAAACCCTGAGGGTACCTTCCAAAGCGGCGCGCTTTGGCCATAATTGGCATTTTGAAAACATCATCGTAGCTCATTGGGTTTGCTTCACATAGTGTACCACCATCACCGATAGAGGCGCTTTATCCCTGACGCTTTTTAACCACGAAACCCCACAGCCAGCATAGGAAAATTTTAACAGTAGGCTACGTGAAGGAACCAGGTTTCTTTGACTGTGGCAATAGTCTTCTCCGGGTACGCTCTCTTTAAAATTAAAAACCAATAACACATAAATCGTAAATTGATAAAAATAAGAAATAATGATGATGATGACGATATAATGAATGATAAAGAAATAGTGATTTTTCCCAATGCAGCATTGGGAAAAATCTTTCAGAAAATCAGAATTAATGGTCTCCGTAATAACATTTGTCAGTTGGTGCTTTCTTTTTCGGCAATTTATTCTATATAAGAAAAAAAATACGCACACAAACATGTAATAATAGAAAGAGTTAATAAGTTCATGGAAGGACCCTAGTGGTTTTTGTTAATTGATTGAAAGAGTTGCGAAGAACTTCCTCTCGGCCGTTTATCTGTGTTTCTTCTAAAAATGCAGAAAAGCGTGTTTAAAAAAGAGAATAATTCCAAGAGCTCGAAAAAGCATATGTATAGATAAACCAAAAAATTACCTGTTTCTTTTGAAGATAGGCTTGTCTATAGTACTGACCAAAAAGAAACAGAAAAGAAGACATGTATATCACCAGAGCATATTGCATCCAAAGTGGGAAGTCACAGCCGTAAATCAAAGCTCTTGTACCCAAAACCAGAGCAGAAACAAACTGAGCCTGTCGACGCCAATTAAGTTTTTATACATCATCCTTTTATATTAGATACCAGATCATTAAAATACTACCATTTGAAGAATGGTGAGGTATTTTTTCCAGCAGAGATATTTCTGGACCTTGGGGCCACAAGCAGCCAGAGCATAATAAAGATACATAGCTACGTGGATCAGGCTGTTGACCATGGCTGCAAAAAAAGCTACAATTGTCCAACAGAGCTATTAGCACTGCCTCTAGATAATTCAATATGTCGTAAAAAAATACCTGAGCCACCAGGAACCCATTTGACACCTATCCACCAGAGCACAAACATGGTCGAATGATGGTAGACGTGTAAGAAGGTCAGTTGCTGCCACTTTTTACGTAAAACCAAGAAAATCGTGTCCATCATTTCAACCAGTCGTGAAAAGTAGTACCACCATAACGCCGAAGCAATCTGTAACGGAAATCTTTATCATTAAATGAGAAACGTCATTTTCCAAATTCGCGCCGAGAAATTCATTGCTCGTCGTCTGCTCAAATCGAAACATACAATCACTCGCCAATCCACTAGATGGCGAAGCAAATGCCGTCGTCTGCTATGACGTAGCCTATCCAAGTGAACTCATCACTTACCCTAATTTCATCTGGATCATCTGAATAGTTGACGGGTTGGCAGAGCCAGTTGTATTGCTTCCGATTCTGCGTCACGGCCAACTGTCACGATTTCAGAATGTTAATGACAAGCCTATACGTGTGTGACTATACATTTAAATTGTCAATACCTCTAGTCCGATGTAGAGATTGAGAAGGGCCATGGCCAAATTGTAGGGTATCAATATACCTCGTATTGAGAACGGTTTTCTTTTCGCCATGAATCGGCGTCCGTAATAAACAGTGGTGAGGTAAGTCATAGCGATGAGAAGCGTCGGAACAGGTGACGCCATCAGTGGCCATTTGGCTACTCGCGGGTCTGCATGTACACAGTAGACAATTTCAAACAACCCGACACGAGAAAACTGGTGGAAAAAAAGCTAGGCTACTAGGAAATACCTGCCCGGCTCATGCACCACGAATAAAACTGGAGTGCTCGTTGATAAACACTGACGAAATGAAAGGAGAAATCCGAGTAGATTCGACTGATGGAAATCTCCATCTTTTGACCGTGCCGGCTTGTGTGTTGGCGTTGGACTTGCAGCAAGAAGAAGCTCGGCGGATTATTCCGGCACGGAGTCGTCGGTGGAAAATGTCGGTCGTTTCACCACTAGGAGAGGATCGATCAATAAAAGCAACGGCGGCGGCGGCAGTAGCAGCAACACAAGACCATAGACGAAAGGGAGAGGGGGTTGAAATGGTAGTGGAGGGGAGAGAACTCGGGAAAAGGGGGGAGAGAATAGGGTTTCTGCTCCCCCTTGACGCAGCCGCAGTATATATATTCACTTGTAATAGCAGCAGCAGCGGCATTCGCTCGTCCTTATTCAATAACCGTCGTCATCGTCAACTGTCAAATTTGCTGGGCACGAGGAAAAAAGTTGTGTGTTTTGTTTACAACGCGACAGCGACACCTTTCATTTCTAGTTAGGCTACTAGCGGCTGTAGATTGTATTTAGGCCCTATATATTTGGCTATTTGAACAACAGATGTTTTCAATAAATGACCAATTTCCCATCGCCTCAAAGTGACAGGCGTAGGCGCCGCAGCATAATAGCCTATTTATGTTTTCTCGATAGGCTATTTTTTGTATTTTCCAATCGGCCGAAACAACAGGGAATACAAAGACATCAGGAAATGAATTTGCTGGTTAAATTCAATGAAAGCATCATATTTTTTGGCGTCCATATAATATTAATTAATATGTATACTGTATTAGCTTTGTTAGAGATGATGAGATCGAGTCGTTTTTTAAATGAATTGAATTAACGGCGTGTTGTTTAGGGACTCAAATAGGATCAAACCGAAGAATAGAATCAACGTCGTTTTCAAATTATAAAACAACATCAAATACATTCAATATATCAACCGATAATAACTGTTGAACGGAAACGGAATAATTACGGGGGATTTATATTTTGAATACATCGAGTTTGATGTTTCAAGTTGATTCTATTTTCAAAAGTGCTTGATTTTGGTTGTTGATTTTCTATCCAAATGATTCTTGGTTGCTGTTGTCTTTAGATGGAAGCCGATAACTTGTCAGCGGAACGGTCCATCAGGCGAGACGATCCGGAATCGACAAGGTTCATCCGACGTCCAGCGCGGGCGAAACGGCGGGTCGTTTCGGCCCATCTGTTTGACGGGAAGAAACTGCGTCCGAAGCGAATGAAATTGGAATTGAGACTGCGCGACGAACGTCCAGCAGGTGATCGTTCTTCTGTCGAATCGGGTGAATCGTTTTCCGTCATCATCCTGCGTGACCGCACAACACCAAAAGAAGCTGTGACGTTTTATTTATTTTGGGCAACGTAGTCTACTATAGCGTACGCGTGGCCTATTGATGCGCACCAACACATAAGTTACTGACGTCTTCGTCCCACTCGGTCGTTGTTACACAACAAGCGAGAACGGCAGCGAGCCATATACGGTACAACGCGAACGAGTTTCGACGGCCCTTAAATGTATAAACTAGGCCTATTCTAAGGATTCGTCATCTTTTTTAATCAAGTCCATACAAGTTGTCAACTCCTCGGAAGCAGAAACGACAAAACTCAGAGACGAATCTTGTTACCGATTTAGTTTTCAAACTTTAAGCCATGGTGCAGCGCTCACTCTTATTAACAAGAAAAGAGACAAGAACAGAATATATCCTTATGATCAATACGTATGGTAGCTATTATGATAAAGGGAAAAAAATATTTAAGGGCCGACAAGACCTTAACTGTCTGTATGAAGTCATGTGAAAGTACAGGACTAATAAAGTGCTGAAAAAAGTTTTGTCGCCGCCGAGACTCGAACCGTGAGCCCCCCCTGCCCCTTCCCCTTCCCTTCTTCGTAACTGCCCGGGCGCCAGCACCCTTTTTGAATAACTCTACACTTAAGTATCAAGATTCTCTTGTAAAACCTTTGAAAATGGAAAATAAACTCATTCTAAGTTAAAAATGAAATTATTTAATAGAATCATTTAGAAAAGGAAAGAAAAAAGGATTCGCCGAATAAGGGACTTGAACCCTTGACCTCAGGATTAAAAGTCCCGCGCTCTACCGACTGAGCTAACCCGGCCTTGCAATACAAGCCAAAATTTATCATTTTATCGAGATCGCGTGGGTGAATCAATGGATCGATCCGTTTCTTTAACGTTGTTACTTGAGGTAAGAAAATAGAATATGTTACCTATACTTGATGGGCTGCGTCGGCTGCGTTTGACGAGGCTTAAATCCACTTCGTCCGAACCGGATGAAATTCTTATTCAGCGCGCTTCGGCGATAAAGTACGGCAGCTGGTGAACCACTTCGGCTCGTGACCGCAAAAGACGGGGCTTCTTCCCTCTTTTTCACGTCAAATAAAGGACCGTCGAGTTGCTGCTGTTCTTCCTGCTGCTGCTGCTGCATGTCTCTGAGGGCATTCAAGTAGAATTCGATTCCCCGATCTTCTTCCGACGAGGCTGCCGACTCGTCCGATTCATCGTCCGGATCCGGTCGAACGAGACCGGTGGTCATGATCATCACCAACCCGAAAATGAGCAGGAAACGTCCGCTCGTGTAGACCTGCTGGATACCTTTCGACATTGTCTTGTGATGACGCGGTTGGGTTTCTGTTTCGTCGCGTATAATTAACAGAAAGGGCAATTATTATAAGGACAAAAGGTCAACTACAGGCTACCGACGCCTTCTAGGACGCCCTACATAGAGATCAAGATATGTAGGCTATTCTACATTGAAAAGGCCATTTACATGTTGACATTAACGAGATCTTGTTAAACCTACTGAGGAATTGGCATATGTAGTGGTTCCTGGCACACAATGTCGAGGTACTGAGCAACCGACGATCCCATTTCTAGGGATAGACTATTCGTATATGGATCTGGTACGACTGTGGGACGCATCTGGTGCCATCAACAGACGGGTATACAGGGCCGTGCATTGCGCACTCTTATATCAACGCCAGTCTTTTCTAGGCTATTCAATTGCTTATGTGATGACGTCGTCAATTAAATCTCTTCTGGGCCTCTTTTCTTCTTCTTCTTCTTGTAAGCCTCCAAAGAATTGATTGGATCCCGTCGATCGACAACCGCATCCTCCCCATTTCTCTCTAATAAGAAGCAGCAGCTCGTCGACTAGACTATATGACGTATACGTTTATTTCAAACTAGGGGAAAACATGCAGTTGCTTCATCCCACGTCGATTATGATTGGATGATCAACGGAACTAATCGAGTTATCAAGCCTATAACCACGGCAAAGACTGTGTAGGGTAATAATGAAGTGCTTAAGAAAGCAGACGTGCCCTAACTGACCAATCTCTTTTTGATCTTCTTGACGTGATTTTAGGCTATTATTATACCAAGATGACAACGTGTCAATTTCCTTTCATTTCAGCAACAAACAAACTAGTCTAATGCCATTCCTTTCATCTACTATTATCTAAAAATCTCTATATAAATCGTCACATAACCTAATAACTATTTAAGGTAATACGTAAAAGTGACACAAGTTGGAATCAAATATTTACCAATAAAAGGAAAGAGCCGAGTAGGGCGGATGAGAAGTGTCTAGCTATGTGGGCCAGATGGTATCGCGGAAGGTAGTGGCGATCGTCGTCGTTGTCGTCGTCTAATGCGGAAACGGTCGCTGATGGGTTAATGTTGTAAGGAGGGCGCGGGGGGAAAACCCGTCTGGGAATCAAGTGCGCGTTCGACTGACGGAGTCGGTGGACTGGCCGAGTCCTTTTGACTCGGCCACGGGGAACCTACGGGAACCTACACACTTTCCGTCCGGAGGTGGGATATATGTTTCTATACCTTCTTCCCTTGGCTCCAACGACGACGACGTGCTCGTGTTCTCCAAAATGCGTACCATACCGCCGTCATCTACGCTGACGCTTGATTCTCTTCCGCCGCTGGGCCACGCCTCTTCGCGCACTGCTACGTCCCCAACCACCAAACAACTTGTCGCCCCCCAGCAAAAAGTCCTAGCTGATGATGACGTCGGAATCAATCTATATACTCGTAAATTATGTATATCAAATCAACTTTTACCTGTTTTTTTCCCTGCTGGAAAGTATAGAAGCTAATCGACATTAGATGAATAGAGGATTTAGCACATCAATAGCCATCGTTATTACCGGTGATGGAAAAAAAGACGCGACGTCCAATAGCCATCCAGCACTTCTGATGTAATGTCACTTTATATATTTTCTCTTTTTTTTGAAATAAGGACACACGGAAACTTTTTGTGGAGTAGTAAAGATGAGGAAACAGCGTCGAGTTCAAAGCGACGACGATGATGCGCTGCGTGGGACGACGTTTGCAACTTTACTCCAGCATATCCTGTCGTCGCTCTTCTACAGCGTGTTTTTTTCCTTTTACTTTGTTGTCGTATGAACCGTATTTTTCTTATTGTCGTTGGGCGACAGGCGAGAAGAGCAACAGAGTGCGGCATATACAGGCTGGAGCAGGCCGCTGCGTGTCCAATGATAAAAAAGACGACGGTCAGTTGACGATGATCCCGTCCGTCTTCTTCTTCCTCTTTCTCTATTTACGTCCCTTCCTGTTTCTCCTTTTTCAACATCGTCCCTCTTGGTCGTCGTCGGATACGTCCATTGGCATCATATATAGGCTACACCATGTATTTCTCTCGGTCCACCCCCATCAGAAGCCGCAAAACATCAAATAGCCGCACACAGCATCGCCATGCAGTGATGTAGACTAGACCTATTACTCCGTGTAGGCTATATTATAGGCTAGTAGTTGTAATACGGGTTCTTGTAATCCAGGACGCGAAGTGATCGTATACGTTGTGTAGTCTATTAGCTATTCGACCCTATTATATGAGCAGATGATGACTGATGTCGTTACAACAACCAATGAACCACACCACCCCCGAGCTGCTTGCGCTTTTGCCTAGAAACAAGAAAGAGAAACAATAACACCGTATCATATTCTTGCATCCTCCATTGCGTGTATAGATTACTAGCCTACATTGCTCTGCTGCTAAGGAAAATCTAGGTTATAGAAACTCGAATCTCTCAGCAGTGACGCAATATTTCTGAAATTGTCCAATTTTTTACAGAATTGAAATCAATTCTTTTGTTACGAATAGACATATAATCACTCACAATATACCAAAATACAGCAAAGTGCACTGGGTTTATGCATAATGAAGCACTTTGACTGGGCTATAGTTGGTGTAGTCTTATTTTTTCGCCAGTCTCGTATATGCAAATTTGGTGAAGCAGTAGCCTATCGAGCACGAAAATAAGCTGTTTGGTGTTTTATTCCAAGTGGCAAGTTTCTTCTTTAATCAGTTGATGTCCAACAAACAGCAAAAAGGATCGCGTCACACATTATTGATGGCTTATTAGATTTTCTTAGGCTTTGCGCCTAATGGTTTGATAGATATGAAAACCGGTTATAGAAGCACAAATCTTTCAATGACACAATATGCTGCCAGATATTGTACAAGTTTTTTGTTGTTGTTGAAAATTATTTGCATTGTAAGCAATTCCTTCGTTAGGAATCAGACTAAATCGCCCATCGTCATACCAACCGGGCTTATAGTTGGCGTCGTCTTATTCTTTCGCATGTCTTTTATGCAAATTCAGTGCCCCATTATCAAGAAAGACAATAAACTGCCAGGTGTTTTATTCCAAGTACCAAGTTTCATCTTTATCCAGTTGATCTTCATCAGAAAACAGAAGAAAGGTTCTGCTTTGTTCTAGATTTTCTTATAGGGATTTGTGCCTAATGGTTTGATATCTCTTGATTCATCCACAAAGAATTCTACATCCAATAATAGACCAATTTATATAGATTCAAGTAGATAAAAGATATTATCTTTTTTTTTAGGCTACAATAGGCTATATCCAATACGATAAAATGCCTTTAGTGGTTGATGCGATTCCACAAAAGTGCTCGTGGCGATAAAGGACAATACTCGAGTAGGCTACTCAATAGCAGTGCTCGCAGAATGCGTCCTAGAAACCGGCACGTGATCCCTTCTTCCATGCTCTTTTGACCTATAATCGACACAAATCGACCGCATATATTCAGCACATGGCCGTATCTTCTTGCCGCTACCGCCGCCGCCCGGCCGTTGGATATAAACTAAACATATAGGCTACATAATAAGCTTAGATTTCCCGTAGCCTAACGTCGTCTTGTTTTTCCTTCATCTTTTCGGGCCACTTGCCTCGGGATACGTCGCCGCGGATGAAAGACGCTGCCAAAGACGGTGGTATTCCGCTAGCTGCGTCGTCGAGGTATATAGCAACACCGTCGTCATGACTTATTCATAAACTATAACAATATCTCCGTCGTTCCCGATTATATTCCCTCCAACAAATAAAGTTTTTTGCGGCTATTTTGCAATAATGATAAAATAATTTTGGTCTTTGCAGTCGATCGTCGTCGCTGAATCGATGATTTGCGCTCCATCATGGTTTCAGGAGAAGGCGATTAGGCTAACGTGTAATTCGACGCATTACGTGACTGATGTATACGGAACTATTAGCCGTTGTAGCTGGAAGTCATTAAGTAATAGGCTAGCGGATCTGCAGTCAATTTGCTACACAATCGCTTATACGTCCGTCTCTCGTTCTCCTTTATAACTGGTCCATATGGCGCAGCAAAGGCAGTTTATCAATTGCAAATGCGAATTCCATGTTGGCGATCAAATGCTGGTGACCGCGCGGCTCTATAGTAGACTTATATCACAGGAGGAGGCACTGGAGGCAGCCATCAAATAATCAAAAGGTCCGTCGTCCGTAGGCTATACTGCCACTAATCGTCGACTTATCCAGTAGTATAGCAAAGACGCGACGTTTCCGTCTCCAGCGTCGGCCACTTTTTTTTCACGTGGGTGGCACGTCAAAAGACGACGGAGCGACTCCCAAGGGAATCAATCAGACCTCACTCTCTCTCTCTCGTCGTCGCTAGATTCCTTTTGGGTTTCTCTCTTCACTTGATGGCCTCATATAGACTAGCCTACGTCTAGAAGAAGAAATAAAAAAGGAAGGAACCGTAGCCAACACATAATGATGGAGTCGTCGAGAAAAGTAGACCTTGGTGGCCGTTCGATCGATGCCTCGCTGCGTCTAGCATTTCGTTCCCTCGTCCGACATTTTCACGCCCACCGTTTCGGTTTTCTACCGATGCAGTCCGAATTCCGATAGTCCAATCCCTATGATTGCCTTCAACTCTTCTGAAAGATTACTTATAAACGAAGCTGCTAGTAGTCTCCGGGAGCTCAGGACGGGCAGAGGCAACTTGTAGCCTACTCAAGATCACGGGCGGAAACATACTGATCTGACCGACTTGCTTTTGGTTCGTTAAAAGGATTAAACTTTGTTCGTCGCGGGTTAATTAGTAGCAAGTTTCTCTTGTGGAGAGAGACGGGCCGCTTCCCAATTCGAAGGAAATCATAATTTATAGCCCATCTAACCCATGTACGTCAATGGAAATCGCGAGATTTAGTCCGTGTAGGCCTCTGTGGTTGGTTATATAAAAAGAAGGAAAAATGCGTCGAGGAAGACGATTTTTGTCACCGAGAATTGTTATTGTAGCTAGGTGTTGTACAACACACGCACACGCATACACCAAAAAGTGTGGAGGAGAGAGAATGAACCGAGATGGAGGGTGGGTGGGGGGAGACGACAGATGATGAACGAGGTGGAGGCTAAAGATCTCTAGAGCGAAATGAATATCTTAATGGGATAGACTGTGGAAAGGGATCGATCGAATCTAGGACAAATACAATTGGGAAGGGGGGAAAGAACTCTATTTCATATAATAATGGAATCGAAAGAATGGAGGGCAAAGAATGAAGAAATGAAAACAATGGATGATAATTTCATCAACAAGAAACAAGAGAGAAGACAACAAACAAATATGGCCGTTATTATTAATTGTTTTTCCTTCTTTTCTTCATTCTTCTTCTTATGGAGAGTATAACAATCGATGAATCGAATGAATCGAATGGAAATCAAAGTGATCACACGGGCAGTTTCCTTTTATATCGCTCTGTCACGCACGCATCACGCATTAAGTCTCTTCTGCATATCATAGATTCAACTCTGTTTGTCTTTGGCGTCTCTCTTCATCTTTTAGAATTGAATCTGGATGAAGTAAACACGACGATGTACGCGTCTCTGTTGTGTTACGTGTCGTCGGGGCTGCGTGCGACTCTGTCAATAGCGCCAATGGGGTTTTCAACAGCTCAAACTGCGTAGCGGCCGGTCCGTCCTTCATCAAAGGAAAACAACCGGAGTGAGACGCAATTATTGAACCGGCCGACGACATTTCTGTGGCAAAGACTCGACCACTTGTTTTTCTTGTATAGAGACAGACGACGACAGAGAGATGTAGAGAGTAGTGGGATGAAGGATCGTCGTCTTAGTCTTTGGCAGGAGAAACACGAATGGCGAATCACAAGAGAGAAGAGACAGAAACACGGATGAAGAGAAAGAGACGACCAATGTCCGAGAGGAACAACACAAGAGCTTCTTCTTCTTCTTCTTCTTCTTCGTCTTTGCGCATATTTCCACACAAAATGACAAATGATGCACAACTTGAGAATTCCTGAAGTATACGGACAACGTCGGCAGCGGCAGCAGTAGAATACAGTATTAGTAGAGTAGTAGTAGGAGTAGGAGTAGTAGTAGTGGGAGAACTTGACGCTTTTCCCAGAGAGAGACAGTGAAACAGAGAGAAAAGAATAGACTTTTTCCTTCTTTTCCTTTTTTTGGAATGAGAAAGAGCGAAAGAGTTAGACGCCAGACACGACAGTCAAAACTAAAACTAACGACAAGACATTGCTGGGCCGCCCGCTCAAGTTTTCCCATTCCAGAGAGGTAGCGCATCAGTCCTTCAGCTCAACTTGGCCAGGTGTTGGCTGGCGGAAACGGTTGTTGCCGTCGTCGTCGTCAAAGACGTCGTGTAAATGACGCCAGTGACGCCACCGCCGCTAGACATGGGAAATGACGTCGCCCTTTTCGCCGATCTGCTCGTTCGTCGTAGAAAATATTTGTTAGTTTTTTTCATAATTTTCAATTGGCGTAAAACTACAAACAACGGACAAGATCTATAGTGAAAGAGAGAAAACGGGGAACCAACCAACAATTAAGATTCTTTTTCTCTCTGGTGAAGGACGGAACATGACAGAGTGCGTCTCTTCCTAACAGGGCGATTGTCTGTGATGACCGAAATCAACATCATGCATCAGTTTGGGGCACAGAACATGCAACACGAACGGCTAGCTGGCCAAAAGCCGGACGTCTTTACCTTCGACGCAAGAGAGGAGCCCCGTGACCGGGCAACGACAAACAGCCCCTCGGCAGCAATAAGTACGGGTTGATTTGGGCCGGCCGGCATTGGTGTAGAGCCAAATTGGACAAGTGACTCGCGTAACCTAATTTGTATAATCAATCAATGAACTTTGAATATTCCAACTTTTAATCAAAAGAAACGGAGACGGACCTTCGATGAGAGACTGGGCTTGCCCTTGGTGCTTTCGCGAGATTTTGCCCACGATGTAAATGTTCTCCGGCTTGATGCCGACGCTGGCGTAGACGCTGATGTCTTTGCTGGACCCGTAGGCGGCCCGGATCTCCAGTCCGACGTCATTGACCAACAGTTTGAGGTACTCGGCCTTGTGACGGAGCGGATCGGTACTGAGCCCGTCGGCGAACGAGAGGAGACCGTGAGGGAAGTTGTGCTGGGCCAACCAAGAAACCACCCGACGCTGCTGCATGTCCGGCCGTCCCGTGATGTAAATGATCAAATAGCCCAGCTCTTGCCAGTGGCGGACCACGTCGACAGCGCCGGCCCGCACTTTGGGATCGCGACCCGTCACCGAAACCGACGCCGTGAAAGATCCGTCGATGCTGAAGACGACGGCCTGCGTCCTGGGCGGCAAAACGGCCACGTACAAATCGGCATAAGTGTGGTCGCCCTTGACGACCATTTTGATCGGGTGAAGTCCCGGCGGAAGAGTCCGGTCCGACGGCAGGGAACAGACAAGTCGGCCCGTCTTGTCCGTCACTTCCGTCGAGATCAGATCCCATTCGCCGTTGGTGGCGTCCCGCAAAAAGTGAACGTCCACCTTCTCGCCCGTCAGTGCCACCATATCCAGCGGTCCGTACATGAACCTATTCCGCGAATTAAAAATTGGCTAATGAGTTTGTTAATTAGGTGTTCAAAAAGAGTCAGAATGGACCTGGCGACGATGATTTGGGGCATCGTTTCGTTGACGATTATGTCGTTGGCTCGGTGATTGGCTCCAATGTTCTTGATTTTCACCGACGTCCGTTTGCGCATCCATTTCTCGCAGGGAGTGCTCGGACTGAACGGCAACGTCCCAGTCATTCCGCCCACATCAGAGACGCCATAGTCGTCAGAACAAGCGCCGGCCACCGATCCGGCATTGCCACCACCACCTCCTCCGTCCATGCGCATCAGATTGCGTAGGATGAAAGCCGCCACATCGGCCGATTCCCAAAAGGAGGCGTGCAGCAAATGAGGCAGAGCCGATGGAGGGAACGACGTCAGTCCGTCCGGGCAGTAAAAGACGTAATCCAGTCGTTTCGAGCCCCACCAGCGTTGCGAAACTGTCCATCCAAATGAATAAAATAGAGTGGAATTCAATGGGTAAAACGAATCGACTGGAACACGTACGGGAAGACATTTGGGCGGCCAAGTGCTCCGAGCCGAGACTGTTGTTGCTCCCGTGGAAAAACGATCCGTCCGATTGGCGCCTTTTGCTCAAAATGCCGTTGCCCGTCTGAGGTGGCGTCGTGTTGCTTCCGGCCGTCGCATCTTGAAACAACTGCGGATTGTTCTGGACGAAATCGGCCAAATTCGTCGATTTGCCGTCGCCCAGCGGGTAGCGCTGGTATCGCGGCACAGAGACGGGCCGAGTGTTGGCGAACCGGGCAGAGAGTAAAGGCTCCAATCGAGCGGCCAGCGGGTCCATCAGGTGGAACAAATTGTAAATGCCGTGGCAGTGAGGACGAGGCCAGCAGGCCCGTCCGTCTTCCCCGTGACTGTGACTCCACCTAGCGGACGAAATAAAAACAACGTATTCATTTCTATTTAAAAAACCAAAACAAGGATGACGTCATACTTGCGGAAGGCCAGGACCAAGGCCAAGGGACTGCCCAGCAGGAAACAGTCGCCCACTTCGAATTCCAGGAAATTCTTGGAGCGGCCAGTTGGCCCAGTCAAATCGCTGGACGTTGTCGACAGTCGCCGATGAGGCGGCGCTTGGAGGTGGTGATGGCCGGCCGATCTGCTGCTGCGGAAGGAAGAGGATCCGCCGGAAAAGTGGAAATGGTCCGTCCTTTCCGCAGCGACCTCCACCTCTTCCAACGGGGCCGTCAGCTGGTCCAGCTCGGCCACATCTTCGGCGATGCTGTTCTCGCTGCCGAAATGCGAGTGCATGTCCGGCTCGGACTTGCAGAGGGCGTCGTAGAGGAGGATGGATCCGGCCGCGTCGCCCACCACGGCCACCGACCCGGAGAAACCGGACCCTTCCGGCGATTTTAGGAACTCTGCATAGGCTTGATTGGCGGCCAGGATGGCCCGCGTCACCGTGTCCGCGTATTCGGGCGACGAGGCGGCGAACAAGGGCAAACAGCCGAGCGGCGGCCAAGCGGCTGTGAAACTCGGCGGAGCGGCCGTACTACTGCTACTATTGCTGTTGCTGGAAGGGCCGGCACCGGCCGACGACGACGGATCGGCCGCCTGATCAGCAGCCTGGTCCAGCGATGACAGACTGTTGAGGACGGTTATTGCATCTGGGCACAAAGTGGGACACGAAACGAGGCGGACGGCCAGACGGCCCGAGCACAGGCCGGGGAAATGTTGGCGACTGACGGCCTCCAAATTGCTGCGGAAAGTGGCCAAATCGGCCGCTTTGTTCGACAGCTCAGAAGACACGTCCAGCACCGTCCCACCGTGAAACACCAAAATCAGGGCGCTGGCCGGGTGAGTTTGGGATGTGGCCGTCGCTGAGCCATAGCCCGTTCCAGCAGAGCCGCTACCGGGCGATTGGGACCGTCCTGAGCTGCTGGCCCGCAGGAAACTGCTGACCAACTTGCGAGACGGCCGGCGTTGATTGGCGTAACGTTGTAAATAGCCGGGCGAGAAGATGCTGTCTCTTTCCTTTTGATTTCATTATAAAAACAATTAGTGGAAATTGGAACAAAAAAGGAAAAAAACAAATGAAAAAGAGTTTCAGACTTCGATGCGATCTTCCTGAGCTTTGTCGGCCGGATCCAATTCGTCGCCGTCTTCCCCCTGCGGCATCAACTCCATCGAACTCCAACGGACCATGGCCGGCGACAGGGCGCCACTCGAACGCCAATCTGACAAAAGCCAATCGACGTCAAGGATGTTTAGGAATAGACAAACAAAATTAACTAAAGGCAACCTTGGCAGTCGAAGAACTCGTCGTCGTCGCTGCTCGACTCGGAGATGCACGACATGGGCCACGACGGAGCCACCCCGGGAGAAACGGGTGTTCGGGCACCTGGCGGCTGGCCCTTGCTGTCCGTCGAGTCGTCACCCATCGTCGGCGTCAGAGCCGCCATACTCGACGAGTCGCTCTGGTCGTCGAAACTGCCCGCCGCCGATCCCGATCCCATTTTCTTGGCCAGGGCCGCCTGAGTCTGCCGTTCTAGCTCTCGAATGTCCTCCATCGTCAAGTTGAACCACTCGTCTTGCCACGTCCATGCCTGTCTGTGGGCTCTCACCATCGTTTTCCTCAGGGCTGCCAAATCGATAATAGTAGTAGAGAATCAAAAGTTTTCGACTGGGCCAGCTGAAGTCCTACCAATGTCGTGGATGAAACGCTCGATCTTGGCCTGCATGCCCCAGTATTTGAACTCGACTCGACACAGTTTGTAGGCACACATGATGGCCTTGCCATTCGATAGAGGTAGCTTTTGTCCCTGAGAATACGTGTCGTGAATTTCAGTCTTTAATTATCAAAGTTTCAGTCAATTTCTCACCTTGCATTCGCGCCAGTAATCTTGAATCCAATTTTCGCTCAACGGACCTCTGCCCGTCTTGCGACTGACGAAAACGCAGGGATCTTCTTCTTTGACGTAGTCGCTGGCAGTCGGTAACTGATCTTTGACGACATCAATCAAATCTGCAAATGGAATTTTGACCGTTAGAAATGGATCGGCAATCGAGGAATATGTCTAATGTGACAACGTACCGACAGCTCGTTCGTTAAGCTCTGAATTACTGAGTTTGAAGACGTTGTCTATATCGCCGCAGTCTTCGCGGTACACCGTCTCTATGTCAAGACTAAATTTCTCAATAAAAGGGCAGGTGTAGCGAGTTCTGGTGTAGGGGTAGGCATTCCAGGCCTTCTCCTCCACGATGAAGGCAGATTTGGGCAAAAGAGCCTTGAGCCAACCTGCAGGACAAATACAAAGAGGACTTACAAGTTGACTACAAAGCTCTCAGGTCATCAGGTCTGAAAAAGGTATTATTATTATTCTCGGTATTACCAGGCAGGTGACTGCCGACATGGAAGATCTTGTGAGTATATTGTCCAGACCCACCGGGGCCTTCTGTGTAGGGTTCATTGACTAAAATTTCCACACCGCTCCCTTCACCGCAGCTCTCTTCTCTACTCTTTTTCTGCAATACAAAAATCAAACGTTTGTTAGAAACGGGGAATGAAAAAAAGTCTGAATGTACATAAATACTCACGGCTATCATGTAGAGCTGGGCTATCCTGTACTCCTCCACGGTAAGTGGCAGGGGTATTCTGTATTCCTTGATCAACATGGTGAGAGAATTGCACCGGAGAGACTCTTTGGCACATGTAACTTGGCTTCAAGTGTTGGACACGACTACTGATCACATTGAAAAACTTCCCAGAGAAGCCTTATTGAAGCCATAATTCTATTATGGTAACACTGACTGCCGGCCAAAGGGAGAGTAAACAAATTGCACACACAGACTATAGCAGTTGGGAGAACATCCCATTAGGTGAACGGGTTTGGGGGAGAGAAAGCAGGGCAAGAACTTGGGACGACAGACAGCAGCAGATCGGGGGAGGCAGTATTCCAACAGTTATTTTCTGCTCAGCCTTCCACAGAGAGATTGGGGGAGAGTACACGATTATTTGAGAGAGGGATGTTTTGTGGGGTCCTGGCTATCCCGTCCCTGTGCCAGCAGCAGAGGAACAAATTGTTATGATAAAGCAGTGTCGAGTCAACAAAGAGCAGGCAGGAGGAGCAACAGCAGGAAAGAGTGTGAAGCACTTGAAGGAGAAGAAACAGCAGCAGTCCATAGCTGTCGACGATCCCGTCTGGATGGCAGACTGCTCGTCCGTCGCATTCCGTAAAGTGTTGTCGACTGTCAAAAGCCCAAAAGGAGATGAAAGAGATGCAGCAGAAGAGATAAGCAGCCAAGAAAAAAGGGCTACTCCTTTGGTGTTCTCTCCTGTCAACGGCACAGCATCTCGCACGACGACACGACGACGACACTAGGGCGAGAGGAAAACGACACAGTTTCGTCGCAGTCAAAGTCACAGAGACGTAGTCGCAGTTGGTCGCGTTCGGTTCGATTGGTGTGAGATTTGGCGAGGAAAAAGGGGTAATGAAAAGGGGAAAAGACTGGATTCGAGTGTTGGGCAACGCAATAGGATTGTTGATGGAGCCAGCAACGTTATTCTATGGGGCCTAATTGAATTGAGGTCCTAATAGTAATGAGACGAAGGTTTTCAACGGGAACGCGACGTCGACGCGACGGGATGTTGGTTTGGTTGGGGTACGGGGAGCCCAAAGGAGAAATCGCCATTCGATCGTCGCCCGTCTCTTCTCTCTCCTCCAGTCTCTCTCTTGGCCTGCCACTTGGCATTTGACAACAAACTCGCGTACTAAACGATCAGAACCCGTCCGTGAGGGAGCGGGAGCCAACGGGTCGATTGAGGGGTTCCGTTCTACCACCCACCTCCTCCCCGTCCAACCACTGCAGACGATTACAAACGTCATTCACAGATGGCGCTGCCGTCGGCCCATAAGAGATTGAGAAGCCCCGTCCCGTTCAAATCGCTCGTGAATCGACCCAGGAATTGACGCGAATGAAAAAATCTAGAGGAAAAATCAATTTTTCTTTCTTTTCTTTTTTTTTAGCCGGGTTTTGCAGCCCGGGATTATCAAGGAAGCCGTACGGTCGCCTTGGCTATTTTTACCATTTTTTCGAGGTTGGCAGCAGCGGAATATTGGCTGACTTAATATTCTATGTAGTCACTTTTCCTGTTTCTTCCAGCTCGTTTCCCTCTTCCTCGTTCGACATGTCTCTGTCCCTTGTCATTTTGTCATTAGACTATAGTAGCCTACTAAAAGAGTTGAGCAGATTAGTGTCGCTCGAATTCACCGTCTCCGATGACAAAAGTCGCAGCTGGTCGCAGCCGAATGGAAACAAGTCATAGAGAAGACTCGCGTCGATTATCCTCAACTTGTATTAATTGTAAAGTTCATAAACATTTCAATTCCAAATCAATCCAATTGATTCTTATAATACGTATATGTCGAATAAATAGTTGAGTAGCTATTCAGGTAGGAGGGCCTAATAATATACGTATGTAAAGGTCGGCATTAGGCTAGTATTTACGGTCCCTGTGCTAATATTTTAGGAAGAGAAAAAGCGTCGGTAGAAGAAGAGAAAGGACCAGAAATTGCTCTCTTTTTGCTTAGCTGCATCTTTTGATTGCTGCGGCGGCGGCGGAGACGAAGGCGGCGGCTGGGCGTTGACGTCTTGGCTGCGAGTTTCCGGTGTGGTGGCGGCCGATTGCTTCCCCTCTATTTCCTCGCCTTTCTCCTCTTGATTCGCCTTATTCTCTCCTGCACTCTCCTTGTGCTGCCCTTGGTGCTCTTTGTGGGCAGCATCGCTGAAGACTTCCTTGTAATACACTCGGTTCTGCGGATTCAAGTTTCAGACGAAATCAATGACTAGTCTTTTATCAAATCGAAACATTTGACTGATTTGTATTAGCTGCTATCATCATTGGCTTAATTGAAATTAACAATTATTATATTGGCACTAATTAACGAAGCCTATATTAGCAGACGTATTGTACCAGAGTCATGGGATCCTGCAAAAGCGGTCCGGCCACAGCAGCGTCATCTTCACCAGCTGTTTTCATTTTTTGCGTTATGATTTCTGGATGATCGTCGTCCGTTACAATCCCGCCAGTCAATTTCAAATGATTTTTGCCGTGAATAGCGTAAGATTCGAGGATCGGATTGGGCGGAAGAGGCTCGACCGAATCGGCCGGATAGGCTCGGTTTTGGTCCTCGTTACAAAGGTAGCCGCAAGATCGGTATCCCGTCCCGTTATTGGCGTCCGTGTAATACATCAGGTAAATGTTGCACATTTCGTCAGCGCCAGTGCCGCCTAAATAGTTAGATGTAACAATCGGATTATTTGGCTTCAAAACAGTTAAAAATCAGGTATTATAGGCCTAGAAAATACCTGAATAGGTGTAGGTGCTCTTGCCGAGGGAAGCGTAGGTGCACCTGCCAAGAATCTCGTCGCCGTGTTTCAGGTGAAATTCGCGCGTCGTCGGGTAAAACGCCTGAGGCCATTGTGGGTTCCCTTTGATGATCAGTTCCGTCTCTTTCGTCTAATCGATAATACGGGGACATTATGGGCGGAGACGAAATATCGTTACAGAGTCACCAAAGCAAAGTTCAAAGTCTTTTATTCAAGTTAGAGGTGAATAGCCTATTATATCCTATATGAGACCGATGATAGCCTAATACCTTTGGATCGTATATTTGTAGGCGCTGATGACTTTGCCGAGACCGTGGGCGTGAACGCGGGCAGCGAAAATGTGAATCGGTGCGGGCATGTCAAACGGGCAACAGGCGTCGCTGTTGACAACTAAATAACGACAAAACGTTATTGACTAGGCTATAATCCACAATCATAGGAAACTATAGAGTTCATTCGTAAGACGAGGAAAATATGAGCTGCGCACCTGCTTGGAACGGTGGGATCTCTGGCGTGCCAATCATCAAGAGAATGCCGGCAATGTAACGTTGTCTGCATAATAATTGAAAATGAATTAAACTTGATTTGCTGAAATTGGGGGAATCATTAAAGCTCTTTTGAATGTATATACAAAGAGACTACCGGTATTCCCGGCCGCGTTTTTGGCCCGTCAAACGTACAGGATGCTGGAGGAGCCCGAACAGGTTCCGTGATGGCCGGAATTCATTCGTAATATAAAATAAAACTTCCTCAGATTTAATTATTTATTATATTTAAATTTAATTATGAAAATGCTGCCTGCTGTAGCGACTGATGTTTCGGGACTGTTGCCACGTCGTCTCAATTGACTGCAAGCGTCTGCTTGCTTGTCTGTTCAAGGCCATATATCTCGATTTCTACATGGTTTAATTCGGTCGTAGCTCCAGTCTTAAAATATGTATTTTTCTTTTTGCCTTGGTGTGAATTTCAATTATTAGCCTACGATTAGCCTAAGCTGAAAAAAATGAAAATTGCAATAAATGTTGCTTAAATAGGTTGCTGTTAAAATAGGTAGGCCTACGTCACAAATAGGCTACGTGGTTGTTTTATTACCGCTAGGTGTCGGCTAACCCACTTTTGGTAACTTAACAGGGAATCTATGACGACGCGCCTATGACGCGCCGATTGGGCCATCACAATTTTATTTGTATACACCGTGGCGCCACATAGTGTCGGGAAAATCAAATGTTATTTTATGGGACCGGGATACCAAGCCATAGCCCCATCCCTATATAATATTGTCACGGGTATCTTTTGGGTTTGTTTCATGTCGGGTCGGTTACTCAACGTAACGGTTGATCAAAATGCTGGCTGGTCTCGACACGACAGCTCAGACAAGCGATCCACTTTCACTATTGGTAACTACACTCTAAACTAACCAACAGTGCCCAACACCAAAGCTAAACCAGAACAGGAGAAATAAGATGAAAATTGAATACACAACCGATCACAACGAAGGCTACTAAAAAAGGAGACGAGTCTCTGGATTACGTCGATGAAACGTTCTTTTTTATGGGCTTTTTAGAAGGGTGAGAGGGTGAAACCTCCCTCAACCCCCCATTCTTTGATTGCCATCTAGATTACCAATATTCAAACTTAACCGATACGTGACAATATATAAGTGGTATGGTATGAATTAATTTAATTTAATCTGGATTATTTTTCGTTCTTTCTGAGAGTATGCCAATTTTTAACTTTCAATCAGAAGAATATGGTGTTTTGCATCATTTTGGGGCGATACAAAAACTGATTTAGAGTTGTTATTCCCCTAAATTATTTGGACTGTTACAATCATCCCAGACTGAGCCTTTCCCGTTAAATTAATTTTTACTCCATTACACTTTTACACGATTTTTACACGAATCATTTATAAAAATGTGTAAGGGACATAAAAAAACCTGTCAAATTCGAACTTTACAGTAGGCTAGGCCTAGAAAAAGATGGAAAAAATGGGCGACCCCAGCAAAATTTTCTTTGGGGTGTCGAAAATGTGTTTTTCCTGATAACTTCAAAAGTTTTTAATCGATTTAGTTGAAACAATTATAAGCCTACGAAAATTTCTACTCAACAAAATGGCGTGATGTTTAATATTTCAGGTTTTAAAGCTATATTTTAATTATATGACCAAAACGATTTTTGTTACAATTGTCTCGTGTTAAAATTGACCCCAGTCTACTCTACGTTATACCAAGATGTAGGCTACATGATGCTAGTTACTGTTATTTAAAAAAAACATGTAACTACTATAGGAGATGTTACCCCCCGTCCTGGTGAATTATTCCTTCAGTAGGATTTTCTATCGTTTGCTTTCTAATTCATAGAATTATACGATTTTCGATATATGTGGTTATATACCAGTGATCATACCATTTATAATCACTAGCCTCGATTTTTATTTGCATGAACCGTATTTTTATAAATAGGCTATTTCTGGAAAATGTAGCATTCCGGGATCGGACGTTTCACCTCCTTTTTTTTACTACTCCAGTGCCAACGACGGCGCCAATGCGATTGGCCCTAAGAAGCTTTTTAATTTCTATTTTCCATTGGTGTGTAAGAAGTCCTCGGGCCAACCGTTTAGCGGCGCCACTCTTTTTGCTCACATACAAGTTTCTTATGGTCTTGCCCATCTGCTCTTCATCTCGGCCTCAGACCGAAAGTCCAACCGTCAACAGGGTTTATCTAACCTTTTCTATTAACTGAAATATTACGAAGCATGGGATTTTTCCCCTCCCGCCTGGTTCTCTCTCCGCCTTATGGGCGGGGAGCTTTTTCGAATAATTGTGATGTCTACTTTAAAAGGACAGTAATTCGGTCGGAAATCAGCAAATTCGATTTGCAATCCCCAGCACTTGTAGGCTTTTCACCTTATCATCTTGTGTCAACCTTTAAACGATAGTATCATATAAAGGTCAGTGGCTAATTGTCTTATTTGGTTCTGCTGAACACTGCTCTAAATGTTTTTTTTTATCCCTATACTAACAAAGCCTATATTTGTTCGATAGCAGCCCTATAGTTATGGGTAAGGGAAGGGCTTGCTAGAAAAGTACCTTTTTTCACCACTCTTTCAAAAAATTCCTACTATTTGCCTACTTTTGGCCTAGTTTTCATTAAAGGAATAAAAAAACAATTAGAGTGAAGTCGATTGAAGTTCAAATTCATATAATTGTTTGTATATTTACCAGTGTTGTTTCCTAATATGATGTATTTAGACTATAAAATAGAAATAATGTAAATAGCATTATACTCAGCACTGATATTAACTGTTGAAAACCGAGGGTTATCGTATACTGAGAAAAATTTCGCCTAATCGGTATGATTTGCTACCGCGGTTTAAAATGATCTTTAGCGTCGTTAATTTTCAGTACTCCTTTTACTGAAGTTAAAGTATATAGTTGTATAGGTACCATTTAGCTATAGGCTACCGATGTAGGCTACTTTATTTTCCGCTCATTGAAAATTTTAGCTTGTAGGGCCGATTGAATTACCCAAAAATGAATCAATAACGCAGTGTACTGCGATCGAACCTTCAACTTTTAGTTTAATAGTCGGATACGCTACGAATCAGCTAATCAATTAAACATAGCTAAATCTGATTGATTCCATTTTTACAATCTTTCGGATCTGGGAATGGAGAGAAGGAAAGTAATAAACACTCGTCGTGTGATATTCCGTAGTATGAAGTAGGCTATATTAGCATGGACGTAAATTATTGCTGTCACTAAATCATCCAAAAGTGTGCCTACTTTTACAGAATGTATAGGGCAGCAGTGCATGAACTACCGCTTTTCATTATTAATATTTATGAACCAAAAATTGGTAGTCAATATACCTGTTGTTAGTTTGGCTTTGATACGGAATTTAACCGTAATTTTAAACAGTGGATTGGATAAATAATGGTTCAAGAAAATCTAGAAGTTGCAACTACTTGTCTCCTTCCAAGGTGTATGAGATTATCGTGGATTTAGAATCAGTTTGTATGGGGCCTTATGAGTGATTCTTGTGCAGGTCTACGACGAGAAACTCCGTGATTCTGCACTAAAATTGCAGTCAGCTGCGGCCCCTCAAAGTCAGCCTAAATTCTATCGGTTTATTCTGAAGTTAAATTGTTAAACTCGAAGATCATTATCTTCGGTGCGATGGTCTTTCACTTACAAAAAGTGATGGTTTTCCGCCGGAAGAGAAACACAACAGCTTTGTTGATTACGACACTGGTCGGGCTGCTTCTTCTCGTCGGCTGTTACAGCCTCTATATCAACAGATTCAATATTCCCTGGCTGACGCAGCGATTTCAAATCGTTCAGTGGTCTCCCGACGACAATCAACTATTGGGACCCAATAACCACAGGATTTTCTTCCACGAAACGAGTGGAAGAAGTCTACTGACTCTTAGGCAAACTTGCGCCGTTGAATCAGCAGCTAAAGAGAATCCTGACAGACCCATTCAGCTCATCATGCAAACCAAAAGATCGTCCGTCGACCACGACGATACTTGGCTTTCGGTTTTAGCCCAATATCCCAACGTCGCCGTTATCTTAATCAACGAAACGGACTACTTCAGAGACACTGCTCTTGAAGACTGGTACAGCAAAGGCGAGTGGCGACAAAGTCCCCACAAACTAGAACACTTCGCCGACTACATTCGAATGTTGAGCAGTTTAAAGGGCGGTGGTCTTTACATGGATTTGGATTTTGTGACGCTAAAGCAGTTGCACATCAGAAACTTTCTGGCCGTGGAGGACGTATCAGCTAATAGTATTTCTAATGGCATATTTCATTTGGACCATGGGCATCACCTCATTCGTGAGATCGTCAAGATGTTGGCCGCTCGTTACCAACCGACAGAGTGGAACGCGCACGGTCCGGCTCTCATATTATCTGTCATGTCGACTGTTTGCGGCTTGAAGAAGGGCGAACCGCTTTCCAATCAATGCTCAGATGTTGCTTTGATGCCTTATAATTTTGTTTATCCCATCCACTGGTCCGACTGGCGTATTTACTTCCAGAAAGCTTCCCGCAATGTGATGCATTGGATCAACGGTAGCGTCGCCGTACACGTCTGGAATAAAAAGTCGCATTTGGAGCCTCTTTTCCTCGGCTCCGATCAAGTTTACTCTTCCCTGGCTTCTAAACATTGCCCGATAACTGTTTCTAGGGCCGAAGAATTTGTTTCTCCGCTTTAGGTCTTTCGTGTCTACTAAGCCGTTAGTAGCGTTTTGGAGAATATTACTAAGCATATTAGGCCTACTGCTTGCTTAGTCGTATTCGACAAGCAGCACTAAGGGCCTAGTAGCCTAGTACATCAAAAATTTAAACTGATTATGAACTTGGATTGTAAAAGTCTATTTTTCATTTACAGAAATATATCTTTATTTATTATTGTTATTATCGGATTTATTTAGAACAGTTTCTAGACATGTAATTACGTATACATGACAATAATTAACGAATAGATTAATTGGGTTAATGCCTTATTAACTAAAGGGGAATCAGACTAATAGATCGTAATAGGCTATTAAGAAATCAAATAATATAATTTTTGATCTAAAGAGTTTTGTATGTTGCAGAAAGAAGAGCAGCTAGCAGAGCAGACCTAAAATGTTTTTGATCCATCATCACGTTAAACGATGCATCCAAAACTTACCAGGCGTTAGTTGCTGGGCAAAACCGCTGTTAGCCACCGTTTTGTTGAGTTTCGCTCTATATCCTGTATTCTTGCTGACGCCTTCCAAAGTTTTTGACGTCGAAGAGATGGTTTACGAGAGATTGTTTGACGGTTTCAACAACGAGACGGGCGTCGATACTTTCATTGTGCCCAATATCGTGCACTTCATCCGCTTCAACCAGACCGAGTTCTCTTTCGTCGACTACCTCTGTCTGCAGGCAGCATTTTTACGTCAAAAACCCGATTATGTTTACATTCACACCGATATTCCCCAACCGGGTGAAAGTGGTTTCCAAGGCAAGTACTGGGAGAAAATCAAGAAAGACAAGAATCTTTTGGCCAGCATCCGGTTCTTGCCTATCGAGCTGGCATCAGAGATCTTCGGCCAACCATTAAGTCAAGATTGGCGCGTCTACCATGGCTCAGATCTTGCACGTATACGCACCATGATGAAGTACGGTGGCATTTACCTGGATAACGATGTACTCGTTCTTCAGAATCTCGACAAGTATCGGCGATTTGAGATTTCCATGAACTGGGATGAAGGCGACACCCTCGGCAGTCAGGTTTGTTCACATTTAACAGTCTCTCTTAAAAATAAGTTTACCCAAAGTAAACATATTGTTCAGCCACATCCTCCAAATCATATTAGTTGTTTAGTAGGCCTATTCTTTTTTTCAGATAAAACTGCCAAAAATTCAATCACAGATAGTAGTTCTTAACTGTGGATATACTACTTATGACCTAATAAACTTACTCTCTAGAAAGTTGTGGGGATTTTCACCGACTTTAAAGTCGGTAATCAACGTCCAGATTTAGCGGTAAAAATTTTACCGAAATATGTCAAAAAGCGCTACCGACAAATAAAGTATGAATGATTTCCCAACAATTTTCTTAGAGAATAATACATGGCTCTTGTTTAACATTATTAGTATTTTTTTTAAACAAAAACTGAAGAAAAGTGTTTTGGAGGATGTGGCTGAACAGCGTGTTTACTTTTTGTAAACATGTTTCCAACAAGAGAGAGCGATGAACTAACAAGCTGTTCATGAGGTGGTATTATTCTTAATACATCTTGTTCAGGTGATTGTCGCACACAAGAACGCTCGCTTCTTAAGCCTTTGGTTGGATTCTTATCACGACTACCGCCCCGACATTTGGTATTATAATGCAGGAGATCGGCCCGTCAAGACAATATTAAACCACCATCCCGAATTGCTTCACCGTGTCAAAGGCGAATTTGGAGCTGATTCAAAAAAATCACTGAAACATTTCACAGAGGAAGATTATGAAGGTTGGCGGCAAAATGACGCCATTCATCTTTTAGTGAATCATCTATATTCCGGTGAGTTCTAAATCGTGTTTTTGTCTTTATAAATAAGAATTAATTTACAAAAAGTTCGTTTTATACTTGAAACCAACGGCAGTAAAACCTGAAGATTTCAAGCCTTTAGTATTCGATGAGGAAATGATCAAAACGTACAAATATCCGTTTGGAATAATGGCCCGGGAGGTATTGGCTGCTTTGAAAAAAAAAGAATAGTTCAACTGCTAATCAAAAGTAACGAAGCCAGACTGTTTTATAACCAGTGACATTATGATAAATATATTATTTATGAAAGAATATCACAGTCGTAAAAATTACAATACAAATTTAAAAGATAAATTTCATAGTATAAACGTTTTCGGCTATTTGTTTCGGCTAGAGTATTTGGATAGTAATTTATTGTAGGCCAAGTTGTTGGTCATGTGCTGGGTTGTAACAAGGAAAAACCAAGCCAAAATCGAAGTGATCCGCTCATTTGATTGGTCTATTGACTGTCTATAGCTTACTCGCGATGTTAGAGTTTTTAACATATAGAGATCGATAGAGTCTCAGTCGTGAAAGGGCTTTCTTTAAAAAAAGCTGGTCAATAGCCTGCAGCCAAAATGTATCACACACGGAAGAGCAATATTTCATTACAAAAAAAAACAATAAAAGATCGACTATTAGAATTTAGATACAGCGTTTTTAAACGTTTTACGCTACAGACAGACATTTCAAACCATAACAGTAACGAAAGAAACGCTTTATTTAGTTAACCACATCTGAGAGGTGTGGTTAATTCTGATGGCATTAATTCTGGGTCACATCAAATTGCCCATATATCGGCTATATTGTCTCGCACACGGGGTACGTGCATTCTTTCAGCAGAAGATATTATATATTATCTCCGCGAGAATCCGGGCAAGATTTCCAAACTCTTTTATCCATTGTTTACCCTTACGAAAATGTATCATGTTCTCATATGATATTCTTATAAAGTATCCACGGACATGTTAAAGAACTTTTTTTCCGCCGACCCTTTGCGTGTAAAAAACGGCAAATGGGAGTAGTTTTAAAAAGAAGGTTTCTTACATTTATTTTATAGGTAGGAATTTTTTTTTAAAGGTTGCTCAAATTTTCTTCTACATTAATGTTTTTTAAACCTTATTGGTTATTAACGGCATGGAATCAATAATCGGTGCATTATTAATTAAGATACCCAATACCTGCCCGTTTTAAACTTGCAGAATGAAGGGATTGTAATTTCGCAAAAAACAAGCGCCAGAGTTGGCGGAAAAAAAACACTTAAAGCAAAAGCTAGCGTCGTTTATAATATCACTATTTTCATCATGGACAGCAGCAATGGCCGGAATTGGACTGGTGTAGAAGTTAAAAAGAGTTGGACCCAGGACATATCCCTGCGGAACACCGGGCGGAAGAAGTACCGACGATGGTGTTTCGTTGAAGTTGCGAAAGATCACGAAGAAGAACACTGCAACCGCGAAACAATTTGTTTCTCTACCGGTTTTCTTGCAGTAAATTTAGGTTTCTGCCCGGGGATATTCTGGACTGAAGAAGCGATAGGATTAAACTGTTTAGCAACAACCTTTTCTATCTTTCCATAATCCAAAGCTTTTTTCAGTTATTGTACAAGACCCTGTTCCTGTGCTCCTATGGGATTTTCTAAAAATTTTAGAAGTAGAATGGACAACCATTTTGAGGCTTAAACGTATTCACTGTTATATCAAGAGGGTTCACTCTTTATATCACATCAGATATAACAAAGAGCTACTTTACCTAGCTATATGAGAAAGGAAAGTCAGGTTTTAACCGTTAAAGTTTCGGTCTAACAGCAGAATTGACCATGACTATTATCAGACCTGTCCTTAAAAAACCAAGGCAGTTTTAGGCTAACGAATTGAGTTAACGGTCTCCCTTCTGTTTCATTTCTTAGCCAGCAAACATATGGGATCGATGTTGGGGAACATGTTCCGTTTATTGATTCAAAATAATTTTGTTGGTATACTATTGGGCCAACAACGGATCTTATAGTCATGTTAGCTGGGGAGCGATCACCAATAGAGATTTTCTTAATGATGACCGCAGGAGGAACACAAGAGGGAAAGGGACATGCAAACTAGTGAATCAGCAGTCTTTCGTGATGAATGAGAAGTAGCAACGAAAGAACCTTCTGTTGTTGGTTCTCTTTTCAGGCCAATCGCATAGATTCTCCAATCTCCAATATCTAATGGAACATATACAAGATGTTATCCAAAATGAAAGCGGCATTTCACGCATACTAACAGTTTAAGGTCTAGATTTATGTTTCTGTTTTAATTCTTCGATGATTAGGCTACACTATGATATCACTTGAAAAGCGAAAATTTTACACGGCCTGTTGTGTAAAGGCTGCCCGTTCTACCTAGTCAAAGTCCCGAGTAGTTTTCTCTAGTACACGAGTCTAGTTTCCCTTGAACCTCAAAATCATGCCATACTTGGCTGATTTAGTTTCCTGTACCTTGCTTACGGACACGGAAGTTGCACGCTTGCGGCTCGCAGATGTATCACTCTCCTGGAGAGCCTCTATAAAACTGTCTTTAAAGATGGCGCTTACTTCCAAGAGGGTGCTTACGGTCTTCTCTAGGAAACGGTGACTCAAACACGATCACTTAACCATAGTTAGAAATGGTGCGCCAATTCATATCTTCGACAGTGTAGCCTATTTGTGACTTGTCCTTGACGAACGTCTGAGATGGCGTGGTGATGCTCCCCCGCGACGAGATAAATATTATTTATAAATCAGTTTCCTACTCAAATTACTCTATATGGCAGCCTAGTCTGGGGTGGTGCCGCGAAGCACTCGGGGATCAGATGCCCAGGGAAACCTAGCGCCCTCTCGTCCTCACTATCTCAAAGGTCTTTTAATTACATTCAACTCTTTCGTCTCTGATCATTGCAAACCATTTTCCCATTGACTACGAGATGAAAAACGCATTAGTTTAATGACTCTTACCAACGACTTATTCCCACTGCCCCCCTTATCCACCGCCTTGGTCTCCAACATAGCACCATCCATGCAGAACCTAGTCCAATAGCTACAAAAGTTCACGCACAGCTAAATATACAACAGACTAAATGAACACTATGTGACGTGGCGTCCAAAAAAAAAGACCTTTTCTAAAAACATTCCTTTTTAACTGTGCGGCCTTCTTGTCGCGCACATGCGACCACTTTCCAAATACTGACAGTCCATCCCATGTCCAATGGCTTATCTAGCCAAAATTCACACCTGGAAGTCAGCGCTGTGCGACTGCCGGACGGAAGAGAAAACTGGTCATCATTTTATTGCCTTAGGTTTAGCAAGCAAGAGACAAATTTAAGAGTTACATAGAATTAAAAAAATTCATTTCCGCGGAACCTGCAAATCACACCTCAGCAGGAGGCCCATTTGCATCACCCTATGGGTAACTCTCGGCAGGCTTACCCGTCCCAGCAGTGGGATTTGCCGAATCTGCTGCGTGGAAATAGGTATTTTCTTTTCTAGCCCTCCCACCTCGCTTTCCGGCTTCCTCGTTATTGGCCTATAAACAGCGTTGGCTGGGATTTGTTATCATGGCGTGAAGGGCCATCTGACTAATGGTCAGCCAAGCTACAAGAATGTCACGCCGCAGATGAGCAATTTTCCAGCCCTATATATATATAACATCTCTTTTCGGCTTGTCTACATACCACCGGTAAACAGTATAGGGAAGAAATAATCTTTGGCGTCTAGTAGGGTACTACGGCGCTCCATTTGTTCGCAGTACACGGCAAATCGATGACTAATGTCTAGTGCTCTCTTCAAACTTCCCCCATCCAGCAGGCATACTGGACCAATGTGACGAAAATGTTGGACAACAAAAAAATTATTGGGATTTGGAGCATAAAGGGTCCACATTCAAAGTCATATCTGTTGGGTCATTTCTACGTTCCAACATCCACGGATCCACCTACCTGTAAATATAATATCCCACCATTAAATAGTTATTTTCATGAACATCCCTAACAACGCAGTTACACGAGTCTCCATGCCCTAAGCTCTTATCCACAATTGTATATCAACACATGTGAAGTACTACGCAGGCAACACTTTCTCGTAAGTGCGCCAGTTTGGTCCGATTTTTTAAGATCAACCAGTCTGAACGTGAATGCGTCGACTACGTTTCCAAGTAAATCATAGAAAACTATGTGGTTCGAAATACGGAAAAGGTAAAAATTAATGGAATGAATATCCGGAAAAAAAGTAAGAAAACATAGAATAAAACTGAGTTCAAAGTCCTAACCGTAAGAACGAAAAAAGTGCAGTCTGAATGACGCTTATTTGAGGCATTAATACTTTTAGTTTTCATGCTAAATGTAAAAAAACCGTTTCAAACGACATTTTTGACCTTATGAATTTAACAGAATGTTACGTTCAATTAACCAAGTTTGTTTTTCGTAAAAAAGGTGACTGTATTTTTTATTCGTTACTATATATTCTTAAAGGTAAAAAAAATGAAGATTTTTTGAAGCCCAAAATTGTGTTTCCCTGAAATAACACTGCGTTGCGACTCTAATTTCTCTACTACTTATCCTATTTGATCAGATGTTTTAACACATTTTATTGACGTTTTTCGCTACATCAGTTTCACTCAGTATTTAGTTGACAGTTTGGCTTCGTTGATTTAGTCAGAATATCTCGCTTGGACATTGGTTTATCGTTTGGTCACATTGTTTATCAATGGCTCATATTAGCTTATTACATCTGTTCAAATTGGAAAATGAAAAAAAAATGACGTATTTTGGAAAGAGGGCCTTGACACGAGCTGTGCAGCAGACGAGCACCCAGCAAACATGATTATTGGGGCCTTTTGGGACCGCTAAAATACCGAAAAAAATTTGTGGTCCACCATTTCCCCACCCCATATGCTTCCTGGTTGGGCAATCTATTTACAACATTCGCCTCGTGTGCTACATTTAAATTTTTGAATACGTGCGAGGCCGTAAGTAGCGATTTGATGAATGCGACTAAACAGGCAATAGAAACGGTTGTAGTATTTTCCAGAACTTACTAACGGCTTCGAAGGCCATGAACAGTTTAGAATGCTACTAGCTCATTTTAACTACACTCCGCCGGCACCACTACTTAGCATGTCAATATGTTGCCCAGTGTTATACGTATGGCCTTTTCAGGAGACAAATTTAAAAAGACTAGACAAATTTAAAATTCATATTTTAAAGCAATTAACGCGATCAGAGCCTTTTAATTAAGAAAAATAGAATTGTTATCATGTTTACATGATTACATATAAAAGTAAACAAAAAATTAAAATCTTAGAAAAACACATAGCAGACTGAATGTCTTACATAAGGCAAATGGACCGCACGTTGCCAGGCCAAGAAACCCCAACAGAAAGGGTTTTTAAACTTTATTTTTTATAAAAAACAAGGATGAATATCAAATAAAATCTTAAATTAAAGTAAGTTAAAGAGCGGCAAAAAAGCGTTTGGTGTAAAAGACTTGGTTCATTTCGAACTTTATCGTAGGGAAAATAGAAAAAAATTTACAACCCCAAAATTTTACTTTAGGGTACAGTAGCCACCAGAAATGTTCACCTCCTCCCACCCTTCACGGGTAAAATACCCCTCGCGCTCCTAAATGCCACGGCTAAACCAAACGAGCTAGATTTTTTATTAAAATTTTACCTAATAGAAATTATTAGAAGGAACCCCCTGATTTTTTTTCGATTTCGCAACCCTCTGCGCTTAGGCTGTATGCGACCTGGCATAAGTATTCGTAAATTGGTCGTCAGCCTACTGAGCCAAGAGGTTTTGCAGCTGCAACCCGTCGGTCAAAACAAAAGGTACGGTCTTGCCAATTTTTTAAAATATACATATTGGCCCCCTTTATACGTGGTGCAAGTTTGACTAAAATACAATCATCCGATAAAAATGAAATCAGTCATCGAAATCATATTTTTCCATACAGAGAGTGAAACATGAGAGAGGGAATAATGGTTCAACGACTAAACCGCTAGGGTTCCTGAACCCTCGTATCTAAGCCCCGCGGGTAAACCGTGTCCCCTCTCTATTCTCTCGCTCCATGTATCGAAAACAGTTTCAGCAATACTTTTCGATTGCCGATTTCATTTTGAAGGACTGGTTGTATTTTGGTCAAACTTACACCACGTATAGAAGGCCCATTTCTGGTGGCTACTGTACCCTAAAGTAAAATTTTGGGGTTGTAAATTTTTTTCTATTTTCCCTACGATAAAGTTCGAAATGAACCAAGTCTTTTACACCAAACGCTTTTTTGCCGCTCTTTAACTTACTTTAATTTAAGATTTTATTTGATATTCATCCTTGTTTTTTATAAAAAATAAAGTTTAAAAACCCTTTCTGTTGGGGTTTCTTGGCCTGGCAACGTGCGGTCCATTTGCCTTATGTAAGACATTCAGTCTGCTATGTGTTTTTCTAAGATTTTAATTTTTTGTTTACTTTTATATGTAATCATGTAAACATGATAACAATTCTATTTTTCTTAATTAAAAGGCTCTGATCGCGTTAATTGCTTTAAAATATGAATTTTAAATTTGTCTAGTCTTTTTAAATTTGTCTCCTGAAAAGGCCATACGTATAACACTGGGCAACATATTGACATGCTAAGTAGTGGTGCCGGCGGAGTGTAGTTAAAATGAGCTAGTAGCATTCTAAACTGTTCATGGCCTTCGAAGCCGTTAGTAAGTTCTGGAAAATACTACAACCGTTTCTATTGCCTGTTTAGTCGCATTCATCAAATCGCTACTTACGGCCTCGCACGTATTCAAAAATTTAAATGTAGCACACGAGGCGAATGTTGTAAATAGATTGCCCAACCAGGAAGCATATGGGGTGGGGAAATGGTGGACCACAAATTTTTTTCGGTATTTTAGCGGTCCCAAAAGGCCCCAATAATCATGTTTGCTGGGTGCTCGTCTGCTGCACAGCTCGTGTCAAGGCCCTCTTTCCAAAATACGTCATTTTTTTTTCATTTTCCAATTTGAACAGATGTAATAAGCTAATATGAGCCATTGATAAACAATGTGACCAAACGATAAACCAATGTCCAAGCGAGATATTCTGACTAAATCAACGAAGCCAAACTGTCAACTAAATACTGAGTGAAACTGATGTAGCGAAAAACGTCAATAAAATGTGTTAAAACATCTGATCAAATAGGATAAGTAGTAGAGAAATTAGAGTCGCAACGCAGTGTTATTTCAGGGAAACACAATTTTGGGCTTCAAAAAATCTTCATTTTTTTTACCTTTAAGAATATATAGTAACGAATAAAAAATACAGTCACCTTTTTTACGAAAAACAAACTTGGTTAATTGAACGTAACATTCTGTTAAATTCATAAGGTCAAAAATGTCGTTTGAAACGGTTTTTTTACATTTAGCATGAAAACTAAAAGTATTAATGCCTCAAATAAGCGTCATTCAGACTGCACTTTTTTCGTTCTTACGGTTAGGACTTTGAACTCAGTTTTATTCTATGTTTTCTTACTTTTTTTCCGGATATTCATTCCATTAATTTTTACCTTTTCCGTATTTCGAACCACATAGTTTTCTATGATTTACTTGGAAACGTAGTCGACGCATTCACGTTCAGACTGGTTGATCTTAAAAAATCGGACCAAACTGGCGCACTTACGAGAAAGTGTTGCCTGCGTAGTACTTCACATGTGTTGATATACAATTGTGGATAAGAGCTTAGGGCATGGAGACTCGTGTAACTGCGTTGTTAGGGATGTTCATGAAAATAACTATTTAATGGTGGGATATTATATTTACAGGTAGGTGGATCCGTGGATGTTGGAACGTAGAAATGACCCAACAGATATGACTTTGAATGTGGACCCTTTATGCTCCAAATCCCAATAATTTTTTTGTTGTCCAACATTTTCGTCACATTGGTCCAGTATGCCTGCTGGATGGGGGAAGTTTGAAGAGAGCACTAGACATTAGTCATCGATTTGCCGTGTACTGCGAACAAATGGAGCGCCGTAGTACCCTACTAGACGCCAAAGATTATTTCTTCCCTATACTGTTTACCGGTGGTATGTAGACAAGCCGAAAAGAGATGTTATATATATATAGGGCTGGAAAATTGCTCATCTGCGGCGTGACATTCTTGTAGCTTGGCTGACCATTAGTCAGATGGCCCTTCACGCCATGATAACAAATCCCAGCCAACGCTGTTTATAGGCCAATAACGAGGAAGCCGGAAAGCGAGGTGGGAGGGCTAGAAAAGAAAATACCTATTTCCACGCAGCAGATTCGGCAAATCCCACTGCTGGGACGGGTAAGCCTGCCGAGAGTTACCCATAGGGTGATGCAAATGGGCCTCCTGCTGAGGTGTGATTTGCAGGTTCCGCGGAAATGAATTTTTTTAATTCTATGTAACTCTTAAATTTGTCTCTTGCTTGCTAAACCTAAGGCAATAAAATGATGACCAGTTTTCTCTTCCGTCCGGCAGTCGCACAGCGCTGACTTCCAGGTGTGAATTTTGGCTAGATAAGCCATTGGACATGGGATGGACTGTCAGTATTTGGAAAGTGGTCGCATGTGCGCGACAAGAAGGCCGCACAGTTAAAAAGGAATGTTTTTAGAAAAGGTCTTTTTTTTTGGACGCCACGTCACATAGTGTTCATTTAGTCTGTTGTATATTTAGCTGTGCGTGAACTTTTGTAGCTATTGGACTAGGTTCTGCATGGATGGTGCTATGTTGGAGACCAAGGCGGTGGATAAGGGGGCAGTGGGAATAAGTCGTTGGTAAGAGTCATTAAACTAATGCGTTTTTCATCTCGTAGTCAATGGGAAAATGGTTTGCAATGATCAGAGACGAAAGAGTTGAATGTAATTAAAAGACCTTTGAGATAGTGAGGACGAGAGGGCGCTAGGTTTCCCTGGGCATCTGATCCCCGAGTGCTTCGCGGCACCACCCCAGACTAGGCTGCCATATAGAGTAATTTGAGTAGGAAACTGATTTATAAATAATATTTATCTCGTCGCGGGGGAGCATCACCACGCCATCTCAGACGTTCGTCAAGGACAAGTCACAAATAGGCTACACTGTCGAAGATATGAATTGGCGCACCATTTCTAACTATGGTTAAGTGATCGTGTTTGAGTCACCGTTTCCTAGAGAAGACCGTAAGCACCCTCTTGGAAGTAAGCGCCATCTTTAAAGACAGTTTTATAGAGGCTCTCCAGGAGAGTGATACATCTGCGAGCCGCAAGCGTGCAACTTCCGTGTCCGTAAGCAAGGTACAGGAAACTAAATCAGCCAAGTATGGCATGATTTTGAGGTTCAAGGAAACTAGACTCGTGTACTAGAGAAAACTACTCGGGACTTTGACTAGGTAGAACGGGCAGCCTTTACACAACAGGCCGTGTAAAATTTTCGCTTTTCAAGTGATATCATAGTGTAGCCTAATCATCGAAGAATTAAAACAGAAACATAAATCTAGACCTTAAACTGTTAGTATGCGTGAAATGCCGCTTTCATTTTGGATAACATCTTGTATATGTTCCATTAGATATTGGAGATTGGAGAATCTATGCGATTGGCCTGAAAAGAGAACCAACAACAGAAGGTTCTTTCGTTGCTACTTCTCATTCATCACGAAAGACTGCTGATTCACTAGTTTGCATGTCCCTTTCCCTCTTGTGTTCCTCCTGCGGTCATCATTAAGAAAATCTCTATTGGTGATCGCTCCCCAGCTAACATGACTATAAGATCCGTTGTTGGCCCAATAGTATACCAACAAAATTATTTTGAATCAATAAACGGAACATGTTCCCCAACATCGATCCCATATGTTTGCTGGCTAAGAAATGAAACAGAAGGGAGACCGTTAACTCAATTCGTTAGCCTAAAACTGCCTTGGTTTTTTAAGGACAGGTCTGATAATAGTCATGGTCAATTCTGCTGTTAGACCGAAACTTTAACGGTTAAAACCTGACTTTCCTTTCTCATATAGCTAGGTAAAGTAGCTCTTTGGTATATCTGATGTGATATAAAGAGTGAACCCTCTTGATATAACAGTGAATACGTTTAAGCCTCAAAATGGTTGTCCATTCTACTTCTAAAATTTTTAGAAAATCCCATAGGAGCACAGGAACAGGGTCTTGTACAATAACTGAAAAAAGCTTTGGATTATGGAAAGATAGAAAAGGTTGTTGCTAAACAGTTTAATCCTATCGCTTCTTCAGTCCAGAATATCCCCGGGCAGAAACCTAAATTTACTGCAAGAAAACCGGTAGAGAAACAAATTGTTTCGCGGTTGCAGTGTTCTTCTTCGTGATCTTTCGCAACTTCAACGAAACACCATCGTCGGTACTTCTTCCGCCCGGTGTTCCGCAGGGATATGTCCTGGGTCCAACTCTTTTTAACTTCTACACCAGTCCAATTCCGGCCATTGCTGCTGTCCATGATGAAAATAGTGATATTATAAACGACGCTAGCTTTTGCTTTAAGTGTTTTTTTTCCGCCAACTCTGGCGCTTGTTTTTTGCGAAATTACAATCCCTTCATTCTGCAAGTTTAAAACGGGCAGGTATTGGGTATCTTAATTAATAATGCACCGATTATTGATTCCATGCCGTTAATAACCAATAAGGTTTAAAAAACAGTAATGTAGAAGAAAATTTGAGCAACCTTTAAAAAAAAATTCCTACCTATAAAATAAATGTAAGAAACCTTCTTTTTAAAACTACTCCCATTTGCCGTTTTTTACACGCAAAGGGTCGGCGGAAAAAAAGTTCTTTAACATGTCCGTGGATACTTTATAAGATTTTCATTTCTCTGGCTTTTGCTTGCTGATAAATCCGATAATTTGGGTGTCTATACTGAAAAGCGTCATTAGTTCTTTCATTATGTATACTGCGCTATTTAAATGCTACAAAACAATACAGGCCAGTATCCACCCAAAATATTAGTCCCATTTTTTAGTCCCACCCTTTTCTGTGTAGAATCGGGAAATTGGTCTATTTGGAAAACCGGTTTTAAATAGAATTTTGAAATTTAGATTTTATTTAAGAATAAATCTTTCTCTGCACGCTGATTTGTTTTCCAGTTCAGACTATCATCCGCCAAAAATCACGAGTAGCCGCATCACTTATTAGATCCCAAATTTTTTCCCGTGTTAAACTAGGAAAATCAGCGGTCTATAGTTCCTTAAATATGAACCAGCAGAGGCAGGGGGAAAACAGCCTGAAGCTGACACCAACGCAATTAATAAATCCACTTCGTGCTGGACCTTCAGAATTAGTCTTATATTTAGTTTGTTATTTAAAATCTGATGAAGAAGAGGAAATAATAATCATTTTGTTGTCTAGTCTTGTCGTTGAATAGCTTCTTTCCATTTTTCAGATAAACTCTTGGGAGGATGATGAAATATGTTATTATTGTAATTTCAATTTTTTTTGTGAAACACCGCATAAGAATACTCGATCATTTCACACTGTGTTTTCAGTTTAATTTCTCGGTAAATTTGAAACACGAAAATAACTCTCGTTTCTTAAAGTATTGAACATTTTGTCGCTAGGTGGCGTGTTTGAGAGGGGGTGGAAAGTGGGTGAAGAAGAGTAGGGTCAATGGCCACATAGTAACCGCCGGAGGCGTTTTCCAATAAAGTTTTAGAACTCGGTTTGGGAAACGGCGTAAAGGCCTATAGAACCTGAAGGATAGGAATCCTTCAGGGGGTAGGAGGATAGGAATCCTTCAAATCCTTCCTTAATTTTGCAATTACAAGTCGATCCAATGTATTTTGATTGTCAAATATTGCATCGGAAGTTGAAAAAATGTTTGTTTTCTCTGGGCGAATTTTCCGGTGCAAGTAGTCGACTGAACTTTTCCAATTTCGACGTACCCTTTTTTCGTCTCCCTCCCCCCCCCCCCATTCACGGCTAATTAATGGGGGAAATCAGGATCTAGATGCAGTTTGCATAGAAGACGGGAAGAATAATAGTATTTGTAAAACTAATCGACGAAAATTGGCCTTCTTACCAGCCATTATGTAGATCAAAAGTCAACGGCGGGCTACGGTAGTTTCCAATATTTTAGTAGGGGAGAGGTGTACCAGTTGGCTCACTTATTTTTCTTTCCTTCGTAAAGTCTTTCCTGTTACTTATATATATTTTTTTTAATTCTAAAAAATAGAGAAAAAAATTTGCTACACAATAAATCTTTCGAAGTCTTTGAATAATTGCTAATTTGGTCACAGATTTTAGTTTTAGAAAACAAAAACGGAATGCCATCATGCCCCGACACGGGGCACGTTGCCACAGGGGTAGGGGTAGGTTGGCCCAGTGTTGTTCTACTGTATTATATAATATTACAAAATTATTTCAAATTCATTTGTTAAAAAAAGCCAGATAGGCTATTTCTAATGTATGTCCTATTATGGTATTCGTTTCCTTATTAATCCCTTTTACTTTAGCTGGGCAAATTTTGGTCAAAAATGTAGGCCGACAAAGACTTTATCCCACCCAATTAAGCAATCGAGAACAGAGAAAAGTAGGCTATACTATCTCCTCTCCTCCTAGCCAGACTCTAGCGGGGGAAAATCACCATGAGACTGCGTTGCCAGATTGTTGCAAAATCCACAACGCAACACCGGGAACCTTGCGACGCATGTCCTTTGAAAAAAAAATTTATTTATTCTGATTCAAAGTTTTGAGTGTCTTTTGTGTGTGCATGGGGGGGGGGGGGTAAATTCGTTGCGGTGGAAAATATGAGTTTGCTCTTTTTGAGTAGAAACCTTCCATGAAATGGAACTCAGTACAGACCAAACAACCGAGTTCGTCGGATACCATGAAGCGCATACCTAATAATTGGGTTATTTATCGACAAATAATCATCTCTATTTTGGGTTTAGTGTTTTTGTATAAGTTGTTTAGCAGTATCGTCTTCGTAAAGACATTCATACACCTATTTTTCGGACCAACCATAAACCATTGTCCTCTTATTTCACCTAAGCTAGGTAAGATATGTGACCTTTTCCCAATTTTTCTACGTGAAAACCAAAGTTAATATATTCTACTTAGTTGGTTGGACCAACCTCTCATCTTCAGCGACGGAGTCCATTCTAAGGGAGGATCAAAACGTGGTTGAATTCCGAATAAAACAGGCAGGGGTTAAATCTGGTGGGCGGTACGAACCGAGCGAGTGCCGATCAAGAAACAAAGTGGCCCTCATTGTTCCAATACGAGACAGAAAAGAGCATTTACAAGTTTTTCTGCGTTACATGCATCCTTTTTTGCAACGACAGCAACTAACTTACGTCATCATCGTCGTAGAACAATCAGGTCATTAACCAGCAATTGGTCACTATTTCTAGCTGACACGTTTTCTACTATTATAGTATGCTCTTTATATATTTAATTGAATTTTGGTAATGAGTGGTTTTACCTCGGAGTGGTTTTACCTCTTTTGAGCGTGGTTTTACCTCGCCTCGTTTAGAAGGGAGCAAGTAGTAGGTGAATTCCTCCGACAGAATAGCATAGATAAGGTTAAAACTACATATTTTCAATATGAGAACATAAAGCCTCGCTTACACTAGAGGTTTTTCTTAAGCTTTTAGTTCCTTAGTTCCTTAATATGACAAAATAAAGTTCTTAAGTTGTTAATATTGCAACTTACACTAGAGACTTTTCAACTATTAACGACTTAACTAGCTAAAAGTTTAACGTGTCAAAATCAAAACGGTTTTGATTTTTGAGACATTAGTCAGTTAATATTTTCGTCGTTTTAAGCTCCAGCCAATAGAAATATTCCATGGGCGTGTACATTTCAATTCATACATCCAATATTTCGTTTTGGTGCCACTTCCTTTTTGTTTTCATTTCACATATTTGTCTTTCTCCCTTTCTATCACGTGTTTCACAGCCTTGTGTATCTTTTTCAATATATGTAGTATATAATACTAATATATAATTATATAATATACTATTTAATATTCAATATAGTATGTTCCCAAAAAAAGTAAAATAATGTTCAAGTAAATAATTCTTTATTGTACACATCTAATCTCCGCCTTCTTTTGAGTTAATAAAGTAGCAAATTCCCTGCGAGTGTAAGTTGAAATATTAAAAGTTTAACTTAACATCCTAACATATTAAGGAACTAAAGTAATAACAACTTAAGAAAAACCTCTAGTGTAAGCGAGGCTTAAGATTGAAGTTTTAAAAGATAAGAATGAAGAATTTTAAAAGAAGATAAATACACTTTTTTAATGAAGAACAAACGAGCCCACGTAATCATGCAATGGTCTGAATTGAATGATTCCTTTATGCCTAAGCCAAAGGCAGGTAGATCAGCCAGATCATGTTTTTTATACTGATGTACGGCAAGCCTTTGTAACCTAAATACCATTTTTAAAATCAGATTACTAGTATCTACTGAACCTACCTACAAATATTAGTTTAAGAAAATATTTGTTTAAATAAATATTTTTTAAAAATAGCGTTTCAGGGGTTAGTTAGGCTACTCGTCTATATGATTGATTTTTATTTTTAAATAAAAAGAGTCTATATATATTTATCTAGATAGATTATAAAACAATATTTTTATCATTACAGACGGGTTGGCATTTAACCGAGGGATGCTAATGAATATTGGCTTCAAAGAAACTGGAAAACTGCACGGCAGTTATGACTGTTTCATATTTCACGACGTTGATTTGCTACCAGAAAACGATGGAAACCCATACACTTGCCCAGAAGATGGAAAGCCTCGTCAGATGTCTTACATTATTGATCATTCTGATTATTCAAAAGGAAGTTACATGTATGTTTAAAAAGTGAAGTGACACTTGATATAGAACTTGTAAATGTATATAAGTTTTTAAAGGTACAGTACCCACACAATATATTTGAACACCCTTGTTTTGCCGGTTTTAAGACGGGGCCTTATGGCGGCGTTTTTTGGATCCCATTTGGCGATTTTTTCTTATAGTTGACGATCAGATCATAAGTCATAAATCTCCAGTTTAGAACTATCTGGGATAGAATTTCTTTCATTTTGGCAATTATATCTGGAAAATAAGAAAACCTAACAATTGTGATTTGGAGGATTTGCCTGAACAACGTGTTTACTTTGGGTTTAAAACTTTTTAAGAAAGGTGGCAAAATCACCGTTTTAAATTACTATTATTGTGTGTGTACTGTACGTGTAAATTTCTATAATTATTAATTTTAAAATTTTTTTTACAATTTTGTATCAATCCATGTGAAACGACAATTTTCAGTCCGGCATCGTCATGGTTCATGGTTTTTTACGTGAGACATGAAAATTCCGTACTGAGAATAACTTCGACCAAAGTAAAATTATTTATTTAATTCGGTGGCGTTTTTTTAGACCAACACCTTTGGCCCATTTTGGAGGTGTGACTACATTATCGCTGAAGGACTTTAAAAGAATCAACGGCTATTCAAACTCTTTCTGGGGTTGGGGTGGTGAAGACGACCAATTATATAATCGTGTGCTCGCACAAAACTTGACGGTGACGAGGGCGTTTGATGGCAAACCAACTTCTGTGGTACACTACAAATCGCTTTCTCACAAAAAAGCAAAAAAAAATCCATATAGGACGAAACTGATTGAAGAAGGATCATCCTTATTTAAAATTGACGGGCTATCTAGTCTGAAGTACGAGAAACTCAACTTCGAGCTTCGGCCACTTTACACTTATATTCTTGTCAGCATCAAACCAAATATAATGTAATAACCGTTAGTGTGATATACAAAATGTTTGAAAATTTCCTTTCTATAGACTTCTAAACTAAGTGGCCTAGCCTACTAATAAGGTTTTTCACAAATAAGGGGATTAGATTAAGATATATATGATTAAATCCTGTTCTCTAAAGGTAAAACTATGGATTCATTCTTTTGCATTCGGCAAATGTAATGAGGAACTATTAATATGGGACAACAAATCGAAAGGCTAGTAGATATAGAGATATCCATAACTCCAAATCCGGCTGTACGTGGATTTGAGACCTCTAAAATACCGATCGAACTTAAGATCAGTTTCCCGGATGTATTTACTTTTAAAATAGATCATAATTAAGTTTTTTAGCGAGCTCTTATTGTCAGAAAGAAACATCAGGGATTTTAAAAATTTTTTTGTTAGGCTACTACTAGAAACAGAGATTTGGCTTCGCTTGAGGGGTTCCTCATATTGGTTACACTAGGAAATCAACAAACAGTAGGCTATCCTCGACCAAAACAATCTTTTTTCCTCTCTTCTGTGGGTTGGAATCGGAGGAAATTATAATCGGCTGTTTACCCACACACACACACGAAAGTTCTGATATTTTTCAGAAAGTATTATTTTGTGTTAACCACTTGATATGATGATCCCCATCATGTCACTCAAACCTATCGAACTGATGTAGCGTCGTGCATTTCCACGTCAAGGTGTGAACTAAGAACAAAGCGAGTCTCAGAAGGTTAAAGTCAAAAGTTTTTTAACTTCCACAAAGATTTCCCAGTGTTATCGGCCATTCTTATCTAAAAAATATGCGGTGATTATTATTGGCCTACAGAAGATTTGCGTATGATAAACGTTTCATCTCTCTTATAATACAAATGTTTCAGCGCACCCAAAACATTTTTGTTCAGTTTATTATTATTTCGCAATTTTATGCACTCAAAATGAAAATCAAGATCCAGGTCTAATAATTTTATTAAAAGAAAAGTAACAATTCGTCCAAAATTTCTGACTATCTAGTTAAACATATTTGGACGTTAACGGTTTTCTTTGCAATCGAAGAAACCGAATTAAATGTTTTGGACAAGGTAGCTGAACAAAATTTCTTACTTAATGGGAAAATTTGTAAGCAATCATGATTGCTCGGGACTATACATATGTCTTTAAAATATCCAGTGAATGTCATATAGGGATTCTTATGTGATTATATCACACGCAACTTATTTTTTATAACAGGCTGGAAATGGAATTCCGACGCGTTAGCCGCATAGTTAAGAACATTGCTTTTCATCTCAACTCCGAGACCGTTGCGACTTGGCGTCATTATATGAAGTATGCAATAGCCAGTTTCATTTCGGTATAGATTGTGACTTAGGTTGTGCGAGACATTCATGTGAACTGCGGAACGTGTTTGCCACATGACTGATTCGCGCACAAAACACGGGTCGGGGTTGATTTTGGGGGAAATAACAAATAATCTAAAATAATAAAATACATTTTTACTACGAAAACTATTAATTTTCTTTATACTGCGATCTAACTTGTTGGATCCCATCAGTTGAACCTTTGCTTGGGCAGCACAGAGTCCCGTAAGATAGACGTCGTCCCATATAAAAAAAGGAGTGGTTTGAATGCCGGCAAGTAATGGACGGATAGATTTGCCACCAATAATAACTCCTGCTCCGTGAAAGAAAAATGGAAGATCCAACCATGGCCAGTTTTCAAAGCTAGACGGGTTTTTACCTGAGTGAATGTGTTAAAGGATTAACAGAGTGAATAAAATAAAAAAGGTAATACACCTTCATTCCTAGGCGGCTGATATCCACCGGTCGGGAGACCATAAAGATTTCGTTCAGACGGGGATAGCGAATGAAGGACTGTTGCTAGATTATGTACGTTTACGTAAACGTCGTCGTCAACTTTCAACATAAAATCGACTTTAGGACAGTTAATATTGACCCAGTTCATAAGTCCAGCCACTTTTATCGATATGTTGTGGTAATTGTCGAGCATATCAACTTGTAAAATATCTCCCAAATTCTCACTTTCCGTTTCGACGAAAGGTTTAATGAAAATGTTATCTGTCTTCCCTATCACGAAAGCGTATCCAACCAGACTTAATCTTTGATCATTTGTTTGATCTTTAAAATGATTCAACCAAGTTTGGCGGATCATGATGCGTCTTTCAAAATTTTCCGGTGCCGAAATTATAGCGACAAAAACACTGCGGCTTTTTGCGGCTTTCGGTCGACATGAAGCCACACGTTTTGCGTACTGAAACGAGGTAACATCGTTGATAATTGAACCCATACCGGGTTCAACCGCTTTGGCATCTGGTATTGGTTTCAGCCCTTTAGAAGCTATCATATACCTGGTATAATTACCTATACCGTCGTATGGTGTGTCGCGCAAATGGGAAGTCAGGTAAATGAAGAAATCTTGATCGATAAATCTAACTGCACTATCAGATGCAAGTTCATTTTCGCAGCTGTTTGCTACAATTTTCACGGAATTTCTCAGTAGTTCGTCTATTAATAAAGAATGCGGAAGAAAAAGTTGAAAAATCACAATCGCCAACAAGCAACTCAATAAAATCATTACAAAAATGGCTTTCACGCTTTTTGCCATAGTCGCACGCCGCATTAAATTTACTTTATAGAAAGATTTGTGAACGAGAAGAAAATCGGCTTTGATCGAATAACACGCGGACAAATTTGACTAGCATAATGTGTCCGTCGTGTCACCCTGATCGGTATTAAATAGGCTATGACTATGGTAGTGTGTCATAGATAGTCTTTTCGAGGGAAAGGGCGGGGAAATACTAAATACAATTCGTATTGACATTAGTTTGCTAGTTGTGGCTCTTAAACTGAGAGTGTTGTCATGCTGTAGCAAAACATATTTACACAAGTATCAGTTGAATACGGCACACCATGCGCACCTACAGGTCCCAATTGAAGCATGCAGTAAGTTCAAATAATACATAAAACAATTGAACTAGCCCTACATATATAGCAGCGGTAAACTACTTAAAAGTGCGTAGATTACTGAAATTCTACTTAAAATCAAGTGAATCAGTAGGGTTGTGCTACTTAAACGGTCATTTAATCTTCGTAAAAATTTCCTATAGTAAATAAAGTTGTATAAAGATAGTCAACAGTGTTTAAAAAGATGGGAGAGAAACGGTATGAAATGCTACGGTTCTGGCGGACTCTTCTTTCGGTAGCATTCACTATCGATTTTTTTAAAGGTAGGCTATCATGCCTCAATTTTTGGTAGATGATTTTACCGAATTCAAGTAATTAGGCCCACTGGTTTCAATTTTTGGTAGCAACATATGTTGCATATTCCGTTCATGCATGAACCGAATATTTTATTAATATTTTTTTGAAAGGGGGTAGGGATCGAACCTTTAAACAAAATTTCTGTGCTGAATTATAATCTGAAAGTGGAGAATTTTATTCATGAATTTGAGGCCGTTCATATATTTAGTATAGCAATAGTCTACAAACCTGCAACCGACGAAGACAAAATAAAGACATATTTATTATAGTGCCGCATGCAGGAATTACCTTTCTCATGAAATATCATAGTCGCAATGGGAAAATGTAGGCCTATAGACTCTCTATTATAACCAGTCAACAGTCAACTTTATTGTGCGATGCTAGCATATATTGTTGAATATTTTTCAAGTCGGGATCAGCAATTATTTAATATTATTGATTACCATCGTTAATTTTATAAAATGTAGCCAATATGTAGGGTCGACATAATACAGAATAGGCATTATAGTATTTACGCGCGGCCCTGTATAATACTTAGGAGGATAAAAATCGACGGTAGAAAAAGAGAAAGGACCAGAAATTGCTTTCTTTTTGCTTAGCTGCATCTTTTGATTGCTGCGGCTGCTGCTGCGGCGGCGGCTGGGCATTGACGTCTTGGCTGCGAGTTTCCGGTGTGGTGGTAGCGACCAATTGCTTCCCTTCTATTTCCTCACCTTTCTGCTCTTGATTCGCCTTATTCTCTCCACTCTCCTTGTGGCCTTGGTGCTCTTTATGGGCAGCATCGCTGAAGACTTCCTTGTAATACACTCGGTTCTGCGGATTCAAGTTCAGACGAAATAAAACTAATCTTTTATCGAAAAAAACATTTGATTGATTTGTATTAGCTACTATCACTATTGGCTAAATTGAAATCAACAATTTTTATTGGCACTAAACGAAGCCTAACAGACGTATTGTACCAGAGTCATGGGATCCTGCAAAAGCGGTCCGGCCACAGCAGCGTCATCTTCACCAGCTGTTTTCATTTTTTGCGTTATGATTTCTGGATGATCGTCGTCCGTTACAATCCCGCCAGTCAATTTCAAATGATTTTTGCCGTGAATAGCGTAAGATTCGAGGATCGGATTGGGCGGAAGAGGCTCGACCGAATCGGCCGGATAGGCTCGGTTTTGGTCCTCGTTACAAAGGTAGCCGCAAGATCGGTATCCCGTCCCGTTATTGGCGTCCGTGTAATACATCAGGTAAATGTTGCACATTTCGTCAGCGCCAGTGCCGCCTAAATAGTTAGATGTAACAATCGGATTATTTGGCTTCAAAACAGTTAAAAATCAGGTATTATAGGCCTAGAAAATACCTGAATAGGTGTAGGTGCTCTTGCCGAGGGAAGCGTAGGTGCACCTGCCAAGAATCTCGTCGCCGTGTTTCAGGTGAAATTCGCGCGTCGTCGGGTAAAACGCCTGAGGCCATTGTGGGTTCCCTTTGATGATCAGTTCCGTCTCTTTCGTCTTATCGATAATACGGGGACATTATGGGCGGAGACGAAATATCGTTACAGAGTCACCAAAGCAAAGTTCAAAGTTTTTTCAAGTTAGAGGTGAATAGCCTATTATATCCTATATGAGACCGATGATAGCCTTATACCTTTGGATCGTATTTGTAGGCGCTGATGACTTTGCCGAGACCGTGGGCATGAACGCGGGCGGCGAAAATGTGAATCGGTGCGGGCATGTCAAACGGGCAACAGGCGTCGCTGTTGACAACTAAATAACGACAAAACGTTATTGACTAGGCTATAATCCACAATCATAGGAAACTATAGAGTTCATTCGTAAGACGAGGAAAAGATGAGCTGCGCACCTGCTTGGAACGGTGGGATCTCTGGCGTGCCAATCATCAAGAGAATGCCGGCAATGTAACGTTGTCTGCATAATAATTGAAAATGAATGAATTAATTAAACTTGATTTGCTGAAATTGGGGGAATCATTAAAGCTCTTTTGAATGTATATACAAAGAGACTACCGGTATTTCCGGCCGCATTTTCAATATAGAGGATTTGATTTGTTAGAAATCGAGTCAAAGACCTTTTGAACAAGTGTCGCTAATAATTTAAATTAAGGGGCTAATCTAATGGTAGCCTATAGTCTATGATTATCACTATTATATTATTAGAGTCGTACGGTTGAGTGGTGATTTCCAGATCCAATCCGGTGTAATCGAGCTCGTGCGGTTCCAGCTTTTTGGCGTAGTGCACTTGGACGACCAGGTATTTGACTCGCGATTTGTGGCCGCTGCCGATGCGGAAGCCGACGGACGGCGGCAGTCGGGTGCCCGCCGCGTTTTTGGCCCAAGCGTACAGGATGCTGGAGGAGCCCGAACAGGTTCCGTGATGACCGCAATTCCTTTTTTATAATTTATTCAGAATAATCTCGTGCAGATAATGTTGATTGTTGTAACAACGACTGATGTTTCGTGGCTGTTGCCACGTCACACCATAGTCTCGGCGGCTCATACCAGTAAGGTTGTTCAGCCGCGGCCGGGATGTCGCCGCATCCGTTGAGGATCATGTGGTGGGCCCTTTCAGCCGTCCCTTCCACCCTGAATTGCGTAATGTACATCTCCTTCTCCGGGTCCAGTTTATACGCCGTGCAGAGGTACGCGTCGTCCTATTTTATATTTTAATATTGTCAAAATTAATAACAAATAACCAAAAGAACTCTTGTCAAATAAAAATAAACCTATTACCACTGTGGGATTGGCGCCGGGCATCCTCAGTTGATAGGTTTCGGTGCCGGACAAAGGGGCTGGCAAATCAGATAAGCCGTACGAATTGCAAATGAAAGAGACGGTCATCAATAACAGGACCGTCCTCATTTTATTAGACCCCATTGAATATATTTTGTCCGGTATATCAGCGACAACACCAAATAGAGGAAGATGCGATGCAGCCAAGAGCTCGGACGAGCAGCAACTGGTCGGTTTTGATGAGGACGACGGCGGCCAGCAACGTCGACGGACGGCTCAAGGTGAAACCGCAAGAGATCGCTGCCCTTTCAGTATAGGCTACATCGAAAGAACGGAAAACATGAAAAAAGAAGAAAGAAGAATAAGCGACGTGAAAATGTAATGGGTTTCTATCCCCTTGGGTGATCTTCTGCCTTGTATTTATATTCTCGCCAACCGCTGCGAGGCTCTTCCAATGGAGATATTGTAACAAAGCAGCAGTTACACCGTGTTGTCCACGGCAATAACACTGTACACGTAGCCTACTTTTACAATGCAAGCAAAGGTAATGGAATTTCATGTTGCCAACATCTGAATTTAGGCGTAGCCTAATGGTCTATTGAAATGGAAAATTTGATACATTGTACAATGAATTATCGCACACTAAAATTAGTCAAAATTAGAATCGTTTTGTCGATGGATGCTATGGATCGCGATTGGAAATCTGCGTGTATTAGTTAGTATATTACTAAATGGACGGCGTTATTCAATGATCGTGACGACCGCGCCATCTCGTGTGGCCGACTACAACGCCGTCTCTTTCGAGCGAAGCTACTGCTGGCCAACTGTTGAAATGTGGTGCAATGGGCTTATTTGCCTATATTTGGAGAGGGAATTCAAAAAGAAATTAATGAGCGACAGAACTTGATATATTGGAGCGTACTCTAAGAAATAGTAACAATGCAATGAGTAGGCCTACATATTGGTGTTTTCGGGGTGTTTTGAGGGTGACATCATGCAGAAACTTAGTTATGCACTTAATAGACCTTGGGCGTGTATGACAACGAGATTCGGGCGAATCAGTCACGTAAACTAGTAATTAAGGCGCCTATGGTGCTGGAGAGGGAATTTCAAGTCAAATCGAATCAGTGACAGAAATGTGATAATCTATCGATACAATATCTCACCAGGGAAAAAAAGAACAGAGAATTTCATTGGCCTTTTTAGTCCAATTCAATTTGAATCAGATGTTCTGCCACATTTTATTGACTGTTTGCGCTACATCAGATTATATATTTGCCAGAATTTCGTTAACAGTTTATGGGCTTCGTTGGTTCAGCCATCCCGTTTGAACATCAGTGGTTTATCAGTTGGCCATGTTAGCCCGTTATACATCTGTTCAAATTGAAAAATGAAGGTAAATGCACGGCACATTTTAGGTGAAACAGCCTTGACACGTGTCGCGCATGCAGCAGCAGACGTGCAAGTCGCCTCATCATGCACCCGTGCTGCTGATTCGTTTTAACCTGACCCCACACAGCCCTAAATTCTCTATAATAGAGCGATTCATTCCCCTCTATTATAAAAAGGATTTATAGAACTCCATCACTGAACGGATTTCGCTTCAGGTGAAATCGTACTTGTATAGGCAATCAACATGACCAAGCACCAACCCGTGTTGCACGTAAGTTGATCTCGTATAGTCTATAATCACTAGTTTATATTTTTACAATTTAAATACGCGCGAATACAAACAGGTAATTTGTCTGGTTTTGCTGTCGGCCAGCATCGTAACTGCCGGTAGACTGCGCAGCGATATTGCAGGTATACTTGAGTCTCTTTTATACTATATGAATTTAGCTAGAATAGCCTACCCGGTACTATTATAATGTCCGTTTCGTTCAACCGATGCGCATTTTCATGTGCCGCGAAGATGCGGAGATTGACGAGATCCTCGGCGGCACCGCAGTTCCCGTTGGAGCGCGCAGATACCAGGTTCGGCTCGTCACGTATTATTATTGTTGCTCATTTGATGTTAATTTGGTTCCGATTGCATTATATTCGACTTCTTGTGCTTCGTAGGCCCTTATTCTAGCCACGAAATCCGGCTCGACTTCGCTGTGTGGCGGTACTTTGATCAGCAAGGACCATATCCTGACTGCAGCCCATTGCGTCGACAAGTAATATGAATCCCATTTATGTGTAGCTCTAAAATCATGTACATATATCAATTATCAGCTAGTAATCAACTTTCGTCGCTGTGATTATACAAAGGAAACCCTATACCAAACTGGAAGTATTTACCAAGATCTACAAAATCAGCCCGATGGACGCCACTAGAATCACTCGCACCGTCGCCAATGAAGACATCCGAGTTCACGCCAATTGGAACAGCGCCACATTGGTAAGTGATTGTAGCCTACGCTATATATATAGGCCTTCATAATTCATCATCAATCGAAATTCACTGGCTGCAAAACAGCCTAGCCTACAGGCGTGAAACCGACGGAAACCGGGATAATAATATACGATATAATAAGATAACAGCACGTATATATAGTGGGCTACTATAAAGTATAGTCTATGTAACACTGAAAATTGTGTGATGCTTTGACAGGCCAACGACATTGCCATTTTGCGACTGAACGCCAGCGTCGATTTGAAACAAGTGGCCGTCGTCAGTCTACCGCCGCTTAACACGGCCAACGACTATTCGAAAAAGTCGGCCGTCGCCGTCGGCTGGGGCTTAACCGCCAGCAGTAAGTCCTTTTTTATTATGACTCGTCGTTAACACTTGACACAATGATCATAGCAACATCAAACACTTTCCAAATCCTATACATCTATTCTTCTCATCATGATGCAGACGCGACGTCCGTTTCGTCGACGTTGCAGCAGGTGGCTCTGACCATCCAAGACAGGCTCTTGTGCGAAGCCATTTTCCGAGATTCATACAACCACACGGCCCAGTTGTGCACTTTCAAACCTAACCAGTCCATTTGCCAGGTATTGTTGTAGTTTTACTCTTATATTTCATAGACTTTGAACAATTTCAAAGAAATAAGAGGACGAGCCTGTATAGCCTATATTCTATTATATAGGCTATTCAATGATCATAGCCTACTATACTATTTTTATAGGGAGACAGTGGCGGGCCCCTGATGTCTGGCACCGTTCAGGTCGGCATCAGCAGCTTCGTCCAAGGCTCGGCGACTGGAGCCAGGTGCGAGAGAGGCGCCGTCTTCACTCGCGTCTCTTTCTTCAACAACAACGGATGGATCAAGCAAAACATGATGAACGCTACCGCAGCCGTCGCTTCAGGCTAAATAATGCCATCATCTGAATTGAATAGCCTCTTCAACCCCGGCACTTTTTTCTATCTCAAAGCTGAATCGAGAGACTAATTCAATTTGTGCATCAATTCCTTTTGACTTGGATGAATAATAAATTGCAGCATCAATAACAGAGCCATCGTCGAGCTCAAACAGCGCATCTTTTTATTAGGAAGAATAATCAACTACAATGCCGATGCATAGCGGAAAATAGGCTAGTCCAAATAATGACGTCAAGTAGAAAGGTTCTGATTGAACGGCAAATGTGACTGGCGATGGGATGAGACGTCAAGGAAATTGGCTAGAGTCTATATTAGGCTGCTGTGAACCAGCCCGCGTAATATAGGAAACTAAGAAATGCTTACAGTAATAACCTACCATTTCTTAGAGCCGATAGCAAGTCGAAAAAACTTGAATACCTTGATTGATGTGAATTTAACTCTGCTGAGTTGACGACGACACGCGACGTCAACTTTTGCTGCCATAGATTGGCGGCGGCTCAGGCTGGCAGGTGAATGTTGTAGGCTAACTTTGGTAATAGTCAGTGGGTCGTCAGTGTTGATGAACTCTCTTTTTCAACGTTGGCAAGAGGCAAGTGCATCAAGTCTATAGTCTGAATTCTTCCATCGCCTCGAGGCTTTGTCACGGTTGATGGCCATCGAGCGCCATCGAGGTGGTATTATAAGCTCAATAACTGCCTGCATCATTCATTCGGCCCAAATCATCACGTTCATTACGTATAATCTAACGGAAAGTGCCAGCATTGCAATAAATTTATTGTTATATATTCATTTCGTGCTGTCGATGAACATGTATTATTAGAACCATCAAGCCACTGGACAACAAATGTGATTCATGATGAGCTGGGCAGCGATGGCCAGAGCTCCAAATCCTGGGTGCATGACGTCCTTGCAGTTCAAGTACTCGGTTTTGTCTTGGCGCTGGATTTTTGTGATGGCGCAAGCTCGCAAATATTCTTCGACGACGACGTTGACAGCGTCCCAAATCACAACCCTTGTATCTCTGCAAATAGTCTCATTATTAGTAGGCTGTGTCAAGAAATATCCAGACAGAAAAAGAAAGGGATTACTTGAAAATGCGGATAATGTTGGCGTTGTATTTGAGGATTTTGTCGTAGACGACGTCGTGATTGACTCGGTCCCAGCTAGGCCCAATGTAGTCGAGCGTCGGGCTTGCTCTCATCCAGACAATCTCTTGTCGAGGATGCAGGTTTAAACTGGCGTTGATCAGAGGCACCAGTTTATTTTCCAATAGATTACTGTACATTTCCAAACTGCTCGTAATGTCGTTATGGGTTATGTGGTGGGCTGTTATACCTGCAATTCCATCGTCCCAAATACAAGTGTAAACTGATTAGGCTATATCCCCTTGATTGGATGTGAACTCACCGAGAAGAATCAAATCGGGAACTTTGTTCTCGACGGCAGTAGACCACCTTTTGAAATCGGCGATCAAATCTTTCCTGATTTGATGTCGCCATTGAAATGAGACGAGAAGACCATTTAAGAGACGACTGCTGGTTACGTTGCGATCTTCGTGAAAGTGATACTCGGCATGAAGAGTTGAACTCCTCCTCATTTTCCTATCGTTATCAGGGAACAACTGTTATGATAATAATATAAAAAAATAGTAAATAAAAATAGAATATTTAATTGCAAATGAAACTGAAATCTGACCCGTAGAAAACTGAGGAAAACTTGTCGAATAAGTGAGTCACCGATAAAAGCGATGTGCATCCGCTTTCCTTTTCTTTTGGCTGAAAGCGAGTCGATACAGTGGACGACATCCTTCTTGCTGTATTCTTTAACTGGATATCGACGGCGTTGGCACAATTGGCTAGAACTCGTATCCTCGTCAGTGTCTCTACCATCAGGTATTAGATTTCTGCAGTAGTCGGTGTCGTAACTAATTTCCGCATTAGTTAGATGAAAGTCACGCCGTTTGAAATAATCGTCCGCCTTGTGACATCCGGTGAATTCCGTTTCGTCCAAAGTCCAGTCGGAATCGATCGATTGTGCTACATTAAAACTTGTCAATTTTGCTGCTGTGAGCATTCCCAAAAACAAGGCTCTATAACTGAATCCCGTCATGAGGTTGAAGCTTTTAGATTCCATTCGGCTAGTGACAAATTCTAGACTCTAAATTAGCTAATAAATTAAATATAATGAATCAATTGAGTTAAATATTGCATACCTGCGACCAATAAAGCCGTAATAATCTAGGGCCATTCCAACGACGGCAGAATTTGCATTTCACCCAGTCGAATGTTCCGCTAGTTATGAATAAGCAAGTACGGAAGACTCACGACTTCTATCAGCTGATGCAGCGGACGACCGAGGACGCGCGGCAGTGTTGATGAACTCGCCTCTCCTATATAGCTTTAGAATTTCTTTCTTCGCTTTTTGGAAGCGCAAACCGAGGACCCAACCAATAGATGAGGGAACTTTGGTGCTGTTTTGCCTTTGGGCGCTATTTATGTCACGGTTGAGAGCTGCTACCGTTGGGCAAGATCAAAAAGACATTTATAGTAACGGTTTTAGCTTTTATATATAGTCATACTCATTAGCAGCCTATATTATAACTACGATATTATTACAAGAGAAATAATTCAAGACATTCCCAGCATCATCGCAAGTTTTTTTATTTATATCTCTCTAGAAAATGGTGTTTATTACAAAATATGGGGAAAGGTAAGCATTTTATTCTGCCACCAGGAACACCTAGAAATATTTGTTTAGTTAATTTCGTTTTTTTATTCTAGCGATATAGACCTCTTAACATCCGTTCTCGTAGTCTTAGAATGTGGAAGGGTACGAAGAATAGAATCAAGCCACTTGACAACAAATGTGATTCATGATGAGTTGGGCAGCGATCGCAAGAGCTCCGAATCCCGGATGTATGAAATCCTTGCAGTTCAAGTATTCGGTTTTGTCTTGGCGCTGGACTTTAGTGATGGCGCAAGCTCGCAAATATTCTTCGGCGACGATGTTGACAGCGTCCCATATCACCACCCTCGTATCTCTGAAAATTGGCTGATTATTAATAGGCTGTTTCAAGTAAACCATATATGGAAATAGTGGCGGGCGATTATTACTTCAAAATGCGGATAATGTTTTCATTGTATTTGAGGATTTGGTCGTAGAAAATCTCGCGCTCTTTACGATCCCAGCTAGGCCCAATGTAGTCGATCGTCGGACTCGCTCTCATCCAGACAATCTCTTGTCGAGGATGCAGGTTCAAACTGGCGTTGATGAGAGGCAACAGTTTATTTTCCAACAGATTTGCGTACATTTCCAAACTGCTCGTGATGTTGTTAGGAGTTATGTGGTGAGCTGTTACACCTGCCATTCGTCCCAAGCAAATGCAATTCTAATAAAACTGGTCACATTCTTCTCTTGATTAAATTATGAACTCACCGAGAACAATCAAGTCGGGCACTTTATCCTCCACGGCAATAGACCACCTCTTGAAATCAGCGATTAAATTTTCCCTGATTTGATGTCGCCATTGAAACGAGACGAGAAGACCATTTAAAAGACGACTGGTGACGTTTCGATCTTCGTGGAAGTGATACTCGGCATGAAGAGTTGAACTCCTTCTCATTATTCTATCGTTATCAGGCACCAACTGTTATGATAATAACAATATTTAAAAAATAGAAATATAAAAATAGAATATTAAATTGAAAACTGACCCGTAGGAAACTGAGGAAAACTTGTCGAATAAGTGAGTCACCGATAAAAGCGATGTGCATCCGCTTTCCTTTTCTTTTGGCTGAAAGCGAGTCGATACAGTGGACGACATCCTCCTTGCTGTATTCTTTAATTGGATATCGACGGTGTTGGCACAATCGGCTAAGATTCTTATTCTCAGTGTCTCTACCATCAGGTACAAGATCTCTGCAGTAGTCGGTGTCGTAACTAATTTCCGTATTGGTGAGGTGAAAGTCACGTCGTTTGAAATAGTCATCCGCCTTGTGACATCCGGTGAATTCCGTTTCGTCCAAAATCCACTCAGAATTAGTCAATTGTGCGACATTAATACAGCTTGTCAGTTTTGCTGCAGAGAGCATTACCAAAAATAAGGCCGGATAGCTGAATGCCGTCATGAGGCTGGAGTTTCTATTATTGAATAATAGGCTAGCGACAAATTCGGATAAATAGACTATGCCTAATAAAGTAATAAGTGTTAAATTAGCCTACCTGTGATGATGAATGAAGCCGTAATAGTCTATAGGACCAATTCAACAACGGTATAAAAATTGCATTTCACCCAGCAGCAGTCGAATGATGTTTTGCTAATTGTGAATAAGCAAGTATACGGAAAACACACTGCTCGCGACTTCAATCAGCTGATGCAGCACGTACGATGCGGTGGCAGTGTTGATGGACTCGCCTCTCCCATTGCTTGATAGTTCCCTAATTTTTGCTTTTTTGGAAGCGCACACCCAACCAATAGATGACGGAACTTATGTGCTGTTTTGCCTTTAGGCTATTTATGTCAAAGAAATCGGTCTACACGGTTCATCAAAACGAAGGTTTTCGAGTACAAAACGTGACAATCTCTTCACATTATTGAACTTGGAAGTCTTTTTTCTTTTTATTGAAGTATACGTCTAGCCAACAAAAGTGATTCAGCAAATATAAATTTTAACCTGCTGCTGTTTGCCTGTTTGACCACAGAGTAGCCTAGTACAGAGACGGTTTGCTTTCAAGTGCTGGACAGTGACTTGTTATATTTTTATCTCGTTTACTCTTCCTTTCAGGCCCTAGGCGAAATAGGAAGTTTTCTTCCTATTATTAGAATTCCTTTTCCCACCCATTTCGGCAACAGTGACTTTCATTTCACGGATGAGAGACCGTCGGAGCTGAGTAGCCATCCAAATTGTTTGCGGCTTCATAAAAACCACATCAGCCATATAAAGTGGGCCTACAAACGATTCAACGAATCTTTAAAAAAAGACTAGGCCTAGCTCTTAATATTCAGTTATTTTGATAGCATTTACCTGTCTGATGTATTGCAAACGATTGCTGCGACTGCGCGTTCAAATGTCGATGGCTCCTCCTTTTCTGCTTTTACTTTTTACCTCCGATGAACAACTTGCACAGGTGAATGAAAAGTCAAGTCACAGTTTACTCAAATTTAGACATTCAATCTTTGGCCAACCCTCAGCCGATCAAGATTTACTTTCGCCTCAGGCTCACCTCCATTACGATTTTTGGGTAAAATTTATTCCACTCCTATTTTCTTTTCTTTTTCTATTGCGCTTTGCAATATTGCATTATTTATTTGGTTTCCCTATTAGAAAATGGCCATTTACCAAACAGCCCGCACTTCCTTCTCCGATTGTTGCAAAGACCGACTGGTCCGCTTTCAGAGGGGCGCTTTTCCGGCGATCGTCTTCCTCTTCATGATCGCCATTATCGTCGGTTTCTGCCTGGTGGCCACGTCGGGCCACAAAGCCTACGCCATCGCCCAGAAGGAGAAACTCGCCCGCATGGCGCGTCAGTGTTCCATGCAACCGAGGAGCAGCTTCTGCGGCGTCCTCACTCTCAGGGAAGACGTCGACGCCATCGATGTCGGCACCATGTCACTGTCGGACATTCTCCAGTACTTTCAATGGCCAAACAGTTCCTCTTGCGCCCTGGCCCAGCATTTCGGCGGGCGCATCGTTAGTTCCAAGCAAAACAATGCCACTTTGAAAGGAATGGGCGGGCAAAAAGCCGTGTGCCTCCACCCACCCCAATTGGCCCCGCCCGTCGATCGTTGCCTCGTTTATTCGTTCGGGGTCAACGGCGAATGGTCATTCGACGAAACGATGGAAGCCTACGGCTGTCGAGTCTTTTCCTTCGATCCGTCGATGAATATTTCGGACCAATTGCAGCAGCACAACCGGACGGACAATATCCATTTTTTCCGCTGGGCGCTGGGTAACGAGTCTTCCGATAACTGGAAGAACGATACGGAGATTCCGACGAAAACGCTGGAGGATATTTTCTTTTATTTGTCTGGTTATTGGCACGAAGAAAACGCCGTCATCGACTACCTGAAACTGGACGTTGAATGGGCCGAATGGGTCGTCTTGCCTCAAATCCTCCAGTCGGGCATGTTGGACAAGGTGAAGCAATTGGCCGTCGAGATCCATTTGCCTTACAAAGAGCCCTACTTCCACGGCGGCCAAGGAGTGGACCAGTTCCGCCGGCTCTTCAAGATCGTCCGTTCCGTAGAGAATTACGGGATGGTCCGTTTCGATTCCAAGCGCAACATCTTCTTCCAGCGAGAAATCCCGTTACTGAATTTCACCGGCCCAATGGCCTACCAGATCGCCTGGTACAACAGTCGTTTTCTCTGATCAGCTCATCCCCAACTCCCTTATAAGCGCGGAAGAGCAACTCGCCGTAAATTCTATTTTAAAATAATTTTATCGTATTAGGCTATCGCAGCAAGTGCTCGTCCGTTTATGGGGACATTTTAGTTGATATTCATAGCAAATGATGTTCAAACCAATTTTTATTGAATTCGCTTCGTATTTAGACAAATGACTAGATGAACTTTATTACTTATACAATTAAATTGTTTTTATTCAAGTTTTTACGATAACCTAGTTAATGCTTATTCTATTTGTGTCTATTAATCGAATTTGATAGTCATATTTCATTTTATTATATTAGACCGATACGCGATACTTTAATGACAAAATATATTTATTATATCTCCATTTTTTGCTCACCCGGCATTAGTGATAAATATACCTTTAGCCTACTATACTCACTTCCGTATTATATTGTGTAGTCTACCATTATTTATTTGTTTCTGGAAATAAACGATAGTCTATAATGTCAACCACATATTAATTAAAACTCTAGTGTAGCCTATAAACTGAATCCAACACGGAAGAAGAGTTTGTCTAGTTCATAGGTATGCGGTTATTCCCACCAGTAGGCTATATATCATGCAGTTTCAGCCACCTGAAAACTGATTGTAGCCAGAGACGGCCATCGGCAGGCTGATAAACGAGTCAATAGAATCAGCCGAGCGCGTCACCCGCTGTGGCTGCTATTATATTACAAGGGAAAAACGGGTCTGCGAGCTAGGTGATTTCATCCGCAAAGAGGAATTGAAAAGGAGAAGCCGTGACTAGAGACTAATGGGCGTTTGGCCGGCTCGTACCAGATACCCTCCTTTTGTTTATGGCCGATACCGTTTCCTCTTCCGGGGAATGAACTTGGGAAACCAACGAGAAGAAGAGGAAAAAACAAACAAAACCAGCGGATCGCCAAAAGATTCAGACATGAATTGGCCTTCGCCAAGTTTGGCCGTCTCTTGACGTCCGCCCGTCTCATCAGTGCTATCTCACCATGGGTTTCAACAAGAAAAGGTGTCTGAAAGTGGTGGCTCTCGCTAATACTTTGGCTTTCCTCGTCGTCTTTCATTACGGAGAGTGGCAGCAGCAAAGAGTGAAAATTCCAGGCCAACAGAAAATCAAAACGATTCTCTTTTGGAACGGAGTCAAACGATCGGAATTGACGGTTTTCGGGACGGGCCACGACGCTTTCATCCAGCACGGATGCCCAGTTAGCGACTGCGAAATCGTCAACAGTCCACACCAGTACCCGGACCGTCCTCTCGAATCTTACGACGCTATTCTACTCAATTTCAACGACGAATTCTGGATGAACAAACGGCCACATTTCCAGCGTCGGCCTAAACAGCGACTCGTCTTTTTCACTCAGGAACCGCCGCCGTCCATCGAGCCGATGAACATTACCGAATACGACAATTATTTCAACTGGACAATGACCTACCGAATGGATTCGGACGTTCGACTCCTCTACGGCCGCATCCGACCCAAACCGTCTGCTCCCAAAACAGCCCAAGAGATCGAGGAGAAAATCAAAGAAACGCATTCGAAAATCCTTTACAAAAAGAAAAAAAAGAAAAAGAAAAGAAAGAGTTACGTAGCGGCCATGATTTCTCATTGCAAAACGGACGGGCGGAGAGAAGACTACATCAAACAATTGAGAAAATATATCAAAGTGGACGTGTACGGCTACTGCAACGAAGACGGGCCTTATTCCCTGAAATGCGACACGGACGAGCTGCTCTCCTCCACTCCCGAATGCTACGACATGCTTCAGTCCAACTACAAGTTTTACTTGTCTTTCGAAAATTCCATCTGCCCGGATTACGTCACGGAAAAGTTTTTCCACATTATGAGCCACGAGATGGTGCCCGTCGTCTACGGAGGCGGCGATTACTCGAGCATCGCTCCCGTCCATTCTTACATCGACGCATTGAAATACAAGCCAAAAGAGCTTGCCGAGTACCTTTTGGTTTTGGCCAAAAACGAGACGCTCTATGGCGAATATTTCTGGTGGAAAGATGACTATGTCGTCGAAGCCGGTCTGGCTAAAATGGTGGGCCAAAGTTTTTGCGAATTGTGTCGCAAGTTGCATGAAGACGATGGCGTTTACCAAAGTTATACTTCGTTAATGAGTCGATGGGATTCGGCCATCTGTCGGGTGCCGAAATTCAAGAAAACTCGGAAACCCACGACGTCGTCGCCGATTAATATGATGGATTATCTTTTTCATCGTCCTTAAATCATTTCCTTCTTATATGTATTGGTGTATTGATATGCCTCAATAAACGAGCTGATTTTCTACTTGATGTGTTGACGCGTGGCCCAGTCGACCGTATTTAACTTCATTATCGCTGCATTGAACCCCCCAGGAAGGAAAAAGGCGAGCGTGATTGCGAGGAAGATGCGACCAGTCAATTAAAGTATCGAGCTCTGAAATTCGATGCGTTTCATTTCATTTGAATTGAAGCTATTCAGTAGCCTACCCTGTTTATAATAAGATATATATAGATTGTCGGCTGCTGTTGATGGCGAATCGCCTCTCGTTTTCCTCGTCAGACGGAGGCCAACGATTGGCTGGACGCATTGCGCCGGTGCCGTTTGGATTTTGGTACAAGTAGAAGACGGAGAGGTGCGTCGATTGACATTCGGGCGTCGATGTCGGCAGTGGATGCCGATCACAGAGCAACGATCCGACGATACGACAACTCGTGTTGGCTGTGATTCGCATCACACGTCGACGTCGACAAACTCTTTCCCAATGACGTCGTCCAGCGATCAAGACACCTGTTTGCTCCTCTCCATCTTGTCACCCTTTTTCCTCTTTGAATTTACCCTCATCATCCTCGTTTTGTTCCTCTTCTTCAATTGGCTCGTCCGATATAGCCACCATCACGCCGTCTGACCCTTGGACGCCATGGACGACAGCCCCGCCGCCGCCAAACCGACCATCTACCAACTGTTGACGTTCATCAACAGTTTACTGATTATCGGCGACCGCGGACGAGTCCGTGGACAGCAGCGACGCACCGTCTCTTTCCAATTGTCTTCAGAAGATTCCAGCAATCCGTCATCCAGTTCTTCATCCGAGGACGACGAAGAACAAGACGTGCCGAATCCGTTCCGAACCAAATCAACGGACGACGTCCGTCCGCCGATAGCGTCGTCGTCGTTTCGTCGTCCCATTTCCATTTTGGTGGTTCATCGCTACGCGTCAGACAACGACCCCGACTCGGGGGCTCCTCGTCTTTCCCTCACCTTCAGTTTATTACGTTTGACGGTCAGAGACAACGGCTGGGTGACGGTCACACTTTATTCGTCCACTCTCAACGTCACTCTCACCTAAAATTATTAACTATATCCTCTTCCTTATGTCCGTCGTTATTTCCCATCGTTATTCAATTTCCTGTGACCGTCAGCTGCTGCTCGTCGTCGAAATTCGTAGAATATTGTTCGTTTTCCCAATAGATTGACAGTGTCCATCGACATGAATAGACGTGTCCTCGTTGTTATCCTCACCCTTCTCGGGTATTGGCTTATTACTAGCCAGTTTTTGTGGCCAGCAACAGCGCCGAGAATTGCTCAACCATCGTTCAAACTCGATTCTGCCGCAGAGATTTTCCAGTATTTGCATTGGACCAACAGCACGTCGTGCAAGTTTGCCGTCGATGTCGGATTCGCCATTTACAACGGAAGCGGATTGGCCGCTCCCGACGGCCACAAAGCCGTCTGTTTCGACTCGTCTGTCGCTCCAGTCTACGGCCGTTGTTTAGTCTACTCTTTCGGCATCAACAACCAATGGTCGTTTGATGAAGACATGGAGAAATTCGGCTGTGAAATTTTCGCGTTCGATCCGTCCATGAGACAAGAGACGCACAACCGGTCGGAGCGCATCCATTTCTACAAGATTGGGCTGACGGGCCAGCCGGACTATGTCGATCCAGTCAAGAATTGGTCGATGAAGACGGCCTCGTCCATCCATAACGACTTGTTGCGTCATCAGTCGTCCGTTATCGACGTCTTGAAAATGGACGTGGAATTCGACGAATGGGACGCCCTCCGGCAAATGTTGCGCTCCGGTTTCCTAATGGCCAAGGTCAAACAATTGGCCGTCGAGATCCATTTGCGTGCGGAAGAGTCGCTCGTCCAGTTCCAGCAACGCGTCCGTATCTTGATGGCATTGGAATCCATCGGCCGGTTCGTCCGTTTCAGTTCGCGGCCGAACCCTTGGATGCTCCGTCGATTGAAAATCCTCTCGGGCCGGAAAGATTATAGCTGTTTTGAACTGGCCTGGTACAATTCCAGGTTCTACAACAGCAGCACCCCTTTGTCTTCAAATTGATTTCCATATTTGTTCGCTCAACTATTTATATAATATCCTTAACTTTAATCAATTAGTAGATTTGTAGTCAAACTATTTATTTGTCTCGACAACTGTGTAGTCGCATTTATTTTATTAGCCTACTCATTTTTTAAATGGAAAAACGGGAAAAGAGGGTTTCGCGTTTCGACGCGGCGTCATTGGAGCTGCTGCTGTGAGTCACTACACTTTTATTATTTTAGTAATGTTAGAGAATGTTCTTTGATTTGTGAATCAGCACCTAACGATGTAACAAAAGGATCGAGTTGACTCATAAACGGACTCGGGTATAATCAATTCCAGTGAATAGACGGCCACTATTTTAGGCCGATTTCCTTATCGTAGGCTATTTGCTTTCTTTTTAGTTCGTCGGCGTCGACTTTGGCCACTGCTGCGCACTGACTCCGCCTTTGATGTCGACTGTACAAAAACCGTCGCGAATCTGATGCGACGTCCAGTAGCTATCGCAGCATGATGACGTCCATCATAGAAAAAGTGGTCCGCTACCTGATGAAATGGTTTCTCCAATTGTACCAGCGCGTCGTTCCCCATCAGAAGGAGAAGCCAAAAAAGACGGGACCTATAATACCGACGAGCGTCAATTATCATTTCACTCGCCAGTGCAATTACAAGTGTGCTTTCTGTTTCCACACGGCCAAAACCAGTTTCGTTTTGCCGCTGGAAGAGGCCAAAAGAGGACTCACCTTACTCCGTCAAGCAGGTATAATTAGTTTATTTTCTTCCTTTTTTATTAATAAAGACCCAATAACGTTGTCTTATTAAATAAGGAATGGAAAAGATCAACTTTTCGGGCGGAGAGCCGTTCATCCACCAAAAGGGTCGCTATCTGGGACAATTGGTCCACTTCTGCAAGAGCCAATTGGGAATGTCCAGCGTCAGCGTCGTCAGCAACGGCAGTCTCATCACCGAGAACTGGTTCGCTCTTTACGGTTAGGCGATCGTCGCTATTATGTTCCTTGACTTTTTTATTATTTATAGCCTAGGCTAGGCCTACTTAAAAATGAATGCAAATATAAATGAGCTGATCGAGTTGATGATGGCTTTTGGACCAATAACAGGCGAATATCTCGACATTTTGGCCGTGTCCTGCGACAGTTTCCGGCCGGAAACGAACCGACTTATCGGGCGACAGCAGCGAGTCGGCAGCGATAATGATGATGATGGCCATCTGGAGAGTCTAGAACGTGTCCGCGGCTGGTGTCGGGACTACCGCGTCGCTTTCAAAATCAACTCGGTCGTCAACATCCACAACGTCGACGAAGACATGAACCGACAGATACAGCAGCTCAACCCCGTCCGGTGGAAGGTATTCGTCATTATATTCTTCGAGCAGTTGTTATGTTATGTTATGTTTTATATGCGCGTCGTATAAAGGTGTTTCAGTGTCTGCTGATTGGCGGTGAGAACCAAGGAGAAGAAGCGCTACGCAACGCCGAGAAACTCGTCGTCACCGACGAGCAGTTTGAATCTTTTTTGCAACGGCATTCCCGCGTCGCCTCTCTCGTCCCCGAATCCAACCTCAAAGTATAAGCCATTTTATTCTAATACATAAGTTATTCGATTACATTTATTCATGCTTTTATGAATAGATGCGCAACTCTTATTTAATTCTGGATGAAAGGGTACGTAAACTATGATCAATAATATTGAGCCATTCATTCAATTGAAACCACTAATTGTAAATGGAAAGATGCGATTTCTGGACTGTACCGGAGGGAAAAAGACGCCGTCACCTTCGCTATTAGACGTCGGCGTCGAGTCGGCCATCCATTCGAGCGGATTTGACGAGGAAATGTTTTTCCGTCGAGGAGGCAAATACAATTGGAGCAAAGCAGAAATGGAGCCGTCCCTCCTCGATTGGTGATAACGACCACATCATTATATTTGCCACTCTGTTATTTGCAGACGAATAACGGAAAACATTTAGAAATACACTCACGGACTATCGCGTATGAACTGGATTTCGTTGATCCCTTTGGGGGATTTGAGAAATGATTCCCCGCCAGCTCGTCATTTTGTTCACAAAACAATCAACTTTCGTTACGAGATAAAAAGGGGCCAAAGCAATCTTATCTTGTTAGCAGTCGAAATATCAGTCGGTGGTGGCATTATCTCGGCCGTATAGTCGACATTGGTTATTCCGTCTCGTCGGTTCTCGTCGTGTCGCACCTGTTTCTAAATACCTTTTATTACATACTAACATAATTAATTAGCCTACGTCTAACTCCTTTTATACAATGCCGTACATTTTCATCACAGTCCAATCGGGCGGATGGGTAAGTTTTATTTGTCGCTTCATTCTATACATTTCATATTTGCATCAATATCGTTTCCATTCATTTACGTAACTTTGACTATGGCAACAATCTGTCCCATGGGACGTCAATGACGTCTATAACGCCCTTGGAATTCAGATTGCATGAATTTTGTCGAGTTATCTTTTGTTTTCCAAAAGAGTCAAACCACAACGTTGGCGACATTCTTGACACGGGTTTGTCACTTTTGATAAAACAAAAAAGGAACGCAGTTGTAATCTAGATATTCTCGTTATCACCGGAGACGGCCAGAAAGCCGTTTTCAAACGACTATAGACGCAAAAACACCTGTTTCATGAGACCGCCCATTGACATATAAGCATCCAGATACGTCTAATCTCTTGATAATCAATGAATTTTGTTAAATCAAAGGACCCTACGTTGCCGATCAACATGGACTACTCGCCGGAATTGGATCCAGAGATTCACGGATTTTTGCGAGAGCAGCAGTCGAGGAACAAGCACCGGGGACAGACGCAAGAAGGCAGAGGCTCGGCGGCCACCCACTGCGAACTGCGAGTCATCCTCGACGGACTAGAGAAACTCGGATTCCAGCTCGTCACCACGGCAGCCTACACCTACGAAGGCCGCCCTCACAACGAGTTCATTATGCATCGCGAGCTCATCAGCAGTCCCACCGTTATCGTTCAGGAGAAGCAGAAACGCCATCAAGAGCATCATCATCATCAAAACAACAACAAGGTAGAGTCTAACAAGCCGCACAAACATAATCATCATCATCATCAAGATCGCCGCCATCACCATAGCAGCAGCAGCAACAACAGCGACGACCGACCAGTGCAAGTCAGTCCAAGTAAAAATAGGAACAATCAGCAACGCTCGCAGGGACCGCAAACATTTTTCTACTAAACGGCTACGCTAATACTTTGTTTGATGTTTTTATTGTACATCACTAAATATATACCACTTGATTATTGGATGCTGGAATACACACACAGCAACTACGTTTTATTCTGTGTGGCTGAATGAAATGACGAGGAATCGTGATGGCGGTCTAATACAAGATCAGTCATGGCAGTCGCACCGTTTCACTTTAGCGGAGCGGGGAAGCAACCAGCAATTGTTTTTCACCTCCACGTAGGTCCCTCGTCCGCGCCGTCCCTTATCTTTGATACAGCGATTGGCGCAGTCTTTCCATAAAATGCCAGTCCCAACTGAGTTCCATGAAGAGCATTTATAGGCTACTCCAGTCGCAGTAACAGCCCAGGAAACGGTTCTCAGAACCGTTAAATTCAATAAGTTTAGTGGCACCGGAGCCGAAGAGCGCCAACACGACAAGAAACGACAGCAAGGTGATGCTCGTCTTCATTATCACTGGAAACAAAAAGCAACTTGCGACCAACTGCAGCACTCCACTGATATTCATAATCTAGCTCATGGCTTTGTGTACCATCCGCCCCTCATATAAAAATTTATTAAAGTCATATAATCCACAAAGTTTATAGTTTGAGGGCTAAGGTTTGTTTTTGTGTTAGAGTGGCACAGTATACGTCAGTATCGTATTAGCTACTACTTGCACTACACTGTTAATCTTCGTTCCAATTTTTTCGGGGTCCATACCCCTTAGATCTGAGTAAACTAGAAACGGGGTTAAAACTCTGTAAATTTCTTGGCCAAAACCCCAGAAAAGATTTTTTGTGGGGTCAAAACCCCAAAATTTACAGAGTTTTAACCCCGTTTCTAGTTTACTCAGATCTAAGGGGTATGGACCCCGAAAAAGTCGGAACTAAGATTAACAGTGTACAATTAAAAAAACTGCCGTCTGTGTAGTAATAATATTTCCCAATTTTCACCGAAAAAATAACGAGGCTATTAATAAATACCTTTATTTTATCTTATTTCCCAGCCCTGAATCTCTGACGTCCATCTAATTCGGAGGCTTCATGCACGGATGATTTTGACCTTAGATGGCCACCATGTGGGCAACTGGTTCGTTTTCTCCATAATAAGATTAACATGGGCTCAGAGAAGAAGGGGAGGTTGGAAAGGCCATACAAGTATATTAAAGGACCCCTGTGGTCTAGCCCTCCTATAGCTGCGTACTTGAAGTTGTCGTCATAACAAATAGCAGACAATGAGGACAAATTGCACTTAGCGTCTGCAAGTACTAGTCCGAGAGCTTGGACACTATTTAACCCCTCATCGGCTTAAAAAGGATTAACCCCTTAAAAAATAGTTTAAATTGCGATGATTCCGAATATGTAAGTCTGCCAATCCAAGTGCGGTTCTGTTAGCCGTGAGCGGCTCCCGAAGCTGACGTCCCATTTGAAATAACCGTCTCTGAAAATCTATTTCCAAAGTCTCAAAATGATCCTTTCAACTCCCTTTTTAATAAAATGGCAAGAGACCTTGTTGGTATTTTCGATTTAACGAAGCAATGGCAATTGGAAGTTCTATGGTATTATCAAGAACAAGTAGTCTACTGAGCGTCCAACTCCAAAAAAGAACGCAGGACGCTAGAAGGTCGTACAAAGTCTTAAAATGATCCTTTGAAATCCCTTTTGGCCTTTTTAATAATATGGCAAGAGACCTGGGTGGTATTCCCGAATTGAAGAAGCAATGGCCAAAAGGTCGTACTTGGTCCCAATTTAAAGTTCTTGATCTTCTCTACGTATTCGGTAAATATCTTGGTGATGTTTGGCTAATAAGGAAAGAGAAAGTGATTAGAGTAAAGGTTAGGTTCCATCAAAAGTTTCTTGTCTATCAAATAACTTCCGAATGTGGTACATCCTAAACGCAAGATTACATTAATTGGGTAAGTAAAGCCCGTCTTACGCGCAGCAAGGATTGCAATATATTACTTGTTTCATAGACACCGTTCTTCAACTTCTGACGATCATTTACAGAGAAGGCGAGATGATAAGAGGACGTACTTGGTCTCAACTTGAAACTTTTGGTCTCTTTTATTTGAAATAAAAATATCGTTGTGATGTAAAATCCCTAGAACACGCATCACGGATTGCAATATATTACTTCGTCCCAATTTGAAGCTCTTGTTTTCCTATATGTGTTTCACATATATCTTGCTAATGTTTAGCATATGAAAAAAGAAAAACCGATAAAAATATAGAGAATGTTCCATCAACATATTCTTGTCTATCAACTTCCCAATGAGCATAAACTTGAATCGGAGATTACAGAAGGTCTTGCTTAGTCGTGGTCGTGCTTGGTCCCAATTTGAAGCTCTTGTTCTCCTCAATGTTTCATAAATATCGTTGTTTGGTTTTCCCTCTGTGAAACGCTGGGACAGTTGGGGTTATGTTCCATTAACAATTTTTTGTCTATCAACTTCCCAATGAGCATAAACTTAAATGCGAGATTACAGAAGGTCGTGCTTGGTCCCAATTTGAAGCTCTTGTTCTCCTCAATGTGTTCCATAAACTTTTTTTTAATGTTTTGCATAGGAGAAAAGAAAAAGCGATGAGAGTATAAAAATGTTCCATCAACAGTTTCTTGTCAATCAACTTCCCAATGAGCATTTACTTAAATAGGAGATTACAGAAGGTCGTGCTTGGTCCCAATTTGAAAAATGCTCGAATGTGCATGTCCCTGACTGAGGACTCAGTGTTTAAATAAAAACACTCTGTCGATTCAAAGGCTGAGTTTATTTCTTGGTCGAAACGAAAGCTTCATCGCAACGTCTCCTTCCGTCGAATCCTCCGAAAACACTGCCTTCCCCTTGCTCCGAGATTTCGCAAGAAGGCGACGGCAGGCCGTTTCCCACGGTCAAATTGGTCACACGGGTGTCGACATATCAATACAGAAAAAAGGGAAAGCGAGATAAATGGGCATTGGGGAAAGAGCTAGACGACAGCTTTATGAGAGGGAAAGAAACAAAACAACAATCTAGAAATCTGAGTGAAGACAGCTGCATTTAGGTCAATGGGGGCGAGTCATAGTGTGAAAAACGGGGCGACTGAAACAGGACTGGGGTGGTGAATAAGGGAAGAAAGAAGAAACACAAAAAAAAACGAAATCTGAATTGGGATGATCGAGAGGCGGACAATATAACACAAAAAATAGTAATCTACCGATGCTCAATCGGTTACAGCGGGGCCTGTTTTTGACTGAGGTTCAAAAACATCTTTTTCTAGTAAACACATTTTTGCTGCGGGGCGCAGGTATTCTCCGGTTTTTGTCTTCACTTTGGCAGCTCTAACAACACCATCTTGACTGGTAATTGTTTCAAGGACTCTCCCGATGGGCCAGTGTCCTCTCGGAGAATCTGGGTTGACCAACAGGACGATATCGCCCACCTCCAAATTCGGTTTTCGTCGAAGCCATTTCTTTCGCTCGGTAATTGTAGGCAGGTATTCTTTTAACCACCGGCGCCAAAAGTGGTTCACCATCACCTGTGCAGCTCGCCAACTTCGTTTGGAACTTATTTCTGTTTCGTCAAATACATCCATTGGGATATTTGGATTTGCTCTTCCTATAAGAAAATGATTAGGCGTGAGGGGCTCAGGGTCCCGCGGGTCAACGCTTATATGCGTCAGTGGTCGTCCATTGAGTAGGGATTCTACCTCAGTTAGTATAGTTATCAACATCTCATCAGTTAGCGGACGTGAATCCATGATTGAATTGAGTGCAATCTTAGCAGATTTTACCATTCTCTCCCATACACCACCAAAGTGGGGTGCTGCAGGTGGAGAGAAATGCCACTCAATCGAACGCCTACTCATAGCTCCATCAATTTTTGCTTGGTTCCATCTTTCTAAACATTCCCTGATTTCCTTATCTCCAGCGACAATCTGCGTACCGTTATCGCTGTAAACTATAGCGGGACATCCTTTCCTATCAGTAAACCGTTGGAACGCCATGAGGAATGAATTGGTGTCAAGAGTCGCTGTCCATTCTAGGTGTACAGCTCGAGTGACGAGGCAAGTAAATAAAAGGACGTACCGCTTTATCTTTCGCCGAAACATGCTAACAGTGTATGGACCAAAATAATCAAGACCGGTATTAGTAAAAGGCGGCTGGTAAGGCTCAATGCGACATCGGGGAAGAGAAGACATGAGCGGAAAATCGGGCTGTTTATGCCTCCTCTTACATGTAAAGCATCGATTGACGTATCTTTTGATCGTAAGGCGGCCTCGAATAATCCAGAAGCGGGATCTAAGACTACTTAGCAATCGTTCTACTGATGGGTGTCTTAAAAGAAGATGTTCCTCCATCACGATAAGGTTTGTGAGTGGATGATCATGAGGGAGAAGGATAGGATGTTTGATGTCGTATGAAAAATCTCCCTTATCGATACGTCCGCCAACTCGTAACAAACCAACTTTATCAAGAAATGGAGCAAGTTTTATAATGTGAGAATCATTGCGTATCGGTTTACCGGACTTGAGCGCCTTTATTTCTTGACCGAAACATTCTATTTGTCCCTGGCGGATACATGTCTCCTTAGCTGTTTTTAATTCAGGAATAGTTAGGAATCCAAATCGAATTGGTTGATCACTGGCCTTCATTTTAAGATTGTGTATGTACCTAGCAATCCAAGCGACTACTCTGCAACATTTAAAGAAATTCGATGAATTTTTTATTAGGTTTGTTATCCCTTCAATCCCTTTAGAATGGTTAATCACACCGATCCACTTTGATTTTGCTATTTCGGGGTCATCTGACAATGGTTCTCGACATAATTGTTGTTCGGGCCAGTGATCTTCTGACTGATAAAGGAACGCGGGCCCAGAGAACCAACGGTGATTATCGTTAAGTTCCGTAGGAAACAATCCGCGGCTGCATTCGTCTGCCGGATTGTCCGTTCCCGGAACATGTGACCAATCATCCGCACTGGATCCGTCTAGAATTTCTGCAACTCTGTTTGCTACGAACGTATGATAACGACATGTTTTAGACTTAATCCATTGTAAAACTGTTTTTGAGTCACACCAATAAAAAACTCGATTTATTGGAATCCTAAGGCTGTCCAATACCTTTCTTACGAGACGCAAGCCTACAACCGCACCTTGTAACTCCAATCTCGGGATTGTTAACGGTCGAATAGGTGCCACGCGGGACTTCGATAAAACGAACGAGACTCGGGCAAGATCCTTGTTGCAAACAACTCGCAGATAAACGACGGCACCAAAACCAACCATCGAGGCATCACTGAACGCGTGAATTTGAGCCTCTTTAAAATGGGGTGATAGCGTGAGAGGTCTGGGTATTCTTATATTTTCTAAATAAGGAAGGTGGCAAATCCAACGGTGCCACTGTATTAAGATAGCTTCTCCTACTATTTCATCCCAGTCACACCCCGACGCCCAAATTTCTTGCATCACCTTTTTTGCGATTAAAATGACAGGTGTTAAAAAACCCAACGGATCGAAAACGGTTGAGATGACGCTCAAAATTCGTCGTTTGGTATTCGCCTCTGAGTCTAGGTTAATTTTAAACATAAATTCATCCGATTCGCTGTTGTATAGAACGCCTAAAGTTCTTTCGATAGGTAGTGCTTCTAAATCCAAGTTTAATGTGGGGTTGTTCCTATCTTCTCTGGGGATTGTAGTCAAAACCTTTCTAGACGAAGAGATCCATTGATTCAAATGAAATCCACCTCTTTCTAACAAGGCGCTGTACGCCTTCCTGGACAAAATCGCTTCCTCCTCCGAATCAAAAGAATCAAGTAGATTGTCCACGTAAAAGTTCGTTACAATTTTATCTGCTACACTTGGGAATTCCTTAAAGTGTTTCTCTGCGTTCCGTCGTAGTACACTCGAGCAAATGAAGGGGGAAGAGATTGCACCAAAGATTTGAACTTGCATCTGATAGATAGTAGGAGGAGTGTGGACCCCGGGTGACCGCCATAAAAAACGTAGCGCAGATTGATCTTCGGATTTAACTTGAACCTGCAGAAACATTTGTTTAATGTCCCCGCTCAAAGAAATAGCTCTTTCGCGAAATAGTAACAGTACAGTCACAAGATCATTTAAAAGGTTAGGTCCTTTTAACAATACATCATTAAGAGACGATCCACAATGTCTGGCTGAAGCGTCGAAGACCACACGAACCTTATTAGGTTTCTGAGGATTTATCACGCCGTGGTGTGGGAGGTACCACGTTCGGCCCTCGCATCCGGCTATCTCACTTGCATTCACCTTTCGCGCAAACCCATTTTCTATATAATCGTTTATCACGGCTGTGTACCTCTCGGCGAAAATCCGATCCCGGCGAAAGCGATGTTCTATAGAGCGGAGCCTGCGAAAGGCTGTCTCATAGTTATTCGTTAAAGAAATGGTGGAGGACACCCAAGGAAGACCTACGGAGTAGCGAGTTCCATTGAATGTCGTCGTTGCTTTCACTAATTCCCTGGCTCGCTTATCTCTTTCTGATTCAGGGAATCTTAAATTGGGGACGAGCCCAAATGACTCTGTTTCCCAAAACTTCTCCACCGTCTTGTGTAAATCGCATTGATTCCTAATTGTAAGAACAAATGGTGACTGTGGTTGGTTTGTTTTGTCTCTTTCCGGAACAGGCCCAACGCAGCACCACCCGAACGGAGTGCGAATTCCATAAGGCGCTTGAGTTCCCTTTGGTGGCGCACGCCTGTCTAATTGTTGATGAGCTTCTTGTATTTCTGCCCCGATGAGAATCGTAACGTCTCCAAAATCAGTATCATTAATTTTTTACGTCACTTAGATGAGGCCATCTAAGTTTCAGCTTCTTTAAATCGTATTCTCTCTTCGGTAATTTGAGATTTGGAACGGTGGAAGCTTCAGTGACGTCAACCACGAAGGACTCATCTAATGATTTGATAATAAAGCTGACCTGTGACGTTCGAATAGCCGGGTCTCTGCCGTGAAACGTTCCAAAAGTAGTTAAACGAGGCCTTCCATTCAATTTCAGTTTTTTGGCAACATCCAATCGTATCAACGTCACATCACTTCCGTTATCTAACAAGGCGTGTGTATACACCGTCTTTCCATTGGCCTGTAATATAACTGGGACCACATTTAATAGCGTTTTTAAGATAGTGCGTTTACTTGACATCGTATTTACGGTCTGGCTGTGGCTTTCAACATCCCTTGCTTTCAAGGGATACATCCGCGGGGCCCCGTGAATCAAATAATGGTGACGTTGCCCACATTGATCGATTGAACAGGTCGATTTGGAAGGGCATTCTACACTGCGATGAAGGCCATCAAGACAACGAAAACATTGTTTTTTATCTCTTACGCACTCGGCTCTTTCCCCTACTGACATTTCCATAAATACATTGCACTTTTCAATTGAGTGATTTTTCCCACAACAAAAACATGAGATAGCCCGCGAATCTGTTAACAAAACTGTAGGCTTCGAACCAGACGAAAAGTTAGTGCGTGACTTACTGTTGTCTTGTTCCTTTCGAAACCCCTTTTTACTAGACTTATTTTGTATTGACGGCGGTCGGATCATCATTTCGCCCATCACAATCTCATCGAGCCAATGAGCTAGATGTTTAAGAGTTGCCCGTTTCGGTATCATTTTATAAACCTTAATGCCCCAAGTATTGCGCATTCGAGGTGGGAGTTTACCGACAATGTGTTCTAAAGTCATTCCCGCCTCTAAATCTTGTTCGTATCCCCCGTTTCGTAATGCATACATCGCCCCGTGAAGCGTTCTTGAAAATTTGCCAAGTTCTGAATAGTCATCGTCTTTGATAGTCGGTAGGCTCATCAAAGACGTTAAATGGGCTCGGGCGACTACTTGTGGCTGTCCATAGCGCTTACGTAACTCTGTTAGGGCGTCATAATAGGTGGAAGCATTCTCAAGATATTCGGAAATATATGAGCGTACTTCAGATGACAATAACTGTTTCAAAACTGCGAGTCGTTGGCTATCGGAGGGTAGGACATCGTGAATCATGTCCTTAAATGAGGATAAAAAGGTGGGCCATTCACGGGGATCTCCATTGAAAGGTTCAATTTTTAATTGGGGTATGGCGTTCATCATCCACATTGGGTTAAATGAATGTGATTGATTCGTCGAGACGGAACGTCTGTGGTCAATCCAGTCCGTGACCGGCTTTTGCTCAGATGTTGGAGAGTAGCGGGGCCGTTTTGACGGATTGTAGTTTGAAACGTGTGAACATATAGACGACGAAGGCGAATTTGGCCTACTGCGATGGAATTGACTGCTGTAGGGATTTATAAACGAATTCATACTGGCAGAAGGTCTTATTTCAGATTGATTTCTAAAAGACGACGGTTCGGCGGGGGAAAACCATTGTCCATACTGCCTATATCAAACGATTCGGAAATAGAATGAGACGTATCTAGATTTTGTAAATAGTGATCAATCCTTTCTATTACTTCTCGGACCATACATTCATTCTCGTTTATATAGATATAGGCTCCTTCAATTGACTGACCATCTTGCCGCAAGGCTTCCACGTAGTCCGAATGCGCCTTTCTAAGGTCCTCAATTGCAATCGAAATATGCTCACGATGAGCTATAATGGAATCTTTATTCTTTTCTTCCGATAAAACAAAGTCTAGGTTACTACAATGACGAACAAGACCCCGACGGATAGTGTCCCGAACGACCTTTAATGCCCCGATCCCATAAACCTCATCAATTTCCTCGGTAATTCTGTCGTCCCTTCCCTCCCGTGAAGGACTATTAACCGATTCATTGATAGACATTATCAATTATGTCCTTTGCCTGATGAATAAGACACTGATTCTATGCTAACAGTAGGACATAATAATCCGATAGTCAGATTTTTCAGAGGAACCGATTACAGTTAAATTTGTTGAAACATGCCAATTTAACGATTAATACAACGAAAGACAGGTTAACTGCAACGACTTTCATAGCCAAACAGAACGAAATGATTGTCACAAATGACTTTCAAGATAGTCTAATCGAATAATGGCTATAAGCCACGCGAAACGAAACGATTGCCACAGATAACTATCAAAGATAGTCTAATCGAATAATGGCTAATAGCCAAACGAGACGAAACGATTGCCACAAATGACTACAAAATAGTCTATTCGAATAATGGCTAAGAGCCAAGCGAACGAAACGATTTGCCACAGATAGACTATCAAAGATAGTCTGTTCGAATAATGGCTAATAGCCAAGCGAACGAAACGATTTGCCACAGATAGACTATCAAAGATAGTCTATTCGAATAACATTTAAAATATTCAAACAAGACGAAGCGATTGCCACATGTATAAAAAAGTCGTCTGTAAGACAACATAAAGAAAAACAATACGATTGATCAAACAGTAGCCCAATCCCTACGTGCAAAATTATCCGTCGACGGCCGTGTTCGTGGTCCTGTGCCCCAACAGTTTAAGGCACGCGCCAGTGGGTCTTTTCCCAAAGACCCCTAAACGAACGACGCCTCCAACAACAGACAATTCGCACTAAGAGAAAGGTAACTTACAATCGAATGTTGAAACTCAAAGAAGGTGTAGGTGGTAGGCTAGTCGGTCGATTTCAAATGCGGCGGAATTTCCCGGTCGATGCACCAAAAAATGTCCCTGACTGAGGACTCAGTGTTTAAATAAAAACACTCTGTCGATTCAAAGGCTGAGTTTATTTCTTGGTCGAAACGAAAGCTTCATCGCAACGTCTCCTTCCGTCGAATCCTCCGAAAACACTGCCTTCCCCTTGCTCCGAGATTTCGCAAGAAGGCGACGGCAGGCCGTTTCCCACGGTCAAATTGGTCACACGGGTGTCGACATATCAATACAGAAAAAAGGGAAAGCGAGATAAATGGGCATTGGGGAAAGAGCTAGACGACAGCTTTATGAGAGGGAAAGAAACAAAACAACAATCTAGAAATCTGAGTGAAGACAGCTGCATTTAGGTCAATGGGGGCGAGTCATAGTGTGAAAAACGGGGCGACTGAAACAGGACTGGGGTGGTGAATAAGGGAAGAAAGAAGAAACACAAAAAAAAACGAAATCTGAATTGGGATGATCGAGAGGCGGACAATATAACACAAAAAATAGTAATCTACCGATGCTCAATCGGTTACAGTGCAAATGTCTTAATTTTCATGGGTGGGCCTCAAATAGTTTTCTTATTAAATCACTTTGAAAAAAAATTCGATATCCCATAAGGCCCGTGTTAAAACCGGCAAGTTGCAAGTCCCCGCTCACGGCTGTTGCGGGGGGCTTGATTTGGTTTCGGGTTCTTATTTTAAAAGTGATGTTTATAAATTTCCTGCATTTCATGCTTGAAGTTTTCTGTTTACAAAGTTCATTGAACATAATTTTTTGAAAAAAACTCTGTAAAACTCTCAATACTGTAAAATTTTCATTTTAAAATTCAAGCTTTAAAACCAAACATTTTGAGGGGGGGTTTTTACCGAAAAACACAAATAATATATTGAACAAAGTTCACTAAATTAATTGTTAGAGATTCTTAGGAAGCAGTTTTGTCACGGCAAAAACCTAACTTGCCTCGATATATGTGCTCTTAAAATATCGTGCGTATGTAAAGCTTTTGGTATGCTCAGCAAGGATTGCAAAGTTACTTGTCTCATATAGAATTTTCTTCAACTTCTGACGCCAATTTACAGAGAAGGCGAGGAGATAGAAAAACATACTTGGTCTCATTTTGAAGCCTTTGTTTTCATGTATGTAAAAAATATTGTGCGTATGTAAAGCCTGTGGTATGCTCAGCAAGGATTGGAAAGTTACTTGTCTCATATAGACCGTTCTTCAACTTCATAGACACCGTTCTTCAATTCTGACGCCGATTTACAGAGAAGGCGAGGAGATAGAAAGACGTACTTGGTCTCAATTTTGAAGCCTTTGTTTTCATGTATGAGCTCCTAGAATATCGTGCGTATGTAAAGCCTGTGGTATGCTCAGCAAGGATTGGAAAGTTACTTGTCTCATATAGACCGTTCTTCAACTTCATAGACACCCTTCTTAAATTCTGACGCCGATTTACAGAGAAGGCGAGGAGATAGAAAGACGTACTTGGTCTCATTTTGAAGCCTTTGTTTTCATGTATGTGCTCTTAAAATATCGTGCGTATGTAAAGACTGTGATATGCTCAGCAAGGATTGGAAAGTTACTTGTCTCATATAGACCGTTCTTCAACTTCTGACGCCAATTTACAGAGAAGGCGAGGAGATAGGAAGACATACTTGGTCTCATTTTGAAGCCTTTGTTTTCATGTATGTGCTATTAAAATATCGTGTGTATGTAAAGCCCGTGGTATGCTCAGCAAGGGTTGGAAAGTTACTTTTCTCATATAGACCGTTCTTCAACTTCATAGACAACCGTACTTCAACTTCTGACGCCGATTTACAGAGAAGGCGAGGAGATAGAAAGACGTACTTGGTCTCATTTTGAAGCCTTTGTTTTCATGTATGTGCTCTTAAAATATTGTGCGTATAAAAGCCTGTGGTATGCTCAGCAAAGATTGGAAAGTTACTTGTTTCATATAGACCGTTCTTCAACTTCATAGACACCGTTCTTCAATTCTGACGCCGATCTACAGAGAAGGCGAGGAGATAGAAAGACGTACTTGGTCTCATTTTGAAGCCTTTGTTTTCATGTATGAGCTCCTAGAATATCGTGCGTATGTAAAGCCTGTGGTATGCTCAGCAAGGATTGGAAAGTTACTTGTCTCATATAGACCGTTCTTCAACTTCTGAAGCCAATTTACAGAGAAGGCGAGGAGATAGAAAAACATACTTGGTCTCATTTTGAAGCCTTTGTTTTCATGTATGTGCTATAAAAATATCGTGCGTATGTAAAGCCTGTGGTATGCTCAGCAAAGATTGGAAAGTTACTTGTTTCATATAGACCGTTCTTCAACTTCATAGACACCGTTCTTCAATTCTGACGCCGATTTACAGAGAAGGCGAGGAGATAGAAAGACGTACTTGGTCTCATTTTGAAGCCTTTGTTTTCATGTATGAGCTCCTAGAATATCGTGCGTATGTAAAGCCTGTGGTATGCTCAGCAAGGATTGGAAAGTTACTTGTCTCATATAGACCGTTCTTCAACTTCATAGACACCGTTCTTAAATTCTGACGCCGATTTACAGAGAAGGCGAGGAGATAGAAAGACGTACTTAGTCTCATTTTGAAGCCTTTGTTTTCATGTATGTGCTCTTAAAATATCGTGCGTATGTAAAGACTGTGGTATGCTCAGCAAGGGTTGGAAAGTTACTTGTATCATATAGACCGTTCTTCAACTTCTGACGCCAATTTACAGAGAAGACGAGGAGATAGGAAAACATACTTGGTCTCATTTTGAAGCCTTTGTTTTCATGTATGTGCTCTTAAAATATCGTGCGTATGTAAAGACTGTGATATGCTCAGCAAGGATTGGAAAGTTACTTGTCTCAAATAGACCGTTCTTCAACTTCTGACGCCAATTTACAGAGATGGCGAGGAGATAGAAAAACATACTTGGTCTCATTTTGAAGCCTTTGTTTTCATGTATGTGCTCTTAAAATATCGTGCGTATGTAAAGACTGTGATATGCTCAGCAAGGATTGGAAAGTTACTTGTCTCATATAGACCGTTCTTCAACTTCTGACGCCAATTTACAGAGAAGGCGAGGAGATAGGAAGACATACTTGGTCTCATTTTGAAGCCTTTGTTTTCATGTATGTGCTATTAAAATATCGTGTGTATGTAAAGCCCGTGGTATGCTCAGCAAGGGTTGGAAAGTTACTTTTCTCATATAGACCGTTCTTCAACTTCATAGACAACCGTACTTCAACTTCTGACGCCGATTTACAGAGAAGGCGAGGAGATAGAAAGACGTACTTGGTCTCATTTTGAAGCCTTTGTTTTCATGTATGTGCTCTTAAAATATTGTGCGTATAAAAGCCTGTGGTATGCTCAGCAAAGATTGGAAAGTTACTTGTTTCATATAGACCGTTCTTCAACTTCATAGACACCGTTCTTCAATTCTGACGCCGATTTACAGAGAAGGCGAGGAGATAGAAAGACGTACTTGGTCTCATTTTGAAGCCTTTGTTTTCATGTATGAGCTCCTAGAATATCGTGCGTATGTAAAGCCTGTGGTATGCTCAGCAAGGATTGGAAAGTTACTTGTCTCATATAGACCGTTTTTCAACTTCATAGACACCGTTCTTAAATTCTGACGCCGATTTACAGAGAAGGCGAGGAGATAGGAAAACATACTTGGTCTCATTTTGAAGCCTTTGTTTTCATGTATGTGCTCTTAAAATATCGTGCGTATGTAAAGACTGTGATATGCTCAGCAAGGATTGGAAAGTTACTTGTCTCAAATAGACCGTTCTTCAACTTCTGACGCCAATTTACAGAGATGGCGAGAAGATAGAAAGACGTACTTGGTCTCATTTTGAAGCCTTTTTTTTCAGGTATGTGCTCTAAAAATATCGTGCGTATGTAAAGCCTGTGATATGCTCAGCAAGGATTGGAAAGTTACTTGTCTCATATAGACCGTTCTTCAACTTCTGACGCCAATTTACAGAGAAGGCGAGGAGATAGGAAGACATACTTGGTCTCATTTTGAAGCCTTTGTTTTCATGTATGTGCTCTTAAAATATCGTGCGTATGTAAAGACTGTGGTATGCTCAGCAAGGGTTGGAAAGTTACTTGTATCATATAGACCGTTCTTCAACTTCTGACGCCAATTTACAGAGAAGACGAGGAGATAGGAAAACATACTTGGTCTCATTTTGAAGCCTTTGTTTTCAGGTATGTGCTCTAAAAATATCGTGCGTATGTAAAGCCTGTGGTGTGCTCAGCAAGGATTGGAAAATTACTTGTCTCAAATAGACCGTTCTTCAACTTCTGACGCCAATTTATAGAGAAGGCGAGGAGATAGAAAGACATACTTGGTCTCATTTTGAAGCCTTTGTTTTTATGTATGTGCTCTTAAAATATCGTGCGTATGTAAAGACTGTGATATGCTCAGCAAGGATTGGAAAGTTACTTGTCTCATATAGACCGTTCTTCAACTTCTGACGCCAATTTACAGAGAAGACGAGGAGATAGGAAAACATACTTGGTCTCATTTTGAAGCCTTTGTTTTCATGTATGTGCTCTAAAAATATCGTGCGTATGTAAAGCCTGTGGTGTGCTCAGCAAGGATTGGAAAATTACTTGTCTCAAATAGACCGTTCTTCAACTTCTGACGCCAATTTATAGAGAAGGCGAGGAGATAGAAAGACATACTTGGTCTCATTTTGAAGCCTTTGTTTTTATGTATGTGCTCTTAAAATATCGTGCGTATGTAAAGACTGTGATATGCTCAGCAAGGATTGGAAAGTTACTTGTCTCATATAGACCGTTCTTCAACTTCTGACGCCAATTTACAGAGAAGGCGAGGAGATAGGAAGACATACTTGGTCTCATTTTGAAGCCTTTGTTTTCATGTATGTGCTCTTAAAATATCGTGCGTATGTAAAGACTGTGATATGCTCAGCAAGGATTGGAAAGTTACTTGTCTCATATAGACCGTTCTTCAACTTCTGACGCCAATTTACAGAGAAGGCGAGGAGATAGAAAAACATACTTGGTCTCATTTTGAAGCCTTTGTTTTCATGTATGTGCTATTAAAATATCGTGCGTATGTAAAGCCCGTGCTATGCTCAGCAAGGGTTGGAAAGTTACTTTTCTCATATAGACCGTTCTTCAACTTCATAGACAACCGTACTTCAACTTCTGACGCCGATTTACAGAGAAGGCGAGGAGATAGAAAGACGTACTTGGTCTCATTTTGAAGCCTTTGTTTTCATGTATGTGCTCTTAAAATATTGTGCGTATGTAAAGCCTGTGGTATGCTCAGCAAAGATTGGAAAGTTACTTGTTTCATATAGACCGTTCTTCAACTTCATAGACACCGTTCTTCAATTCTGACGCCGATTTACAGAGACGGCGAGGAGATAGAAAGACGTACTTGGTCTCATTTTGAAGCCTTTGTTTTCATGTATGAGCTCCTAGAATATCGTGCGTATGTAAAGCCTGTGGTATGCTCAGCAAGGATTGGAAAGTTACTTGTCTCATATAGACCGTTTTTCAACTTCATAGACACCGTTCTTCAATTCTGACGCCGATTTACAGAGAAGGCGAAGAGATAGAAAGACGTACTTGGTCTCATTTTGAAGCCTTTGTTTTCATGTATGAGCTCCTAGAATATCGTGCGTATGTAAAGCCTGTGGTATGCTCAGCAAGGATTGGAAAGTTACTTGTCTCAAATAGACCGTTCTTCAACTTCTGACGCCAATTTACAGAGATGGCGAGGAGATAGAAAAACATACTTGGTCTCATTTTGAAGCCTTTGTTTTCATGTATGTGCTCTTAAAATATCGTGCGTATGTAAAGACTGTGATATGCTCAGCAAGGATTGGAAAGTTACTTGTCTCATATAGACCGTTCTTCAACTTCTGACGCCAATTTACAGAGAAGGCGAGGAGATAGGAAGACATACTTGGTCTCATTTTGAAGCCTTTGTTTTCATGTATGTGCTCTTAAAATATCGTGCGTATGTAAAGACTGTGGTATGCTCAGCAAGGGTTGGAAAGTTACTTGTATCATATAGACCGTTCTTCAACTTCTGACGCCAATTTACAGAGAAGACGAGGAGATAGGAAAACATACTTGGTCTCATTTTGAAGCCTTTGTTTTCATGTATGTGCTCTTAAAATATCGTGCGTATGTAAAGACTGTGATATGCTCAGCAAGGATTGGAAAGTTACTTGTCTCAAATAGACCGTTCTTCAACTTCTGACGCCAATTTACAGAGATGGCGAGGAGATAGAAAAACATACTTGGTCTCATTTTGAAGCCTTTGTTTTCATGTATGTGCTCTTAAAATATCGTGCGTATGTAATGACTGTGATATGCTCAGCAAGGATTGGAAAGTTACTTGTCTCATATAGACCGTTCTTCAACTTCTGACGCCGATTTAAAGAGAGGGCGAGAAGATAGAAAGACGTACTTGGTCTCATTTTGAAGCCTTTGTTTTCATGTATGTGCTCTTAAAATATCGTGCGTATGTAATGACTGTGATATGCTCAGCAAGGATTGGAAAGTTACTTTTCTCATATAGACCGTTCTTCAACTTCATAGACAACCGTACTTCAACTTCTGACGCCGATTTACAGAGAAGGCGAGGAGAAAGAAAGACGTACTTGGTCTCATTTTGAAGCCTTTGTTTTCATGTATGTGCTCTTAAAATATTGTGCGTATGTAAAGCCTGTGGTATGCTCAGCAAAGATTGGAAAGTTACTTGTTTCATATAGACCGTTCTTCAACTTCATAGACACCGTTCTTCAATTCTGACGCCGATTTACAGAGAAGGCGAGGAGATAGAAAGACGTACTTGGTCTCATTTTGAAGCCTTAGTTGTCAGGTATGTGCTCTAAAAATATCGTGCGTATGTAAAGCCTGTGGTGTGCTCAGCAAGTATTGGAAAATTACTTGTCTCAAATAGACCGTTCTTCAACTTCTGACGCAAATTTACAGAGATGGCGAGGAGATAGAAAAACATACTTGGTCTCATTTTGAAGCCTTTGTTTTCATGTATGTGCTCTTAAAATATCGTGCGTATGTAAAGACTGTGATATGCTCAGCAAGGATTGGAAAGTTACTTGTCTCATATAGACCGTTCTTCAAGTTCTGACGCCAATTTACAGAGAAGGCGAGGAGATAGAAAAACATACTTGGTCTCATTTTGAAGCCTTTATTTTCATGTATGTGCTATTAAAATGTCGTGCTTATGTAAAGCCCGTGGTATGCTCAGCAAGGGTTGGAAAGTTACTTTTCTCATATAGACCGTTCTTCAACTTAATAGACAACCGTACTTCAACTTCTGACGCCGATTTACAGAGAAGGCGAGGAGATAGAAAGACATACTTGGTCTCATTTTGAAGCCTTTGTTTTCATGTATGTGCTCTTAAAATATTGTGCGTATGTAAAGCCTGTGGTATGCTCAGCAAAGATTGGAAAGTTACTTGTTTCATATAGACCGTTCTTCAACTTCATAGACACCGTTCTTCAATTCTGACGCCGATTTACAGAGAAGGCGAGGAGATAGAAAGACGTACTTGGTCTCATTTTGAAGCCTTTGTTTTCATGTATGAGGTCCTAGAATATCGTGCGTATGTAAAGCCTGTGGTATGCTCAGCAAGGATTGGAAAGTTACTTGTCTCATATAGACCGTTCTTCAACTTCTGACGCCAATTTACAGAGAAGGCGAGGAGATAGAAAAACATACATGGTCTCATTTTGAAGCCTTTGTTTTCATGTATGTGCTCGTAAAATATCGTGCGTATGTAAAGACTGTGATATGCTCAGCAAGGGTTGGAAAGTTACTTGTATCATATAGACCGTTCTTCAACTTCTGACGCCAATTTACAGAGAAGACGAGGAGATAGGAAAACATACTTGGTCTCATTTTGAAGCCTTTGTTTTCATGTATGTGCTCTTAAAATATCGTGCGTATGTAAAGACTGTGATATGCTCAGCAAGGATTGGAAAGTTACTTGTCTCAAATAGACCGTTCTTCAACTTCTGACGCCAATTTACAGAGATGGCGAGGAGATAGAAAAACATACTTGGTCTCATTTTGAAGCCTTTGTTTTCATGTATGTGCTCTTAAAATATCGTGCGTATGTAAAGACTGTGATATGCTCAGCAAGGATTGGAAAGTTACTTGTCTCACATAGACCGTTCTTCAACTTCTGACGCCGATTTAAAGAGAGGGCGAGAAGATAGAAAGACGTACTTGGTCTCATTTTGAAGCCTTTGTTTTCAGGTATGTGCTCTAAAAATATCGTGCGTATGTAAAGCCTGTGATATGCTCAGCAAGGATTGGAAAGTTACTTGTCTCATATAGACCGTTCTTCAACTTCTGACGCCAATTTACAGAGATGGCGAGGAGATAGAAAAACATACTTGGTCTCATTTTGAAGCCTTTGTTTTCAGGTATGTGCTCTAAAAATATCGTGCGTATGTAAAGCCTGTGGTGTGCTCAGCAAGGATTGGAAAATTACTTGTCTCAAATAGACCGTTCTTCAACTTCTGACGCCAATTTATAGAGAAGGCGAGGAGATAGAAAGACATACTTGGTCTCATTTTGAAGCCTTTGTTTTTATGTATGTGCTCTTAAAATATCGTGCGTATGTAAAGACTGTGATATGCTCAGCAAGGATTGGAAAGTTACTTGTCTCATATAGACCGTTCTTCAACTTCTGACGCCAATTTACAGAGAAGGCGAGGAGATAGGAAGACATACTTGGTCTCATTTTGAAGCCTTTGTTTTCATGTATGTGCTCTTAAAATATCGTGCGTATGTAAAGACTGTGATATGCTCAGCAAGGATTGGAAAGTTACTTGTCTCAAATAGACCGTTCTTCAACTTCTGACGCCAATTTACAGAGATGGCGAGGAGATAGAAAAACATACTTGGTCTCATTTTGAAGACTTTGTTTTCATGTATGTGCTCTTAAAATATCGTGCGTATGTAAAGACTGTGATATGCTCAGCAAGGATTGGAAAGTTACTTGTCTCATATAGACCGTTCTTCAACTTCTGACGCCGATTTAAAGAGAGGGCGAGAAGATAGAAAGACGTACTTGGTCTCATTTTGAAGCCTTTGTTTTCAGGTATGTGCTCTAAAAATATCGTGCGTATGTAAAGCCTGTGGTGTGCTCAGCAAGGATTGGAAAATTACTTGTCTCAAATAGACCGTTCTTCAACTTCTGACGCCAATTTATAGAGAAGGCGAGGAGATAGAAAGACATACTTGGTCTCATTTTGAAGCCTTTGTTTTTATGTATGTGCTCTTAAAATATCGTGCGTATGTAAAGACTGTGATATGCTCAGCAAGGATTGGAAAGTTACTTGTCTCATATAGACCGTTCTTCAACTTCTGACGCCAATTTACAGAGAAGGCGAGGAGATAGGAAGACATACTTGGTCTCATTTTGAAGCCTTTGTTTTCATGTATGTGCTTTTAAAATATCGTGCGTATGTAAAGACTGTGGTATGCTCAGCAAGGATTGGAAAGTTACTTGTCTCATATAGACCGTTCTTCAACTTCATAGACACCGTTCTTCAATTCTGACGCCGATTTACAGAGAAGGCGAGGAGATAGAAAGACGTACTTGGTCTCATTTTGAAGCCTTTGTTTTCATGTATGAGCTCCTAGAATATCGTGCGTATGTAAAGCCTGTGGTATGCTCAGCAAGGATTGGAAAGTTACTTGTCTCATATAGACCGTTCTTCAACTTCTGACGCCAATTTACAGAGAAGGCGAGGAGATAGAAAAACATACATGGTCTCATTTTGAAGCCTTTGTTTTCATGTATGTGCTCGTAAAATATCGTGCGTATGTAAAGACTGTGGTATGCTCAGCAAGGGTTGGAAAGTTACTTGTATCATATAGACCGTTCTTCAACTTCTGACGCCAATTTACAGAGAAGACGAGGAGATAGGAAAACATACTTGGTCTCATTTTGAAGCCTTTGTTTTCATGTATGTGCTCTTAAAATATCGTGCGTATGTAAAGACTGTGATATGCTCAGCAAGGATTGGAAAGTTACTTGTCTCAAATAGACCGTTCTTCAACTTCTGACGCCAATTTACAGAGATGGCGAGGAGATAGAAAAACATACTTGGTCTCATTTTGAAGACTTTGTTTTCATGTATGTGCTCTTAAAATATCGTGCGTATGTAAAGACTGTGATATGCTCAGCAAGGATTGGAAAGTTACTTGTCTCATATAGACCGTTCTTCAACTTCTGACGCCGATTTAAAGAGAGGGCGAGAAGATAGAAAGACGTACTTGGTCTCATTTTGAAGCCTTTGTTTTCAGGTATGTGCTCTAAAAATATCGTGCGTATGTAAAGCCTATGATATGCTCAGCAAGGATTGGAAAGTTACTTGTCTCATATAGACCGTTCTTCAACTTCTGACGCCAATTTACAGAGAAGGCGAGGAGATAGGAAGACATACTTGGTCTCATTTTGAAGCCTTTGTTTTCATGTATGTGCTCTTAAAATATCGTGCGTATGTAAAGACTGTGATATGCTCAGCAAGGATTGGAAAGTTACTTGTCTCAAATAGACCGTTCTTCAACTTCTGACGCCAATTTACAGAGATGGCGAGGAGATAGAAAAACATACTTGGTCTCATTTTGAAGCCTTTGTTTTCAGGTATGTGCTCTAAAAATATCGTGCGTATGTAAAGCCTGTGGTGTGCTCAGCAAGGATTGGAAAATTACTTGTCTCAAATAGACCGTTCTTCAACTTCTGACGCCAATTTATAGAGAAGGCGAGGAGATAGAAAGACATACTTGGTCTCATTTTGAAGCCTTTGTTTTTATGTATGTGCTCTTAAAATATCGTGCGTATGTAAAGACTGTGGTATGCTCAGCAAGGGTTGGAAAGTTACTTGTATCATATAGACCGTTCTTCAACTTCTGACGCCAATTTACAGAGAAGACGAGGAGATAGGAAAACATACTTGGTCTCATTTTGAAGCCTTTGTTTTCATGTATGTGCTCTTAAAATATCGTGCGTATGTAAAGACTGTGATATGCTCAGCAAGGATTGGAAAGTTACTTGTCTCAAATAGACCGTTCTTCAACTTCTGACGCCAATTTACAGAGATGGCGAGGAGATAGAAAAACATACTTGGTCTCATTTTGAAGCCTTTGTTTTCATGTATGTGCTCTTAAAATATCGTGCGTATGTAAAGACTGTGATATGCTCAGCAAGGATTGGAAAGTTACTTGTCTCATATAGACCGTTCTTCAACTTCTGACGCCGATTTAAAGAGAGGGCGAGAAGATAGAAAGACGTACTTGGTCTCATTTTGAAGCCTTTGTTTTCAGGTATGTGCTCTAAAAATATCGTGCGTATGTAAAGCCTGTGGTGTGCTCAGCAAGGATTGGAAAATTACTTGTCTCAAATAGACCGTTCTTCAACTTCTGACGCCAATTTATAGAGAAGGCGAGGAGATAGAAAGACATACTTGGTCTCATTTTGAAGCCTTTGTTTTTATGTATGTGCTCTTAAAATATCGTGCGTATGTAAAGACTGTGATATGCTCAGCAAGGATTGGAAAGTTACTTGTCTCATATAGACCGTTCTTCAACTTCTGACGCCAATTTACAGAGAAGGCGAGGAGATAGGAAAACATACTTGGTCTCATTTTGAAGCCTTTGTTTTCATGTATGTGCTCTTAAAATATCGTGCGTATGTAAAGACTGTGATATGCTCAGCAAGGATTGGAAAGTTACTTGTCTCAAATAGACCGTTCTTCAACTTCTGACGCCAATTTACAGAGATGGCGAGGAGATAGAAAAACATACTTGGTCTCATTTTGAAGCCTTTGTTTTCATGTATGTGCTCTTAAAATATCGTGCGTATGTAAAGACTGTGATATGCTCAGCAAGGATTGGAAAGTTACTTGTCTCATATAGACCGTTCTTCAACTTCTGACGCCGATTTAAAGAGAGGGCGAGAAGATAGAAAGACGTACTTGGTCTCATTTTGAAGCCTTTGTTTTCAGGTATGTGCTCTAAAAATATCGTGCGTATGTAAAGCCTGTGATATGCTCAGCAAGGATTGGAAAGTTACTTGTCTCATATAGACCGTTCTTCAACTTCTGACGCCAATTTACAGAGAAGGCGAGGAGATAGGAAGACATACTTGGTCTCATTTTGAAGCCTTTGTTTTCATGTATGTGCTCTTAAAATATCGTGCGTATGTAAAGCCTGTGGTATGCTCAGCAAGGGTTGGAAAGTTACTTGTATCATATAGACCGTTCTTCAACTTCTGACGCCAATTTACAGAGAAGACGAGGAGATAGGAAAACATACTTGGTCTCATTTTGAAGCCTTTGTTTTCATGTATGTGCTCTTAAAATATCGTGCGTATGTAAAGACTGTGATATGCTCAGCAAGGATTGGAAAGTTACTTGTCTCAAATAGACCGTTCTTCAACTTCTGACGCCAATTTACAGAGATGGCGAGGAGATAGAAAAACATACTTGGTCTCATTTTGAAGCCTTTGTTTTCATGTATGTGCTCTTAAAATATCGTGCGTATGTAAAGACTGTGATATGCTCAGCAAGGATTGGAAAGTTACTTGTCTCAAATAGACCGTTCTTCAACTTCTGACGCCAATTTACAGAGATGGCGAGGAGATAGAAAAACATACTTGGTCTCATTTTGAAGCCTTTGTTTTCAGGTATGTGCTCTAAAAATATCGTGCGTATGTAAAGCCTGTGATATGCTCAGCAAGGATTGGAAAGTTACTTGTCTCATATAGACCGTTCTTCAACTTCTGACGCCGATTTAAAGAGAGGGCGAGAAGATAGAAAGACGTACTTGGTCTCATTTTGAAGCCTTTGTTTTCAGGTATGTGCTCTTAAAATATCGTGCGTATGTAAAGCCTGTGGTGTGCTCAGCAAGGATTGGAAAATTACTTGTCTCAAATAGACCGTCCTTCAACTTCTGACGCCAATTTATAGAGAAGGCGAGGAGATAGAAAGACATACTTGGTCTCATTTTGAAGCCTTTGTTTTTATGTATGTGCTCTTAAAATATCGTGCGTATGTAAAGACTGTGATATGCTCAGCAAGGATTGGAAAGTTATTTGTCTCATATAGACCGTTCTTCAACTTCTGACGCCAATTTACAGAGAAGGCGAGGAGATAGGAAGACATACTTGGTCTCATTTTGAAGCCTTTGTTTTCATGTATGTGCTCTTAAAATATCGTGCGTATGTAAAGACTGTGATATGCTCAGCAAGGATTGGAAAGTTACTTGTCTCAAATAGACCGTTCTTCAACTTCTGACGCCAATTTACAGAGATGGCGAGGAGATAGAAAAACATACTTGGTCTCATTTTGAAGACTTTGTTTTCATGTATGTGCTCTTAAAATATCGTGCGTATGTAAAGACTGTGATATGCTCAGCAAGGATTGGAAAGTTACTTGTCTCATATAGACCGTTCTTCAACTTCTGACGCCGATTTAAAGAGAGGGCGAGAAGATAGAAAGACGTACTTGGTCTCATTTTGAAGCCTTTGTTTTCAGGTATGTGCTCTAAAAATATCGTGCGTATGTAAAGCCTGTGGTGTGCTCAGCAAGGATTGGAAAATTACTTGTCTCAAATAGACCGTTCTTCAACTTCTGACGCCAATTTACAGAGAAGGCGAGGAGATAGGAAAACATACTTGGTCTCATTTTGAAGCCTTTGTTTTCATGTATGTGCTCTTAAAATATCGTGCGTATGTAAAGACTGTGATATGCTCAGCAAGGATTGGAAAGTTACTTGTCTCAAATAGACCGTTCTTCAACTTCTGACGCCAATTTACAGAGATGGCGAGGAGATAGAAAAACATACTTGGTCTCATTTTGAAGCCTTTGTTTTCATGTATGTGCTCTTAAAATATCGTGCGTATGTAAAGACTGTGATATGCTCAGCAAGGATTGGAAAGTTACTTGTCTCATATAGACCGTTCTTCAACTTCTGACGCCGATTTAAAGAGAGGGCGAGAAGATAGAATGACGTACTTGGTCTCATTTTGAAGCCTTTGTTTTCAGGTATGTGCTCTAAAAATATCGTGCGTATGTAAAGCCTGTGGTGTGCTCAGCAAGGATTGGAAAATTACTTGTCTCAAATAGACCGTTCTTCAACTTCTGACGCCAATTTATAGAGAAGGCGAGGAGATAGAAAGACATACTTGGTCTCATTTTGAAGCCTTTGTTTTTATGTATGTGCTCTTAAAATATCGTGCGTATGTAAAGACTGTGGTATGCTCAGCAAGGGTTGGAAAGTTACTTGTATCATATAGACCGTTCTTCAACTTCTGACGCCAATTTACAGAGAAGACGAGGAGATAGGAAAACATACTTGGTCTCATTTTGAAGCCTTTGTTTTCATGTATGTGCTCTTAAAATATCGTGCGTATGTAAAGACTGTGATATGCTCAGCAAGGATTGGAAAGTTACTTGTCTCAAATAGACCGTTCTTCAACTTCTGACGCCAATTTACAGAGATGGCGAGGAGATAGAAAAACATACTTGGTCTCATTTTGAAGCCTTTGTTTTCATGTATGTGCTCTTAAAATATCGTGCGTATGTAAAGACTGTGATATGCTCAGCAAGGATTGGAAAGTTACTTGTCTCATATAGACCGTTCTTCAACTTCTGACGCCGATTTAAAGAGAGGGCGAGAAGATAGAAAGACGTACTTGGTCTCATTTTGAAGCCTTTGTTTTCAGGTATGTGCTCTAAAAATATCGTGCGTATGTAAAGCCTGTGGTGTGCTCAGCAAGGATTGGAAAATTACTTGTCTCAAATAGACCGTTCTTCAACTTCTGACGCCAATTTATAGAGAAGGCGAGGAGATAGAAAGACATACTTGGTCTCATTTTGAAGCCTTTGTTTTTATGTATGTGCTCTTAAAATATCGTGCGTATGTAAAGACTGTGATATGCTCAGCAAGGATTGGAAAGTTACTTGTCTCAAATAGACCGTTCTTCAACTTCTGACGCCAATTTACAGAGAAGGCGAGGAGATAGGAAGACATACTTGGTCTCATTTTGAAGCCTTTGTTTTCAGGTATGTGCTCTAAAAATATCGTGCGTATGTAAAGACTGTGATATGCTCAGCAAGGATTGGAAAGTTACTTGTCTCAAATAGACCGTTCTTCAACTTCTGACGCCAATTTACAGAGATGGCGAGGAGATAGAAAAACATACTTGGTCTCATTTTGAAGCCTTTGTTTTCATGTATGTGCTCTTAAAATATCGTGCGTATGTAAAGACTGTGATATGCTCAGCAAGGATTGGAAAGTTACTTGTCTCAAATAGACCGTTCTTCAACTTCTGACGCCAATTTACAGAGATGGCGAGGAGATAGAAAAACATACTTGGTCTCATTTTGAAGCCTTTGTTTTCAGGTATGTGCTCTAAAAATATCGTGCGTATGTAAAGCCTGTGATATGCTCAGCAAGGATTGGAAAGTTACTTGTCTCATATAGACCGTTCTTCAACTTCTGACGCCGATTTAAAGAGAGGGCGAGAAGATAGAAAGACGTACTTGGTCTCATTTTGAAGCCTTTGTTTTCAGGTATGTGCTCTTAAAATATCGTGCGTATGTAAAGCCTGTGGTGTGCTCAGCAAGGATTGGAAAATTACTTGTCTCAAATAGACCGTCCTTCAACTTCTGACGCCAATTTATAGAGAAGGCGAGGAGATAGAAAGACATACTTGGTCTCATTTTGAAGCCTTTGTTTTTATGTATGTGCTCTTAAAATATCGTGCGTATGTAAAGACTGTGATATGCTCAGCAAGGATTGGAAAGTTACTTGTCTCATATAGACCGTTCTTCAACTTCTGACGCCAATTTACAGAGAAGGCGAGGAGATAGAAAAACATACATGGTCTCATTTTGAAGCCTTTGTTTTCATGTATGTGCTCGTAAAATATCGTGCGTATGTAAAGACTGTGGTATGCTCAGCAAGGGTTGGAAAGTTACTTGTATCATATAGACCGTTCTTCAACTTCTGACGCCAATTTACAGAGAAGACGAGGAGATAGGAAAACATACTTGGTCTCATTTTGAAGCCTTTGTTTTCATGTATGTGCTCTTAAAATATCGTGCGTATGTAAAGACTGTGATATGCTCAGCAAGGATTGGAAAGTTACTTGTCTCAAATAGACCGTTCTTCAAATTCTGACGCCAATTTACAGAGATGGCGAGGAGATAGAAAAACATACTTGGTCTCATTTTGAAGCCTTTGTTTTCATGTATGTGCTCTTAAAATATCGTGCGTATGTAAAGACTGTGATATGCTCAGCAAGGATTGGAAAGTTACTTGTCTCATATAGACCGTTCTTCAACTTCTGACGCCGATTTAAAGAGAGGGCGAGAAGATAGAATGACGTACTTGGTCTCATTTTGAAGCCTTTGTTTTCAGGTATGTGCTCTAAAAATATCGTGCGTATGTAAAGCCTGTGGTGTGCTCAGCAAGGATTGGAAAATTACTTGTCTCAAATAGACCGTTCTTCAACTTCTGACGCCAATTTATAGAGAAGGCGAGGAGATAGAAAGACATACTTGGTCTCATTTTGAAGCCTTTGTTTTTATGTATGTGCTCTTAAAATATCGTGCGTATGTAAAGACTGTGGTATGCTCAGCAAGGGTTGGAAAGTTACTTGTATCATATAGACCGTTCTTCAACTTCTGACGCCAATTTACAGAGAAGACGAGGAGATAGGAAAACATACTTGGTCTCATTTTGAAGCCTTTGTTTTCATGTATGTGCTCTTAAAATATCGTGCGTATGTAAAGACTGTGATATGCTCAGCAAGGATTGGAAAGTTACTTGTCTCAAATAGACCGTTCTTCAACTTCTGACGCCAATTTACAGAGATGGCGAGGAGATAGAAAAACATACTTGGTCTCATTTTGAAGCCTTTGTTTTCATGTATGTGCTCTTAAAATATCGTGCGTATGTAAAGACTGTGATATGCTCAGCAAGGATTGGAAAGTTACTTGTCTCATATAGACCGTTCTTCAACTTCTGACGCCGATTTAAAGAGAGGGCGAGAAGATAGAAAGACGTACTTGGTCTCATTTTGAAGCCTTTGTTTTCAGGTATGTGCTCTAAAAATATCGTGCGTATGTAAAGCCTGTGGTGTGCTCAGCAAGGATTGGAAAATTACTTGTCTCAAATAGACCGTTCTTCAACTTCTGACGCCAATTTATAGAGAAGGCGAGGAGATAGAAAGACATACTTGGTCTCATTTTGAAGCCTTTGTTTTTATGTATGTGCTCTTAAAATATCGTGCGTATGTAAAGACTGTGATATGCTCAGCAAGGATTGGAAAGTTACTTGTCTCAAATAGACCGTTCTTCAACTTCTGACGCCAATTTACAGAGAAGGCGAGGAGATAGGAAGACATACTTGGTCTCATTTTGAAGCCTTTGTTTTCAGGTATGTGCTCTAAAAATATCGTGCGTATGTAAAGCCTGTGGTATGCTCAGCAAGGATTGGAAAGTTACTTGTCTCATATAGACCGTTCTTCAACTTCTGACGCCAATTTACAGAGAAGGCGAGGAGATAGAAAAACATACATGGTCTCATTTTGAAGCCTTTGTTTTCATGTATGTGCTCTTAAAATATCGTGCGTATGTAAAGACTGTGGTATGCTCAGCAAGGGTTGGAAAGTTACTTGTATCATATAGACCGTTCTTCAACTTCTGACGCCAATTTACAGAGAAGACGAGGAGATAGGAAAACATACTTGGTCTCATTTTGAAGCTTTGTTTTCATGTATGTGCTCTTAAAATATCGTGCGTATGTAAAGACTGTGATATGCTCAGCAAGTATTGGAAAGTTACTTGTCTCAAATAGACCGTTCTTCAACTTCTGACGCCAATTTACAGAGATGGCGAGGAGATAGAAAAACATACTTGGTCTCATTTTGAAGCCTTTGTTTTCATGTATGTGCTCTTAAAATATCGTGCGTATGTAAAGACTGTGATATGCTCAGCAAGGATTGGAAAGTTACTTGTCTCATATAGACCGTTCTTCAACTTCTGACGCCGATTTAAAGAGAGGGCGAGAAGATAGAATGACGTACTTGGTCTCATTTTGAAGCCTTTGTTTTCAGGTATGTGCTCTAAAAATATCGTGCGTATGTAAAGCCTGTGGTGTGCTCAGCAAGGATTGGAAAATTACTTGTCTCAAATAGACCGTTCTTCAACTTCTGACGCCAATTTATAGAGAAGGCGAGGAGATAGAAAGACATACTTGGTCTCATTTTGAAGCCTTTGTTTTTATGTATGTGCTCTTAAAATATCGTGCGTATGTAAAGACTGTGGTATGCTCAGCAAGGGTTGGAAAGTTACTTGTATCATATAGACCGTTCTTCAACTTCTGACGCCAATTTACAGAGAAGACTAGGAGATAGGAAAACATACTTGGTCTCATTTTGAAGCCTTTGTTTTCATGTATGTGCTCTTAAAATATCGTGCGTATGTAAAGACTGTGATATGCTCAGCAAGGATTGGAAAGTTACTTGTCTCATATAGACCGTTCTTCAAATTCTGACGCCGATTTAAAGAGAGGGCGAGAAGATAGAAAGACGTACTTGGTCTCATTTTGAAGCCTTTGTTTTCAGGTATGTGCTCTAAAAATATCGTGCGTATGTAAAGCCTGTGGTGTGCTCAGCAAGGATTGGAAAATTACTTGTCTCAAATAGACCGTTCTTCAACTTCTGACGCCAATTTATAGAGAAGGCGAGGAGATAGAAAGACATACTTGGTCTCATTTTGATGCCTTTGTTTTTATGTATGTGCTCTTAAAATATCGTGCGTATGTAAAGACTGTGATATGCTCAGCAAGGATTGGAAAGTTACTTGTCTCATATAGACCGTTCTTCAACTTCTGACGCCAATTTACAGAGAAGGCGAGGAGATAGGAAGACATACTTGGTCTCATTTTGAAGCCTTTGTTTTCATGTATGTGCTCTTAAAATATCGTGCGTATGTAAAGACTGTGGTATGCTCAGCAAGGGTTGGAAAGTTACTTGTCTCATATAGACCGTTCTTCAACTTCATAGACACCGTTCTTCAATTCTGACGCCGATTTATAGAGAAGGCGAGGAGATAGAAAGACATACTTGGTCTCATTTTGAAGCCTTTGTTTTCATGTATGAGCTCCTAGAATATCGTGCGTATGTAAAGCCTGTGGTATGCTCAGCAAGGATTGGAAAGTTACTTGTCTCATATAGACCGTTCTTCAACTTCATAGACACCGTTCTTCAATTCTGACGCCGATTTATAAAGAAGGCGAGGAGATAGAAAGACATACTTGGTCTCATTTTGAAGCCTTTGTTTTTATGTATGTGCTCTTAAAATATCGTGCGTATGTAAAGACTGTGGTATGCTCAGCAAGGATTGGAAAGTTACTTGTCTCATATAGACCGTTCTTCAACTTCTGACGCCGATTTAAAGAGAGGGCGAGAAGATAGAAAGACGTACTTGGTCTCATTTTGAAGCCTTTGTTTTCAGGTATGTGCTCTAAAAATATCGTGCGTATGTAAAGCCTGTGGTGTGCTCAGCAAGGATTGGAAAATTACTTGTCTCAAATAGACCGTTCTTCAACTTCTGACGCCAATTTATAGAGAAGGCGAGGAGATAGAAAGACATACTTGGTCTCATTTTGATGCCTTTGTTTTTATGTATGTGCTCTTAAAATATCGTGCGTATGTAAAGACTGTGATATGCTCAGCAAGGATTGGAAAGTTACTTGTCTCATATAGACCGTTCTTCAACTTCTGACGCCAATTTACAGAGAAGGCGAGGAGATAGGAAGACATACTTGGTCTCATTTTGAAGCCTTTGTTTTCATGTATGTGCTCTTAAAATATCGTGCGTATGTAAAGACTGTGGTATGCTCAGCAAGGGTTGGAAAGTTACTTGTCTCATATAGACCGTTCTTCAACTTCATAGACACCGTTCTTCAATTCTGACGCCGATTTACAGAGAAGGCGAGGAGATAGAAAGACATACTTGGTCTCATTTTGAAGCCTTTGTTTTCATGTATGAGCTCCTAGAATATCGTGCGTATGTAAAGCCTGTGGTATGCTCAGCAAGGATTGGAAAGTTACTTGTCTCATATAGACCGTTCTTCAACTTCATAGACACCGTTCTTCAATTCTGACGCCGATTTATAAAGAAGGCGAGGAGATAGAAAGACATACTTGGTCTCATTTTGAAGCCTTTGTTTTTATGTATGTGCTCTTAAAATATCGTGCGTATGTAAAGACTGTGGTATGCTCAGCAAGGATTGGAAAGTTACTTGTATCATATAGACCGTTCTTCAACTTCTGACGCCAATTTACAGAGAAGACGAGGAGATAGGAAGACATACTTGGTCTCATTTTGAAGCCTTTGTTTTCATGTATGTGCTCTTAAAATATCGTGCGTATGTAAAGACTGTGATATGCTCAGCAAGGATTGGAAAGTTACTTGTCTCATATAGACCGTTCTTCAACTTCTGACGCCGATTTAAAGAGAGGGCGAGAAGATAGAAAGACGTACTTGGTCTCATTTTGAAGCCTTTGTTTTCAGGTATGTGCTCTAAAAATATCGTGCGTATGTAAAGCCTGTGATATGCTCAGCAAGGATTGGAAAGTTACTTGTCTCATATAGACCGTTCTTCAACTTCTGACGCCAATTTACAGAGCAGGCGAGGAGATAGGAAGACATACTTGGTCTCATTTTGAAGCCTTTGTTTTCATGTATGTGCTCTTAAAATATCGTGCGTATGTAAAGCCTGTGGTATGCTCAGCAAGGATTGGAAAGTTACTTGTCTCATATAGACCGTTCTTCAACTTCTGACGCCAATTTACAGAGAAGGCGAGGAGATAGAAAAACATACATGGTCTCATTTTGAAGCCTTTGTTTTCATGTATGTGCTCTTAAAATATCGTGCGTATGTAAAGACTGTGGTATGCTCAGCAAGGGTTGGAAAGTTACTTGTATCATATAGACCGTTCTTCAACTTCTGACGCCAATTTACAGAGAAGACGAGGAGATAGGAAAACATACTTGGTCTCATTTTGAAGCCTTTGTTTTCATGTATGTGCTCTTAAAATATCGTGCGTATGTAAAGACTGTGATATGCTCAGCAAGGATTGGAAAGTTACTTGTCTCATATAGACCGTTCTTCAACTTCTGACGCCGATTTAAAGAGAGGGCGAGAAGATAGAAAGACGTACTTGGTCTCATTTTGAAGCCTTTGTTTTCAGGTATGTGCTCTAAAAATATCGTGCGTATGTAAAGCCTGTGGTGTGCTCAGCAAGGATTGGAAAATTACTTGTCTCAAATAGACCGTTCTTCAACTTCTGACGCCAATTTATAGAGAAGGCGAGGAGATAGAAAGACATACTTGGTCTCATTTTGAAGCCTTTGTTTTTATGTATGTGCTCTTAAAATATCGTGCGTATGTAAAGACTGTGATATGCTCAGCAAGGATTGGAAAGTTACTTGTCTCATATAGACCGTTCTTCAACTTCTGACGCCAATTTACAGAGAAGGCGAGGAGATAGGAAGACATACTTGGTCTCATTTTGAAGCCTTTGTTTTCATGTATGTGCTTTTAAAATATCGTGCGTATGTAAAGACTGTGGTATGCTCAGCAAGGATTGGAAAGTTACTTGTCTCATATAGACCGTTCTTCAACTTCATAGACACCGTTCTTCAATTCTGACGCCGATTTACAGAGAAGGCGAGGAGATAGAAAGACATACTTGGTCTCATTTTGAAGCCTTTGTTTTCATGTATGAGCTCCTAGAATATCGTGCGTATGTAAAGCCTGTGGTATGCTCAACAAGGATTGGAAAGTTACTTGTATCATATAGACCGTTCTTCAACTTCTGACGCCAATTTACAGAGAAGACGAGGAGATAGGAAAACATACTTGGTCTCATTTTGAAGCCTTTGTTTTCAGGTATGTGCTCTTAAAATATCATGCGTATGTAAAGACTGTGATATGCTCAGCAAGGATTGGAAAGTTACTTGTCTCAAATAGACCGTTCTTCAACTTCTGACGCCAATTTACAGAGATGGCGAGGAGATAGAAAAACATACTTGGTCTCATTTTGAAGCCTTTGTTTTTATGTATGTGCTCTTAAAATATCGTGCGTATGTAAAGACTGTGATATGCTCAGCAAGGATTGGAAAGTTACTTGTCTCATATAGACCGTTCTTCAACTTCTGACGCCAATTTACAGAGAAGGCGAGGAGATAGGAAGACATACTTGGTCTCATTTTGAAGCCTTTGTTTTCATGTATGTGCTCTTAAAATATCGTGCGTATGTAAAGACTGTGGTATGCTCAGCAAGGATTGGAAAGTTACTTGTCTCATATAGACCGTTCTTCAACTTCATAGACACCGATCTTCAATTCTGACGCAGATTTACAGAGAAGACGAGGAGATAGAAAGACATACTTGGTCTCATTTTGAAGCCTTTGTTTTCATGTATGAGCTCCTAGAATATCGTGCGTATGTAAAGCTTGTGGTATGCTCAGCAAGGATTGGAAAGTTACTTGTCTCATATAGACCGTTCTTCAACTTCTGACGCCAATTTACAGAGAAGGCGAGGAGATAGGAAGACATACTTGGTCTCATTTTGAAGCCTTTGTTTTCATGTATGTACTCTTAAAATATTGTGCGTATGTAAAGCCTGTGGTATGCTCAGCAAAGATTGGAAAGTTACTTGTTTCATATAGACCGTTCTTCAACTTCATAGACACCGTTCTTCAATTCTGACGCCGATTTATAGAGAAGGCGAGGAGATAGAAAGACGTACTTGGTCTCATTTTGAAGCCTTTGTTTTCAGGTATGTGCTCTTAAAATATCGTGCGTATGTAAAGACTGTGATATGCTCAGCAAGGATTGGAAAGTTACTTGTCTCATATAGACCGTTCTTCAACTTCTGACGCCAATTTACAGAGAAGGCGAGGAGATAGGAAGACATACTTGGTCTCATTTTGAAGCCTTTGTTTTCATGTATGTGCTCTTAAAATATTGTGCGTATGTAAAGCCTGTGGTATGCTCAGCAAAGATTGGAAAGTTACTTGTTTCATATAGACCGTTCTTCAACTTCATAGACACCGTTCTTCAATTCTGACGCCGATTTATAGAGAAGGCGAGGAGATAGAAAGACGTACTTGGTCTCATTTTGAAGCCTTTGTTTTCAGGTATGTGCTCTTAAAATATCGTGCGTATGTAAAGACTGTGATATGCTCAGCAAGGATTGGAAAGTTACTTGTCTCAAATAGACCGTTCTTCAATTCTGACGCCAATTTATAGAGAAGGCGAGGAGATAGAAAGACATACTTGGTCTCATTTTGAAGCCTTTGTTTTTATGTATGTGCTCTTAAAATATCGTGCGTATGTAAAGACTGTGATATGCTCAGCAAGGATTGGAAAGTTACTTGTCTCATATAGACCGTTCTTCAACTTCTGACGCCAATTTACAGAGAAGGCGAGGAGATAGGAAGACATACTTGGTCTCATTTTGAAGCCTTTGTTTTCATGTATGTGCTCTTAAAATATCGTGCGTATGTAAAGACTGTGGTATGCTCAGCAAGGATTGGAAAGTTACTTGTCTCATATAGACCGTTCTTCAACTTCATAGACACCATTCTTCAATTCTGACGCAGATTTACAGAGAAGGCGAGGAGATAGAAAGACATACTTGGTCTCATTTTGAAGCCTTTGTTTTCATGTATGAGCTCCTAGAATATCGTGCGTATGTAAAGCTTGTGGTATGCTCAGCAAGGATTGGAAAGTTACTCGTCTCATATAGACCGTTCTTCAACTTCATAGACACCGTTCTTCAATTCTGACGCCGATTTATAGAGAAGGCGAGGAGATAGAAAGACATACTTGGTCTCATTTTGAAGCCTTTGTTTTTATGTATGTGCTCTTAAAATATCGTGCGTATGTAAAGACTGTGGTATGCTAAGCAAGGATTGGAAAGTTACTTGTCTCATATAGACCGTTCTTCAACTTCTGACGCCAATTTACAGAGAAGGCGAGGAGATAGGAAGACATACTTGGTCTCATTTTGAAGCCTTTGTTTTCATGTATGTGCTCTTAAAATATTGTGCGTATGTAAAGCCTGTGGTATGCTCAGCAAAGATTGGAAAGTTACTTGTTTCATATAGACCGTTCTTCAACTTCATAGACACCGTTCTTCAATTCTGACGCCGATTTATAGAGAAGGCGAGGAGATAGAAAAACGTACTTGGTCTCATTTTGAAGCCTTTGTTTTCATGTATGAGCTCCTAGAATATCGTGCGTATGTAAAGCTTGTGGTATGCTCAGCAAGGATTGGAAAGTTACTTGTCTCATATAGACCGTTCTTCAACTTCTGACGCCAATTTACAGAGAAGGCGAGGAGATAGGAAGACATACTTGGTCTCATTTTGAAGCCTTTGTTTTCATGTATGTACTCTTAAAATATTGTGCGTATGTAAAGCCTGTGGTATGCTCAGCAAAGATTGGAAAGTTACTTGTTTCATATAGACCGTTCTTCAACTTCATAGACACCGTTCTTCAATTCTGACGCCGATTTATAGAGAAGGCGAGGAGATAGAAAGACGTACTTGGTCTCATTTTGAAGCCTTTGTTTTCAGGTATGTGCTCTTAAAATATCGTGCGTATGTAAAGACTGTGATATGCTCAGCAAGGATTGGAAAGTTACTTGTCTCATATAGACCGTTCTTCAACTTCTGACGCCAATTTACAGAGAAGGCGAGGAGATAGGAAGACGTACTTGGTCTCATTTTGAAGCCTTTGTTTTCATGTATGTGCTCTTAAAATATTGTGCGTATGTAAAGCCTGTGGTATGCTCAGCAAAGATTGGAAAGTTACTTGTTTCATATAGACCGTTCTTCAACTTCATAGACACCGTTCTTCAATTCTGACGCCGATTTATAGAGAAGGCGAGGAGATAGAAAGACGTACTTGGTCTCATTTTGAAGCCTTTGTTTTCAGGTATGTGCTCTTAAAATATCGTGCGTATGTAAAGACTGTGATATGCTCAGCAAGGATTGGAAAGTTACTTGTCTCATATAGACCGTTCTTCAACTTCTGACGCCAATTTACAGAGAAGGCGAGGAGATAGGAAGACATACTTGGTCTCATTTTGAAGCCTTTGTTTTCATGTATGTGCTCTTAAAATATTGTGCGTATGTAAAGCCTGTGGTATGCTCAGCAAAGATTGGAAAGTTACTTGTTTCATATAGACCGTTCTTCAACTTCATAGACACCGTTCTTCAATTCTGACGCCGATTTATAGAGAAGGCGAGGAGATAGAAAGACGTACTTGGTCTCATTTTGAAGCCTTTGTTTTCAGGTATGTGCTCTTAAAATATCGTGCGTATGTAAAGACTGTGATATGCTCAGCAAGGATTGGAAAGTTACTTGTCTCAAATAGACCGTTCTTCAATTCTGACGCCAATTTATAGAGAAGGCGAGGAGATAGAAAGACATACTTGGTCTCATTTTGAAGCCTTTGTTTTTATGTATGTGCTCTTAAAATATCGTGCGTATGTAAAGACTGTGATATGCTCAGCAAGGATTGGAAAGTTACTTGTCTCATATAGACCGTTCTTCAACTTCTGACGCCAATTTACAGAGAAGGCGAGGAGATAGGAAGACATACTTGGTCTCATTTTGAAGCCTTTGTTTTCATGTATGTGCTCTTAAAATATCGTGCGTATGTAAAGACTGTGGTATGCTCAGCAAGGATTGGAAAGTTACTTGTCTCATATAGACCGTTCTTCAACTTCATAGACACCATTCTTCAATTCTGACGCAGATTTACAGAGAAGGCGAGGAGATAGAAAGACATACTTGGTCTCATTTTGAAGCCTTTGTTTTCATGTATGAGCTCCTAGAATATCGTGCGTATGTAAAGCTTGTGGTATGCTCAGCAAGGATTGGAAAGTTACTCGTCTCATATAGACCGTTCTTCAACTTCATAGACACCGTTCTTCAATTCTGACGCCGATTTATAGAGAAGGCGAGGAGATAGAAAGACATACTTGGTCTCATTTTGAAGCCTTTGTTTTTATGTATGTGCTCTTAAAATATCGTGCGTATGTAAAGACTGTGGTATGCTAAGCAAGGATTGGAAAGTTACTTGTCTCATATAGACCGTTCTTCAACTTCTGACGCCAATTTACAGAGAAGGCGAGGAGATAGGAAGACATACTTGGTCTCATTTTGAAGCCTTTGTTTTCATGTATGTGCTCTTAAAATATTGTGCGTATGTAAAGCCTGTGGTATGCTCAGCAAAGATTGGAAAGTTACTTGTTTCATATAGACCGTTCTTCAACTTCATAGACACCGTTCTTCAATTCTGACGCCGATTTATAGAGAAGGCGAGGAGATAGAAAAACGTACTTGGTCTCATTTTGAAGCCTTTGTTTTCATGTATGAGCTCCTAGAATATCGTGCGTATGTAAAGCTTGTGGTATGCTCAGCAAGGATTGGAAAGTTACTTGTCTCATATAGACCGTTCTTCAACTTCTGACGCCAATTTACAGAGAAGGCGAGGAGATAGGAAGACATACTTGGTCTCATTTTGAAGCCTTTGTTTTCATGTATGTACTCTTAAAATATTGTGCGTATGTAAAGCCTGTGGTATGCTCAGCAAAGATTGGAAAGTTACTTGTTTCATATAGACCGTTCTTCAACTTCATAGACACCGTTCTTCAATTCTGACGCCGATTTATAGAGAAGGCGAGGAGATAGAAAGACGTACTTGGTCTCATTTTGAAGCCTTTGTTTTCAGGTATGTGCTCTTAAAATATCGTGCGTATGTAAAGACTGTGATATGCTCAGCAAGGATTGGAAAGTTACTTGTCTCATATAGACCGTTCTTCAACTTCTGACGCCAATTTACAGAGAAGGCGAGGAGATAGAAAGACGTACTTGGTCTCATTTTGAAGCCTTTGTTTTCAGGTATGTGCTCTTAAAATATCGTGCGTATGTAAAGACTGTGATATGCTCAGCAAGGATTGGAAAGTTACTTGTCTCAAATAGACCGTTCTTCAACTTCTGACGCCAATTTATAGAGAAGGCGAGGAGATAGAAAGACATACTTGGTCTCATTTTGAAGCCTTTGTTTTTATGTATGTGCTCTTAAAATATCGTGCGTATGTAAAGACTGTGATATGCTCAGCAAGGATTGGAAAGTTACTTGTCTCATATAGACCGTTCTTCAACTTCTGACGCTAATTTACAGAGAAGGCGAGGAGATAGGAAGACATACTTGGTCTCATTTTGAAGCCTTTGTTTTCATGTATGTGCTCTTAAAATATCGTGCGTATGTAAAGACTGTGGTATGCTCAGCAAGGATTGGAAAGTTACTTGTCTCATATAGACCGTTCTTCAACTTCATAGACACCGTTCTTCAATTCTGACGCAGATTTACAGAGAAGGCGAGGAGATAGAAAGACATACTTGGTCTCATTTTGAAGCCTTTGTTTTCATGTATGAGCTCCTAGAATATCGTGCGTATGTAAAGCCTGTGGTATGCTCAGCAAGGATTGGAAAGTTACTTGTCTCATATAGACCGTTCTTCAACTTCATAGACACCGTTCTTCAATTCTGACGCCGATTTATAGAGAAGGCGAGGAGATAGAAAGACATACTTGGTCTCATTTTGAAGCCTTTGTTTTTATGTATGTGCTCTTAAAATATCGTGCGTATGTAAAGACTGTGGTATGCTAAGCAAGGATTGGAAAGTTACTTGTCTCATATAGACCGTTCTTCAACTTCTGACGCCAATTTACAGAGAAGGCGAGGAGATAGGAAGACATACTTGGTCTCATTTTGAAGCCTTTGTTTTCATGTATGTGCTCTTAAAATATTGTGCGTATGTAAAGCCTGTGGTATGCTCAGCAAAGATTGGAAAGTTACTTGTTTCATATAGACCGTTCTTCAACTTCATAGACACCGTTCTTCAATTCTGACGCCGATTTATAGAGAAGGCGAGGAGATAGAAAAACGTACTTGGTCTCATTTTGAAGCCTTTGTTTTCATGTATGAGCTCCTAGAATATCGTGCGTATGTAAAGCTTGTGGTATGCTCAGCAAGGATTGGAAAGTTACTTGTCTCATATAGACCGTTCTTCAACTTCTGACGCCAATTTACAGAGAAGGCGAGGAGATAGGAAGACATACTTGGTCTCATTTTGAAGCCTTTGTTTTCATGTATGTACTCTTAAAATATTGTGCGTATGTAAAGCCTGTGGTATGCTCAGCAAAGATTGGAAAGTTACTTGTTTCATATAGACCGTTCTTCAACTTCATAGACACCGTTCTTCAATTCTGACGCCGATTTATAGAGAAGGCGAGGAGATAGAAAGACGTACTTGGTCTCATTTTGAAGCCTTTGTTTTCAGGTATGTGCTCTTAAAATATCGTGCGTATGTAAAGACTGTGATATGCTCAGCAAGGATTGGAAAGTTACTTGTCTCATATAGACCGTTCTTCAACTTCTGACGCCAATTTACAGAGAAGGCGAGGAGATAGAAAGACGTACTTGGTCTCATTTTGAAGCCTTTGTTTTCAGGTATGTGCTCTTAAAATATCGTGCGTATGTAAAGACTGTGATATGCTCAGCAAGGATTGGAAAGTTACTTGTCTCAAATAGACCGTTCTTCAACTTCTGACGCCAATTTATAGAGAAGGCGAGGAGATAGAAAGACATACTTGGTCTCATTTTGAAGCCTTTGTTTTTATGTATGTGCTCTTAAAATATCGTGCGTATGTAAAGACTGTGATATGCTCAGCAAGGATTGGAAAGTTACTTGTCTCATATAGACCGTTCTTCAACTTCTGACGCCAATTTACAGAGAAGGCGAGGAGATAGGAAGACATACTTGGTCTCATTTTGAAGCCTTTGTTTTCATGTATGTGCTCTTAAAATATCGTGCGTATGTAAAGACTGTGGTATGCTCAGCAAGGATTGGAAAGTTACTTGTCTCATATAGACCGTTCTTCAACTTCATAGACACCGTTCTTCAATTCTGACGCAGATTTACAGAGAAGGCGAGGAGATAGAAAGACATACTTGGTCTCATTTTGAAGCCTTTGTTTTCATGTATGAGCTCCTAGAATATCGTGCGTATGTAAAGCTTGTGGTATGCTCAGCAAGGATTGGAAAGTTACTTGTCTCATATAGACCGTTCTTCAACTTCATAGACACCGTTCTTCAATTCTGACGCCGATTTATAGAGAAGGCGAGGAGATAGAAAGACATACTTGGTCTCATTTTGAAGCCTTTGTTTTTATGTATGTGCTCTTAAAATATCGTGCGTATGTAAAGACTGTGGTATGCTAAGCAAGGATTGGAAAGTTACTTGTCTCATATAGACCGTTCTTCAACTTCTGACGCCAATTTACAGAGAAGGCGAGGAGATAGGAAGACATACTTGGTCTCATTTTGAAGCCTTTGTTTTCATGTATGTGCTCTTAAAATATTGTGCGTATGTAAAGCCTGTGGTATGCTCAGCAAAGATTGGAAAGTTACTTGTTTCATATAGACCGTTCTTCAACTTCATAGACACCGTTCTTCAATTCTGACGCCGATTTATAGAGAAGGCGAGGAGATAGAAAGACGTACTTGGTCTCATTTTGAAGCCTTTGTTTTCAGGTATGTGCTCTTAAAATATCGTGCGTATGTAAAGACTGTGATATGCTCAGCAAGGATTGGAAAGTTACTTGTCTCATATAGACCGTTCTTCAACTTCTGACGCCAATTTACAGAGAAGGCGAGGAGATAGGAAGACATACTTGGTCTCATTTTGAAGCCTTTGTTTTCATGTATGTGCTCTTAAAATATTGTGCGTATGTAAAGCCTGTGGTATGCTCAGCAAAGATTGGAAAGTTACTTGTTTCATATAGACCGTTCTTCAACTTCATAGACACCGTTCTTCAATTCTGACGCCGATTTATAGAGAAGGCGAGGAGATAGAAAGACGTACTTGGTCTCATTTTGAAGCCTTTGTTTTCAGGTATGTGCTCTTAAAATATCGTGCGTATGTAAAGACTGTGATATGCTCAGCAAGGATTGGAAAGTTACTTGTCTCAAATAGACCGTTCTTCAACTTCTGACGCCAATTTATAGAGAAGGCGAGGAGATAGAAAGACATACTTGGTCTCATTTTGAAGCCTTTGTTTTTATGTATGTGCTCTTAAAATATCGTGCGTATGTAAAGACTGTGATATGCTCAGCAAGGATTGGAAAGTTACTTGTCTCATATAGACCGTTCTTCAACTTCTGACGCCAATTTACAGAGAAGGCGAGGAGATAGGAAGACATACTTGGTCTCATTTTGAAGCCTTTGTTTTCATGTATGTGCTCTTAAAATATCGTGCGTATGTAAAGACTGTGGTATGCTCAGCAAGGATTGGAAAGTTACTTGTCTCATATAGACCGTTCTTCAACTTCATAGACACCGTTCTTCAATTCTGACGCAGATTTACAGAGAAGGCGAGGAGATAGAAAGACATACTTGGTCTCATTTTGAAGCCTTTGTTTTCATGTATGAGCTCCTAGAATATCGTGCGTATGTAAAGCTTGTGGTATGCTCAGCAAGGATTGGAAAGTTACTTGTCTCATATAGACCGTTCTTCAACTTCATAGACACCGTTCTTCAATTCTGACGCCGATTTATAGAGAAGGCGAGGAGATAGAAAGACATACTTGGTCTCATTTTGAAGCCTTTGTTTTTATGTATGTGCTCTTAAAATATCGTGCGTATGTAAAGACTGTGGTATGCTAAGCAAGGATTGGAAAGTTACTTGTCTCATATAGACCGTTCTTCAACTTCTGACGCAAATTTACAGAGATGGCGAGGAGATAGAAAAACATACTTGGTCTCATTTTGAAGCCTTTGTTTTCATGTATGTGCTCTTAAAATATCGTGCGTATGTAAAGACTGTGATATGCTCAGCAAGGATTGGAAAGTTACTTGTCTCATATAGACCGTTCTTCAACTTCTGACGCCAATTTACAGAGAAGGCGAGGAGATAGGAAGACATACTTGGTCTCATTTTGAAGCCTTTGTTTTCATGTATGTGCTCTTAAAATATTGTGCGTATGTAAAGCCTGTGGTATGCTCAGCAAAGATTGGAAAGTTACTTGTTTCATATAGACCGTTCTTCAACTTCATAGACACCGTTCTTCAATTCTGACGCCGATTTACAGAGAAGGCGAGGAGATAGAAAGACATACTTGGTCTCATTTTGAAGCCTTTGTTTTCATGTATGAGCTCCTAGAATATCGTGCGTATGTAAAGCCTGTGGTATGCTCAGCAAGGATTGGAAAGTTACTTGTCTCATATAGACCGTTCTTCAACTTCCGACGCCAATTTACAGAGAAGGCGAGGAGATAGAAAAACATACATGGTCTCATTTTGAAGCCTTTGTTTTCATGTATGTGCTCTTAAAATATCGTGCGTATGTAAAGATTGTGGTATGCTCAGCAAGGGTTGGAAAGTTACTTGTATCATATAGACCGTTCTTCAACTTCTGACGCCAATTTACAGAGAAGACGAGGAGATAGGAAAACAAACTTGGTCTCATTTTGAAGCCTTTGTTTTCATGTATGTGCTCTTAAAATATCGTGCGTATGTAAAGACTGTGATATGCTCAGCAAGGATTGGAAAGTTACTTGTCTCAAATAGACCGTTCTTCAACTTCTGACGCCAATTTACAGAGATGGCGAGGAGATAGAAAAACATACTTGGTCTCATTTTGAAGCCTTTGTTTTCATGTATGTGCTCTTAAAATATCGTGCGTATGTAAAGACTGTGATATGCTCAGCAAGGATTGGAAAGTTACTTGTCTCATATAGACCGTTCTTCAACTTCTGACGCCGATTTAAAGAGAGGGCGAGAAGATAGAAAGACGTACTTGGTCTCATTTTGAAGCCTTTGTTTTCAGGTATGTGCTCTAAAAATATCGTGCGTATGTAAAGCCTGTGGTGTGCTCAGCAAGGATTGGAAAATTACTTGTCTCAAATAGACCGTTCTTCAACTTCTGACGCCAATTTATAGAGAAGGCGAGGAGATAGAAAGACATACTTGGTCTCATTTTAAAGCCTTTGTTTTTATGTATGTGCTCTTAAAATATCGTGCGTATGTAAAGACTGTGGTATGCTCAGCAAGGATTGGAAAGTTACTTGTCTCATATAGACCGTTCTTCAACTTCTGACGCAAATTTACAGAGAAGGCGAGGAGATAGGAAGACATACTTGGTCTCATTTTGAAGCCTTTGTTTTCATGTATGTGCTCTTAAAATATTGTGCGTATGTAAAGCCTGTGGTATGCTCAGCAAAGATTGGAAAGTTACTTGTTTCATATAGACCGTTCTTCAACTTCATAGACACCGTTCTTCAATTCTGACGCCGATTTATAGAGAAGGCGAGGAGATAGAAAGACGTACTTGGTCTCATTTTGAAGCCTTTGTTTTCAGGTATGTGCTCTTAAAATATCGTGCGTATGTAAAGACTGTGATATGCTCAGCAAGGATTGGAAAGTTACTTGTCTCATATAGACCGTTCTTCAACTTCTGACGCCAATTTACAGAGAAGGCGATTAGATAGGAAGACATACTTGGTCTCATTTTGAAGCCTTTGTTTTCATGTATGTGCTCTTAAAATATTGTGCGTATGTAAAGCCTGTGGTATGCTCAGCAAAGATTGGAAAGTTACTTGTTTCATATAGACCGTTCTTCAACTTCATAGACACCGTTCTTCAATTCTGACGCCGATTTATAGAGAAGGCGAGGAGATAGAAAGACGTACTTGGTCTCATTTTGAAGCCTTTGTTTTCAGGTATGTGCTCTTAAAATATCGTGCGTATGTAAAGACTGTGATATGCTCAGCAAGGATTGGAAAGTTACTTGTCTCAAATAGACCGTTCTTCAACTTCTGACGCCAATTTATAGAGAAGGCGAGGAGATAGAAAGACATACTTGGTCTCATTTTGAAGCCTTTGTTTTTATGTATGTGCTCTTAAAATATCGTGCGTATGTAAAGACTGTGATATGCTCAGCAAGGATTGGAAAGTTACTTGTCTCATATAGACCGTTCTTCAACTTCTGACGCCAATTTACAGAGAAGGCGAGGAGATAGGAAGACATACTTGGTCTCATTTTGAAGCCTTTGTTTTCATGTATGTGCTCTTAAAATATCGTGCGTATGTAAAGACTGTGGTATGCTCAGCAAGGATTGGAAAGTTACTTGTCTCATATAGACCGTTCTTCAACTTCATAGACACCGTTCTTCAATTCTGACGCAGATTTACAGAGAAGGCGAGGAGATAGAAAGACATACTTGGTCTCATTTTGAAGCCTTTGTTTTCATGTATGAGCTCCTAGAATATCGTGCGTATGTGAAGCTTGTGGTATGCTCAGCAAGGATTGGAAAGTTACTTGTCTCATATAGACCGTTCTTCAACTTCATAGACACCGTTCTTCAATTCTGACGCCGATTTATAGAGAAGGCGAGGAGATAGAAAGACATACTTGGTCTCATTTTGAAGCCTTTGTTTTTATGTATGTGCTCTTAAAATATCGTGCGTATGTAAAGACTGTGGTATGCTAAGCAAGGATTGGAAAGTTACTTGTCTCATATAGACCGTTCTTCAACTTCTGACGCAAATTTACAGAGATGGCGAGGAGATAGAAAAACATACTTGGTCTCATTTTGAAGCCTTTGTTTTCATGTATGTGCTCTTAAAATATCGTGCGTATGTAAAGACTGTGATATGCTCAGCAAGGATTGGAAAGTTACTTGTCTCATATAGACCGTTCTTCAACTTCTGACGCCAATTTACAGAGAAGGCGAGGAGATAGGAAGACATACTTGGTCTCATTTTGAAGCCTTTGTTTTCATGTATGTGCTCTTAAAATATTGTGCGTATGTAAAGCCTGTGGTATGCTCAGCAAAGATTGGAAAGTTACTTGTTTCATATAGACCGTTCTTCAACTTCATAGACACCGTTCTTCAATTCTGACGCCGATTTACAGAGAAGGCGAGGAGATAGAAAGACATACTTGGTCTCATTTTGAAGCCTTTGTTTTCATGTATGAGCTCCTAGAATATCGTGCGTATGTAAAGCCTGTGGTATGCTCAGCAAGGATTGGAAAGTTACTTGTCTCATATAGACCGTTCTTCAACTTCCGACGCCAATTTACAGAGAAGGCGAGGAGATAGAAAAACATACATGGTCTCATTTTGAAGCCTTTGTTTTCATGTATGTGCTCTTAAAATATCGTGCGTATGTAAAGATTGTGGTATGCTCAGCAAGGGTTGGAAAGTTACTTGTATCATATAGACCGTTCTTCAACTTCTGACGCCAATTTACAGAGAAGACGAGGAGATAGGAAAACAAACTTGGTCTCATTTTGAAGCCTTTGTTTTCATGTATGTGCTCTTAAAATATCGTGCGTATGTAAAGACTGTGATATGCTCAGCAAGGATTGGAAAGTTACTTGTCTCAAATAGACCGTTCTTCAACTTCTGACGCCAATTTACAGAGATGGCGAGGAGATAGAAAAACATACTTGGTCTCATTTTGAAGCCTTTGTTTTCATGTATGTGCTCTTAAAATATCGTGCGTATGTAAAGACTGTGATATGCTCAGCAAGGATTGGAAAGTTACTTGTCTCATATAGACCGTTCTTCAACTTCTGACGCCGATTTAAAGAGAGGGCGAGAAGATAGAAAGACGTACTTGGTCTCATTTTGAAGCCTTTGTTTTCAGGTATGTGCTCTAAAAATATCGTGCGTATGTAAAGCCTGTGGTGTGCTCAGCAAGGATTGGAAAATTACTTGTCTCAAATAGACCGTTCTTCAACTTCTGACGCCAATTTATAGAGAAGGCGAGGAGATAGAAAGACATACTTGGTCTCATTTTAAAGCCTTTGTTTTTATGTATGTGCTCTTAAAATATCGTGCGTATGTAAAGACTGTGGTATGCTCAGCAAGGATTGGAAAGTTACTTGTCTCATATAGACCGTTCTTCAACTTCTGACGCAAATTTACAGAGATGGCGAGGAGATAGAAAAACATACTTGGTCTCATTTTGAAGCCTTTGTTTTCATGTATGTGCTCTTAAAATATCGTGCGTATGTAAAGACTGTGATATGCTCAGCAAGGATTGGAAAGTTACTTGTCTCATATAGACCGTTCTTCAACTTCTGACGCCAATTTACAGAGAAGGCGAGGAGATAGGAAGACATACTTGGTCTCATTTTGAAGCCTTTGTTTTCATGTATGTGCTCTTAAAATATCGTGCGTATGTAAAGACTGTGATTTGCTCAGCAAGGATTGGAAAGTTACTTGTCTCATATAGACCGTTCTTCAACTTCTGACGCCAATTTACAGAGAAGGCGAGGAGATAGGAAGACATACTTGGTCTCATTTTGAAGCCTTTGTTTTCATGTATGTGCTCTTAAAATATTGTGCGTATGTAAAGCCTGTGGTATGCTCAGCAAAGATTGGAAAGTTACTTGTTTCATATAGACCGTTCTTCAACTTCATAGACACCGTTCTTCAATTCTGACGCCGATTTACAGAGAAGGCGAGGAGATAGAAAGACATACTTGGTCTCATTTTGAAGCCTTTGTTTTCATGTATGAGCTCCTAGAATATCGTGCGTATGTAAAGCCTGTGGTATACTCAGCAAGGATTGGAAAGTTACTTGTCTCATATAGACCGTTCTTCAACTTCTGACGCCAATTTACAGAGAAGGCGAGGAGATAGAAAAACATACATGGTCTCATTTTGAAGCCTTTGTTTTCATGTATGTGCTCTTAAAATATCGTGCGTATGTAAAGATTGTGGTATGCTCAGCAAGGGTTGGAAAGTTACTTGTATCATATAGACCGTTCTTCAACTTCTGACGCCAATTTACAGAGAAGACGAGGAGATAGGAAAACAAACTTGGTCTCATTTTGAAGCCTTTGTTTTCATGTATGTGCTCTTAAAATATCGTGCGTATGTAAAGACTGTGATATGCTCAGCAAGGATTGGAAAGTTACTTGTCTCAAATAGACCGTTCTTCAACTTCTGACGCCAATTTACAGAGATGGCGAGGAGATAGAAAAACATACTTGGTCTCATTTTGAAGCCTTTGTTTTCATGTATGTGCTCTTAAAATATCGTGCGTATGTAAAGACTGTGATATGCTCAGCAAGGATTGGAAAGTTACTTGTCTCATATAGACCGTTCTTCAACTTCTGACGCCGATTTAAAGAGAGGGCGAGAAGATAGAAAGACGTACTTGGTCTCATTTTGAAGCCTTTGTTTTCAGGTATGTGCTCTAAAAATATCGTGCGTATGTAAAGCCTGTGGTGTGCTCAGCAAGGATTGGAAAATTACTTGTCTCAAATAGACCGTTCTTCAACTTCTGACGCCAATTTATAGAGAAGGCGAGGAGATAGAAAGACATACTTGGTCTCATTTTAAAGCCTTTGTTTTTATGTATGTGCTCTTAAAATATCGTGCGTATGTAAAGACTGTGGTATGCTCAGCAAGGATTGGAAAGTTACTTGTCTCATATAGACCGTTCTTCAACTTCTGACGCAAATTTACAGAGATGGCGAGGAGATAGAAAAACATACTTGGTCTCATTTTGAAGCCTTTGTTTTCATGTATGTGCTCTTAAAATATCGTGCGTATGTAAAGACTGTGATATGCTCAGCAAGGATTGGAAAGTTACTTGTCTCATATAGACCGTTCTTCAACTTCTGACGCCAATTTACAGAGAAGGCGAGGAGATAGGAAGACATACTTGGTCTCATTTTGAAGCCTTTGTTTTCATGTATGTGCTCTTAAAATATCGTGCGTATGTAAAGACTGTGATTTGCTCAGCAAGGATTGGAAAGTTACTTGTCTCATATAGACCGTTCTTCAACTTCTGACGCCAATTTACAGAGAAGGCGAGGAGATAGGAAGACATACTTGGTCTCATTTTGAAGCCTTTGTTTTCATGTATGTGCTCTTAAAATATTGTGCGTATGTAAAGCCTGTGGTATGCTCAGCAAAGATTGGAAAGTTACTTGTTTCATATAGACCGTTCTTCAACTTCATAGACACCGTTCTTCAATTCTGACGCCGATTTACAGAGAAGGCGAGGAGATAGAAAGACATACTTGGTCTCATTTTGAAGCCTTTGTTTTCATGTATGAGCTCCTAGAATATCGTGCGTATGTAAAGCCTGTGGTATACTCAGCAAGGATTGGAAAGTTACTTGTCTCATATAGACCGTTCTTCAACTTCTGACGCCAATTTACAGAGAAGGCGAGGAGATAGAAAAACATACATGGTCTCATTTTGAAGCCTTTGTTTTCATGTATGTGCTCTTAAAATATCGTGCGTATGTAAAGATTGTGGTATGCTCAGCAAGGGTTGGAAAGTTACTTGTATCATATAGACCGTTCTTCAACTTCTGACGCCAATTTACAGAGAAGACGAGGAGATAGGAAAACAAACTTGGTCTCATTTTGAAGCCTTTGTTTTCATGTATGTGCTCTTAAAATATCGTGCGTATGTAAAGACTGTGATATGCTCAGCAAGGATTGGAAAGTTACTTGTCTCAAATAGACCGTTCTTCAACTTCTGACGCCAATTTACAGAGATGGCGAGGAGATAGAAAAACATACTTGGTCTCATTTTGAAGCCTTTGTTTTCATGTATGTGCTCTTAAAATATCGTGCGTATGTAAAGACTGTGATATGCTCAGCAAGGATTGGAAAGTTACTTGTCTCATATAGACCGTTCTTCAACTTCTGACGCCGATTTAAAGAGAGGGCGAGAAGATAGAAAGACGTACTTGGTCTCATTTTGAAGCCTTTGTTTTCAGGTATGTGCTCTAAAAATATCGTGCGTATGTAAAGCCTGTGGTGTGCTCAGCAAGGATTGGAAAATTACTTGTCTCAAATAGACCGTTCTTCAACTTCTGACGCCAATTTATAGAGAAGGCGAGGAGATAGAAAGACATTCTTGGTCTCATTTTGAAGCCTTTGTTTTCAGGTATGTGCTCTAAAAATATCGTGCGTATGTAAAGCCTGTGGTGTGCTCAGCAAGGATTGGAAAATTACTTGTCTCAAATAGACCGTTCTTCAACTTCTGACGCCAATTTATAGAGAAGGCGAGGAGATAGAAAGACATACTTGGTCTCATTTTAAAGCCTTTGTTTTTATGTATGTGCTCTTAAAATATCGTGCGTATGTAAAGACTGTGGTATGCTCAGCAAGGATTGGAAAGTTACTTGTCTCATATAGACCGTTCTTCAACTTCTGACGCCAATTTACAGAGAAGGCGAGGAGATAGGAAGACATACTTGGTCTCATTTTGAAGCCTTTGTTTTCATGTATGTGCTCTTAAAATATCGTGCGTATGTAAAGACTGTGATTTGCTCAGCAAGGATTGGAAAGTTACTTGTCTCATATAGACCGTTCTTCAACTTCTGACGCCAATTTACAGAGAAGGCGAGGAGATAGGAAGACATACTTGGTCTCATTTTGAAGCCTTTGTTTTCATGTATGTGCTCTTAAAATATTGTGCGTATGTAAAGCCTGTGGTATGCTCAGCAAAGATTGGAAAGTTACTTGTTTCATATAGACCGTTCTTCAACTTCATAGACACCGTTCTTCAATTCTGACGCCGATTTACAGAGAAGGCGAGGAGATAGAAAGACATACTTGGTCTCATTTTGAAGCCTTTGTTTTCATGTATGAGCTCCTAGAATATCGTGCGTATGTAAAGCCTGTGGTATGCTCAGCAAGGATTGGAAAGTTACTTGTCTCATATAGACCGTTCTTCAACTTCTGACGCCAATTTACAGAGAAGGCGAGGAGATAGAAAAACATACATGGTCTCATTTTGAAGCCTTTGTTTTCATGTATGTGCTCTTAAAATATCGTGCGTATGTAAAGATTGTGGTATGCTCAGCAAGGGTTGGAAAGTTACTTGTATCATATAGACCGTTCTTCAACTTCTGACGCCAATTTACAGAGAAGACGAGGAGATAGGAAAACAAACTTGGTCTCATTTTGAAGCCTTTGTTTTCATGTATGTGCTCTTAAAATATCGTGCGTATGTAAAGACTGTGATTTGCTCAGCAAGGATTGGAAAGTTACTTGTCTCAAATAGACCGTTCTTCAACTTCTGACGCCAATTTACAGAGATGGCGAGGAGATAGAAAAACATACTTGGTCTCATTTTGAAGCC